>OY728123.1:959307448-959932448 GCA_963277665.1 Viscum album
AAAATTTTTTCCATTTCCAATAAAAGTGAGACACTTTGAGTGTTATCGGCTACAATGTGTCTCGGATTGAGGCGGGGTTGACTGGAACACATCAAAAATGACCCAGGGATTTTTGTGATAATGTATAAACACAATCCTAATCTATTTGGTCAGTTTTCGGTATGTCATTTGTTGTTTTCATTTAAAATGTTGTCCGTTTCAAATAAAAGTGAGACACTTTGAGTGGTACTGGTCACACCGTGCCTCGGTATGAGGTGGGGTTGACTAGTACATGTCACTTGGGTGTTTTGAGTTCCATTAAGTGCAGATTGAAGATCTGGGTGAGAATAATCCTCTCCTAGCTTCCTATTTTCGATTAGGGTTTGCACTCTTCTCTCATCTTCTTCTAAAACTCTAAAACCCTCTTTTCTGTTAGGATTTAGGGTGAATATTGAAGAGATCTTAGATTGGGATCCGGGGTCTGGGGAGGAGGGTGGGGGGGGGGGGGGGTTGTCAGGGGTCCAGAGAGGATGGTGGGGGGCTGTCCGGGGTCTAGGGAGGGGGGTTGGGGGGATGTCTGGGGGCTATCTGGGGGGTTGTCCAGGGGGTTGTCCAGGGTCTAGGGAGGAGGTGGGGGGGGGGGGGTTGTCAGGGGTGCTGTCTAGGGTCTATGGAAAAGGGTGGGGAGGTGTCTGGGGTCCAGGAAGGAGGGTGAGGGGGTTGTCTGGGGGTTGTTTGGGGGGATGTCCGGGGGGTTGTCCAGGTTCTAGGAAGGAGGGTGGGGATGCTGTCCAGGGGGCTGTCTGGGTTCTAAGAAGGAGGGTGGAGAGGTTGTCTGGGGGGCTGTCCGAGGTCATGGGAGGAGGGTGTGGGGGGGGGGGGGGCTGTTTGGGGTCTAGGGAGGAGGGTGGGGGCCTATCCGGGGGGGCTATCCCGGGTTCAAGGGATGGTATTGACATATTTTCTATGCTAATTATTTCAAGGGTAAAAAGTAATTTCATTATATCAACTTCTAAAAAATTACAATTTCATTAAAATAGGGTGATTTCACAAAAAATCATCAAATCAATTATTATTATTTATATATATAAAAATAAAGATAATTTGACCAAGCTAATCACACATATATTCAGGCCCAAAAAATCAATACACATCAAAGGACCGTAATATCAGTAAAAAATGTAATAGATCAATCTGCCCCTCATCACCAACACTATCATCACCATCATCTTCACCCTCACCCTCTTCCTCATCGTCATCCCCATCATCATCCTCACCCTCCTCCTCACCCTCATACTCATCCTCAGCCTCTTCATCACCCTCCTTCTCCGCCTCAACCCC
This sequence comes from Viscum album, assembly GCA_963277665.1. Taxonomy (NCBI): domain Eukaryota; kingdom Viridiplantae; phylum Streptophyta; class Magnoliopsida; order Santalales; family Viscaceae; genus Viscum; species Viscum album. Next base: position 959,308,769 of record OY728123.1, read on the forward strand.
CTCCTCGCCCTCCTCTTCCACCTCAGCCTCCTCCTCACCCTCCTCCTCCTCCGCATCAACCTCCTCCTCACCATTCTATCGACCAAAACTATAACTGCCACCTGGTGCACCATATATAGAGCGTATCAATGACATCTATTCCTCACAAGCAGTGCTAGCCTCTAGTGGAAGTGTTAGATGTAAAGCTTCCATCAGTTTTATAAATGCAGTGTCTGCCATAGAAGACTGTGATGCTATCTCTGTTGACCTTTTTTCAGCCTGTTCTGTATGTTCCTTAACTTGTTGCAACTCGGTGGCACTACAACTCATACCTGAGGAGGGCCAACACCTCGTCAGAACTATACTCTTCCCAGTCCAACAACGTACTCTACCATGGTGCTCATCTCCCAACATCTGATGTAAGTGACTATTTGGCCCAAAATTGTTACGTTCCTGGGCATCAAGGGCCTCTAAAGCATCCTATTACAAATATGAATAGATTATTAAGTTACAGAATAGAGATTAAAATTTTAAATCTACAAAGTAAAACATACAATCTACTACTGAGCCGGTTCATTAACCGCACTTACATCTTTCTTATTTCTACTCAAGAAAAATAGTTTTGCTCGAGGCACATGTCCTTCTATATTCAATTTATGCCTCTACAATGACATTGAATGTAGGAAACAATAATTAAAAATAGGATACCAAAAAAATAGTAACTGAATAACTAAAATAATATAACCACTTTACAAATCAAATAAATTATGAAGGAATCATTAGAAAGTTAAAGTTGTAAAGAAAGATTATAATTTGTCATACGAGTTGTCCCTCATTCTCTGGCATCATAGTATATCCCAATGTGTGGACATATTTCTTAGCATCAATTTTTTTTTCATCCAGATGCATCCTAAATAAAATTCAATAATTAGTATTAACGAAAAAAATGATAATTTTCATTTAAATACTTCTAATTTGATTAACACTGAAAATTGGCTAGTCGCCCAATGAGTAATCATATATCGATACTGTTCTAATGGACAATCATCCACGAAAAAGATGGCCTCCAACTCTGTGCCCACTCTATCATGCCAGCCAATGTAAAAATCGTGCTTATAAGCTCTTCAATGCTCGCCTAAATCCTTTATACATGATGGTCGTACACCCTCACCATTGGGGAAATTAAACCGTATCTTACACCCAAATATTAATTCAATTAAATACAAAAATTAATATATTTCATTAAATACAACTAATTTTTTACCCATATTTCTGCCCAGGCTTTATCCTTGACTTCATTTGGCAGTTTTCTCCATGGGACTAGGCAAACAGTAATGATGTCGGATTATTTGGAAAGCATCGCCAAAAAACTCCGACATTACTGCCCTAATTTTTCAGTCATCTGACTATCTTCACTATATTCCACCATCAACTGTGTGTGGCGGTTCCACACCGCATGCATGCATGTACGCCCCCTCCCCCACCTCCTATCAGTATATGTATCTATTATGAAATAAAATAAAATATTTATCAATACATGTTATAATGAAAATAAATAATGGTGTAACAATTTGTTAAGGTTTATAAGTATACCTGCGGTAGTCTGATCAATGGGCGTCACTGGATTCGCAGAAACTGACGGAACACCATGTACAAATGGAGTGAGTCCGAATGTATGCTCATAAGGGACAGACTCAGGTGGATCAGGAGTCGAAGAAGATGGAATATAAAGTCCCAGAGTGATCAAAGCCGTAGTAAAGGGAGATGATAGGGATGGCTGGCCAAATGATGGATGGGGAGTGGGAATCATCATCGGATACGCTACATACGGGTGAGGAATGTCGGATGTAAACGGTGGTGAAAACATGGGAGGCCTAAATATCCTGTTTTTCTCTAATGACACGCCGGGATCAGAATGTGGGGTGTATGGTATGTCAGTGGGAGGGGCAGGGTCTAATCGGGTACGCTGACTAGATCGTCTAGCTCCCGTACCACCCCCTCGTACGAACACCCCAAGTGCTGGGACCACTACTCAACTGCTCAACAAATAACAGTCGCCTAGTAGATGGATCCTGAAAAAAAATGTTTAAAAAAATTAATCACATGAAATTATATATAATTTAAAAAAATATATTTGAAATAAAATACTCACTGAAGGCATTTGTGGTGGAATTCCCAGCTCAGTCATGCGATGATTGTTTTCCATAATCTGTTTCTGTCACCTCTCTTAAATTGGTTTCATTTCCTGCATTAGAAAAAAAATGGAAGTAAATAGAAAAGGATAACTAATGAGTAACCCAAAAAACAAAATAAATGAGAGGGAAAATAAATTATCAAAATTAAGGAAAAATGTAATTTCTTTAGATCAGGAAGATGATGCGGGTTTCAAAATTAAATCAATTGGAATAGAACCATCCTTAACAACCCTACATGAGGTAAACCAAAATAATTGAGAACATGAATGGATGATTTTATATATTTTCCAACAAAAAATCAGGTTCACAGTCAACTCTGACAATTGAGCTATTGGAGTCATCAAAATGAATAAATGGATTTGTTCCAATGGTAGTATGGATGGTGTCAATTCCGTCATCACTATCATAAAAAATATATCTTGGAACTACTTTAACTATGACACCAAATTCAGGTCTAAGTTGGTCATTGACATAAAAAAATTGTTTTTCAATTGATACCAATACATATGGTTTTTCGGTAGCAAGATTGCGAGTTATATTAATTACTCAAAATCCACAATCATCAACAAATATGCCATGTCTCATCATCGAATCAAACCGTTGGTTTCTTCAAGAAATTCGAAATCATTAATCAAAAAACAAGTACTCAAAAATTAAATTAAAATTTATATATATTTATTTTTATTAGATCTTATATAAGAGGCACATGCCTCAGGTCCCATTAGGTGTTATAGGAATCCCAAATCATTCACTCATGTTCAATAACTCATTCTTGGAACCTCTATGGTCATACCTTTCATTTCCCAATTAGTTCTCCAAGTCAAGCGCACCCCATTGGTGGATAACGTTTTGGATTCTACACTAATAGGTTGTTAATGGCCTGTGAAAAGTGTTAATTTCATAAAGTATAGACAAAAACATTTATTTTTGAATTTGATATTAATAATAAAGTATGTCAATGATAACAGGATTACTGAATTAAACTTGTGACATATCTAACACTGTTATGGATGTCTACACATGCCAACATGGCTAGTGAAAATCACCCCACCATCATAAAAGTGATTAATGGCCAAGAAAGAGATATAATATACAATATAAAGTGAGAAACATATTTAATTGAACCTAAATTTATATTAGTACAATCATCTTTGGAATCCAATTATCACTCATGACTAACCATGCCACTATAAACAACCTAGAGTGTATGAGTTTCCTCTCTGATCTCAACAAAATCATCACACATTCTTACCATGATGTGAATCATGTGGAATATGGCTGATATTAACACAAATTTCCCAGTAATACCAAGACTTATAAGAACTGAAAATTTATGGATGATATTAACACATAATTCATTTTGAATCGAATTTGATTCACTTTACTACTTATTCGTATCGACCAAACCCATACTATAATCAATATATGTGTGCCACTTTCAAAGCCCAACAGAAACACCCAAATCAACTAGAAAACAAAAGTCATACACACCCAAATCAAAACAGAAAAACAAAACAGTAGATGCAGAACATTAAAATGAACGTATCACTTACAGATTAGAAATGTAGAACTTACAGATTAGAAGTCTTAAATTGATGAATTCACCAAATTTTTAAAAAGAAAAAATTTTAATATAAAGCCCATTTTTTCAATACAAACACATTTTAATGAAATCAATTTCCATTACAAAATATTTTTAACCTTTAATTTTCACTCAAAAACATGATAATGAAACAAGACACAACTCCTAGAAAATTACCGAAGTGATGAACTAATGGTCATGACATACCTAATGACTTGGTAGTGAGTTATAACCCATATAATAACAACCAAGAATGGTGGATGTTAAACTATGTAATCAGACTCTACATAGGTCAATAATCGATTTGAGATCAAGGCATAGCAATTTCTGTCGTCCAATTTTCCCTCACCCAATCCATACTAAAAAAAAATGACACAAAACCTGGACTACCCAACTAAAATCAAGGATTATAATGGGATATATATTATGTTTTTATTCCGGTGACTAAATATAGGGTTTCTGTAGTAGGATTTCTTCTTCTTCGCTTCACCGAAATGAAAACCTAAAACCGAAATAGTAGATGCAGAATAATAAAATGAAGGTATACTTACATATTACAAGTGATGAACTAAGAAATTTTGAAGATTGAAGAATTTTTGGTTGTAGGGTAAACCAAATCCTTCTCTGCTTCTGTTTAGTGCAGCAGTCATGCGGAATGGGGGAGCCTGAGCCTCTACTTATTTGGGGACAAACTTTCCAAAAATATTTTTAAAAACAATTGGGAAAAAATCCTTTACCAATGGTTTTTTAAAACCATTGGTATATTATCATTAAAAACACTCTATACCAATGGTTTTATTGAACCATTTGTATGTAGTTTACTTTTACCAAAGGTTTTACAAAATCTTCGGTAAAAGATAATTATAACAAGCCTTTACCAACAGTTTACTCAAAACATTGGTAAAAGTAATGTAGACCAACTGTTTATAAAAACCATTGGTTTATAAGCATTGTGAAAACCTCCCATTCCAGTAGTGTGCATAGATCAAGAAGTTGAGAATCCACTTTATCTGAGTATGATTAGTCAAATCTCAAATAAATCAACAAGATATTTGATTAGTTGAAACAGATTGATCTTCGCATTTTTAGCAGTACACAACTGAAAATTGACGGATCTTCCTCTTTAGAAAGTCAATCTTTAGGATGAAATAAGTCTGAAAATATCTTTTTGCACAAGAGATCTTTTGAATTGACGAACAATAACAAAAACAATGCAGTTGAATACTTAGAGTAGAACAAGATAGATAATTTATATCCCCAGAATGTTGTCATCTTCCATAGTTTTTCATTCATAGTAGCATTGTGAAAAGAATTTCAGTAAAAATATAGTCTTGTATGTGAATTACTTATCACACATCTTTGAATAGATATTTGAAAGGAATATATAGAGAATATGACTTTCTTAGATAATTCAGATCTAATAGAATATCCTTATTGGTTTTTAAAATTAAAATTTCAACTGACTAGTTATGTCAAAAAATTCATGTAGAAATATGAATTTGGTTTCTCTAATAAACTCTGTTCCTTAAAAAATCAAAACGATCCATAAAAATGTTCGAAAAAACTGGTCTAAAATATCCTATAACCTTTTCATGTCTGTGACAGAAATTAACAAAAAATATCGTGAAAATAAATCTCCAATGTTGAAAATTCAAATAAAGGGTTCCTTCAAAAAGAGAAATAATACTGAATGTAGGTTTCAACTACCTAGATTTCATATCTTTAACATAAGTTTGAAAAATTAGGTTGATCATAAAAGTAATGTTTATGATCAATACATTTATCATTAGAAAGTAAGGTTCATTACTTATGTAGGGTTATTTTACCATAATTTCTTCTCTTTCCAAATTCAAGGTTCCTTTCAAAAATAAAGTTCGTTTATCATAAATTTCTGATAATGTAAGGTTGATTAACCATACGTACTGATATGAAAATTGGGTGGAGAAACCATACCTTTTTTTTCCATCATAATGTTGAAGACAAACTTAGGAATCATTGTCCATACACATTGTACACAACATTGGGTTGATACCATACTTTAAGCTAAATAACATGGGGTATGAACTGTGTTTCCATAATGTTCAAAAATATATCTTGAAAACTTTTAATATATATTTATTGTGAATTGAATGCTTAAAAATAATTTCGGAATAAATATATAGAATATTAGTTCCCTGATATACACTTAAAGAAAAATCATTAAAAAAACAAACAAGGGTATTAATGGGCATTGAAATCATCATAAATTATAGAGTCTTATAAAGAAAATTCATTCCCAATATGTGATACATTTAGAGGCATTAAAATATAAATGATAATGATCTTTATTTATACTGAAAAAACTATTAAATCTAAATTATATTTCTATAACTGATATCAAATCAAATTTGAAACTAAAATTTATAGGTATCAATCATTACCAAGAAGTGTGAGTTCCTAAAGAAGTAGATGTACGTACTATTGGATAAGAACTCACAATCATGGAATAATATTTCTTGTTTGTTTGTTTATGATCTAATAATATATTATCACCAAATTTTTATTTTTCAGATACTAAATTTTTTCCTCAAATAAATTATTATGACTAACAAGAGGCTGGTTTACCACTATTGGTAATAATCATATGTTAGTGGATAAGTCTTGTAAAGAATTAAATATCATAGTTATCAAGGTTTATTATTAGACTCCCATTTACAAGTGGCATTAATTCATTCAGCATATCATGTGTATCATAATATTATTCTAAACCATTTATTCACTAATAGTTATTGAATGTTTTTGAGATTAAAACCCGTTTTCTATTAAAAGAATTATATTTCTCAAACAATAAGTGTTTGATGAAAGGTAGTGGGTGATATGGGAAACATCAATTTTATTTATAAATACTATTGTTTCCAACACCATGCTTGGAATCTCTTGAACAAGAGAATTTGGTTATAGATCATTTTTAATTGGTTAATTCACTTACTAAATTTGTTGATAAAAACTATATTTTTTCTATAATTGGATAGAAATATATTACATTGAAAAATGTAATAAAAAATTTCAATGTTTTTGATAATATTCCTATAGGTGGTATGATAAGATAATTGTAGGTGAACATAAATGGGGAATATAGTATCTTTTATTATTGAATTCATAAAGGTATGGAAATATGTTGATTATTCATAAAAATATGTATAAGAGTGTATATTCAAAAATGAATAATAAAAAATAGGGTTGATACCCCATTATCGTTAAAAAGGGGAGAAAATTTAAATTTTCATTGTATTAACAATGTGGGAGAGAAAAAATTTGTATAAAATTACTTAGTATTGAGAATAATGGATTGTTTTTGAGAAAGATGAATATTTTATCTCTAACTTCATGATGTAAGGATTTTATAAATTCATTTTCATCATAATCCAAATGGGAACATTGTTACAACTAGGATGGTTGTATGTTAAATTTTTTTAAAATAATTGAAGGATATTGATGAAATTATTGAAAATTAGTAAAAGATTAATTTTCTAGATTTATGAGGAATGACGTCGACACGAGGTTTGGGGTCTGAGAACCAATTACGTGGAGTATGAATAATATTGAAGAAGACTAGAAATAAAATGAAGAAGATTTATATTGTATGTTGTTGTGATTAGTTGGAGTGTTAATGATTATATAATCTAAAAATTCATGACATCATGGTAAGGTTTATTTTGGAAGACTCTATATTTTTTTATAATCTTTTATTCATTGAGAAAAATTGTAAATAATCTTATAATTTGTCAAAAAAAATTGGGTGTGAAAGATTTGATGATGTATTCTGAGTTTAATGGAAGTGTATTGGTGAAGGAAACCTTCACTAAGGAGTTCATCACATCATTATAAATTTAGATTATCCATATTCAATTTTCAAATATCTAGATTGAACATACTATAGGTGTTTTTATATATCATTTCAATATGGAATCAATTTTATTGAGAAATAATGATGAAAAAAACACCATGGTGGTTGAAGTTTAGTGTCAGATGTTTACCTATAATAAATTAAAAATCTAGTACATGTCATGGTAGAAATTTTTTGATAGGAATAGTAAAAAAAATCTCATGGATGTCTTAGATATTTGGATGCATGGAATATATATTTTTCCACACCATGGACCATTCCATTTTCCCTTAGAGGAATCCTTGTGAAACATGCAATGGCCTGTAATTAGTGTTGTATAATCCATGGTGATGCTCTTGTAGAAGTTTCTAGTATCTTGTAAGGGTAATTGAAATAGGAACCTTAGATACACAATGTTGTGGATGTGATCATGTTTTGTATTGGGTTTCTATATTCAATGTGAAACATGTGAATGTTTACATCATAAAAGATGTTTTTAATGGTATTTTAATCTAGAAAGATTCTATATTAGGGTATGTAGAGTAACATTTCATGGTCTCCATATATTATAGATGAACATGGGGGCTATGAGATAATACATTTAAATATAGTTTTGAAATTTAGAGGTTACATACTTATTTGAAAAGTTGATGCTTCTATAAAAAAATGGTAGTTTTGGATTGAGATTCAATGACTGAAATAGAATCTAATGTTGATGATTTGATTTAATTTTATTCAAATGAAAAATTTTAAGATTAATAATAAGATAGTTTACAATATATTTTAATTATATATTTGAAATTCAATATTCACAAGTTTTATTAGTGTCTACTGTGTAGAATTAAAATGTCAGAAAAAAAGGATAAGAAAAACATAGAACATAAGTGAGAGGAAAAAAGAACTATGTATTCCAAGGATATATAATAATGTCAAGAACAAGGTCTTTATTGAATATTATAATCAAAGAGGATTTATTTTATGCTTTGATGTAATTCATTAAAGACTAGTTCTAGAATAATAATGAGTTATTGTGTATCAGGTTTGATAGAGTGGATATATTGACTATATCATTGAAGATATAGTTCTTATTATATCATGGAAAAATTTAGATCATTGATGTTATGTAGAAATATTTTGGATCCTTAGAATCCCTTATAAGGGGATGAATCAGGATGTTAGCAGAATTAATCTTTTTCTTTTTTCCCATTTTCTTAAGATCATGTTACATTATAAGAGGGAACAAAATTCAATATATTTTCCCATAAGTTTATATATAAAGATATATTTCATAGATATGTAAATATAAAATTCAAGGAAAATTGATATTCCACATTATTCACCCCTATTGGGTAAAATCTAAGGAGTACACACACAAAATTGTGATAGTGTACCAATAATAAAATATTACTCACTATTTTTTAAGATACATTTTTTAAGTAATGTCACTATTCACCTAGGATCACTACATGTATAAGTTTTATGGAGAATATTCCTTCCTACCAATAATAGCTTCCTTTTTAGTGGTCTAGGGAAGATCATTTCTCACTAAGGTCACCACTCTTCTTCTCCTTCACAAAATTATTTAGTGAAGGTTTCCATTTTTAGAGGTGTTAGAATATTATCAATTTATTAAAATTAAGGTCACTCTACGATCAATACTTGAAATTTATATATCATGAAATTCAAGATTTCATGGTTAAGTGAATTGAAAATTTTACTTCAAATTATAATACATATTATGATCAATTACTTATGAGAATAATTATCCTTTTATTCTCAGTAAAAAGTTACACAATAGAAATATACTACATAATAATTCAGGTATGAAATTAATCGTTTTTTGGGATTTAATAATATGAATATTGCCTCATCATTATCTAATAAAATATTCAATGTTTTTCACAACACTCTTACAATTTCCACACCCAATCATCATTATAATACTAATCAGAAGAAACTAAATTCTATTTTAACATATATCTTCAATTAATTCTATGTTTCCATACTCTTTCTATGGGGAACAAAATTCCACTTCTCTATAAATTATTATTCTCATATTTTTATCACACTAATGATTCTTCACAAAAAATTCTAAAATATCAAGATATTTTTTCAATTCCATATTTGAAATTGAAACAATAAATAACTTTTAACTTCATATCCTTCAATTGGATCGTCATAAATTATATCTACATTAGTAAATTTGAATATAATATTTATTATTTCACAAAATATCTAACAAATAATATTGTGACTGAGATATAGTTACTTCTATTTGAATTATTTGGTGAAAATTTTCCTAATGAAATATACCCCTTTGAAATGTAATGAGTTGGTTACAAATTAACTAAAATAAACTACCAAGTCTTTTTATGATGTGAAAAAATACTTCATGATGCCGAAACTAGTTACATTAATCTCTAAACCTCATTCAATATACAAAAATAATTCCTTCCTATAGCCCAATATATACACTACAGTATAGTCATACTCTTACTCTTCATAGGTTTTAGTGAAACCATCATCTATAGAATGGGTTATGTAAAATAACTATTGTGATTTGAATTCTAATAGAATTCATTTGTGATAGAATAATTTACTTATGGGGTGGTTTCCTATCTTATTTAGAATTCCAACACCTATTATGGTGCGTAATAAGAAAAACCATATTTTAAAACAACATAATTCATTATTTATTTCATAAAGTTACACATAAAACAATCCTAGGAGTATGAGTGGAATAATGTCTTTAGAAATTTTGTAGATAACATAGTAAATTGAAACATGGTCACACCAACATTATTGAAACCTCTATAACATTCTCTTAATTTTCATTTGCTCATGTAAAATAGCATGGGATAACCTAGGGACGTACATAAAAAAGGGGTGAACTTTAAGGTCTTGTGAGGGAATGATCAAATAATAACATATGGTAAATAATTAAATGTGATTTAATAGGAATATCAAGAAACATAATAGGGGTGAGAATAAAATACTTGAACATCAAAGATGATATATGATGACGATATAAAGGAAACATAAAAAAGTTTAAGTAACAAAAAACATGAAATTATAAACATAATTGAATGATAACCACCAATAAATCATTACTTAGTGTTCCTTACATAACTTTATATGCATGATCATGGTATATCATGAGATAAAAACTCCATCAAATTCATTGTATGGCTATATAATTCCAGGCCCACAGATCAAATTCCTTTTAATCACATGCATAAGTGTTCCACATAGATCATACAACCAAGGGACGTATTATATAACTTTTAATACCATGATTACATATCATGGGTTACATAAATATATATACCCAAAAAATTATGGATATGTACGTATAGGTTAATACCTTTGATTCTAAATGGGGATTCACATTCCATACAAAAATATTTGGCATGGAAAATCACATGTTAATTTCAGTAGTATAATATGGGTATATAGAGATTCATTGAAGGGTTTAATGAGAGTTAAACAAGTCAATTATAACATTTGACACCATATGGACAATAAGATGTATTTTTAAAAACATATCCCAACATGAAAAATTGGAAATGAAAAGGAATAATATAAATAAGGTTCCGGAATAAAGAGGAAAAAGGGATGATCCCTTACTTCAACATAGTAACAAATTACATAAAGTTTATAACAAGTGGGGATATATGATATCTCACAATTAAAAAATAAATTCGATAGTCAAGTTATATTTAAAAATAATGAAAAAAATAATCAATTAATATTAAAAAGGTTAAATAGAAAGAAGTTTCTGAAATTGGAAAGAAAAGGCAGACATCCCTTACCTTGAAAAAGTAATATCTTAAGTTAAAGATATAACGAAAGGGGGTAGATTTGCACTCAATTTTTTTAAAAAAATTAAATTGTAAATTTATATTTATAAAAAAAATAATTATATTCCCAAGACTATATACATGTAAGGTTATTGAATGGAAAAGAAGAGAGATATGCACTTTACCTTGAGAGGGTTCTTCTAAAAGCATGGGAGGATCTTATTTTGATCATGGGAAAATATTTGGGGGATCTAGGGAGAGAACATAAGAGTAAATTCAAAATCAAATGATTTTCAGTGAATATGAATGGGATATTTGGTGTGTTTTATAGAATAAACCAGGGGAATTGTTTATTAATATCTAAAAATACGTTTTGGAATCTATATGAAAAAATAATCAAAACCAAAAATCTTACAATAGTTTTTACCATGGTTTCTTAAAAATTTTATTGGTTTTAAATATTTTATAATTGCATGAATCTAAATAAATCAAACAATACCCTTGCTGATGTGGAAGCAAGTCATGATAATAAATAACTAATTTTAAAGTTGTAAAATACAATATTAGATTTTGAGGATTCATTAAGAGTTTAAAAACTTAATCAAAGACTCAAAATAACACATTATTTTAATGGGGAAAGATAATTGTTTCCAGAAATAATCTCCATAGTATTTATTACATCAATTTTGGTTTTTTTATGCAATAATACATATTGTATATTTATACAATATGTAATATTTACCCAAAAATTTGAATCTCTCGGAAAATTAAGAAAAATTAATCATTTGATAATTTTTACAATATATATTATAAAAATTATTTTATTTAAAAAATATGATAAATATGAAAATTTACACCTTTAATTTAAAATATATTATTAATAAACAAATAAAGGTTTTTATTTCAATAATAGTTTTTGTACCTTCTAATAATTTTATTTGACTTCATAAAATTATATTATCACAAGTATTTTATTATATTTTTTATGAATATTTTATTAAAACACTATCTAGTTCAAAAAATATTTATTCCTCAAAATGAGTGCCTTGATTGAAACTATATTTTTCACAAAAATACAATATGTGTTCCATCATATCAGAACCTAATATTTTTATCGCACTCATTATTTACTTATTTATTATATAATAATAAAAAATTATAAATGTAATCATTATTTTATTAAAAAAACATAAAATTTATAATGTTATGATGTTGATACATAACCCTTTATAACAATTGTGTATGCCCTAAGGGTAAGGTGTGCGATTGTGAGTCATTCTTGGGCTAGTGCGGGGGATATGGTTTGACTAATGATCTCAATAATATTTAAATTATCCCATAAATAATTTTTCTCATGCTTTAGTTGATGAATATCATCTTTTGATCAGTTAAGGGAGAAACCCATTGATGACATATCCCACTGAAGCTCCTATAAAGGGGCTTCAGATGGTATGATCCAACTAGTTGTGGCTATCACTTCATTCATGTTTTTAAGTTGGAATTTATCATAAACATTAGTATATACTAATTTAATTGGTCACTATGTAATTATTATGTTATCAATGGTTAGGATGCTTAATGGTATTTTATATCTGATAGGATATAACATATAATTTCCCAAAAGTAACATATTAGTTCATGTGTTTTCTATAACAACATTACATATTAATGAATTTCTTTATTTTTAAAGGGAATTTCATTTATAAAACACCATATCTTCAAAATATCTCCCCTTTATAAATTTCAACCTAAATATTTCAATTTTTTCAACTAGAGTTAATGAGGGTACTTCAGTTTCATTTAAACATCCAACTCCCTTGTTACAACCTCAAAATTATGGTTCAGTTGTTATTCATTGACCATGTGAGTTTTCATGATTCATAGAAAATTTTCTATGTGATATAAGATCTTCACCTGCTACTCCTCGTAAGAAATTTCATTCTCCAAAGGTACCACCTTTGAATATAGTATATGTGATGGTTCTGGTATTTACTTCCTTAATAGGGATACATGGAACACATCATGTTCATGAGATATGTTACATGGTAGTGCTACTCAACAGGACCCTACTCTGGTGAGATCAAGGATATCAAAAGGGAAGATGTATCTTGGACTAATATTTACATTCTTTTTAAACAAGATGAATTTCTTGAATGATGATATATAAAGGAACATATTAACTTTCTCCTAAAAATTGATGTCACATTGATGATTTTATACATAGATTTTCCATCAAATCAATGTGGATTTTATATGGTGGTGAATGGTTTGAAACTTATTTATCATCTCCTGTGCATGATCTTGTCCCATTAACTTTCACTCTCCAACTTCATTTAAACATTTTGGAGTCTAAAACATATTCCCATACAATGCCTCATAAGGTTCCATTTCAATGATGGAATGGAAACTATTGTTATATGAGATCTCATATAGGGGAAGGTGTTGATCCCGACATGCTTATAAACCCATTTAACATGATATAATCATATCCTCTAGATTATGAATGGTTTTCTTAGATTAACCATCCGTCTATGTGTGAAAAGTAGTAATGAAACCTGGATATATATCCAACACTTGTAGAGGGATTCTTTAGAACCTCGAGGTAAACAATAGATCTCAATCAGGTATATTGGAGAGTGGAACATCATGTAGTTTTACCACTTACCTTTTGTATATCCTGAGTAGTTGGTCAAGTGAGAGATTTTTCTTTATTGAAATGAAATTAATTAAATTTATAAGGATATCTAATACAACCCATATGGAATAATTATCTTTAGATATCCTAGAGAATCTAATAAAAAATAGAGGGTAATGTTTTCCAATTTCCATGCTGGTATGTGAAATAGTTCCACAATACCCTTATAAAACAATCATTTAACCTCTACTTTCTGGAAAACCAATAATTGAGATAAAAATTATAAAATATCACTCTATTTATTATATACCACCATATGTAATACTTTTTATCTCTAAATATATTTTTTATTCTTGGATGAATAGATAAAATATAACTATGTGCATCATCCCAAAGTTCCCTTTTCAACTCTAATTTTGAGAGGAAAGATATCTGAGTCCAAAAACCATATAAAATTATCATTATAAAATTTGAACATTGGAATATTAACATCCATTTCTATCACATAATCATCTTTATTCACCTCCATGTTATTCTAAAAAATGGATTGTTAAGAAATGTAAGTTTAATAATATTTTTTAATTCCTAAGTCCATCATTTTCATGTCAAAGTAGAATGGATCCCTTTTATTCCTTAACATGGATAAGGCTACATGATCCTTTCTACTTAAAGAATCTTCCACTTTGTTAACAATCTATGAATGATAATGGATTTAATGAATATAATTATTAATTAGCTTGAACCACCTCCAATGGAGCATATTGACCTCTTTTTGTATGAATATACACATGAGGCTTTAAGATTCTATATATATTTCAGACATCTATCCATAGTGATAATTTTTTCAAATTTTAAATGAAAATATCACCACATCAAATTATATATAATTCCTTGGGTAGTTCTACTCAAGGATATTTAATTGGTAGTGTACAAATTCGATCATTTTTCATCTTGTGTGATTACAAAAAGAAACCCTTTTTGAATGTATCATTATAGATCAAAAATACTTTCACATTAGTGTTTAATGTGAGTAAAGGTGAAATTATTAGACTCCTATTTAACTATTTAATTCAATCCACACATTATTTAAACATTATAATCCTTACTCCCTTCTGAGATATCTTGGTTATAGGGATTAAAAATCATGATATGTTTCTCTCAAATTGATGATAGTACAACGATAATCCCAATAAACTATATATTTCCTTCACAAATGTTGTTTTGTTCCATCATTAAATTAAAAAAAATTATAGATCCACATATATCCCTTTTCTACTGATAACATTCCCCTAGAATGATACATTCTATACCTAAAACTCACATTTACTAAACATCACATATAAATTTTCCTTTCACAGTGTCTTTAGTACATAACTCAAATTCTCCTCATGTTCCTCCATACATTGATATTATATAAGAAAATATTCTATAAATACTATTAAATATTTTGTAAAGTAATCCCAGGAGACCATATTTTTCATGTTAGTAAATATAGCTGGGGAAATTGTTATTCAAAATGGAATCACTATGAACATGTTGTGTATATAACTTGTATGTAAAGTATTATTAGGGATATACTCCTTCAACTTTAAATGATAATATCCTGATCGAATATCCACCTAATAGAAGTATTACAACCCACAAAGGGTATTGAAAAATTCATCAATCTATGGTAGAGGATACTTGTTCTTTATCATGATATCATTAATCTTACAATGATCATTACAAAGGCACATTGACCCATCCTTCTTTGAGATGAAAATGATTGGTACACCCCACAATAAAGCACTTGGGAAAATAAAATATGTATATAGATTCTCCTATATTTTCTTTTTTCAGCACATCATTTTCAATATAGTCTAATATATATGGATTATTTGATATTTGAAAAGTGTTGTGTATATTTTGTATCCAAAACTCAACCTCCAGTATTTGAGGGAGACTATAAAAATTTTCCAGAAACACATAAGTGAATTACATTAAAATTTTAACGTCATCATGGATGATATTTTTATTAGTTTCCTTCATTTGAGAAAGATACTTCTTCCCACTATGTAATAATACAAATACATTAGATGATAAAACCAAATAGATTTGCCATAATCTTTTAACTTTTATGGAATCATAGGGAAATTTATGATATGGAGGGTGATTTAATTATCTCAAAAATTTATTTTCTCTTTATAAAAGGAAATCCAATCCCTGACTAGAATATAATTGACTTATGCTATAGGGAGTAAAAAATTGATTTCTAAGAAATTTATAACATAAATTTTGATAGGGGATAGGATATATTCTTGAGATTTAACAATTGATCCATTTTTCATATTCACTAATAACCCAACTTCTATGTTTTGATGTGATTTTTGAATATTTATAATTAACTTGCATAATATAAAATAATTTTTAGTACAAGAATAAAATAATATATTCATTTACCTTGAATGAATAACTTGCATTGATGTCACCACAACATTGTCTAGATCCACCTAAGCAATTGTTATGGTATAATATTCCTGTTTCTATTTACACCGTGGAGGTTTTTGTAAACAAATCTTGGATTTGTAAATTTATTCTCATAGTGTCCTTGTTCCTTTATATGGATGAATTAGACAATCAGCGAAAGTTTTTCTGAATTATTCCTTTATTTCATCACATTGGTAGGTTTATCAAGTGGGTTATTTCTAGTTAGGATCCATTCCTTCACATATTTAAACAAATTCCTCATGATATTTAGGCAATTTCGAGTATACTTGTTCCCACATGTTTGATAAGTGGGGTGTTCAACAGTAATTCCCCCACGATATTTCTCCATCATACAAAAAAATTAAAATAAACTCTATGTTTCCAATATATATACCTATGGAACCCCTACGATTCATTGATATCTATTTATACATTAATTCTATAATGGAATGTTTTCTCATATCTTTAAATGTATCTAGATTCCAAATCATTTTTACATACAGATTTAGTACACCAAATAAGAAACCGACATTACTATTGGGGATTATGATAAATTAATAGGCATATCATGAATTTCTATTAATTTTTTCTTCATAAAAATTGATTTATTAATCATATATTTTAGGTTAAGGAAATCATTATCTACTTTATATAATAATGTGTGGGGAAAATATTTATTGGAATGCATTTCATTGTTTTTATTCCACTCCATCTCTTCGATCTCTTCCTTGGGATTCATATTTTTTTTATTAAAACCCCCATTGATTAATATATACTTCAATATGATAAAACACCTATATGAATATTTCGTTTTCATAGTATTTATGGATGGTAAGAACGTTTTTAAGTATTTCATCTACTAGTCTTTAATTAAAGGATCACATTATCCACTCAAAGTCAGAGGGCTGCACCACACAAAGGTATCAATTACATCTTGATCTTTCTTTTAGGATGTTAATTTTTTTTAAATTATTAATTATTATTTTTGTAATGACCCTATCCATTCCACAATAATGATATTTTATACTATGGGCCCATCGTGCACGATTTCTATTTCATTGGGATCTAGAACTCAGGTATCTCGTAGGAACAGGTCTCATAAATGCAGAGGTATCCACCCATCCATATAAATGGAGGCTTCACGCTCTTACTACCATGATGTGGGATTACCATAACCCTCCACCCCAACATGATCCAAAAATACTTAATGAAACTTTTAAAGGAAACTATCTCTAATACCATTTTGTAATGTCAATGACACTGAAGACACTAAAAGGTTACTCGAGTTGATTCACCACATGAACACAAGCATTCTTCCATGTATTCCGAAAGTTTCCAACAAGCATCGAGGGTCTAGTAAAACATGTAGTGATACTATACTGTATTTCTCAAATTAATCCACAATAGATATTATATAAGAAAAAAAAAGAAACCGAAACCAATAAATCAAGAACATGCATTGATAACCAAATCCAAAAAAGGGTACAAACAAAACCAAACAAGTAAATGTGACATGTCATGTTAATAGATTCAATTGTTAATAGAGAAAAAAATATATATAAACCACCGATTCTCTAGAATGGGTCCTAAATCCATGTATATTTCCCTAGTAATTCATGTCCCACGCCCAACTCAAATCCCTAGAACATGGGCTATACTCTTGTCCTGACTTGGTGCTATGAACTCTTCTCAGGTATGCAATGGCCGCCTATGTAGGGTGTGATTAAAACATAGTAGGACCCCAAAAATGGTGTATAAAAAATATTTACTCTCAATAGATATTACATTAATGCTTGAAATAAATGAAAAGGTAAATAAAAGAAATCTCTTGAGCCATTAGTTAAGAATATTAATTTTAGAAGATTTTATTAGTTGTTTGATGGGTTAAGAATTTACATCATTGACAAAACATCCCAATCCAATCAATTATCAATAATAATGAATTAGTCAAGTTCCCTATATCACTATAGAAATCCCTTACATGATCCTTTACATCACACTTACTTTGGAGGATTAGTCCAGGTAGTTTAATCGAATGCAACTATTAGGGCCTAGAGAATCTGTTTGACATCCTATCCCATGCATTTTATGGTTGTGATTAGTGAATTAGTCTAACCAGACCCATGGGAGGAGCCTTAGTCCTTTATCCAACATCAGCAATCCATGTTCACAAGATTATTTACCCAATCACCACATATACCATATATCTATCAAAATATTACAAATCATATAACATTTGTAATTCATAATTCATGAAATAAAAAACTCATCATCTTGCCTTCACCCAATAAAAAAATTATTATATTCATGGAATAAACCATTTAACATATCTCCCCTTTTAATAAAATTTCTCATTTAGCATAGTCAACAATTCCTTCACATTAACATATTAAACTTAATTAATTAATTCACAAGAATTATCATATTTACATATTTCAAATACAAATCACATGTCATTTTACACATTCAAATTATTCCATTTAATAATTTAAGTTTTTTCCAAACAAACCCTTATTCTAAGGCCAAAAACTAGACACCACTACCAATAGTTCCCATCAGAAACCAAGTAATCATGCTGATACATTTATCATGGCTTCTATTTTCACATAAATCATCTTAGGTTTTAACTTTCCAAATATCGATGTTCTGGAATATTGGACCACCCCATGAGTGGTCCTAAATTTACCCAATAAACCTCAATGCATCCCATGGGGATCATGAGTGGTTTAAATCATCAATTAATGAACCATTTTTTCAATTATTACTCATGAAAACAAAAAAACATCAACAGGGAAGCAATATCACAACTAAAAATGCACAAATCTATAACAAAACTATATGATATAACTGACCACCTAACTTGATTATGGTAAAGAAAGAACTCTTGAAATTATCATTTTATCTAGATTCAAGATCTCCTTTAATCCTTAACCATGAATCCAATGGAAAAAAGTTGTTTTTAGGGATTCAGAAGGAGATACCCAAATCCATACGCACTATTCTTGAAAAGATAAGCAAGAGGAAGATTAGTCTTACCCAAATATTTAATCCAGAAACAACAGTGATCCAAATACACTGGAAGTGAGGGAGATTTATCCTTGGGATTTATTAATGTTTTTTGTTCTTCATGAGGTCTAGAGGTAGAAGAAAGGGTAGTAAATTGGGTGAGAACATAAAAATCCAAAGTGGGATGTTTTTTAATTTTACACCTTTTAATGGGGCACATAGTTTGGCTGCATGGTTTTATTGATTTTGCATCAAACATGTAACCATATCTTCCCATTATGGGTTATTACATACCATTACATAGGGATGTTTTAACTTTTCAAAAAACCATCCTCCAACCGTGCAAGAAGCCTCTATCAAAGGATGCATGATTTGTCTTCTCCCTCGCAAGGTTTTCCCTAACCATGTGTGGTCCATGAAACATGCACAAAATAACATGTTTTACCTTATCTTTAATGTTTTTATATCCTTGAAGACCCCCTAACCTCTTCATACACAAATTAAAATTTTAATTAAACATACTAAATAGATTTAAATAGAAATTTAGATAAGTACATACCTCTATAAAGTCCATGATCTGACATAGATTATGGAAATATCACATCAAAGGAGAAGCAACATAAAGTAACCCTTTATAAGGTTGAGTGGATCCATCTACCATCATTAGTCATTTTCATGGGGGATCCCTTAGGACTAGAGAACAGAAAAATAAAAATCATGTCAGTTTGAACCAATGTGTAAAATATCAAGATCGGGGGATGGAATAGGCTATTAACAGGTGTTATCTGTCCAGGGTGGGAATTGTTGATTTTGAAACGTTTTTTTATAGTTGAATGAAATTTCACCATTGGTTGATGCACATATTTTGTGATGTGAATATTTCATGATATCTTTCTCATGGCCTAAAAAATATGATATTGTGAAATCGCACATCATTTTATGAACCTAGGATATATGTGACATTCATCATTATAATCACACATGAGATGGGTGTGTGGGGAATAAAGATTATAATTTATTTCACTTTGTTAAAAATATAGAGAAAATGCAGTCAAATAAAGATGATACAAATGGTTAAGTAAAAATAATGTCAAAGAATTGTTCATAATGAAAGAGTGTAATTGATTTAATGGTTAATTGTAACAAGTTGTGAAATGGTGTTCTAGCCTCACAACTGGAGTGGGGGAGATCATTAGTTATCCTTTTTTTCCACTACAAATATCTCATTCAAATATACTTATGAGTACTCGTTTATCAACATAGTTTTAATAGGGTATATATTGATATATAAAACATTATTTAACTATACCCGGAACTATATAGGTTTGTCCTTACTCATTCCCCATCTGGCTTGTTCACGATGAGTGACTACCATCGGACCATGACAATGCAGGTTCATGGGGAGACACAGAATTACATCCTTTGGGCCATGAATATTTCCACCAATTTCAACTTCCTTACATGGAGGATTATAAATAGATACATTTCAATAGATGATAACATTAAGAGGTGTGGGATTTGTGTTGTTTATAGATGTGATTATTTTAAGGGGAACAAGGAGGAAAGCTCAGATCATCTCTTCTTCGAGAGTGAGTGGAAGAATGAGTTGTGGGGATATATGGGTGTGTTTACTGCTATTTGTGTTCCAGCTTTGGATGATCAGCCCTTCCTTGACCATTGGTACCATGGCCTGGGTTGGGGGAGCTTGGAGATATCTTCTTGTACATTGATTTTGCATGGAGGGTGATGGTGTTTGTGGAAAGCTAGAAATAAGTCGATCTATGAGGGGGTGGTCACTAATGGTTGTCTAACTATCATAAGGGTTAAAAATATTCTCTTCAACATTGTCAAGGCTCTAGGTATCTAGAGAGAGGTCCCATCTCTGCAACATTTCATTACGAGTCCTCTTATCTCTTCTCAGGGAAACAATCACAACCAGGGCAACTGAGTTTGTTGGAGGTCCCCTTTAGTGGGGTTGAAGCTCAATAGTGTTGGATCCTTTATGGCTGGTTAAATTCTAGGCCGAGGTTTTGTGTGTGATAACAGCGGGTTGGTCATGCTGGAATTTTATATTAGGCATGGGCAAGGGTCTTCCCTTCAGGAAGAAGTAATGGCCATGTCTGAAGGCATTAATGTTTGCAGACAAAGGGGTTTGAATATCAACAATGTTCAAAAAGACTCTATGCTCCTTCAAAACACCATTCATGGTGTGGGTTTCTTTCCTTGGCTGATTCTATACGTCATCAGGAAATATAGTGAAATCCTAGCAGAAAGGATCATGGAATCTCATACTTTGCATGAGGGAAACAAGGTGGTGGACTAGTTAGCTTCAAATGGATTTTCTTAGTAATGAGTGTTTAGTTTTACAAGATTTGAATACCATAAAAATGGAAGGGTCAATATTAATAGAGGGTATTCCTTCAGTCTGCATCACATCAGACACCCTTAGGCCATGATTCCCTTTGATATGCCTTTGTGGTTTTGAGTTTCCTTATATTCCTTATTTTTGCCTCTGAAGAAAAATTTAATTTATTTCATGTTTTGAAATAGTGAAAGCATCCGAGAAGAAAATATTTGTGTAGTAAAAAGTATAAATAGTTTAAAAAATGGTGTCTAATGAAAGACATGTAAGTATGCAAGTTAGTTTACCCCATGTTAGCCATGAACTATGGTAAAAATAGTCGAGGGTAGTGTTATTAATGTGACATGGTCTAATAATATAGTGTATGTGAAATGGAATTATTATAGATATTGAAGAGCCTTAATTTTTATAAATTGTTGAAATGTAATATTTTGTGATATAATAATAGTGTTTGGAATTTTAGAGGAATGACACCATGATGACCTGTGATAATTGGGTGACAATAGGATTTTAGTGAGAATGTTACCACAAATGTGGAGAAAGAAACCCCGGTGGCCCCAAGAAATATATGAGGGGACCAGTTCTTGGAGAATTTTTTTTTATGAAAATGATAGAGATGGAACCTAGGAAAGTTTTTCCAAGTATTTTTGAGATGAATCCAGAGTTTTAGCTACATTAACCATCAATATTTAATATAGAGGGTGTACCAGAGGTGGTCGATCCCTAGATAAAGTCCAAACAGATGATTCATGATCACTTAGAGACTCCCTCTGAGAATAGATTCAAGTAGGTAACCTACATAATATGAGGTTAGGAAATACACTAGTAGGAAATCTTGATTTAGATATAGAAGACATAGGGATGCTATGGAAGGGTATCAAAGAATGGTTTCTGGAGCATTACTATTAGGAGACCCTGAGATAAGATAAGGATCTTAATTTTATGAGGTGGACCCTAGGAACCATGTCAGTGAGGGATTATGAAGGTCATTTCAAATACTTGAAATATTTTGTTCCTTATTTTATGGGAGATGAGGTAGTTATGGAATGATGTTTCCAGGATGGAAATCAACATGAGATCATGTTTTGGGTGAATATCTTTCATCTAAAGATGTTTCCATATGTAATGGATTAGGTAGTTATCTTTTATGGAAATTTTAAGGAGGAAATAAAATTTTGACTTAAATTTTTTGTAGGGTGATCTGGTGGTGTGACTATGAATTGTAAGAAAATATATTTTCATAGAATCCACTAGGGAAGCAGTGGAAAGGGTAGTGAGAAAAGGGAACCAGTGTCTTAGGGAATCAACTATTTTTTCTATTATTAGTGTGTTAGAGTAGGACAAGTGTGAAGTTAGTGTTCTTGGACACTGTTTGAGTGTCAGGTGTGTGGGAGGTTGGGCCATGTGTAGATGTTCTATAGGATCCCTCAACACCTAGGTATGGAGAAAGGATTGGGGTAGATTCCAAGTATAATAAGGGGGATATTTACCTCATATCCAACATACAGTTAGAGCTTGATTGGTTATACTAGTCAAGGTTTCTCTTAAGGTACACTAGCGAAAGAGTGTCCATATCCGTAGGGTAGAACAACATGATGTTCTCATGACAAAGCCTTGGGTAGATGGGTATGCAACATCATGCAGTTCAGTCTACACAGAGAGGTGGTGAGGCTGGACCATCAACTATTCGATGTATGATTCTAGTTGATTAAACTCTTTTAAGAACTTTATTTGATATAGGTGCATCTCATTATTTTATTTATTCTCATCATGTGGTTTTATTGGGTGTAGCAGTAGACAATATGTATGGAGTTATATTTATTGATTCATCTTTTGGGGTGTGATAAGAAAACATCAATCAATGCAAGTTACATTCCATGGAGATTGGTGGATACCATTTTCTATGGGATTTGTTCATGGTTGAGATTTTGGGTTTTTATTTTATTTTGTAATGTACTGGTTAATGTTATACTTGTACCATATTGATTTTTATCGTGAGAGGGTAACCGTCACATCACTTGAGGGGAGAACCTATTTATATTAAGGTTAAAGGGATGTTAGGGGAGCCTATGGAGGGACAATTTTTAGCAATTTGGTGAGATCATAGAATAAGTGGCTTTTCATATGCTTGATGATGAGGGAGAGGTGAATATTTTCATTCCTTTGGTTCTAGATCAGTTTCAAGAAGTGTTTCCCAAGGACTTTTTACGGTTGTCACCTGATAGAGATGTTGATTTCATGATGGAGTTTTTGTTGAGTTATGAACCAGTTTCTATTACTACATATAAAATAGAATTAGAAAAAATCTAGGAGACTAAAAATCATTTGAAGGATCTTGAAAATAAAGGTATCATTCATACTATTTCATCACCATGTTTCCATAGTTTTTTCTATGAAAGAGGACAAATATTTGTAATTGTTTGTCGATTATCAGAAGATGGATAAGATGAAAGTTAATAACTAATGCGTTCATCCTCAAATCATTTATTTTTGACCATTTGAGGGGTTATTTAGTTTTTTACAAGATTGATACGATGGAAAGGTATCATCACCTATGGGTGAGACCTTCTGAAATACCATAGACTACCTATAGAAGCTGGTTCTAATTGTTTGTGTTTGTTTTTATGCCATTCAAGTTGACCAATTCACCCGTTGTGCTCATGGATTTTATATACCGAATCTTTCTGCCTTATCTAGATTAGTTTTAGTTGTTTTTTTGATTGTGTCTTAGTTTACTCAAGAGCATGTGACAATCATATCACACATCTTTGTATCATCATGATAACACTAAGAGATCAAAGGCTATATGCCAGGATATTGATGTTTCATTTCTAGATTGATAAATTTCCTTTCATTGGTCATATATTAATTGGGGATGGTGTGTTAGTAGACCTAGAAAAGGGATGGAATTGGTGAGTTGGGAGACACCAAGGAATGTTAATAATATTTAAAGGTTTATAGCACTGGACAACTATTACCAAAGGTTCACCACTGATTTCCCATGTTTATCAGTGACAATTTTAGGCTTGACCAAGAGGAGCATCGTGTTTGAGTGGTCTGAGTCATGTGAGGATGCTTTCCATGAGTTGAAGAAGCAATTGAAAAATTCTTTGATTGTAATATTACGAGGTCTAGGTAATAAGTATACCTTGTTTTGTTATCCATGTAGTGTGATACATTGGGTGGTATTAATGCGATATGATCAGGTAGTGGCTTATGGATCGTGAAAGTTGAGGACTTATGAAAAAACAACCCCAATCATGATCTTGAGTTTCCCACGGTAGTCTACCCACTAAAGTGTTGGAAACACTGCTTATTGGGAGAACTGTTTATGGTGTATACTGATCATAAAATCATGATGTACATTTTTCCTTAGTGTTATTTGAATCATTGACCATAAAAATGGGCCGATTACTTATACTATTTTGAATTAGATATGGTTTATACTATGAGAAAGTGGAATACTTTTATAGATTACTTGAGTCGAAAGGATCAAAATTAGGTGGTACATGAGTCCTATAATGAGTGGAAGATGATGGAGTCATTCATTGAGATGAATCTATAGGTGTAGCATGGGAAAATATTTATGAAATTATAATCCTTGTTAGCTGAGTTCACAAATTTGAACTAGATCAAAGAGAATCAGTGTCAGGATACATAATTTTTCTCTATAATGGAAAGTCATAAAGGTAAGGAGTCACCTTCTTTTTGGACTATTGGTAGTGATGGAATCATTTATGTTCTTGGTCATGTGGTTGTTCCAACATGTATGTGAGAATAGTTAATGTAAGAGTTTCATCCATCTATGTGGTAAGTGAATCCTAATTTGAACAAAAATTATCATGATCTATGTGGGCAGTATTGGTGGCTAGGGATGAAGAATGATGTTTCTTGTTTTGCGGAACAATACCTTACCTACCATCATATGAAGGCTAATAATTAGAGATCAGGTGGTTTTTTGCTACCATTACCCATTCCAGACTGGAAACGAGATGATGTGACAATGGAATTCATTACGGGACTCTCAAGGATGCCTCAAAAATAATGATGCGATCTTAGTAGTTATGGATCGATTATGCAAGGTGGATCACATTAATCTGATTAAATAGAGTTTCAATATAGATTAGTTGGTGATATCTATGTTCAAGAGATTATACAACTTCATGGTGTGTGATGTACTGTAGTTTTGAATCATGATCCATATTTCACAATTATAATTTGTTAGGGATTGTAGGAGGTTCTTGGTACCTATTTTTTGAGTATGGATTTCTACCCACATATAGATTGTAATTCAGAACACTATTCAGGTTTTAGAAGACATGTTGAGGGAATGTGTCCTAGATTTTGGTGGATCATGGGAGAAAAAGGATCAATTTTTTTAGTTTTCCAACAAAAATAGTTTTTAGGCAACGATTCATAAGGAATCATTTGAGTAAATATATAGTGGAACTTATAGATCTCCATTATGTTGTCTAGAGGCTCGGAAATTAGAGTTGTGGGTACCTAGTTTCATACTGAAGACATTAAAAAAATATTAGTTGATTTAGAGGCATATATAAATTGATCAGGGAAGGTAGAAGTTGTTTGAAGATATGAGTCATAGACTTATTGAGTTTGGGTCAGGTGATTGGGTGTACCTTTGGGTGACTCCATGGTTAGGTCACATTCATATTATGAAATAGGGAATCACGGCACCTAGGTACATGGGGTCGTTTGAGATTGTGGAGAGAATTAGACTGGTTCCATAACGATTATAAATTCTATATTGGTATAATGGAATAAATTATTTTTTCATGTTTCATAGACATGTAAGTATCACCCTGGCCCATATTATGTGGTTGATGATGTGTATGTTGAACTTGAGGTTGATGCATCCTTCAAGGATCATCGGGTCTGTATTGTGGATTGTAGTGAGAAAATTTTTCAAGGTAAGATCATGAACTTGGTTAGAGTTCTGTGGTAGCATGGTAATTTTTGAGATGAAAATTTGGAAAGGGACTCAGATATGTTGGTCTAGTGGCCCAATCACTTTTATATGGATGCTCAATGATACTTAGGATTGTGACTAAAGGATGAGCTGTTATAAGATAGAGAGAGTATAATATGGAGAGGTAGTAAGATCCCAGACAGCAGGGAGGTATGAACTTGTTTAAATTTTGGATTAATTTCCTTAATTTGGGATAATTAAATTTTAACTAGGTGTATGAGGTTGTTTGATGGTGTTCCAGGGCCTCAGGGTATGAATTAAAAGGGATTCCAGGCTATTATATGCTTACTGTATGGTTTGCACACAGTTTGTGAAAACCAAGTGAGGGGATACCAAACCAAAAAACATTTGACATAGTCTTCTCACATGATTATCACATATTTTTTTAAATATAGTGGGTCTAACTAGGTAACTCTGTGACCTAAGCCTTATTGGGAAGGGCTGGCACACAGTTGGCGTATGGTTTGATAAATTGTGCATCCAAATCGTGCACCGCTATAAAACTTTTGATATTACAAAACCACCCTATGGATATTTATGATCTCACCAGATTCCCATACACATTCATCTACCTCCATACCTAGTGAAAAAATCAACCCTCAAGATATACCAAGTATCGATCTACCTCATTTCTAGGCTGTTTGGAATGTTGTTGGTTGTAGATCGAATCTCTGGGAATGTTTAATCGCCCTCTTGCTTCTATTTTCTAGATTAGGGCTTGAGGATTTAGTTATCTCCTTAAAAATCCCTAACCCCTATTTTCCTCTGGGTTCTATGATAAGGATTCAAGGGGAACTTGAATCCGGATCTAATGTAATGGTTATGAGAGCGTTCTTCACCAGAATTAAAGTTGGTGGTATATAGGTTATATCCCAATCTTTTGTTACACATTTTTTCAAGTGTAGATGTGATATTTCGCCCCTATTTATGTTATATTTTTTGTTAAGGAATAATAGATTTAATGGCTTATTAATTGATGATTTAAATCCCTCATGATCCCTATGAGATTCATTGAAGTTAGTTGAACTGATTTAGGTCCACCCGTGGGGTGCGCCAATATTCCCAAACTTGGAAATTGGTAAAGAACATCCATGAGTTTATTTTTATAGAAATAGAGCCCATGATAAATATTTCAACATCATTATTTGGTTTATAATGGGATATAATGGTTATGGTGTCTATTTGTCATCCGTATAATAATGAATTGTTTTGAAAAATGTTAATAGGGTTAAATTGAATAACTTAAATCTGTTAAATGAATTGTAATTTGTATTTGAAATGTGTAAATGGGATAATTATTGTGAATGGATGAATTATGTATAATTATTTAATGTAATGTCATTTTTCATTATCCGAAATGTGAAAATGTATAAAAAGGGGAGATAAGTTAAATGGGTTATGCCAAGAAAATGGTAATTTTACTAATGGGGTAAGGTTTGATAATGATTTATTTGTTACATGAATTGTGAATTGAAAATGCTATATGATTTGTTTGGTTTGGTTTGGATATGGTATATGTGGTTATTGGATAAATAAGCATGTGAAAATAACATGGTGGTGTGTGATAATAGAATGAGGATTCTTCCATGGGTTGGGTTGGACTAATGCTATAACCCCAACCATAGAATGCACAGGTTTGGATGTTAGACTGATAATACTGGACCTAATGGTTTCATTGGATGAAACTACCTCAAATTATTCTCCAAGGTAAGTGTTATGTAAATGATCATGAAATGCATTTTTCTAGTGAGATATTAAACTTTAGTTATAATTTATTCATGTTAATTGAATGGATTGGGGTGTTGTATTAATGATGTAAATGATTTAACCAAGAAACAAATGATGAAATCCGCTAATGTAAATACTGTTAACTAATGGATCCAGATTAGTCTTTAATTTACCTTCTGATTTATTTCATACCTTCATGCACTTCTTTTAGACTATAAATTTTCTACGAACCATTGGTGGTGGCCTAATGAGTTGTACTCACACCCTTCTCGGGCCACCATTGGGTACTCGAGTAGATTTCATGGTTATAGGTATGAACAATGGTAAAAGCATTATCCTAGAGAGTTGAGTTGGGCATGAGATCAACATGGATGGGGATCTAGATAGAGAGTGATGAACATTTTTGGAGAGTTAGTTTTTTGTCTCTATTCTGGCATTCCTTTCACATTTGAAACTATTTGCATGACATGGTATGTTTACAGATTTGGTTTTGTTTGCATACTATTTGGGAATTGATTATAAATGCATGTTCCTAGTTTATTGGATTATTATATCCTTATATATATATATTATATTTTATGGATTACTATAAAAAAGAAGGTATAATGTCCACTTGTCATTTAATAGAACCTCCCTACTAGTTGGAAACCTCTGGAGCACAGAGATATGTGCTTGAGGTCATGTTGTGACTCAGCTTGAGGCACTATTTAGCGGATTCTGCATCAGGGACATTACAATATTTATAAATTTAATTAATTGAAAAAAATTCATGATGTTTAGGACTCCTAATCCCATTAGGTTGGGTATCTCATTTGGGTAGTCATTACATTACTCATCACATTGGTTGTCTACTCGACATCTCCCATTTCAATCCATTGACTAAATTAAATATAATATTTCTAGATGATAATTTTTAAACTTTTAAACACATATAAGGGTAACTATGAACATTTAATGGATAACTCATAAATTAAATATATTACATGACCAATTAATTTATCGGTTTAAATATTAGTAATCCATAATCGATTATATAATATAAAATATTAAGGATGATTTTTTATTTCATAATATTTCATAACGAGAATGTGAATTTACCAAAGAATATCCCTCAAGAGTTTAAAATCAGGTGTTAAACAAGGCCTGTTTTTTAGGAATGTAGAGATGATATATTTATGCCCAATTGAATCTTTTTTGGGTTATTACACCTATGTAAAACTGGGATAGAGACACATCCACTTGTACTATGCATGTATTTTTTTGGAAACCATTTTATCTCTTATTCACCAAAATTTAAAGATGTTTTTGCATCTTTAGTGTTATCATGATGGATTATATTGGGGTTTTAAAATCCTAATACATAAAAAACTATAATTTCTTCTAACACATACAATGAAAACCCATGTTTTAAAATACCATAATTCATGATTAAATATATACATGTACACATCATACCATTCCAGAAGATAATGAGTCCGACTATTTTGGTAAATTAGTTATATAAATAAATAAAATGAAAAATTTGTACAACAAAATTATTTAAATATCCTTAACATGATCATAAATTCCTCTTCTATTCTAAAACATCATGAAATAACCTAGGGGTGTACATAAGAAAATGGTGTGATATAAATCCCATTAAGGGAATAATCGAAGAATGGAATAAGGTAAAGTGGCACAAGTGATTCAAGAGGTATATCATGGTAATATATTAGGTGTGAGAATCATATACATGATCATAAAATTATGAAATAATATGATAACATAATGACATTTTGGGAATTTCGAAACAACATAAAAAAACATCAGAAACATAAGTCTAGAATAACTGCTGAGATATCATGACATAATGTTCTTAAGATAAATTTCTATACACCATACACGGTATATCATGAAATAAAAATATTACATAATGAAATGGAGGGATATATAATTCATATCACACCCACCACATACATATCTAGTACATTCATAACTATGACACATAGATCACACAATATAAGGTTGCTTTTAGTCACTTTTAATACCATGATTAAAGAGTATGGTTTATATGTATAGATGTTACCAATCCATGAAGGACATTTAATTTTAGGTGAATACCCTAGAGTGTAAATGGGGATGGGTATTTACATTTAAAATGTTTTTCATAGAAAACTGAAGGACAATTATTCCACTATAATGGGGGTACATAAAGATTCATAGAATGGTTTAATGAGAGTGAAAGATTCACTTATGACTTGGAAACAATATGAAAATTAAGAGGAATGCATAGAAAAAATAACCCAACATGAACAATTATAAGTTAAAAGGAATAATATAAAGAAGTTTCTTTAATAATGCGGATAAAGAGAGGATCCCTTACATCAATATAGAAATTGATGAGGTAAAGGTTATAATGTGTGGGGAAAATGATCTCTCATTATTTGAACATAAGTTGGATAGTAAATCGATATTAATAGAGACATTAAAACACAATAAATTGAGATTCAAAAGGATATAAAAAAAGGAAAAGGTTCTAAAATGAAAATGTGGGAGAGATATCCCTCACTTCGGCATTCTAAAAAATTAGGTAAAGGTTATAAAGAGAGGTGAAAATTGATGTATAATTATTATAAAATCAATTTTAAAATAAATGAATATTTTTAAATACATTAAAAAAATTAGATTTAGAAGGCTAAATACAAGGAAGGAGCTAGAATGGAACAGAAGATAGAGAGATCCCCTACTTTGATAGGGCACTTGAAAAAGATCGGGAAGAGCTTATTAAGATACTAAGAACACCAAGGAAGGGATTTATAAAGGGAATGGTATCGTAACATAATTATCAAATGGATTTTTGTGAATATGAATGGGATTTTTTTGTGGTTTTATAGAAAAATTGAGGATAATTATTTATTAATATCAAAATACAGGTTTTGGACTCTATATGACAAAATAATTAAAACCATATTTTTTCCCTAGGTTTCTCTAATGGTTTCTTTGAAATAGTAATTTTTGTAATCATTTTAAAATTCTGAGAACTGAAATCATTAAAATAATACCCTTTGTGTTGTGGAAGTGAGTCATGTCCATAATGAATTAATTTTAAAACATTAAAATATAATATAGGTTTTAGATGATTCATAATGGGTGTCACGACCCATCCTCGGGGCCCGTGACGTGACTACCCCAAGCCCACCTCCCATTGGAAAGGGGCTAGTGACTAGCACCAAAGGCGTAAATCCAGATAAAAAGGGAAGGGATTGACTTTATAAAGTAAACAAACACCACAGAGTAAGCAACCTGAAGTAAACACTAAGTAAACTAGGTACAACTGTAAGTGCGGGAAAGTAAATGGGCCAGAATACAAACCCAACTGAAGTAAAGTTCAACTGAAAATAAAGTACAACAACTGAAAATTAAAGAAGCAACGTCAAGCCGTCCAATGGAAATTCCACCTGAACGATGGGTACATATTGCCTCCTCAGCTCCTCGGGTCCAGCCGTCCGCTCTGTGTACATCCTGCCCAGTGCTCTGTCTCCGGGTACCGACTTGCTCCACAAGCCTCAACCACGATCATCGTTGTCCATTGTCTGAATCCAACACAACGTAGTGCGGACATAGGCCATGAAGGGGTGAGTATATGCTACTCATTAGGGACCCCAAAACCCCTGAAGGTCTCCCAGAATCCACAAAGGAAAGATACAATCATGAAGTAACATCCAACACTACTTAGGTATATGACCAAACATATACCTATGTCATCAAATATAGTTCAGCTCCAACTCATGAGCTCAAGTACAATCTAGTACACTAAGGAAAGTAAAACATAATCCACATAGGAAAGCATAATCCAATCCACACATGATATCAAGTCAAACACGTCGAAGATAATGATTGAAAGTCAAGACTCAGCTCAAACCAGGATTTTAATCATGATGTCAAAACCATAGCTGCTGGGGAACTCCTCCTCTATCGAGTACAGTGGGTCTGCCTCTACAACCAAGCGCTCCTCCGCCGTGGGTCTGCCACTACAACCAAGCGCTCCCCACTGGGCTATCTGAAACACTCCGAGTCGATCGTCAGCAGTCGTCAAGTCTCAGCCAGCTCTAGGGTTCCTGCACACAGCACGCTCGTTTCCGGGAGGGTCCGCTCCACGAGACAAGGGGTTCGATACATCAAATAACATGTAGTCCGGAGTTGATGTATCCCAAAGTTCCGTATCGACAAAAGGAACTCAATGCGACAGACGAAGCGTCAATCGGACGCCCGGTCTGAGAGTTGTTGGATTTTTCGTCCGAGGGGCCCGGTTGGTTTTTAAGTCAAAACCAAACCGACTGTACTCCAACTGCATCCAAACATCGAGCGGAGTATGACAAAAGGTCCGTCTCACTAATATAAATCCAACAAAGTCGACGACACATCAATCAGATGTCCGGAGCTCAAGTTATAGGCATTTCCGCTCCGAGGGCCCAGTTGGTTTCGTGTTCGAACCAACCCAGCCATACACAAAGTTCTCTAAACCCCTGAGTGTAATATACCGAAACAACTGTCTCGGTCCAAGGATCCCAATGTAACTAATGGTGCATCGATCATAGGTCTGAAGCCCAAGATATGGACAAATGACTGAAAATAGTCCGAAATGGGGGGTCTAGGCCCGGCCCAACTTCCCCTGGGTCGGCCCGGCTGGGCGCGGCTCGGCCCAGTCCATGTGACCTGCCCCATCCCGGCTGGGGGGGGGGGGGGTGGTGCACTGGCTCAGCCAGTGGGCCAAGAAGGGTGGACGTGTTTCCCCCCTTGCGCTCCACGGATGCGGTAGGCGCCACGTCCTCCGCCTCCAGATCCCACGCGACCGCGGGATCCAGCCGCCTGTCACCGTGGCTTCAGCCGCGGCGGTTCCTCCAGGCGGCACACTAGGGCACCGCCGCCTCCCAGCCACCAGCGCACCAGCAGCGTCTTCCGCGGACCACCGGACGTGCTCCGGTGGTTCGATTTTCCCGTCGTCTGTTCCTAAGACTCTCCCGAGACCCGTACTTTACTGTGAAGGCCTCCAACTACCATTCTGATTCCGTTTCATCATCGCCAAATGCTCCGCATATAAGGAATAGAAAAACGGTGTGTTCGGGCTTGTTCGTTGGTCCGCACCCACCGAGTTAGTGGTTTGAAACAACTCCCAACAATTCCCGACAAATGATAATCCCAAACCCGCAAATAATAATCCGCGGATCAACTTGATAGTTAGTTGTTCCGAATTCATGTTTTAGAGGAAAAAAACATGGGTGTATTATCATTCTCAAACAACCCCTACCTCATTGAAGTCATCGAACATGGTTCGTCACAGGAAAAAGACGTCACCGAAGACGGCACCGCAGAACGAGGCTCCGTAAGCATCGTCGGTGTTCGCCCGATGAAGGATGCGGCACATCGTCATTCTCCGAAGAAGGCATCTCTCAGCGGTTTCGGAGAGGAGAGGAGACGATACGACGATCTCCCCTTGTGGTGACAGCGTTCTTCTTCGTAGACTCGGCGTTCTTCGCGTTCTTCGACGAGGAAGAAGATGTTCTTTAGAGCGCAATTATTCTCTTCCTTGTTCCACACAACGAATCCTCCAAGAATAAAATAAGACCTTGTATTATTTTATTCCAACACACACATGCCAACATTAATTTAAAAATCAAATGATCTCATTTAATTAATTGAATTAAATGAAGAGTGTTTAATAATCAAATTAATTTTAAGGGTTGACTTTTCATTAAATTTTGGGTGTGGGCGAGTTTCAAATTAAAGGGGGTTTTCCAACATAATGGGATGTTTGGGGAAATTGAAAAGGTGGGGCTCATGTGGGCCCCACCCCATCTTCCTTGCATCTTCCTTTTCCACAACGCTTAACCATTGATAAAGAAATAAGAATAAATTGTAAAACAATTTTATTTTTATTCCTCATATTTTTAACATCTCCTCCCACACAAATGAAACTCCAGGAAAAGTATTCCTAAGAAATTACTGGTGCGGCAATTCCATCAGTGCCCTCATTTTTCGATTTTGAGCAATGGTTCAAAAGTTAGGAAAACCCGCTCATTCGTTCACTGAACGTACTCGAGCTAAACTTCAGAAATTGATTCTGGGAACACCGGACCTCGGAATCAGGTGCCGTCAGAAACTACGTACTCGTAAAATACCAAAGAAAATTAACAAGAAATTTCCCTTGAAATTTACAAGTCTTTACATTAATCCCACCTCAGGGCTTTACATCCCTGTAAAGATACATGACAGACTAGGGAAACAAAAGAGGGTACTGAGAACGGATATGAGCATCCCGCTCCCAAGTGATCTCCTGGAGGTTCCCCTGCTGCCATCTGATGCGCACTAGAGGAATCGATTTCCCATGCAGGATCCGCTCCTATCGATCCTCGATCTCCACTGGGACCTCCACAAAATTCACCTCATCGTCAAAGATATGAGTCGGGTCACATATGTATCTCCTCAGCTGATATATGAGGAAGTTGTCGTGCACCTGGTGCAACTGAGGTGGATGGGTCAGGCGGTAAACCACCTCGCCTACCCTTTTGAGGACCTTGAAGGGTCCGATGAAGTGCGGAGATATATGGACGCC
Source organism: Viscum album (assembly GCA_963277665.1). Lineage (NCBI taxonomy): Eukaryota > Viridiplantae > Streptophyta > Magnoliopsida > Santalales > Viscaceae > Viscum > Viscum album. The sequence continues at coordinate 959,343,966 of OY728123.1, forward strand.
CTTGAAAAATCTCAGTAATCCACGTCAATGTGAGACCCGTAGGAAAATGTGGTCGCCATCCTCGAACTCTGGTGGTCCCTGCCTCCTTTCAGTGTAAGACTTTGTTAGCTCTGAGCTGTCCTCATCCGCTCTTGGATGACATGGACCTTCTCTGGTCCTACAAGAGCTGCTAAGATTTCTTCTTTGCTGAGAAGAGAAATCCGGTCTCATCCCCAGGATGATCCACGTTCTTTTCCAAATACAGTCAATCCCGACATGGATGATACTAATCCATACCAAGGATGACGTCGTAAGGCCTCGACACTACTACCAAGAGATCCAACCATTACTTTCGCCTCCAAGGGTTGAGTCACACTGTCGGCATCAGTGTGTGGTCACTGGGTCTCCTCCAGTAGGTATCTCAGAAGTGAGGGTCAAGTCAACGGTTTTTGAACCGGAACCTCTTAGTACACAAAAAGAGAGGAAGCAAACGTCACAAGGAAAAGTGTCTTTTATTATTGAAGCTCAAGTACAAAGACAAACAACAAAGACAACAAGGAAACTATAAGCACCAAGATCAAAGGTCCCATGCCTGGAACTAGTCCCGCTCCTGTCCATCTGCTCCTAGAGCTCCATGGTCGTAAGCCTCAGCTGCCTGAAGCTGAGCTCTCCCATGTCCACCTATTCCCTGCGGCCGGGGGTGGAAATTCTGGTGGTGGAGGTGGAAACAACCCGAGGTCTCTTCCACCTCCAGCTGCATGGCTAGCTCCCCTGACTTGGTCTCCTACTCCTTGCGGTCCTCCTCGATTGAACCTTTGCCTTTGCCTGGGAGGTCCTTCGTTTATCTGCTGATCATCAGTAAGGTGGGTCGGACAGTCATGTGCCATGTGACCAACCCCACCGCAGGAGTAACACTGTCCGCTCCTGGTAAGTCGTTCTCCACCATGGGTGCCTCGCACACATGATCATGTGTCATTTGGTCGATCACATGTAGGTCTGGTCCTCTTGGACCTCTGCGTCATCTTTCTACTGCCCGCTGAAGAAGACTATGCCGCATTCCGACTAGTGGTGGGTCCTATTGCTGGAGACTACTTAGCAAGGAAACTCTCCACTAAGAGGGCTCGCTCCAACACCCCTGTCTGCGTCAGGATGCTGTGAGAAACAACTGAAGCTCTGATCTCTCGCCTGAGCCCCTGCTCAAAGGTCCGGGCCCTATAGAACGGGTCCCGTACCATATCATTGGAGTAGCAAGAGAGGTCGGTAAACCTCGCTGAATACTGCGCCGCCATCATGCTACCCTGCTGAAGATGAATTACCTCCTGTATGTGCACCGCTCGAAGGGTGGCTGGTACAAAATCTACCCAGAACAGGCTCTCGAAGTCTGCCCACAGAAGTGATGCCTCGTCGTGCACCTAGAGCATCAGGCTCCACCATCTGCCTACTACTGCCTGAAGGAGGCTGGCAGCAAAGATCACCATAAAGTCTTCTGGCGTCCCGACCAATCTAAAAACTCGAACAACAGCCTCCAGCCAATCCTCGACTACCTGAGGGTCCGTATCCCCACGGAACCTGGGTGGTCTCTGACGTTGAAACTCGTGCAGTGCACTAAGGCGACTTGCACTCTCAGCGGATAGGGCGGGTAGCATCGGTGGCTCAATGGGTAGAGGTACCGCCGGTGCCTCCGCTGTAATAGGGCCCTGCATCGAGGCCTCGTCGGTCAGTGTGCTGTCGTCTCGCACAATGCTCGGAACCCTAGCTAGCTGCCGTCGTGGGGCCATCCTGAAAAAGGAATAGGTGCGCCATGGTCAAAACAGTATACCTGGTTTGCTGACACAAAGTAATCCCACGAAAACTTCTCAAACACACATGCAATCAATGTTTTCGTGCATTGAGTCAGAAATCAGAAGTCAGGGTCTTGGTATATGGATACGTCAGCCACTGCACCAATAGTGGACTCCCCAAACTGATAACCACACTCAATACCCTTAACACTATTGCTTCACACAAGAAGAAAGATCAGAGTCCTGCGTTCTGCGGTTGAACCGAACTTCTTTGATACCAATTTTTCATGACCCGTCCTCAGGGCCTATGCCGTGACTACCCCAAGCACGCCTCCCATAGGCCAGGGGATGGCGACTAGCACAAAAGGCATAAATCCTGATAAAAAGGGAAGGCATTGCCTTTATAAAGTAAACAAACACCACAGAGTAAGCAAAATGAAGTAAACACTAAGTAATCTTGGTACAACTGTAAGTGATGGAAAGTAAATGGGTAAGAATACAAACCCAACTGAAGTAAAGTACAACTGAAAATAAAGTACTGCAACTGAAAAGTAAAGCAACAACGTCGAGCCGTCCACCAGAAATCCCACTTGAAGTGTGGGTACAGATATCCTTCTCAGCTACTCGTGTCCAGCCGTCCGCTCCATGTACGTCCCACCCAGTGGTCTGCCTCCGGGTACCGACTTGCTCCATAAGCCTCAACCACGATCAGTGTTGTCCGTCGTCTGCATCCAACACAATGTAGTGTGGGCATAACCTGTGCAGGGGTGAGTATACGCTACTCAGTAGGGATCCCGAGACCCCCGAAGGTCTCCCAGAATCCACAAAGTATAATCCAAAAATGGAAATATATAATCACGAAGTAACATCCAACACTACTTAGGTATATACCGATACATATACCTAAGTCATCAAATCTAGTTCAGCTCCAACTCATGAGCTCAAGTACAATCCAGTCCACTCAGGAAAGTAAAACATAATCCATATAGGAAAGCATAATCCAATCCACATAGGATATCAAGTCAAACACATCGAAGATAATGATTTAAAGTCAAGACTCAGCTCAAAACAGGATTTTAATCATGTTGTTGAAACCATAGCTGTTGGGGAATTCCTCCTCTATCGAGTACAGTGGGTCTGCCGCTACAACCAAGAGCTTGCCACTAACCTTGGACTGTTGTAGTACTCCACCTATCGAGTACTGTGGGTCTGCTGCTACAACCAAGCGCTTCCCACCTTGGGTCTGCCGCTATAACCAAGCGCTCCCCCTCATAGCCTATATAGGTACTCCTTTTGTTGAGTACTGCGGGTCTTCCACTACAACCAAGCGCTCCTCCACCGTGGGTCTGCCTCTACAACCAAGCTCTCCCCCCTAGGCTATCTGAAACACTCCGACTTGATTGACCAGGAGTCGTCAATTCTCAGCCAGTTCTAGGGTTCCTGCACACAGCACACTCGTTTCCAGGAGGGTCCACTCCAAGAGCCAAGGGGGTCGATACATCAACTTACACGTATTATAGAGTTGATGTATCCCAATGTTTTGTCTTGAAAAAAGGAACTCAACGTGATAGATCATGCGTCAATCAGACGCCCGGTCTGAGAGTTATTGGCTTTTATGTCTCAGGGGCCTGGTTGGTTTTTAAGTCAAAACCAACACGGCCATACTCTAACTACGTCCAAACCTTGAACGGAGTAAGACAAAAGGTCTTTCTCACTAAGAGGAATCCAAAAAAGTTGACGACACGTCAATCGGACGTCCAGAGCTCAAGTTATAGGCGTTTCTGCTCTGTGGTCCCGGTTGGTTTCGTGTTCGAACCAACCTGGCCATACCAAAAGATCTTCAAAACCCTGAGTGTAATATACCAAAATTACCGTCCTGGTCCAAGGATCCCAATTCAACTAACGATACGTCGATCGGAGGCCTGAATCCCATGATATGAGTAAATGACTGAAATAGTCGGAAATGGGGGGTTTGAGCCCGGCCCGGCCCGGCTGGGCGCTGCCCAGCCCGGTAAGCGCGACCCACCCCAGCCCGGCTAGGTGGGGTGTGCTGGCTCGGCCAGCGGGCCGAGCAGGGGGGACGTGTTTCCCCTCTTGCGCTCCATGGATGCGGAAGGCGTTGCGTCCTCCTCATCCATATCCTGCGCGGCCGCCAGATCAGGCAGTCTGTCGCCGCGGCTTTAGCCGCGGAGGTTCCTCCTTGGGGGGCGCCGGTGTGCCGCTGCCTCCGGGCGGCCCGCCAGTGCCGACCACCGCCTTCGACCGCCGGCACCGCCCTGCCGATGCGGCGCACTGGCAGCGTCTTCTGTGGACCACCGGACGCGCTCCGGTGGTCCGATTTGCCCGTCGTCTGCGCCTATGGCTCTCCCGGGACCCGTACTTTACTGCGAAGGCCTCCAACCGCCATTCCGGTTCAGTTTCATCATCACCAAATGCTCCACACATAAGGAACAAAAAAAATGGTGGGTTCGGGATTGTTCGTTGGTCCACACCCACCGCGTTAGTGGTCTGAAACAACTCTCAACAACTCCCGGAAAATGATAATCCCCAACCTGCAAATAATAATCTGTGGATCAACATGATAATTAGTTGGTCCACGTTCATGTATTAAAGGAAAAAAACAAGGGAGTTTTATCATTCTCAAAACAACCCCTACCTCGATGAAGTCATCGAACGAGGTTCGTCACGGGAAAAAACGTCGCGGAAGACGGCGTCGCAGAATGAGGCTCCGTAAGCGTCGTCGGTGTTCGCCCGATGAAGGATGCGGCACATCATCCTTCTCTGAAGAAGGAATCTCATTGAGGCTGTGGAGAAGAGAGGAGACGGTACGACGATCTCCCCTTGCGGTGACGGTGTTCTTCGTCGTAGACTCGGTGTTCTTCACGTTCTTCGACGAGGAAGAAGATGTTCTTCAGAGTGTAAGAGTTATCTTCCTTGTTCCACACAACGAATCCGCCAACAATAAAATTGGACATTGTCTTATTATATTCGCACACACATTCCAACATTAATTTGAAAATCAAAATATCTCATTCAATTAATTGACTTAATTGAAGAGCGTTCAATAATCAAATTAATTTTGGTGGTTGACTTGTCATTAAATTTGGGGTGTGGGTGAGTTACAAATTAAAGGGGATTTTCCAACTTAATGGGAGGTTTGAGGAAATTAAAAAGGAGGGGATCTTGTGGGCCCCACCCCAACTTCCTTGCATCTTCCTTTTCCACAATTCTTAACCATCAGTAAAGAAATAAAAATAAATTGTAAAATAATTTTATTTTTATTCCTCACATTTTTAACATCTCCTCCCGAGCAAACACAAATCTAGTAAAAGTCTTCCTAAGCAATTACCGGCGCGACGATTCCATCGGTGCCCTCAGATTTTGATTCTGAGCACCAGTTCAAAAGTTAGGAAAACCTGCTCGTTCTTTCACTTAACGTACCAGATATAAACTTCGGAAATTGATTCGCAACACACCGGGCCTCAGAATCAGGTGCCGTTAGAAACTGCATACTCGTAAAATCCCAAAGAAAATTAAGAAAAAATTTCCCTTGAGATTTACAGGTCTTTACAATGGGTTTATAAATTTAATCAAAAAACATTAAACAAAGATTGTTTAAATGGGTAATATAATTGGGGTATTGGATAATATTTATAATATTTATTATATAAATTGTAGGATTTTATGTTTTCATAATTCATAATATATATTTATATTTCGTTTAACTCATACCCAAAAATCTTATAATCTAATAAAATTATGAAATTTTTTTTTGGATAATTTTGAAGTGGTTATTTCAAAAATATTATTTTATTATCAAAATAATCATATAAATATAAAAATTTATACTTTTTAATTAAAAATTTTCATTATTTGAAAAATATATTTTTTACATTGAAAATGATGTTCAAATCCCAATAAAAATTATATTTAACTTCAAAAAATTATATTATAATTTATTTTAAAATATAATTTAATTATAATATTTTATTAAAATAATTTTATTAAAAAAATTCTAATGTTAAAAAAAATATTATATTTATTGAAACTATATATTTCTCTAAAAGGAAATTTGTTTTTAATCATATAAAAATGTAATATTTTTTTAATATCATTATTTAATTAGTCATTAATTGATAATTGAAAATGATAAATATAGTCATAATATTATTAATATATATATATATAAATTCATACAATTAGGGAATAAATACATGACCCTTTGTTAGACCTGTATATGTCCTAAGGGTAAGGAGTACAATAATGACACTTTCATAGGGTTGTTCAACAAACATTGTCTAGGTTGTGATATTAATAAGATTTAACTTTTCTGGTAAATTTTTTTTGGCCATAGTTTAGTTATTTAATTTGGTATTGTTCTTAATTAGGGGAAGCATAAAAAATTTCCATCTCCCTTGGAAGATATAATAAATTGGGTTTATAGGGTATGATCATATTAACTTATGATCTCAATTCTTCTGTTTCTGTCAATTGGATTTTCTGATTACACATAATATATACTAATCATAAGGGTTACTGTATAATGTCTACATTACCATTTTTTAGGGTTCTTAAAGGTGTTTTTAATTCCACAAGATATATCTTATAATTTCCTAAAATTACTTAGTAGTGCATCTATTTTATATAACATCATTACTTAAAAAATGATTTAGTCTCTTGAAAAAGGAATTTCATTAATAAAACTTAAGGACATTTAAATTTCCTTGTCCCCTTATGAAATTTTCTAGGATACGTCTTCCTACACTTTTTTCACATTAGATTTAGGAATTTCTTTTTCCCATGAGAATTCTCCATCATATTGTGAGAAATAAAATTCATCCTCCCATACCTATCTTTGTACCCATTATACCCTTTAGATAAAATGATCTGTATTTTAAATTTGAGGGCACATCAGTCAATTTCTTAAAGAAATAAAAGTAGTGAATTACCAAAATTTTCATATTCTCGGATTTATCCCACCAAATAAGCGATAAACTTTAATTTTAGAAGAGATGATAAATCCAATGGAATATCATGATTGTATTATTATGTTTTCCTTATATGCCCCTATGGATTCATCATCATTTCTCTTAAGGCCTGGTAAATCACTATCCATTTTACGTCAGAAAGTATGTGGAATATGTTTATAAAAGAACAATTTTCAGAATTATTTTCACTCCATCACTTCAGTCTCTTCCTTGGGCATCATATTTTTTATAAATTCTCACATATATTCATATTCACATTAAAAATGATAAAAAAACATAATGAACTTATAGTACTCAATGAATTGAAGTATGTGGAATATCTTTAAAATCAAGTTGATCCAATTTTCTTTGAATAAGGGATCCGAAGATCCACTGAATAATGAGTCCATAATTATATAAAGGTCTTAATTAAAACATTGTCTTTCTTAAGTGGATATGGACTTTCTCCTAGATTAATGTTTATGTTCATAAAATTGATTTAATTGAGAAATTATTGTTATGAATTTTCAAACTCATACACAAATTGGGTTGGGCATCTGACTTGGGTAGCCATTAAATGGCTCATGACATTGGTTATTTTCTTGGTTTATACTTTTTCCAATCATTATCTAAAATAATGGTAATATTAGAGATGATAACTTTTATACTATTAATTACATTAATGGGAAACTATAAACATTTAAGGTATAAATCCATTATGCATATAATTATAAACTTATTAGTTTATAGTTTTTAATATTTGTTATCCCTGATAGTTTCCCTAAAAAAATCTTATTTGAATTTAATTCCATTCATAATGGTTTATAAGGACCTTTTAAATTTACCAAATAATATCCCCTGGTTGTATAAAACCTATTGTGTTGTAATTCCTCTATATTTTGCACTAATTGAAGATCAAGTTAAGACCAATTCACCATTTTTTTTGTTTATTACCCAAGGTATAACTGGTCTTTATCCACATCCACTTGTAGTATCCCAACATGGATGTATTTTCATAGAAACTATTTATTCTATACTTTACAAAAATTTTGGGCTGTTTTCATATGTTTAGTCTTACCCTCAATATTTATCAAGGGTTTTGTAATCCTAATCCCAAAATAACTAGACTTTCCTCTAATACCAACTATGAAAACACATATTTTTAAGCATGTTAATTTTTGAATTATTAAATAAAAGTATACATGATAAAATAAAATATGATCATGAGGCCAAGTTTCTTTGGGAAATTAGTTACAAAACACAATAAAACTAATCATGGGTATAATTACATTATTTATATCTTGTTAACATTATCTTAAAATTCAATTACTCTGTACAAATTATATGGTATAAACTAGAGAATTATATAAGAAAGGTGTGATATATAAATCCCAGTAAGGGAATAATAAAATAATCATATAAATTAAATTATTACTTGTGATTAATTATTTATATTAAGGTAACATATGATGGGTGATAATTATAATTTTAAACATCAAATAATGATATAACATGATAAGATAATGGAAACATGAGAATGTGGGAACAACATAAAATATGAAATCATAAGAATGATTAAAGGATAACCAAAAAGTAATCATAACATAGTGCTCTTAGAATAACCTCCCATGCACCACACAAGGTATATAAAGATTTAAAGACATTACCCAATACATTGGGGGGGGATAATTCTGGTCCCACTCATCACATTCATATCTTGAATATGCCTAAGTGCCCCATGTAGATCATATAAAATAGATATATGTTTCATCACTTTTAATTTCATGATTTTTGGTTAATGGTTTCATACATGGAATCCTAAATTCAATTAAGGATATGTATATCAAGGTTAATACCCTTGAGTGGAAATTGGTATAGTTATTCACTACACAAATGATTGGAATTGAAAATAATTTGATAATTTTGGTAGCATAAGTGGGTATATAATGATTACTTTAAGTGATGGAGGAGAGTGAAATGGGGTATATCATAACATGTAAATCATAAGGAAAATAATACGGTGGTATAAAAACTTATAAATACTTGAAAAATTGAAAATCAAAATGTATAATATATAGAAGTTTCTTGAATAAATAGGAGGAGAGGATCCCATCCCTTGAGAGGGATATTCTAAAAGCATTGTTGGATATTGTTAAGAGTTTAGGGGCTCTATGGGAGGAATTTATTAAGATAAATGTACATTAAATTCAATATCTAAGGGTTTTTATTGGAGATTAATGCGAGGTTGGGTTATTTTTTATAGGAAAAGAGAGATGAATTTTTTTATTAATTTCAAAATGTTGGTTTTTGATTCCATATCCTATAATAATAAAAACTAAAAAACATCCCATTGTTTTTTCTAATGGTTTTTATCAAATTTGAGGGTTTTTCAATATATAATATTTTTAAGAATCTAAATCATTAAAACAATTCCCTTGTTGACATGAAAGTGAGTCAAGTTAATAAATTATTATTTTCAAAACATTGAAATATAATATAGGTTTTAGATGATCCAATAAGGGTTTATAAATTTAATAATATGACATTAAAAAAATTATTGTAGTGGTGAAAATAATTTTATTCTTGGAAAATCCCTATAGTATTCATTAAATAATTTTTGGGATTTAATGATTTCATAATACATACCGTATATTTATATTATATTTAATTTCAACCAAAAAAATTGACCGTCTTAGAAAATTATGGGAAATTCCTAAATGGTTAAACTCGATATGATGATTTAAAAAAATATAAATTTTATCAAAAAAAATTCTCTGAATAAAAATATTTACAGTTGTAAATTAAAAATTTACATTTATTTAATAAATATGGATTTTTATGAGAATAATATTTTTCTAACTCTTATTGAATTTACATTTTATTTTATAAAATTATATTATCATTTATCTTAAAATAAAAATTAATTAGTAATATTATTTTATTAAAATAAAATTTCTTTAAAAAAATCATGAATTATTCAGAAATAGTGTGTTGATTAAAATTATATACTTCCCAAAAAAATAATTTGAGTTTAATAATATTAAAATAAAATTATTATCAAACTCATTATTTAATCATTTATAAGTTAAACATAAATTGGAAAATATAATCATTATTTTGTTAAACAAATATACAAATTAATACTATAATGGTATATAAAAGTAACCCCTTAGTTTTACCTAAGGCTATGGTGTGTGATAGAGACACATTCTTGTGGTGTTACAGGGAACATGGGTTGAGTTTTGGTCTCGATAAGCTTGATCTTATCCCGTAAACAGTTTCTCTAATTCTCTAGTTATTAAAACTGAGCTTGGGAATGGTCAATGGAAAATCATAGTTATGACATATACCTAAAAATCATTGATCAATGGGATTCATATTGTATGATCCTACTATTTAATGACATCTTGTCTGCAATTTATTCCAATTCGACTTTGTCATGATGCATAATATATACTGATCTTAATAGTCACTATACAATGACAATATTATCAATAGTTAGGATGGTTAAAGTTCATTTAAATTTTAAATGATATAACTTATATCAGTGAAAATAACAATAATTGTTCATGTGTTTTTCGAAAACAACATTCATAAATAATGTAATTAGTCATCTAAAAAGTGGATTTTCATTAATAAAACATCTATTCATTGTATGGAATTTTCTCAATAATGAAATTTATTATAGAATTATAAAAACCCAAATAATTTTATCTTACTAATAACAACCCTCAATTATTTAACCAATTCTATTAGGTATATATGATGGTAATATCATTTTGGGATTGGAATCATTATGGTGTGGTTCTTCCTTGGTCGCCTGGAGGTCTCCAAATATTCAATGATACCAAAAAATTCCCTTAACCATAACTATGGAATGTTTTCTTCTCATGTAGTGTAGCCAATATCAATTAAATCAATATTTAAATTCTCACTCAATAAATACCTTACTATTAATAAAATATGACATTATCTGCTTGATATCTCCCATGGTACATCCATATACCATGAACACTACTCCATAGTGTCACCCTACACTATGGATCCACCTTCTCTCCTAGTGAAAACCTACACGATCTATCCTTAATCATAATCTTACATTACATCCTTGACTATTTTCATTTGGGCTTAGATTTATTTATTATGAAAAAATAAAATTAGTGTAGTCGACTAAAGGATATAAATATTTCTGATTATTTAAATCCCCACCATGACATGGAAAACATCACCATGACATATAGTCCAAATTCCACTTCTGAAAATCTAGATTATTCCAATGATTTTCATAAAAAACATGAAGTTCACCATAAAATTTCTTTTCTTCACCATGGAATGATGAATAGAAATCCTCCATAATCTGACACCCAAATTTTGTTAATACATTGGTAATATTAACTATTTTATTAATAATATCTCAAAGATAGATATTCCTCCATTATAAAAATAATTATATATTTTCAATACCATTTTTATCTAAGGATATATTTATCACATATCTTTAATTAATAATGTTCAATAATCCTTCGAACTATTGTGTTTCCATGATCTCCTCAACTTCAAATAATCAATGAAACTCTATCATCACTACTATATCATCAATTACAATGAAATTCAACCACTTTTTCTATGTATTAACCTTAATTAAGTAAAAAAACATTACATAAATTTTCAAAAATTCATATTATCTATTAATTCATCTGAAAACATCCATACATATTTTCAAAAATCTAAAACAACCACTTTGGTTAAAACAACATATCAAATTGACGAATAATTTATATATTTGAAAAATAATCCAAAGTATTATTATTCTACAATTTTTTATATAAGGTTAAGAATCTTGTTTTATTATTACAATGTGATAATATTAGGTAATTTAATTAGGTGAAGAAAGTGTGATATAATGTTAATGAATCATCTTGTCTTATTATAAGGAGATAAAATTAGGTATTCTAATTGGGTGAAGCACTTTGAATTAATTGGATCATCAATAAGTAGAAGTTATGATGTTTTTACTTAAAAAATACCTCATAAAGAAGGAATAACATTCATGTCATTTAATAAATAAGAGACCTATATATGCCTATAAATCAATGCTTTTTTCAAAGAAATTCATTGTGGATATAAAGATGAAATGAGCCTTTGGAATCGTTGTTTTATCCCTAAATAATTATAGAGGACGTGTGTCATGATAGGTGTCGAACATATCTCTTAATCATATATAGGTAGTGATCCTTGGTGAAGAGTTACATCATATAAATCTTGTATCCTTCAAACAATGAGTTATAGTGGATTATTGTAACATAAAAACAATGTCAAGTGTATTCTCCTTGGATTCATCCCAATGTGGGTGAACAAAGTAAAATATATTTTTCACCTTTATGTTATATTTTTTACATATTTGTGATGATTAATTTGGATGAATTTTATAAGAAATGGGTTAAATTAGTGTTCTTTATAAAAAGATAGAAGATCCCATGGAATGAAGTATAAGTCACTCCACTCTTAAGGGGTTCTAAGTTATTAAAATTATTGATTAAGACTTAAATAATAATAGATATCCATTGAATATCAATTAAAATAATTAATATAAATCAAGAATTGAAAATTTCATAAAACATTAAAAGTTATTAATGAATTTGTAATATTATTAGTATCTTTATAAGAAGGAAATGAAAATCATGTGAAGTTAATTTAAATAGAATATGATGAAAATGTGAAATATTTTCTAGATAAAATAGATTAGATCTACTTGAAGGTATTTTGTATAGATGTGACGTGTACAAATATTGAGGACTCAATTTCATTAAATAATAAGAAACGATATAGAATTTTTTTCCATCAATAAATTCAGATAAGTCTCTTAAATCCCAATTACAAACTCTCATGGGAAAAAATTATTTTAAGAATGAAAAAACATCTTCCAAAGAAATCAGGAAACCTAATTTTGATTAAGTAATTAAATATAAGTAATTCAAATAGATTAATCATTTAAATAAAGACATAAATTAATGATAATTGTTGAACTAAACTAGTGGATAAAAAAGATAAATATAACCACATGTGTTTTTATTATTGGATTTCTAGTAATATATGAATATTTTTTTAATATTCTTTTAGAATGATTTCATATTGTTAAATTTAAGGAATATCCATGTCATCTAAACCATATGATATATGGTTTAATTATTAAACTTATGATTATAATTATATTAAATATTGATAGTTTAACATAAAAACAAATAAAATATAGAAGAAAGGTTATGTTTATACAATTGAATCAAAGTTACATATTAGGATAAATTTTTATTATGTAATGAGAGTTCAAATTATTAATAATCGAAGAATAAAATTTTAGGGTGGGAATCCATGGATGATTAGAAGAATCATAGATCATTATTGAAGAATTTGTTTTAAATGTGGATAAAATAGACATATTTCATGATTTTCTAATATGAGAATATGATAAGTTATGATGAGAAAGATCATTACTCTCATGAATAGTTAATATCAAGTCGGTAGAATGTTGAAGAACATATCTATGTTCTAGATGAAAGATGAGGTAAATTATCAAAGGGATTCATTCTAGTCATTAATGGATATTTTTCAACAATATCCTTTATGTAAGGAAACGAATTTATTGTTTAAAACCAATAAGAGGGAGGAATTTTTTTGCATTTATAGAAAATAATATGTAAATAAAAGGATAAATTATCAAAATACGAAAAGGAATTAATATATAAAAACTTGAATAACTAAAAAAAGTCAACTTAGTGAATATATATATTAAGTAAAAAGATAAGAAGAGTTAGAAAGCACATAGTCATCAGGAATAATTCATTAGTGTTATCACTAAAAGAAATACCACTATGTAGCTATAAAAGAAATATGGTACTAGTAATGGTGGTATAAAAAAGGAAGAACAATTCATGATTGGGATTAGTCACACTTTTGGGAAGGTAACACAACTAAACAATATGAAAAGTTTTAAAAAATACTTATAAATAAGTTTTTATAAGTTGTGATAATCAAAGGGAAATCATAATTAAATTCTGAAGGAAAAATCGAAACCATGGTTTTTCTAGTCTTTTCCAACCATATTCGTCTACTTGGGGAAGATATAGGTTCCCTTATCACCTTGATGATAATACCCATATTTGATGATTGGATTAATGTGGGTTTAAGGGGGGAGTATTGATCTATTAGGTAAAAACATTCAAATGACGTTATTACATGATAATATGGTTAATTATCATTAAAAAAATACTCATTTCATTGATATTATATAAAACTATACAAAAAGGTGTTTGATGATAAAAATATCATTTTTTCCAAAATATGTTACCACTAGTGGTAAAGGAGAAAATACCTTCGATAATATGTGGATGATAGATTGAAATAACAATTTTTTTATAAATTTGGATATACAAGTCGTGTCACAAAATTCTAGTGGTATCAATACTTAAAGGACAGATGAGTGATATCAAGTGGTCAATATAGAGAATCAAATTTGAAATTGATTATACATGTTAAAATGATGAAGTACAAGTTGTAGAGAGAATGCTTTAGAGAAGAATATGTGTCAAAAATAATATCTAATTTTTCTAAGGGGTAGTAAGATATTTTCTGATTCAATAACGTGGTAATATTATTATGATAAGTGATATCAATACCTTGATAATTTTTGTGATAAAATGTTAGTGTATCAGCTATAATCATGGAGGAAAAATGCTCAATATTGTTGTATCAATTGGTTTCCTTACAAGATACATAAACCAACTGGGGAGAAAGTACTCTGAAAAATAATTAGTTTCCCCATTCAGATGATTATATTCTTATTAGTACAAAGATATAATGGAATTAATTAGTATGAATTATGATCATTCAATGGTATTTCAAACTAATCATAAATTGAATAAATCAATGGAAAAGAAGGGGATTTATATCCAATGGTATCAATAATTTATTATCAATAGTGATATTAATCGGTTTAACATATATATATACTTTTGAATTAATTAAATTACTCAAGATGCAATTGTTTAATAGATTAGTGTGTGAAATAGTAAATAAAGTTGTTATATACTTAGAAACTTATTTCAAAAATTGTCTTCTAACTCATTAGGCAAAAAATACTTCTTACTGAATCATTTCTAAGTGGTAAATTCAATCACTATATATTATTGAGAGGAATGTATCTATAAAATAATTTGAATTTAAAAATAATATTTAATGATGGTTAGTTGATTAATGATCAAAATCACTAGTGATACTCAATAAATAGTTGTTAGAAACCTATGTTTCATAGAGTAAGGAATGATAATGAAAGATTTAAGGTGATTTAAACTGAATATATATTGGTATCATAGTCCCTGTAGATCTAGAATTAAATATATTTGTGAAAAGAGGTTTGTTTCTCTAGTAAATCTAGTGTAAGAAGTATATTATCAAAGGGTCAGTAAAACATGTAAAAATAAATCAAAATATATTATGGATTAAATAAGAATAAATACTGATGTATTATAGATATGTATAACCATTTTTAATTTTATTATAATGTGGGAGGAAAATATGGTCAAAAAATAATTTTCTTAGAGAATGTTGGAATAAAGTAGAAATAGGGAGACATTACCTCCATCTATATTGTGCATGGATTATAGGGAAGTATTATAAAAAAATACAATTGTAAGATCCTTACAACCAGGTAGTTACATATTTGATATGTTGAAAAACACTATTGAAGGATGATGTTTATAAATATTACAATGGATTAAAGTAGTAATTACATGGTTGGAGTATGAATAGGTTTGTAGTGGAAGAAGTAAAATACATTCTTTAAGAAGTTCTAAAAATGGTGGTGCCATAAAAAATTAATTTTGAAAGTTGATTCATTGGAAGTCATGATGTTGTTCTTATATTAGTGGATGTTATGAAGTTATATTGTCATGACCTGACCCAACCGGTATTGAACCATGAATTCTGAATCCTTCCTCAAATAGGCAAGGATATAGTGAATAGAGTCGAGTAGGAATATCAATAAAATGGGAGGCATTTCCTAAGGTGCATATATGCACGTATCCACAAACACCTCAATGAAACACTGTGGAGATAGTTATAACAACTAAAACTAAAATGCATGTGTACATCTATCCGAAACTAGAGTAGACTAAAATTTAAAAAATGTAAAATATAGGGCCCAACAAAAGAAAAATTAAAAAAGAGTCCCAACTGATTAGATGGAGGGGAACTTTTTAAGACTTCTAGCTGTAAGCTCCATGGTACAGATCTAGTAAAAACACTTGTTAGTCCAACAAGTATGCTCTGCCTGCTCTGGGTCCTATTGAGACTTCATTGATGGACCTGTGGTCTACATAATACATAATACATGTGGGGAAATCTTATTAAGGGGTGATTAAAAAAATATTCAGTAGGCACCCCAAATCCTAAACTAAAAAGATAGAAATTGAGAGGCATTAGTTAACTAAACCCAGCTAAAGGGGACCCAAATAAGAGATAAACTCCATCTCGAGACCATCCTAGGCTATACCTGAATAGTCAACTTGATGTCCTTGGCATGCCAACAGAACATCACATCCAACAAGGAATCTCAAAACATAACTATATATACTAAGATCTGACTCTAAGTCTCATTGTCCAGACAATAGAATTCCCATAGTGAATGACTGGAGGTTTTAATGAAACACTCACAACAGTCTCATGATGTTCAGACCTTGTAGAAATAAAAGGGCTTCGACTTAAGGTGAATGTAGAAACATGCCTTAGATCACACCCTATAAGAGCCTAACCATCCCTGATAGCACACAGAATGAGTGGGGACACATCCACAACTTAAAACTGATGTGTCAACCTCACCATCCCAAAAGGAACTCATTCAACGGATGTCACTCTATCCTGAAACAATCTAGTGAATCACCCTGACCAACCCACATGGTAAATTTCCGCAGGGGTAAGCTCGTCTGATAGAATCATAGAATAAGTCACATAGTGACTAAAATAACTCAAAATCCTCAGGTAAGAGATCTCACCCAGGGTATTCTGGGGGAAAATAAAACCATATATGGAACACCAATCACAGAAAGGGGTATTTCACAATGACCCAAATCTGGATCAACTCACCTAGAATATGATAAACACTCATGTAGCATTTGTTACGCCGATTCTGATAACTCAATCAAGGAAAATATGATGATATATCACATATGAAAGAAATACTCAATACATAGATAGAGGGTCTGTTCATAGGGCTCTATGGGGGCTCTATCACATACTAGAACAACATCCTAGGAAGAGGATCGATTCTTGGGTAAATAGTGTTCACGTGGATTTCAACCATACTAGGGAAAATGAAGGACATACGAATTGTTCCAGGCCACTCAGGAAAACACATGCTTCAAATACACTGAGTCTACTGTCATATAAGATTTAGAAAAGTAATTTGAGAAAGTGGAAATGATTCCAAACTTCACGTATACAAAGCAGCTAAAGAAGGGCCACATTCTAGTGAAGGGGATGTGATACTAAAAACACTCAAAGAAAAATATTCTAGGGGACCCCCTCAACCATGATGGTCAAGACATCGCTAAACCAAACACCCCACACGAAAACACCTTTACACCACACCTCATAGCCCTAAACTATTTCCTCCATTGTGTTCTACATGGAAAACTACCCAGGATAGGCTACTCACAAGCCTGAATATGAGCTGTAAAGAAGCAGATAAGGGAGGCAGAAGAGATCAATATGATCCTCAAGGAAAACCCCCTTATAAATAAAAATTTCCAAAAACAACTTTTAAATGACCTATGTAAGTTTAATGGATCCCATCATTATTCTCTACATGAAAAAATTCTTAGAATGGACTACTCACACGCACAATCTGACTTCTTTGGCAAAAAATACACAAAACCTGTAAGATAAAGAAAGTAAATGGTGTTTAATTAGGGTACACAACATGTACTCTAATATATCCTCTTGGACATGTACTTTTACATATCCAGAGTGACATGGGGTCAGCATGTGTAAAAGTACATTCCATGTGATTTAAAGTACGCGGTGTGTACTGTTAAAAAACCGTAATTCCTAGGACTTTTTCACAAGGACAGACACACGACCATATGCTACCACACAACGTGTACTCAGAGTACACAATGTGTACTTATGAAAATTCCTTCTTCTCCTAATGAGAAGAACACATGGTGGGTTACACTAGTTCACACATTGTATTGATGGGAAGCCCATCAATAATTCACCTACGAGCTGTTCAGGTCACACATTTTCATGTGGAATCACATAGATCCACCCTCAAGGGGTTCTTATCAAGCCTATAAGGGATCTCAAAAATTAAAAATATTTGTAAAAATGGATTGGGACTTAAACATCAAACCTCATAACTCAAGGAAAAAAACTCTGAATCATTAGGTGTAAACGGTGCTCGAGACACATTGATTTTTGATCTGGTGATGATCTAGATAAAAAACATCACATAGGGAACCTACTCGCCTTTGTTTGTCGGAAGATAGAAGGATGATGATGGGGGGGGGGTGGATTCAACCTCCACATGTTCACCCCAATGGTGAGAAGAGGGGGGGGAGTTTGTTTTAATTTTATTAAAAAAATATCCACTTAACACCCCAGACCGACTCACCTGCGAATCGACACCCAACATTGACAAAGTTTATGTCGCCTCTAGGGAAACATGATGTTATGAACTTATCCTCCGTCATAGAAATCAGATCTAAGTCTACTATAAATATTTACTCATGTTTTAAACAAAACTATGCATTAGTGATAAAATATTTTTAACATTTTTAAAATCACAGCATCGAGGCTCACCATCCCTCAGATTCCTCTGCCAACTTAGCGCCTGGCTTCATAAATATTCTTACAAATATTAAAAAAAATTATAGGTAAAAAAAGGTCACTAAATCCTCCCCACCATAAGTATTTTCTTCCCCAAAATGTTATGTCCTACGATCATGGGAAAGGACCTGATCTCTCCAGTAGAACTCCCATGGCATCGAGCTCACCAGAGGTTCATGTGATGTAATAAACATGTAACAATAGGAAACAAAACACCACATGACCACCACAGAGACCAACAAGGGTTCTTATGCTTCCCATATTCACACACTTAGGGGATAATTAAAGCTCAACCACACACCTACAATGAAAGATAAGGTTTACAAACCTCAACGATATCCTAACACCATAATTGTAACTCTTAATTCTTGATGAGATTCGACTGAACACAAGACCTCATCACTGAACACCCAGGGCCACCTTCATCATCCTATAACTACCATGAATAAACTCCAACAGACCATGGAGAGCTCCAAATGGTCTATTACAACACGAAAACAACGTCAAGGTAAGAGCGACCACCTCAACACCCCATCTCGCCATGTGACTTGTGCCAACACCATACCTCATAACGTTGTCACAGTCCTCGCCTTAAGTAATATCCATCACGAACATTCCCATTAGATATCTCATCACATGAGTCCTTGAAAAAATCATCAATAATTAAATAATAATTTCTCAGCCACCTAGAGAAAAATAGGGTCTCCTAAGTGCACACAATGTATCATACTGGCCCATACAAAACCAACAACAACCGACAAAACTAATCTCGAAATCAGAAGTCTAAGGAATTCATCCAAATCACCTCAAAACAATCAAAATTGGGTGGAACTAACTCACCCACATGGATTTGGATCATGCCTCAAGGATGTGACTTAGTGTGGGAAGTTTCCATCCTTCGTAAAAATTTTAATCCATAATGAACCACACCACAACCTCCATGTGCATCCCACACAAAATCTGACACCATGCACATGAGGGTACCGAAAAACTTCAAAGGTCGGCCCATAAACTCAAATTTGGTAT
This sequence comes from Viscum album, assembly GCA_963277665.1. NCBI lineage: Eukaryota > Viridiplantae > Streptophyta > Magnoliopsida > Santalales > Viscaceae > Viscum > Viscum album. Next base: position 959,363,599 of record OY728123.1, read on the forward strand.
TACTGGTCCCTCTAGCTACTATCCACCCTCAAAAAATTGATCTAAACATAATTTTGTAATGGGATCTTCCACCACACCTCGATATAGTTTGCTTTGGGAAGCACCCACTAGCTTTCATGGTTTTCATCGTGTAAAAAAATTAATCTTGGGGGGTGGGGAGGAACCCTATTCATTTTGAATTAAAAACTAAGAGTAGAAACATTTACACAGGGCTCCAATGACTCCCTGTGTTAACCCATACAAAAACATAAGAAACAAAAGAAATGAAAGAGTACATCCCAGAGGTGTCTATCAATCCGACAATATAATTTATAAAGTACACAGAGCATAAATATTTTCAACTAGTAAATTTTGATGCTTCAAATCTGTATCCTCATCTGCTGCTCAAAAAAACTCACAGAAACTGATGATTCCACTGCCAAGGCATTTCATCAACCTGCTTTCCCTCAACATCACAGCAGGCCATAAAACTCTGGGAAGATGTCCCTTATCATTGAAATAATTGAATCACTTCTCCTACTTCTGATCAAAACCCTTGAACATATTTTGAGTCTGGGCATAGGTATACCTCTATAGAAGACAATTCCTCCTGCATTGCATGTTTGATAAAATAAATTCATGCTCAACCTGGACCTCAGGAAAACTCTGTATTTTAATCTCATTGTATTTGTTCAACCCAATCAGATCTTCATCCAACACCATCTGATCCATCCATTGCTTAGTCTTACAGGATTCATCCACTGGAACCCCCAGAGGCAGGTCTATGCACTACTCGACAGGTGGTGGCTCCACCAGCGGTACAACCGGAGGAGAACCTATCTCATTACTAGGAACCCGTAAGGAGACCTCATCACCCATTGGGTCATGCAACAAACTTGTCCATGGAACACTCAAATCCTATCATGGTGGAAACATACTAAAACTAATCCAAGATACAACATAGTCAAAGATTATATATGGGGAGATAAATCAATGGGGATAATAAAAATGTAAAACCAAGTACTATATGATGGATGTACCATTATCCTTGTGACCAGTGTCTTAGTATACCGAGTCGAAAAGTAGGTTATCAGATTCTTGGAGAATGGATATGTCGGCCTCCACAACAATACTGAATTCTCTAGAATAAAATAATAACCTGAAACACCATAACATTATCACTATGTAACCCAAAGTAGAACCGACCTATTTTAACACCCCTCTGTCAGGACCCTACCCAATGGGGATCGAACCAAAATTACCCAATCAAACCACCAATAAGAATGGGGATGGTGACTATTTGTTTGTAGGCATATCAATAACTTGGGTGGAATTATCTAAGGAACATGTACACATGAAACCACAAACACCTCAATGAAACAGTTTAGATATATATATGAAAACTAAAATTGAAATTCATGAATACATATATTCCCAACTAGAGTACTAAAAAAGTAAAAAAGGGAACATATAGGGCCCACCAATAGAAAACTACGAAAGTATCCAACCTGCTTAGATGGAGGGGCACAATGTAAAACTTCTACTAGTAAGCTCTATGGTACAGATCTGGTAAAAACACTGGCCAGTCTAGCTACTAGGATTTTCCTGTACTGATTCTATCTGGGACTCCGTTTAAGGGCCTATGGTGTACACCAGAAAAAACATGTGCAGGAAACACCTACACAAGGTTTATTATAAAAATAATTAGTAGGCGCCCCAAAACTAGAACCAAATAGTTAGTAACTGAGAGGCATCAGTTAACTCAACCTAGCCAGAGGGGACCTAAATGAGAGAGAAAATACCTCTCAAGACCATCCCTGGATATACACTACTAGTCAGCTCGACATCCCTTGCTTTCAAAAGAAATGACACATACCACATGGACTCCCAAAACATACCTATATATACTTAGATCTGACTCTAAGTCTCATGGTCCCCACCATAGACTACCCATGGTGAGTGAATCGCGGTTTCAATGAAATACTCACAACATTCTCATGAGGTTTCAACCTCATAGACATAATAGGGCTCCGACTTGAGGAGAAGGTTGAAACCATCCTCCGATCAAACTCTATAAGAGGTTAACCATCCCTAATGGCACACTGAACAAAATGGGACACATCAATAGCTCAAATATGTTGAGTCAACCTCGCCATCCTAGATGGCACTCAACTGAGAGATGTCACTCTTTCAGGAAAAAAACTAACAACAAAACCTAACCAACCCTCCTAGTACCTATCCACAAGGGCACACTCATCGGATATCATTACATAAGAAGTCACCTAGTGACTAAACAAACTCAAACTCCTCAAGTAAAGAGATAACCCATGGTCCACTGGGGGTTACTGAAACCCTATACAGAAATCCAAACAGAGAAAGGGGTATCACGAAACAACCATAATCTTGTTTAACTCTCCTTAGTGAGGAATAATTCCCATTTATAATTGGTTGCACCAATTATGAGAACTCCGCCATGGAAAATATCATGATAGATGGAAGAAGGAAGAAACAATCGATATAAAGATAGAGGGTCTATGCACAGGGCTAACTGGGGCCTCAATCCACTACTGGAACAAAATCCTATGTAGAGTATCGATTCCCATGTAATTATTGGTCACACAAATTCCAACCCTACTAGAGAAAATTAAGGACACAAGGCTCGCATCGGGCCTCTAAGGCGACACATGCCCCAAATATAGTGAGTTGTCTATCGAATTGGATTAAGATAACTCACTATATAAATTAGAAACCCATCCATGTTTCATGTATTCAATGAAACTGAAGAGGTGTTGTATTACATTTAATGTAATGTGATATTGAAAAGCCGCAAATAGAAAATAATAGGGGGACCCAATCAACCCTACTAGTCAAGGCGTTGCTACCCCAAAAGAACCAAAAAATAATCGATACACACCCCATGTCATAGACCCAAAACATGGCCACCATAATTTATACCGAAAAATATACTCATGTTGGGATACTCAAAGACCTGAATCTGAGCTCTGAAGGAGGAGATATGGAAGGTAGATGATCTCAATAATATCCTCAAGGAAAACCTCCTTCTGAAACAAAATTCCCAAAACACATTTTAAAAGACCTCTAAAAGTCAAAAGGATCCCACCAGTGTGATATACAGGAAATAAATCTTATAATTGATTACTCACATGCACAAATTTTAATTCCAGGGCACAAAATACCCAAAACCTCTAAGCTGGAAAAGGTACATGGTGTGTAATTTAGAGTACATGGTATATACTTTAGAGTACATGGAATGTACACTAATCTCTCATACTAGCCATGTAATTCAACATTTCCAAAGAAAAATGGGGTCTACTAGTGTAAAATTACATGACACAAACACTAAAGTACACTATGTGGACTGTTCAAAACAATAATTTAGTGTTCTTTTTCACAAGGATGGACACACGACCATGGATACCTCATAGAGTGTACTCAAAGTACATTATGTGTCCATATAAAAAGTACTTATTCCCTAAATAATAATAAAAAATGGCATGTTCCACTGTTTCACACTCGGTATATATGTGAAATCTATTGAGATTTCACCTGAAAGCTTCCCAGATCACCCCCATTCACCCCAAAACCCTAAAGTCAACCTTCAATGGGTCCCCAGTAAGTGTCTGAGTGATATAAAAACTCAAAAAGATGCATAAAAATGGGTTCAAGACAAGAAAATCAAACCTCATACATAAAAGGATAATATCAAATGATTCTGGTGAAGAACAATGCTTAGGACACACTGATTCTTGATTTGGCGATGACCGATGACAAAAAAGACACTTAGTGGAACCTCCTAACCTTTATTAATCTGACAGTCGAAGGGAGTGGAAGGAGGAGAGGGGGATCTAGATCCGGGAATTTGAAACATGTATCAGATGTGGGGAGATGATATTTGTTTCAATTTTATGAAAACAAATATCCACTTAACACCCTGTCCTGACTCGCCTCCGACCTGACACCCGACACCGAAAAATTTATGTCTTGCCTAGGGTAAACACAAAAGTGTGAACTCAAATATGGTCTCATAAATCTAATATGATACTCCACTAGATTTTTACTCATGTATCAAGTTAAACTGTTCACATTTGATAAAATATATTTAGTATTTTTGAAATCACCATACCGAGGCTCAATGGCCCTCATATTTCTACTCCGACTCAGCACCTGGCTTTGGAAATATTATTAAGAATATTCCAAAGTCATACAGGTAAAAAAATGGGTTGCTAAATATATTTATATATTTAATTTTATAATAAGGATGGTGTTCAAATAGTTATATTGTAAATTTATCTTGAAGTAAAAAAATTATTTCTTGATATAAATTATTAATTGGTGTTCTAAAAGTTTGTTGAGTATTTCACTAAATTTGGAAGTCTCATGAAATATAATAATATTTAAATACTTAAGTAATTTTTTTATTTTTTTGAGTTTAGGAAAATAAATAGTATTTTCATATAGATTTATATTGATCTGTATTATATCAGTGTCTACACGTAATATTTGTTCTTTGAAGCGATAAAATGTGAAATGGGGTGAAATTTCCATATATACATAACATATTTTGTGAAGATAAATAAGTGTTTTTAATGTTATGAATGATGTTTTGTGATGAATAATATTATTATAGATCCTAAAATATAGAATCCATGCAGTGTATTTTTTCCCACTCCCAGGTAGACAATGAGGCTCGGAGAAGCTAAAATATAAAATGTCATGGAAAACCATGAGATATTGAAAAGAAACAACAAAAATTTCCTCGGGTGTTTTAAACATCATGGTAGATGAAAATAAATTAGAAATGTATAGGTGATGGAGAACACTTTAAAGTAGTTATATTTTTGGCATACAAAGTACCTTTGGACAATAGGTATGCCTAAAACAAGCATTGATGAAGCCATATTGGGATTTTAGAAAAACATTAAAAGATGGTCTAATAAAAAGTACCACAACATGGAAGAAGTAATGCTGATAATATCATGAAATAGAATTTTTATACATAGATATAACATCTAAAGAGATGAATATTCATTAAATAAAAAAATTATCCACACCTGAGTCATTTAGGTCTTGTGCCCTAGAAAACCTGAACACATAAACAACTTGTTCATAAGTGGACCACATTATCAACCACTAGGTTCTTAATAACTATAACCCTTATTAGAAATATAATATATAATAAATTTCTTAATAACTCATGGAAAGGAAACATGAGAAAATATGATATCACATACATAGTATGGGTAAATGAGGGAGATATCAACATAACACAGGCATAAGTGTATGTGAACATGAGAATAACACTTAAAAATATTAACCTACATATCATAGATCATAAACAAGATTTATGGATTAAATATTATAAGTTCATATGAAATTAATTATTAATGAATCAAATATCATAATATATAAGTGAAAAACTCTAGCATAAGACATCGATTTTTGGTATACACATAAGCATAAAAAACGACTTCATTAGTAGTCAAAGATTTTGATGAAGGCTATTATTATGGAATGGTTTAAATACCTAAACCATCATATTTTCCAAGTATTACTCTCGTGACTATTATATTGGACATTTTTCCTAACTGAACTAGTTTAACACCCCATTCTAGTCCTATTTATCTCATGAGATATCAATCTTTATGCATTGGAGTGATATATAATTTCAGGCCCACCTATCACATAATTAAAATCATATAGATGTGAAAAAGAAGATCATGAAACACTCATCATATAATTACCCATTTAAAGGAATTGGGTTTCATATAAATTTCATCATAACATAACCCATGAAAAATAAATAGGGTTCATAGAAATTTCTTTATTTAATCATAGAATAACACATGGAAAGAAACATGTTTCATAAACATAAACCATGGAAATGAAATGGGTTCCATAAACATCATGTAACTAAATTAATAAACTGGTAATATATTGGATTTTTATGGTATCACTAGATAATATACCATTTAAATCTTACGAAACACCAAATTATGTCATCTTATATGGAAAATTTATTTAGAAGATCACCTAAAACATTTCATGGTGAAGATACCATTTCCTCTTTGAAAACCTCTTTTTAAAATAAAAAAGATTATTTAATATTAAAGAAATTTTTTTACTTCAAAATAATATTGGAAACGTGTAATGTAATCTTTAAATAATTGAATTTCCATGATAGCTGGAAATACCCTTCATGTCATATATGATAAAATAATGATTTAGTTATCATTTTCTATAAAAAGTCAAGAGTGACTCATACATAAAATGAATATAAGATTAATTTAAAAAAATTAAGAATTAAAAAATGATTAAAAATTACCATAAAATAATTTGAAAATATTAAAAACATTCTTGAAAATATTTTTTAGAAATACATGTATATGGTAGAAAAATTATTTTTGATCGAAGAGAGAGATAAATTTGATTTTCAATAAAAACTTCATGTGTATATCTTCAGTACATAAAGAGAGTAAAATGAATAGAAAACATATAAATTATACAAGTAACCATATTATAATAAATTTCATGAAATTATATATATATTGATAATAATATTTCATCATTGTATGTTTCATCATAAACAATCCTGATAAATAATTTGATTGGAACATAAAACCCTTACCACTTTAGTAAATAATGAAGCGTACACCCCTTGAAAAAAATAGCATTATATGGATATTAAAATACCTATATTTTTCCTAAGAATCATATAGAATAAATTTATAGGTAGTACATACTAAACATAATGAAAATAAATATTGAATATGGAATGCATCTTATAGATGGAAAAGTAAGACAAAAATCCCCTCACCACTTTAGGAACTTTTGAATCATAACCCCTGTTAAAAACTATGATCAAATTAAACATTAATTATCATGGAAAGGTGGATACTAAATATATAACATATTAAATGGTCTCTATATACACCTCATAAAATAAGATAATTGCTTAACATATCTTACGTCCAAAATAAGCCAATTTGAGATGAAAATCCCTTACCTCGAGTCTCAAATTCCTTCAAAAAATTTTGATTATACTATATAATAAATATATATTTATCACAAATATATCTCATAATAATAATATTATATATAATACCATATATTAATTATTTATGATACAATTATTATCAATTTCTTATTATATCACGTTTTAGAGAATTACTGCTTCATTTTCCATGTATGTTTTCGTTTGGTAGTCTTCGTCATTTTAAATTAATTATGGGGTGATAATATATTTTTTTAAAAATAATATAAAAATAATATATATTATTTATATAAATACATAGATTCATAAAAAAATTAGATATATAATACGGTTTACCCCATCCATGGAGACGGTAGGTCATAGGTACGTATGAACGATGCTTCTATTTTCTCAAATGATGGATGGAAAGAAAGAAAAATATTAATTTATATTTAAATAAAAATTTATATATAATATATGTTATATATATTCATCAAATATATCATTATTAACATCCATATGAAAATAAAATAAAAAACATATCACATCGCTTCGTGGAGATGGTAGTCCACACGTACGCCTAGGCGATGTTATCATATTCCAACGGATTTGAAGATAATAATTTAGATGTGATATTATAATTAAATAAGTATAATTATGAAATAGATATCATAAATATATATATTTTAAATAATTAATCAAGACCATCACTGAGATGCAGTGATGGAAAACAAACTACATTGATTCGCGAGGTGGTAGTCTACTGCACATACAATGAATACTTTCTTTCCCATTAGATGGAGGAGTAGATAAATATAGGTTATGCATTTCACAGAATAACATATAAGTATATTTGAGATATTTTTTTATATCACTATATTTGAAGAATATTCTAAGTTAGTGGATGAAGAGATAGATTAAAAATTCTTAGTTAAGTACAATACCTCTTCTTTGCACAATCACCCAAAGAATGCACCTAAGGCATTATTTGGAGGGTTTCTAAATTAAAATAAGTACAATAATATATTGGGAGGTAATTCAAGAATATATTAAGGTTTTTATTGTAAAAATTATCTTGGATTCTGTAGAGGAGAGGATAGTTGATGCCCTTTTATAAGTGGGGAATGAGAACCACTTGGAAATATATTACAAATTTCCCAAAATAATATAAAAGGATAAATTAATTCCCAATTAATATTATTCCATATGAACATATATTATAATTAGGGATATTATACGGTTGAAACATGACTATAAAATATGATTTAGACATGTTTTATTTGAAAATATATCCTTATGATTTGGTTTAACCAATGGTAAACCAGTTTTAATTGTAATTGTGGTAAATTATTTTTACTATTTTCACTATTCATTATGACAAAAAATTAAGTTAAAATTTTAAAATAATATTAATAATGATTATTACAAATATTTAATCCATTTTACCAAAATCATTTCACAGAAATTTCAAAATCTAATTTAAAATTAAACTGATAATCACCATGAAGAAATGGTTTTCCAATGATAATGTTTTATTAAGTATAAAAGTTTTTATATCAAAAATAAATATAAAATTGGTTTAAATAAATTAAATTTGATTATTAACAATATATATGAAATAATTTTACTTCTAAAATCATTTTAAAATATATTTTAACTTTGAAAATACTATAACTGAAAATGAAAATTTCAATAAAAACTAATACTTTTCACTATTCTTCTTAAAATTTATATTGTAAGAAAATTATAAAAAAATTAACTCTAAGATTTTTTTAAAATTATAATTAAAATTTAGAAATTAATTTATTCGAATAAATTTTTTAGAATTTTAAAAAATTTATTTTAAAATATATTCGAAGAACCTGAAGAATTTTTTTTTAGAAAAATACATTTTTTATCATAAAACTGGATTTATTCTTACCCCATGATTAAAAAATACATTCAATAAATTATAGAACATTTTATGTAATATATTTTATATCAAATTAATCAAAATAATTCAAAAATAGTGAAAGATTTAATTTATTAATAAAAAACACTTCGTGTGCATAAAATCAATTTTCTATATGTACATTTATTTTAGATTTAAATGATTTTTATTTTAAATTATACTAAATTTATAACCAATTAATTTATATTATTCATTAATAAAACATATATTTATCATAATTTTTTATTCCAATTTATACCATCCAATTTCATGATTATAATATAATGTTTTTCTTTAAGCAATAATATTAATATATTATTGTAGTTTGTGAAAACATAGTGTTCCATGTATCATATATTATTGATGAAATTAATTTTTTTTAAAAAATAAATTATAATATCTCAATATATTAAATTATACCCCCTTAAATAAATTTCATCCTAAAAAATTGATCTTGGGCTTAGAAATCAAGGTTTTAACATTTTAAAATCCCTTTATGTAAAACCCACATCACAAAAAGATTTAATAAAACATCAGTCTAAAAAGGATAAATTAAAAATACAAAGGTAATTTGGGGTAATACATAACTAGGTTTCAAAATCAGATATAATTAGTGGTATGTTTAAATTTGTGGATAGTCAAAAAATATGTCTATATATCATTGATCACAAGAAATTTAATGAATATGAAAATATAAATGACCAAAAAAACAAAAACCAAAGAGGTGAAAAACATACCATCAATTAATAAAAAATAAAGCTAATATAATACCATTTTTTTAGGATTGTTTTCCTAATGTTGAATAATTTTTTGATAAGTTGTCATTACATGATTTTATTCCATTATGTGATCACAATCTCATCATTTGGTTGGGTTTTGATTAATTTCCCCCTTCATCTATAACTCCCATGAAATTAATATCCAAGATGATATTATTGTGTCTAAAGTACTAAAATCTTCCTTAAATGAATCATAATATCCATCAAAGGATGTAATATTATTCCTCCTTTCTCTAGATAATTACATAAACTAAAATGGTTTAAAATTTATCTAATATAGATAAGTAAAAAGCATTAGGATGTAAAAATTAAAAAATAACACCAAAATTTTAGCTAAAACCTTTCGACAAATAGTTAATCATAAGGTTCCCCTAAATTGTTTCTGATGAAAATTGAATTTCAATCATTTCAATGACTCGATATGACATCCTTAAATGGCCTAATTAACCACTATCTTTAAATAATTTTAATCAATCATAAAGTCTCAAACAAATATGTATATACCATTATCATTTCCAAAAAAAATTCACAATAAAATCATATTTTCATAGAAAATATAATTCACCATTTATTACATAAATAAGATCCCATATTGGACATAAATAAAATTTACATTAGATGTTACAGTTTATCCTTTCACTGATATAGAGTACATGGTTGATTCACAATATAAAATGGGATTTTATTTTTCTAGAATCTATGTAGAGAGATAAAGAATTATAAAAATCACATAAAATTTAACTAAAGGATGAATAACTATTTTTTCGTAGGTATCCCTCATACAAAATCATATATTAAACTCCTAATACAATATTAGAGGATATTTGTGTCCAAATTATCATGATTTAGTTTAGTTATTGGGATTACATTAGATTTCCCTTTTTTCCATTGTCTTAAAATATTATTATGGATTATTATCCTCATATTCACTTGGATTAGAGAATTTATTCACATAATCCCCAAACTCATTTAATCATTAACACTAAAGTGTGGGATGTGTTTTTTATTAAACCCACTATTCATTCCATTAATTTACTAGATTATTCACCTTACATTGATAATATTTCTCCCAATGTCAATGTTTTCAAAAAATGAAATTCCTTTATTTTTGTTTTAGGAATTCTTGTGAGTATTCCTTACTAAATTTGGGAAGGTATGAGGTTGAAAATGTTTCTTTACTCAATGTGATATTCCACTAGAGATTCCATGAAAATATATTGTCCTTTTCTTAATACTAGATTCATAAGTGTTTCTTGATTCCAGTTTCATATTGAGTTCACATTAAATAATTTGTTTATATCTTCCATAGTCCCTTATAGTTAATGACTTTCTATGAATTAGTTTCAAACCATTAAATATCAATCTATTTTTCTTTTTGGGATAATTATTAAACCATATTAATAATTTAAATGTATTTTAAATTTTTCCTCATTATTACTAATGGGTTCATCATCCTTCTATTTAAGGTCATGTAATTTATTCTATATTTTTGTATATAAAATGCATGGGAAGTACTTACTTAGAAATATCCCCAAAACTCATTTCATTTTATAGATTCAAATTCATCATCATTCCTTGTATACTAAATATTATTCTATAATTGATCTTCTTTTTCATCCAAATGAAAAATGGTAAGAAATAATATTTTATAGTATGGGAACTAAAGAATTGAAAATAACTTTTACATCACAATAATTATTTATTCAAAATCCAATTGATCATAATTACCCTTGAATGAAGCAGTTTTTTTCACATGAAATATTCAGTGGTATGTTTCTATTTGGAAAAATTCGATGTTCATCTTTACCCACGATACAAATTATAACTCGAGAGAGTTGAGTGATCATAGACACAAAATAATTCATCCCTTATTCTAATATATTTGGTTACTCATGAACAAGTTAATAATAATGACTATTACATTCACTGTTCACACCATTTTGTTAGGTTATGTGTGTTGAATAAAACAAAAAAACATAGTGTAAAAAAGAATAGCCATGGTGGGAAACTACATAAATAAGAAAAATCATTTATATGAAGTCTAAATAATGACAAATTATTTTCAAACAGTAAAACCATAATATTAACCTAGGCTATTCATGGATATAATATTTTCAAATCCACTAGGATGTTAGAGTTTTGGACTTTCTAAAAAATATCTCCTAGGTGTGTCAGACCAGGTGTGTAGCAAGTCCTGTTGTCATACACATGGCGGTGATCGAGTTAAATCATAATGATTCTATTTCAAAGTTTTTATACCTAGACACAACTATTCTATATCCAAATATACTTGTATTATCTAGACATAGATATAATTTCTTATAAACCACTTTCTCTATCCTTTACCAAAATTACAGGACATTTGTCTATATATTTACTATTCCATATTGATCTCACTGAAATTTCCGTTCCCTAATCATTAAAGATGGACTAAAACGTACTATGACACAACCTATCACGACCTATAATTTTTATAAAAATATATAACATCTAAATAGATAAATATTTATTTTTTCAACACATCAATCCATGCTAATATCATTTAGGTTTAGTGCCTTTAGAAACATAGACACATTAAAAACTTGTTCATAAGGGAAATAAATTATCTCCCACTAGTTTATTCATAACTATATCCCTTCATAGTAAAATAATAAAAATACATTTCTTTACAACCAGAGAAAAGGAATCATAAAAAAGTGGATATCATATGCTCTATATTGGGAAAAAGGGATATATCATAATAATAGTAATATAAGTGTATGAAAAAATGATAATAACATTTGTAAACCTTACCCTATATATCATAGATCATAAAAAAACTCATGGAATAAATAATTTATTTTCAAAAGACATTAATCATAAATTAATAACAGAATATCATCTATGATAGCATAACTTTTATAAAATAAGTCAATTTCTCGTAAACACATAAGCATATAAAATAATTTCCTTAGTAGTAAATTGTTATTTAAAATCCTATTATGGTGGAATAGATTCACATAACAAGCCATAAGTATTCATTGTTCACTCCCATGACTATCATAATCAATAGAGTTCCTTACTAAACTATGTTATTTAGCCATTTGGGTCCAGTTTATCCCTTAATATATCTATATTTACCCGTTACATTAGAGGGCTATTTAACTTTTTGTTCCACACATCATTTAACGAAAATCAAACAAATGTCTTCCTCATGTTCATAAAAAACTAATAATAGGAAAATATATTAAAATGAAATTTTCTTAATAAAAAAATTATTATAAAATATCCCATGTGAAATTAATGGGTTTTGAAAACATTTAATCATTTCATCATAGAATAAAATGAAATGAAATAGGTTTTATAAACATATCTCATGGAAAATAAATGGGTTCCATAAATATATTGTCATCATAATCATAAACCATATAAAGAAAGGATAAGTATGATATCATTGGATCCCTTCCTTATTAATGTTTAAGTAATATCAATGGTTATCGTCATGGAAAATGATTTTAAAAGGTCACTTGGAACATTTATTAAGGGAGATACCCTTTCTACTTGGATAATAATTTTTATAAATCAAAAAAATTACCATTTATTAAAGAAACAATATTATTTAAAAAAAATTAGAATATTTTAATGTAATCTTTAAATCATAGAGCATTCATGAGGATGTGAAATAATATTCACATTGTGCCTATTAAAAAAAGATTTCATTCACATTTTTGGTAAAAATTAAAAAGTAACTCACTTATAAAATGGTAGGAATATTTATTTCAGACCATCATATTATAATTCATATAAGTGAAAATGAAATTAAATAACAATTTTATAATATAAAAAACATTATTAAAATCATTTTTAGAAGAACATGGATATTGATGAAATTTGATTTTTGAACATAGAGAAAAATAATTTCATTTGTACCAAAAAACATTATTTTGTTATATTCAGTAATTAAATATTGGGAAATAGTAATTAAACCATGAAATTTATATAAATAACAAATTAGAATATATTTTATTAGTCTATTTAGATATATATGATATGGTTTCACCATCATATGGGTAATCATAAACAATCCTAATAAACAATGAAATTGTATGTTAAAACTCTTACCACATTAGTTTGTTTTGAATCATAAAAAACATGAAATAAAAAACATATATGGATATATAAATCCATATAATTTTCATAAGAATAATCACAAATTTAATTCATGGGAATTATATACACCATATAAAAGAAACAAGTGGGGAATATGGCATGCATGTCACAAATATAAAAGTGTGATGAAAATCCCATTACTAATTCATGGACATTTGAATTATATAACATATTAAATAATAACATAAAATTAAAATTTAATTTTTATTAAATTAATTTTATTCATTATATAATATTTTAACGGGTTTGTATATACTCTTCATAAAATAATTTTGGTTGATAAATTAACATATGTCCTAAAGATAAAATTTGAGATGAAAATATCTTACCTTAATTATCAACAATATTAAAACACATTAAAACATAATTTATAATAAATATAAATTTACTATAAATATATTAAATAATAATAATAATATATATCATACCATATATAAATGACATATGACCCATTTATTAACAATTCTTTTTTAAATTTCATTTCTAGTAAAAACTGCTTTGTTTTTCATGTACGTTTTGGTTTGGTAGTTATGGTACTTCTACTATGGGTGTGGTTCCATAATCTAATTTTTTTAATAATTATATAAATATAATATTTAATAATTATATAAAAATTTATATTCATATATAAAAGTTATAGATATAATAATTTATTACACCATTTGTGGAGAGGGTAAGCCGTACGTATTCATAGATATTGTTTCCATTTTCTAGAAGGTTGGAATAATAGGAAGATAAATATTAATTTAACATTAAATAATATTATTAATATCATATATATCATATATATAGATATATAGATATATTCAATAAACATATACTTATTAACATCCATATCAAAATAAAATTAAAAAGGTAAGACATCGCTTCATAGAGGCGGTAATCCACTGGTACGCACAAGGGATGTTATCATTTTCCAACATATTAGAAGGTAAAAAATTATATTTGATATTATATTTACATAATTAAATTATATCATAATTATAATTTAAATATTATAAATACATCATTATATCTAACTGTGTGAAATTGTAATGGGAAAAATAGCATTTGTTCATGAGGCGATAGGCCACCATACACATGATTGATGATTATGTTTCCTGTTTGATGGAGGAGGAGATGGATATATGTTATACAACTAATATAATGAAATAAAAGTATATGGTTGATATATATTTTATTATTCCTTAATAGTATAACATTATTTTAAGTATTTATAAGAAGAACTAAAATAAAAAGGCTCCGTTAAAAACAATATCTCCTCATGGGATAACCTCATTAGGTTTTCACATAATTCCTTTTTAAGAGGGTTTCCAAATAAAACTAAGGAATTCATGTTATGGTTAGGTAAGTAAATAATATATTTTCATAGGTATTGGAAGATAACACTATTATCTTGGAGTGTGGAGAGAAAATAATAGGAGATACCCTTTTAGAATTGGTGAAAAGAACCCAAATGGAAACTACTTGGAAATTTTCCAAATGAATCCTAAATGATAAAGTCATTTCCTAGCCAGAAAATAGGATTTTACACGATAAAGTTGAAATATATCCAGAAAATAGGATTTACATATGTTTTATTGGAAAATGTATCCTTATATTTTTTTAACCTCGGGTAAACCATCTTTATCCTTATCCGTAGTAACAAATTTTTACATTTTTCATCATTAATTATATAAAAAAATTAATTTTAATTTATTAAAAAATAATAATTATGACTATTAAAATTATGGAATAAATTTAAATTAAATAATTTCATCTAAATTTTATAACTGAAATAAAAATTAAATTTAAAAATGCAATTATAAAGCTGTTTTCAAGGAAAATTATTTTCTAAGTATAAATGTTTTATTGTAAAAAGACAAAATAAAATTGATTCCAATGACATAAGTAAATTTATTAATGATATATTATAACTTTTTTTAATTTTAAAATTTGTTTAAAATATAATTTTTCTCTTTAGATACTTCAAACAAAAAGGCAGTTTTCAATAAAAATTAGAATTTTCACTATTCATTAGAAAATTAATTTTTTATGTAAATTAATAAAAATTAACAATAATAAATATTTTAAATTATTATTTTAAATTTTTAATATATTTTTATATACATTTTCTAAAATTTAAATAAAAAATATTTTAAAATTAGTGTGATGTACTCGACGAAATCACTTTTTAGAGAAAGACATTTCTTAAAAAAAATAATTGATTTATTTATTCCCTTTTTGATATTATGTATATGATGAATGAAAAAATATTGTATTGAATAAATATTATATAAATTTAATTAAAATTATTTACAAATAGAGTCTAATTTATTTTATTAATATAAATACACTTCATGTGCATGAAAATAGTTTTTCAAAAAAACATTTCTCTTATAATAAAATTACTTTTATTTTCATTTCTAATAATTTGATAACAAATGAACATATTTCATATGATTAATAAATCATATATTTTTTATAATTTTGTTTTTGATATTCATACCTTCCAATTTAATGACTAGGTTATAATTAACATGTTTAAATAATAATATTAATATAATATTGAGGTTTATAAAAACTCAATGTTATGTGTAATGCAAGGTATAAAATAAAATAAATTTTATTGAAAAATGTACTTCATAAAATATTGTGGTGTTATAGAGCATTTTATTTCTGATTTAAAATATGAAATTCTTAGGTGGTTAGGGATTTAATCATTTTAAAGTGTATATTCACTTAGATAATAAGTATTTCAAGGTATTTGGTGTAACATCATATGGTTCGTTAGTTATAGAGCTCAATACTTTTGTTTTTATTAATACCATGCCATGGTTTTTAAAAAAAAATAACATTTTTATCTAGTTTTGTTTATTTTATACATATTAAACTCTTTAATGGTAATGGGATATATTATATTATTTCTAGTTGAATTGAATAGTGCATACTACCATGAAGGAAAACTAAGGATTGGATTTAAAAAAGAAATAGTTTTAGAGGGGAATATAATTATTTGGGTTGAATTTGAATTTAAAATTACTAGCTATATTAGGGATCCGATTTAAAAATTTAAATTAATATGTGAGTATAGAGAAAATAGAAATTGGAACTATGTGTTCTGTGAGGATGGAGAAAAGAAGTTATCAACATGATAATTATTGATGATTATAATTAAAGAAGATTTTATTATTTCTAATTAAGTTAAATTTAATATTATATTTTTTATTTATCATGAAAACATATGGTTTGTTAATGTAAAGAAAATAGGGTATGTTATAGAATAAATTTAATACTAAAATTATTTTCTCTAAAGTAGTAGTTTTTTTTGAACATATATTCAAGATCAATGACTCAACTCTTATATTATTGAGTTGTTTATATCTGATAGTGTATTTCATGAGAGTCGCACATGGAATTTATTAGATAATTAATATTTTGTAGAATTACAAAATGACATTTTCTGATGATCAAAGAGTTATCATAAATTAAATTATTCATGAAGAGTCCTATAAGTCTCAAAATTAATTTATTATTGAGAATCTCAAAAAGGAAAAAATGGGAGTGTCCATTAGGAGTTACAGAGTTATTTCCTAAACTATTCCATAGGAAATGATCCATGGTGATGAGTAACCTAACCTAAAACTGCATATGTTGTGAGCCTTGGTGAGGAATGATTTCACCTAAATTTTGTATCCTAAAAAATAATGATGTATATTGGGTTTTTTATACTATCCTTTGGTAGATTGTATGATCATTGGGTGTAGCCTAGTTCATATGGACCAAGAAAAATATATGTTCCATATCATTATATAATATATACATATATTAATGATATGTGACATGGATGAGTTTTTTAGAGAAAAATTATTCACAGTTTGAATAAGTTTCATTCTAACAAGGGAACACTATCTAATGGGAAAATAGCACAGATGAAAAAGATTAAATTTTCCATCACCCTGTTTCACCCCATTTAAGGTTCCCTAGGTTACTATAAATGTTCAATGTTTATAATCACTATTCCATATTTTTAATAATGTTTACATTAATTTTTTATTATTATCTAATAGAGAAACCATTCACAACTAGTTTTTATTTAATGACCTTTTTCTTGTCACTATCTAGTGAATATTGGTAATGTTCTTCAAAACTTATAGGTGGCTGGTTTTGGTGGTGTGGAATGTTAACCCAGACTGGTTCATTAAACTTTTTTCAAAAAAAATAATCATTTTATAAGGACTAACTATGTCACGCCATGAGATTATCTATAATTGAAATCTAATATGATATATTGATTTTATAAATGTATGTAAAGAGAGGAAGATAAACAATTATTCTATATAACTTTATAAGGGGTTATGATTGATCTCAATCAAACATAAATAAATATATATATATGTATGAACATGTACAAATAAATTTGTATCATATAAATCTGATTTATGCCTATATAATCCATTACTATATGACACTGAGTAACTATTAGACATGGAACATATCAATATAGTATAGGCTAAATCATACATTTTGGATTATATAAAATTTGTTGTCAAATTTGAATAAATACATAACATGTCATTTATCCATGTAGTCAATCACATCACTTTCCACTAAACTATGAATGGATATGAATTTCATCAGTCTAATTCAATCAAGATCATGGATGTATTTAACATCTCAAATTATTAGAAAAATATAATCATATTGTGCTCTAATCGATGACATGATCAATACTATATCATACGGCCCCTGATTATCAAATACTCAAGTATTATATTTGAAAGGTATCATGGTATGAATGTTCTTGGGGTAAGTATTTATAAAACCATAGGTAATAGTAATTTATAATAATCATAAAACCCATAGTATATCAAATACCATATGAAATTATATGTGATAAACTACGGTGGCTGACTATAAATACCATGTCTAAATTTGTTACCTCATGAATCTATTCATTTCATATCATATACAACTATTTATATTGATTAAAAGATTATACTAATGATAATATTAATATATCATTATGCCCCAAAAATCATTATGATGAGATTTGATTAATGATAACCCAATTTAATCATTTTATGGGATATTATCAAACCAATTTTCATGTAATATGGAAATAAAAATCATGAATAAAAGATAAATAGGAATTTCATTAATTATAAAATCATAATATATTTTACAAAAATTACATCCAAACTACCATTTTTTTTACACCAAGAGATTCAACATGACCCTCATGATCTTTTTCACTAATGGTTTCATCAATGTAATTTCTATATTTTTATTTGTATCCACCAAATAGATATTTACATCGCCCATCTCATGACCACTAAATTGAGATGGAACTTTTAATAGATATTTTTGGTCATTTAGTTAGATCTAGGACCCTTGGATTGATAAATAGTTATATTATTATCATATTAAATCTTTTTTTTTTCACCCTCAATTCTAGGTACCACACCATGTTAAAAAATGAACTTCATGATTCAAAAAGCATCCTTCACAATATCATATTTAGCATTGTACTCTAATACTATTGTCGAGTCTTATATGGTGGATTGTTTAGAAATTATCAAACTTATACTTCTATTATTTAGTAAAAATTTAAAATCAGATTGAGATACCATATCATCACTCTTAGATTACAAACTAGAATAAGTGTAACCTTTTATAATGAGCTCATACACCCCCGGATATATCCTTAATTCTTTTTAAGTACTTACATATTTTTTTGAAATTAATGCAGTGAATCTCACTATAATTTTATGGTTATCTACTTGTTATGCTCAAATAATAAGTGGAATGGGATTATTACACAACATAGAATACATTATAGATCCTTAATATATATATATATATATATTTATTTTATATTATTTTTAAAATTTAAATTACTAATTTTTTTATTATCAAATATTTTTTTCCATAATTTTTTTATTATAATTTGTTTTGTTAAAAAGAATTTAAAACAAATATTTTAAAAATAAAATACAATTAATATTTTGAAGAAGATTTGACTAAGGGAAAAAATTTCTATAGGGGATTTTTTTTTAATTATAAATCATCTAAGGGACTAGGAACATCCAAGATAATTCATAATAATTGTTGAACCTGACATGGGTCAATACGACACATAGATTTAAGGAAGTCTTAATAGGAGAGCTTGGAATAGAGTGGTTCTGGGAAAGAGATTATAATGTGAGGTGGAATCGAGGGTACTATTCTTTATTATGTACAGTACATGTTATATCAAATTAAAAATTCTTGGGAAACTTTATTGTGTGATATTATTTTAACAAAGCATAGTTCTAATTAAAAAATGGTTTCATTTTGAGGATGATCCCAGATATCCTATGTCAGAAACAACCCACCATGCCTTTCTGACCTATCAACCACCTATTGATGAAACTAATACCATTGGAATCCAAAATTAATTCCACCTAAATGATGATGTTGAGCCACTGAACCTCCCCTAGGAAGATGAAGAAAACTATTAAAAAATGATGGAGCTAGACCAATCCATTGTAAACATAATAATCCCATACATGAAGAATCATCCAAGAAGGAGCCATAATGATAACATACTATGAATCTCGTTTCTTCCATGGAATCTGAATTGAAGATCAGGATGTCCATGATAAAAAAACAAATTCCTTACATGAATTCGTGGAATTTTGAATACATATAGCGAATATGTATCCTATTGAGGTTTTTTTGTTATGTCCGCTGATATTCTATCCATAATGTCAGAAGTTATACAATAATATATATAAAGATAATGTTTTCCATGTATGATTTATTTAATCACACAAAAATTAATACTGAGGAAGAATATATGTTTAAATTTTAGTTCATGATGTGAAGTGATTCTATTCATATTGCATACATGCAAGAAATATCAGTTAATTTTTATAAGGATTAGTTTGTTCCACAAAGAATATAGTTTTGATGGGAAAAAAGTGATAATGATATTATGATGTCATTTAGGAAGAGTTAATACCATGATCTAATGATTATATATACAAAAACATTCATATCCATGAAGAGAGTGTTAGTAAGGATAAATTTTTCATCGTAAGATACATAGACAGAACTAATGTAAGGATATAAATATGATATATTGACCCCAGCTCTTAGATAATATTTAATATATTTTTATGTGAGATATTTTTGAGGATATTTATAAGGATAAAACACTCTCTCTGGGAAATTGAGGACTGACTAAATGTTAATATGAAATTTCCAAGATAAAAAATAGATGTGGTGATACCAGATGAAGATTCCATACAAAAAATTTGTCTATAAAAAGGATGGAGGGTGTTGTGAAAGAGGAATGATATGTAGAGAGGTATACTTCAGCTTCCATCCATAAAGAGGTTACTGATTCTCTCTCTTTCAGTCTTTTTTTTCCTTTGATTTTAATTTATACCTCTCATGGTTACCATGATAGGATAGGATTCTTGTGTCTAGGTGATTATAATGAGGAGAGTTGATGTATTTAGGTTATTTATATTCTTAATGGTAGTTTATGTTTTCTTTGTGCATTCATCCCATTTATTATATGTTTTTTCTTACCAATACATGACCATTTCATGAGAATGTGGGAGTGTTTGGTTTAATAAATTACAAAATTGATTGTTTTTACCATTAACATTGGACTAATAATGCATGATGATTAAACAAGGTTTCAAGTAAAATATCTCAATTTTAATCCAATATACTTAACGATGTGAAATAGTATGTTTTGGAGATAAATAGAGTTTAAACTAACCAAGGTATTAACTTTAAATTTATTTTTAAGACTTCATAACTATTAATTTGTTATTTCGTACAATATTTCCCACGAATCCAAATTCAAAATTTTTGGGGACCATAATATTTCTTCTCCCTCCACAATCATTATAATTAATTTTATTTCCAATTATATGTAATTATATCATTATTTTCAATTATTTTAGTGTCTTAATTTTTGAATGAATATTTGATTACCCTCATCTATAAGGGTTTTACCTTGGGATTCTATCAGATAATTCGTACCTAATGTTATTTTGCAGGTAGTTTAAGTGCATAAATTTTAAACTAGTCCCCTCATAAGAATTAATTAAAATCTATAGTTGAACATGTTTTTGGAATTTTTATTAGGTAATAGGAATTAACATTAATTAATTAAGTAAAGACAATTTATTTTTCCATACATTTTGAATTTTATTAGACTTGTTTTTGTTTTTGTTTTGATTTTTCCCCTATTGGACTCATGTCTTTCAATTACAATGGAAATGGTAGATTTTATATTTACCAAGAATGCCGAGACCACCATCCAAATAATAGATATAGTATACCAAATTTATGATCTTTAAGAGAACATTCAATTGATTCAAGAGGATCATACCCACAAACATATGTATGTGATGAAGAGGAAATCCATTATGGACTTCAGTAAAATTTTAAGGGGTAATGTAAGGATTTAGAGATAGTTTAAATGGAGTATGACCATTCAAGAAGAGAACAAAATGAGGAATCCTATGATGAATTGTACACTGGGGGGATGTTTGGGGGAGAATCTGAGTTTGAATCTGAACGTGAGGTAACATAAAATCTTAAAGATATACTTATTTATGTATAAGATGCCCTCAAAGTCTTATGAAAAATGAAGGAATAATAATAATAAGTTGACTCAATAAAGTTCTACCACCTTCAAACATCCCAGAAAAGATATCATTAATCTCTATGAATGTATAATTTTAGATTTATTCATAATAAAATGTCGAGGCTAAACTATAATTGAAGGATAATTGAATGGAATCCAAATATCAAGCAGAATAAATAGAGGGTAAAATGATAAAATACTAATAGATTTTATTTATGATATTAAAGAGTAGCTAGATGAAGACTGAAAAGAAGAATAAGTTGTAAAGGTAGCTGAAATAACAACCTAAAATTCTAAACCTCAAAAAATTGAAGATTTTTTTGACAATATGCATTTCACATTTATCCAGATTTAAATGAAATAAAACATATTATATGGAAATTACTAAAAAATATAATTTAAAAATTAATATAAAAAACAAGTAAAATATATTAACTATCAAAATTAAATAATTAATTTGAGTTTATATTGAAAAAATATATATTCAATAAAATAAATTTTATTAATATTATATATTTTAATTTTAATTTTTTTAATATTATAGAATTTAAATATGAAAAAATAATATTAATTTTTAATTCCAAACATAAAAAATTTCTTAATATGATTTTTCTTGAGTTTCTTCTGAAAATGTTTATTTTTAGTCGAATAAAATGGATTTTGAAAAAAAATATAATTTTTATGATTTTATCACTATATAACCATATAATAAATGTTTTTAAAAAAATTATGTAATACAATTTTTATTTAAGAAATAAAATTATTCATTTTCAAATATTATTTGATCTTATTAATCCTATGTCCAACATTTCTAGAACTAAATTAGAATTTTAATTTAATAAAAAATGTTTCCAGTCATATCATCTAAGTAAATTTTGTGAAGGTGAAATACAATTTTTAATTGATTTTAAAGACACAAAAATAAATATTTTTTTTATAATACACCATCTTATGCCCAAAAAATTAATATCTATGATAATTATACCTTTTATATTTTATTATATTAAAAACACAATTTCCCTGAAAAATGTTTTTAAGAATTATGTGCGTTTATTTCAAAATTAATGTTTCATACCCTGTAAAATTCTAATTTGTAATTTTTTAGAAAATTTAAATAATAAGATAAAAATAATGAAAAGTGTATAGTCTTAATTTTTTCATTAATATTAATTACTAAGGTTAAAAGGTAACTGCTATGGTAAATTTATATTTGGGTGAAGGTTGAAAAGCTAAACAAAAAATCATACTAGCACTCTAGTATGTATAAAAAGAATGAGTGTGTGTGTAAGGTCTCGACCCAGAAAAACATCCCCTATTTTTTTCCATTTTGGATCCACTTACATTTATATAATAATATTATGTTTTCGAAAAAACAATGGTTACTTAGAAAACTACCCTTATCGTCACTTATAAAAAGGTAACACTTCCACAATGTTAAGACTCACTTATCATTATAATTTTTTAATGAAACTCTAACAATATTATACTTTTATAACCCTATACCATTTCTATAATATTTTATTCAACTTTAGTTTTCTTAAGGCCTTCGTCGTCAAAGATCTTCCCAAGAGAAAATTCAAGGTTGAAAAGTCTACAATACTTTTACTTACTATTTTCTATTACTCTACTCCATCAAAAATATTCTATAGCCACATTAATATAATTAATTAATTTTAATTATTATTCTAAAATTTTCTTTATAATAGTTTATCAACAATTATTCATTACTTTTCATCTAATAACAGTGACCAAAACATCTGTCATGCATATATGCAATGTACCGCCACCACAATGTGATGTTGTTCATTTTTTATCACTAACA
Organism: Viscum album; assembly: GCA_963277665.1. Lineage (NCBI taxonomy): Eukaryota > Viridiplantae > Streptophyta > Magnoliopsida > Santalales > Viscaceae > Viscum > Viscum album. The sequence goes on from OY728123.1 coordinate 959,387,881, forward strand.
CTCAATGATTATTATATGTATGGTGTTTTGGAATAAATAATTTTTATTGTTATTGTAAAAAATTATTAAGTAATCATTTATCATGTACTATATTTCCATCCTTTCACTGATAAGTGTTATTGTTAATTGTGTGTATGTGAGGACCACTCCCACCATAAATTATGATATTTTGTTTATAATCACTAAGGATCATGGATGATTTTATTAATGGACTTACTATGGATATACAATAATTATGAAATGTTTAACCTTATTAATATTTCCTATTATAATTATATGTAGCAATTTCCGTACTTAGAAATACATTATAATATGTTACTGTCTTGGTCAGTTTTACCACCCATATAAACGATTTTATATAGATTATGTCATAAATGATAATGGTATGTTATATAATGGTAATTTCATGTTATAATTATATATCTATTATTTTTTTATTTTAAGGCAGTATTTTTGTTTTTATTTAATTTATTTATAAATATATCACCTTTTGATCATTAAACTTGTTGAAAACTAGTTCATAATGATTTCAATTTTCCCAATTCATATCAATATATATCACTTAATGAACATAAAATTTATAAAATTATTTTTTAAAAATAAATATTAAATAAAAAAATATATTTTCATTATTAAAATTTTCCAAATATGTGAGAATTTATCCCGTCTTCGTAGTTTTTTTATGAAATAAACAACCAAAATTTATAAAACTAGATCATTAAAATAGACTATAATAAGCTAATATATTTGTAATATATGGTTAAAAAATAATTAAAATTGGTATTATTATTATATTATGTTTACAATATTCATTATTAATATATTTACATTCAATATATAAGAGGTCTGAGCACATTTCAACATTACATGAATAAATGTTAGGGGTTTTCAATACAAATTTCATTTATTGAGACATGTTTTATATCATGCCCCAATTTTATTTTAATTATTTTATATACTACCTAATTGATAATTTATAACATGAAATATTCTTTATTCATGTTAATTGATGTTTTATTTAAATATATTTCTCTTTCATGTTGTTTTTAGTTAAATGATCTACAAATAGAAATGTGTTTCAGGACTAAAATCTCTTTATTTGGTCATAATAACTCCATTTTAACAATTAAAATTAAATATTTATCTATTATAATCTATTAAAATTTTATGTTTTTTTAAACAACATTTTATAGTGAAATAATTTTTCACGCCAAATCCTTCTTCCTTGATGATCCTATAGTTTCATGAAAATAAATTTTTATTGTGAATTATACCCATTTATTTTAAGGGATTTTTATTGAATATCCATTCTTTTACATCCTAAAAATGACCTCATTTACTAATAGGAAATAAATTTTTTTCAATTAAATCAAATGATCATTTTATTTAACATTATTTATTTTAATATAATTCTTTCACTACCCTTATAAAGATGTTATATTTCGTTAATGTAATTTTAAAATATTGTGAAGGATTTTGTTTTTCACAATCTTATATTCATTCCATATACATTAAAAAATTTAAAAAATGTTTTATTTATAATAATTATCTCTTTAATAATATTTTTGTGAAGTAATTTTTAAAATATTTTCCTCCATCTTTAAAAACTTGATTTTTTAAAGTCACTTGACAAAAAAAATTAAAATGATATTAAGAAAAAATTATTAAAAAAATTATTATCATTTTTTTCGTATATTTTAAAAGTAATTTTATCAAATAAAAAAGTTGTTCATAATAAACCTATATGTTCTCTTTTTAAATAATCCTTTTTGGTGAACATGTTATTTTTATCAAGTGATAAATTTTTTTTATCCGATACCATTTTTAAATGTTATGAAACCATTTTATTTCTATGGGTTATTTATAATATGATGAAGGATTTATTTTTATGTTCCAATCATATGTATGGATAAAGATGGTTGGGGTTATATAACTATATATATTTCATTGGTTAAGGTTTTATATCACATGAAATGATGAAATTTTTTGTCAATGAGATGTTGGAAACTTTCTTTACATAAATATTATTTCAATATTATACACCAATACATTCGTAACATGTTAGGATTGTGATAACTACTCGTGTACCGATATTTGGATTGGGTAACCTCCCATGTACCCTCTTTTTTTGGTCTTGGGATAACCGCTGATGTACCCCTTATTTCAGGATAGGGAAAACCTCCCATGTACCATTTATGCTCAATGAAAATTATTATTTACCCAATTAATTTCAATTATATATTAATTTTCTCTCACCCATTATACAATCATTAATCTAATCAAAAGTACACCTCAAGATCATAAAAAACATTTATCACAACATAACCAATGAAAATGAAAATGGGTTTCTTGAATATTTTTCTATCATAAAAATAATCTATTTATAGAATACATAAATACGGTTTTATTGTATCATATATCTAGAAAATCAAAATATACATCAAATTATTTTATCACATATAAATTTTAATTTATAATATCACAAGAATATTTTTTGAATGAAAACCCTTTTTAGTTTTTAAATCTCATATTACAATATAAAACATTTCTATATATTGTAGTAAAAAAGTCTTTCAAAATGACCTTTTAATACTTAAAACAAGTCATCAAATCATTGATAATTCTTGATAGTGAGAAATTTCTTTCATGCTATGCGTGTTAAAACCAATATTACCTTTACATTTTTTGTAAAAAGTAAACAATACCACATTTAGATAAAATGAATATTCCATTTAAATAATCTATTCAAAGGTAAAACATTAGTTAAAATGAAATTCGTCAAAAATAGGATAATAATTAAAATATTCTTTAAATCATTTTTAGAAAACCTCAAAATGGAAGAAAAATTATTTTCAAATGAAGGGTGATATAAAGTTATTTTTCCTTAAAACATGCTTTTAATATCTTGACTAAATAAAGAATATAAAATTAAATTAAAACATGTAATATCGAAAAATAACTAGAGGATAATAAATATATGAGTTTTTTAGTCATATATCAAAAACATTCATCAACAATAACTTAATTATAAACAATCCCAATAAATAAATAGATTGTAATGTAAATCTCTAACCTCGAGTTTGATAGGCTTATAAAGGTATTTGAAATCCAATAAATTAAATATTATTTTTTATAATTATATATAAAATTAATTTATATACTTATAATATCATATGTTATAAACTTATAATATTTTAACACCAATTTATAAATAATTCATTATCAAAATAATTGTTTTCTAGTGTTAACTATTTTATTTTTTTTGAGAATTTCAATTTGATATTTCCAGTAATTGTACTTTGATCATGGTTATATATTCAACTGAATTTTAATTAAGTTATAAATATCATATATAATAATTATATATATTTTTATTCATTCATAACATATAGAGATAGAAAATTGAAATACACTATTCATGTAGGCGGTAAGTCGTATATAGGTATAATCGTTGTTTTCACTTTTCAATGGATGAGACAAAAAGGTAATTAATAATTAACCTTTTCAGAAAAATAATTATATCATTTATTTAATATATATTCATTAAATATACCCTTATTACCATCCATGTAAATAGGAATATAAAAATGAATCACATTGCTTCGTGGAGATGGTGGTCCACAGGTACGAACGAGCGATATTATCCTTTTACAACAGATTGGATAGAAAGAAGGAATATTTGATATTATAATTATATGTGAATAAAAATTTCAAAAATATAATTCATATACATTAAAACCACCATAATATCAATCCATTTAAGATAGCAATGAAAATTATTATTTTTTCTACAAGGAAGGGGTAGTCCACAAGTATTCATGAGTGGTAATTTCACTTCTTATTTGGTGGAAAAAAATTTGGTTAATGATGGTTTCATTATAAAAATTACATTTTAATATTCTAATAATATTAGATTAATTATTTTATGATGTATATAATTTAATTATAGGCTGTTTAAGAATAAATATAATGAATGATGTTAGGTAAGATAATTACCTCTTCTTCGGGAGATCTCATTTAGATCATTTCTTAAGGAAACATTGTATAATATCTTATTAATAGTGAAACTACTAATTTGTGGGTATATAAATTGAAAATATAATTTCTCTTAGTTTGGAAAATTTACACAAATTTTTTCTGTAAATAAAAGTGATAAAAAGTCCTTTTATAAGGGTGGGTGGGGGGAATAGTCATTTGGAATTACATGAAATATTAAAATATAATTAATTCATTCACAATCCATATGCTTCCTAATGGAAAAATATTTGATGAAAAAGTGGATAAAGAGAAAATATATTTATATAAATAATTTTATATAGGTTTTGTTATCATTGGACACTATATCTTTTTATTAACCCCTTTGTTAATCATTTTTAACCTTAACTGATTTAACAAATATTTCAATATTACTGGGTTATTATTTTACTTATATGGAATCAAATAGCATATAAATTCTCAAGGGATGAAATATTAGGAAATTTATTATCCTACTCATCCTCTTCTATAATTTTTATGATTTTTAAATAATTTAATAATATATTATTTATGATAAAATATAATAAATGTCATTTTTTCATGATTTATGTAATTTGACTTTTATTAAAATGATATTTAGATCTAAAAATTTAAAAAATATTATATTTTATATTATTATATACATTTTTTGGAGCGTAATTATTCACCCAACTATTTTTTACTTTTAATTTTTATAATCATTTTTTATATCAATTTAATAAATACTATGTATGTATTTAGTAGGAAGTTAAGGTAATTATTCAAGTACAAAAAATTGAAAGTAAATTAATATTATTAAAAAATTATTTTATATTTAAAATAAATATTTATTAATAAACATACCATCTTTTTATGCTTATGTAATTTTTTTGATATAATAATATAAATAGAGTGACTTTTTTTATTATTTTTCCAAATAAATATAAAGGTCACAATAAAAGAAAAATGGAACCATGTGTATTTATGTTATAGAAATGGATGTTAATTTTTCATAAAAACTCACTCAATTGGATAAATTAAATTATTATATAACTTTTAAATCTCAGTCCCAAAGTTGTAGCCTTATTCAACTCCTTTTACCCAGAATAGGGTGAATTTTATTTATTATGGATACGTTTCATGTTAAAAAAAATAAGAGGGGCATCTTTACCAAATTTTATCCTTATAATTAAATATAAGGATTCAATTTATAAAGGCTAATTTAATATAATTAGTATAAATTAATTTTAAAATAAGTTTTCAAAACATGACGAAACACACTTTTTAGAAAAAAAGATTTTTATGCATAATACAATATATATATTCTTATATAATTCAAAAAAAATTAGTTGAATGATATATTTTTTTATTAAATATAAAATATATATATTTCATTTAAATAATTCAAAAATTGTGATTTTTTAAATTTATTATTGTAAAAACACATTGCATGCCTAGAAATAGTTGTACATAAAAACATCACTTTTATTTTCAAATGGTTTTAATTTTCATTTATAAATATTTTCTAAATAATGAATTGATTTTATACATGTGTAAAACTAATTTTTTAAATTATTTGGTTAGTCCTATTCATATCCTCCAATCCAATTTCTAGGTTATAATTTCAACATTAAATAATAATTTTAAAGTAGCATATCATGATTTCTTTGAATTCAGTGTTATGTGTATCACAATCTATTAAAGAAATTAAATTTATATGAAATGAAACATGTCTTAAAATATTAGGGTGTTACACTATACACCACATAAAATTAAATTTTTCCATTTAGATTTCATCAATCCATTACAAACAAATGAGGATATCTTTGGTTCTTCATTTTCTCAGATTCCCATATAGGTTCATTGAATTCTTGATTCCTAAAGATAACATTATCCAAGTGAATAGTTTTTTTGTAGCACCTTTTCACTACAATCATTGATTTATACTTATTGTTCCTTAAAATAAATATCATGCTCCAATAGTATATTTTTTGAGTTTAGTACATGTTATGGATTAGATATGTACTTCCTTAGGAGATTTACATGGTCCACATAGTGGACTTGGGAGAGGTTCGGTGGGAGTTCCATGTGATAAGCGATTATAACTAATAAATAAATAATATATAAGCGGACAATAAAACTGGGTCTCATATTTACTATTATTAAAAATATCATCACATTCTTCTATTTAGAAATTCATAAAAATACCTTTTTCACCATATTTTTATTCAAAATTTCACAGTAGATTTTCATCATATCTTTTTTGTTGACTCTGAGTTACCTTGATGTGTTACTAAATATATCTTAATTCATCTACCATTTCCTCAGATAAATAATTCCATAACAACCTTATTTCTCAAACTTCATCCCATAATATTGGTGTTTTACACTTCTTACCATAAATATATTTATATGGTGCCATCTGAATGCTTGATTAAAATTTATTATTTTATGAATATTTCACTAGAGGAATTTTTTAATCCCAAAATCATTTTAAATCCCTAGAATAATATATCATCATATCCTCTAGGGTGTGAATGGTTCTCTCAAATTGACTATATATGTGAGTATGATAATTAGTAATGAAGATAAACTCTCTTTCCAAATCCCTCTAAAGAAATTTCTAGAACATCAAGGTAAAACTCATATCCCGATTAGATATAATGAAACATTGCCACTTTTTTAATTTATATCATTAATATATTCTCATTAAATAAATATTATCTAATATAATTGAAGTGTAATGACTTCTTAATATTTTCTATTAACACCCAAATATCATTATCGCATTTAATGATTTTGGGGAGTCTAAAGAAAAAACTTTTACTGATGTTTTTTCATTTCCATTTTGTAATGGGTAATGGTTTTAATATCAAATTATAATTTCATATCATAGAATTAAATTTATGATAGAATAAGCATTGAGATACCGATTATGCAATATCTATGTTCATGTTATCCCACCAAAAATACACTTTTCTGATATCTATACATCTTCTCACTTCTAGGATGAATAAACATTGATTAACTCTAAACGTCATACAAAAGATCCTTCTTAAAATATGCTATAGGTAGAACATATACGAGGTTCAATAAGCTTATCATTTTAACACATTCATGGTTGAAGTCATTTCCATTTCAGAATTACTTATACAATTCCATATCTTTTTTATGTGCCTGTTTTATCCTCACATGGATATATGGTTGAACCCCCATTTGGGAAAGATAATATTTCTCCCACTCCATAATTTCTAGATCCATTATTTGAAAATAAGAAATATAGGAAAAAAAATTTATCCTCGTCATATATAATCTAGAATGATCATTTTAAATTAAATAATTGATCACCTTGTTCTATTTCCCAGGGTGAAATTGCCTTTTGTAGTCATAATATTTAATCAACTCAAACCATCTTCTCTAGTGAATATTTATCACTTATTACACGAATAAATAATTTAAAATTTATGATAACCATATCAATAAAACCATTTTCTATAATGTTAATACAACTGTATATTTAATGAAAAATTTATCACCATTAACTCCAAATCATGATTTGGTTACTTTTTCTTATGATCCTTTAATTAACATGATGAATAATAATTCACCATATTATTCTACATGGGGATGCATCTCAGTTTCTTCTTTGATGCATCAATATTGATCATAAACCCCTCTCTAATATATGGTTGTGTAATTATAGGTGAAATAATTAATCTTCTCTTTAGTTTCCAGAAATTTTCCCCACATTCATCACTCTAATGTAACAGCACAGCCTTTTGATTTATCACGGAGAGCAGATAAATAACCTAAGATAAATTCTCCTAAAATCTTTGAGAAAATCCATCCAAATGAATGAAAATTCAAATTTTAATAACTGTGGTTAGTTTAGTAAAACATTAAATAACTTACATATTTAATGAATCCACCAATATAAAATCACTTGAGATTATATTATATAAAAATGAATCTTTTTATCACCAAAATTCATAGTTTTTAAATTATTTATTCAAAATCTATAGGGTCCCACTCCAAGTTACACTGAACCTTTACTGAGATAGTGGTGAAAAGACCTCATGCATGCCTTTACAAATTCCATAGGCAACCCACTACCAGTGAGGGCCTAGGGTGTGTCTTCAGGGAGACTATCCCCTCATATATCATTGTATGCAGAATGGTAAATGATAGATAATAAGTAGTGGAATCATGATTATAAAGAGAATAAATCATAAGATATTGTAAAGAAACCAACTAGAAAGAATAGATAAATAGAAGAAATATAATAAAAATATTTGATTCAATGAAGATAATGATATGTAATGTGCCTATAAAAAATATTACTATGGAGAGTTGGGGATATAAGAAGATTCTAAAAGATAAAAAATTTACAAAAATAAAAAAAAAACTTATTCAAGAATATCAAGAATATGCTCGGTATTCTACTCCATTCTCAACCTCTATGCTATAAATCAATCAACCATCGGAGGTCACAAGATTCTGTTTATCCATACCTGCGATAATGAAATATGCTTGGGTTCCAAGGGCATCTCAAGTAGTGTGTGAGATATAGTCTTAGTAGGCTAGAAACCATGATTTATAGTCCAATCCATTTCATGAAATAAAAAACAATAGTCTTCTATAATAAATAAATAAAATAAATAAACACATAAATGATTAACACCTTGTTTTGAGTTCCTAAATGGACACATGGATTATACCATATACATTGGACTAAGATGGATATCCAAAAATTGGTACCTGTACAAGTCATAATTGTATACAATGGATATTATAAACAAATCAACTAAGGAAGGAATACCCCCCAAGTTTGTTCATTGGTTTGGGGTCTGATTTTCTTATCATCATAAAACATGATCTAAACTATATTTGAAGGAACAAATGAGACATATTCAATAATACCTTTAAATCCATGGGTGGAGTCCTGATCTCGTCTAAGGTGATCTAAACAAAATCCTCATGGGTCACTATAGGTGTCTCTGACAAAACCAATGACACTGAGTCCATCACAATCAACCCATATATGCATTTTGCATATCACTCATGGAATGGTGACTATGAGTTTGTACGATGTATCTCACATAAAAGACTAGGTATCACCCATGTAATGGTGTAGCCATCTTTCCCATGAGTCCATCCTATATTTCTCCCATAGGGAACCATTTTCAATCACATATATAAAAAAACCACCAGGAGAACCCTTACCTGGAAAGACAAAGTATTTTCTTAGCATCTTGAGTAGATCCAACTGAGCAAGATGAGTCCATCCACAAAGTACTCAAATTAGGACCCAAGTTCTCTCCCTACCTGTATCAAGTAATCCATAGTAACCAAGAATATAACATAAGGCGTATCATTTATATAATCACATTCGGTCAATGAAACATAAAAGTATCACTTGCTCAAAACTTAACCAAACTAAGCATTAAATCCAACCAACATGGAACAATTTATATCGTAAAGGCTCAAGGCATTAAATGTGATAAAGGAATATCATGATGTATAACCAAAAAGACCTAGAATATTTATAATAACATGTCAATAATAAAATTTCAATATCACATACTAACATGATTGAACAGACATATTAAAAGGGAAAGAAGGGGCATATGGAATGAATCATGGGAATTCAATGAAATTCATGGGAATTTAATTTTAATTCATATGGAATTCAATATGAAACATCAAACAATAGCATTTAAATTTAATTATAAAGGAATGAGGCTCCAAGTACTAATCTCAATGCCAACTATTTATCTAAATTCCATTTATAAATTTAAGAAATTCAATCAAGATGAAACTCACATGTACTATGTGGTCCAAAACTCAAGGAATTTGGAAATTTTCTATTTAAGGTGGAACACACAAAGGGGATTCCAAAAAAAATGAGAACAAACCATGGATGGGATTCATCCAAAAATAAGGTCATATATGCAATGGGGCTCCTGCTAAATTATTTTATTAAACAAAATTTATTCGTTAGTGAATGTTTTTGGAAAGAAACCAAGTTAAATGTCATTTAAAATAAAAAAAAGAGTGAGAAAAATATATAGCACCTACATAGATGTAGTAGCACTCCAATCATCCATTAACAACCCTTGATGCGACCTAGAACAGATGAAATTGAAGGGTTTTTTAGACCCCCTAAAAATACGGAAAATGTAGTCGCACCAAAATAGAATAACATATGATGGGGAACATGGAAATTGATTATATAGGTATATTTTCTAAAGTCCCGAAAATTATATTTATTTTTTAAAATTATATGAAATTATTATGAGACAACAAAAATTGATGATGCTTGATTCCAAGGCCCGATGTGCCCATAATGGATTTTTGAACTTTTTTTAAAGTATATTCAGTAAATGTGTAGACGGCGTTTTCTCTCTTTTGAATCGGTGATCAAATTAAAAATCTGAGGGCTTGTTGAATCTACAGTTCCATGATTCTCTTAAGGGAGGCTTCACCTCAACCACAATAATTCAGATAAAAAACATAATTTCTATCTTTATATGAAAATAATAATAATAAAATAACTTTACAAGTTATTTTATTTATTTTTTTGTAACCACTGGGAAATTAGATGGGACCACAGGCTTAAATGAGCCATTCAAGGGCATGACCCTTGGGTTGTGTAACCTCGACATTGGAATATTAAATGCAGTTCATAAATGAGCCACATTGATGTTGTGAAACATGGTTGGTTTCTTCAGCCAATTTAAATGGGGATCAAGTTGGGGTTTTTTAGGGCTTCATCAAGTGAGGAACCTATGACGAAGTACCGTGACACCTTCCCCTGACGAAGGATGGAGGCTTGGGTGGAAATGAACTGGGATCGAAGAACGCTAATGACTTCACCAAAGAACTAATTCTTCTTCCACCACCGCGATGACTCTAATGATTCTCATGGTAGGAGTTGTTATTTAATTCTTGAAATTCCCACAATTCTTTTCCTCATTCATTATTTTGAGGGTGGATATTGTGGGGGATTTGAATGGGGTTAAAATATTATCTATGTGATGTTTTTTATTACCAGTTTGTTATGATGCTAAGTCAGAGGGAACAAGCCAAATGAACAAGTCCCAGACCCTCCGCCGCTTCGGTTTGGTCTCTTACTTCAGTGAAAAACTTCCAACTTGATGATATCATAAATCCGAGTGGTGCGCAGTGATGTTAGCATCCTGAGAGGCCTGTAGGTGTGAATAAAAGGGAAAAAAACCACTAGAGCTCACTCGGTGGCCCGTGGAAGATCTTCCAGTGGGAAACTTGCGCAGTGGCACCGATGACCAGCACCAGTGATGAAGGCAACGACCGACGCTCACTGTCCGCGGAATAGAGAGATTCCTCTTGGTGCCAGAGAAGACCCGAAGGGGTGGCCAACACTCACCCAACCTTGTTAGAGAAGTCCGCATGTCGTCGTCCACCCCGGAGAATGTGGACGCGGCTTTGAAGCTGCAACAAAGGGGATCTGCGCCCCGCGGGTCCCGCTAGTAAGGAGGTGGCACCATGTGGTGCCACCATTACAAATAACAGAATGGACCGTTGGTCCATTCAGGAGGGGGAGTGTCCACCATTCAGTCGCTCGGCTAGCAGACCACGTCGGCCATCAGGTCGGGCCGATCTGCGGCCCAGTGGGCCGAACTCGCCACAGCCCAGCCCACTTAGGCCAGCCTAACAGGTTCGGGCTGGGCTGGATTATACTTGGGTTGGGTTGACCAAAATTGGGTTGGGTTGGCCCTATTCGGGGCATGTCGGGTTTTTCCGACCAAGTTGGCCCGAACCCAGACCCATTTCAGCCTAGATACGCTTAAAATTCCATATCTTGCAAACCAAATGTCTATTTGATGAACCATCTACGACACTAGAATCCTTGTAACAAGATAGATTTTTTGAGATACTCTACCTGAGTTTTGGAGAATGTTGGAGTATGGCTGGTTGGATCATACCTAAATCTAACCTGGTCCTTAGTACTAAAATGCATATACCTCTCGAACCGGGGGTCACATTGACGCACTGTCTGTTGTGTTGGAACCCTTATGGAATAGAGGGCCATTGAGTTACTTCTTTTTGGAATTTTGTGTCTAAATGTCACATTCATAGAGATCCTGTGTGAATCAACATTCATAGCGACCCTGTGTGGATCAGAACTCATAGCGACCCTATGTAGATCAGCATTCATAATGACCCTGTGTCGATCACCATTCATAGTGACCCTGTGTGGATCAAAATCATAGCGAACCTGTGTCGATCATCATTCATAGAGACCCTATATGGATCAGCGTCATAGTGACCCTGTGTGGATCATCATTCATAGCGACCTTGTGTGGATCGGTATCATAACAACCCTACAAGGATATGCCTTAGAGCGGCCCATTGTGGATCAACATTCATAGGGACCCTCTGTGGATCAACATTCTTAGCATCCCTCTAGGGATCAACATTAATAGAGACCCTGTGTAGATCAGCATCATAGTGACCATGTGTGGAATGAAATTCATAGTGACCCTGTGTAGATCAACATCATTGCGACCCTGTGTGGATTAGTTTCATAATGACCCAACAAGGACCAGCCTTAGGGAGGCCCATCGTGGATCAACATCATAGAGACCATGTTTGGATCAACAACTTATTTCATCTTTCTCTAAGTTGTATACAAGGTTCGAGCTAAGACTTTTTATTTCTGCATTGTGATTGAGATCATTCTTTGTGGTTTTCTTTTGTGGAATTATGGGAGACCTTCGGGGGACTTGGGGTCCCTACTGGGTATTGTTATACTCACCCATATACAGGCTTCACCCGCACATTGTAGTGTCTTGTGAAGATGAAGGGAAGTCTTGACTGAGGATCGGAGATCTAGACCTGACGGTGGATGGTGGTGATAGTTGATGTGGAGTGTTTTGGAGATGATTTGTACCTACCCTTCAGATAGGATCCTTGGTGGATAATCCCAGGAGCTGTTTTATGACAACCGAGTCCCGATGAAAGCACAACCACCCCGCCTTAACATGGCTGTCGGGTCTTAGCCCACCAGGTACCACCAGTTGCCCCCGCACACACATGGGGCCCACACCAGGGTCCACCCACATTCCTGAATGGGTCATCTGACTAATTGCTGTACCCACAGGCCAAAACATGTCCTTTCTAGTGTGCTTTTTCCTCACTCACACACACTCTGGGAAACATCCCAGAAGGTCACCCCCTCTGATACCAATTTGTCACGACCCGTCCTCAGGGCCCTGCCGTGACTACCCAAAGCCCGCCTTCCATAGGCCAGGGGCTGGAGACTAGCACCAAAGGCGTAAGTCCCGGTAATTGGGAATAAATTCCCTTTATAAAAGTAAACCAAACACCACAGAGTACAAGAGGAAGTAATACACTAAGTACAAAATAAAGTGCTGAAAAGTAAGTGGGCCAGAATACAAACTCAACTGAAAGTATAGCTATAACTGAATGAAAGTACATCAGAAAAAGACAAGCAGCTGGAAAAATAGAAGCAGCTCCTGGGTCGCCCACCTTGGATCCTACCTAAAGGGTAGGTGCAGATAGAACAGCTCTTGGATCATCCACCACGGATCCTACCTGAAGGGTAGGTATAGATAGCCTCCACAACGCTCTCGCCCGTCAACCTCCTCCGAGTATTGTCTCGTCATGAAGTCCACCACTAGGTACCATCCAGTCCTTGAACACTCGGCCTCTGTCAGTGCTGCCCATCGTCTGCAACCAACACAACAAGGTACGGGCATAGCCCGTGTAGGGGTGAGTATACGATACTCAGTTGGGACCCCGAGACCCTCAAGGTCTCACTAAATAAAACAAGGATAACCACAAAGAAGGATCTCAATAGATAACCCTTAAATAGGTATAAGCCCATACATATACCTATATTATCAATAAACCCATCTCAATCATGATTAAACACAAAGGTTATGAAATCAACAGATAACCACTACCTAGGTATATGCCCATACATATACCTAAGTTATCAAGTGACCCATCTCATTCATGAGGTAAACACAAAGGTTATGAAATCAACGAATAACCACTAGCTGAATCTATGAACTTTGTGTTTACCTCATGATTGAGAGGGGTCACTTGATAACTTAGGTATATGTTTGGGAATATACTCAGGTAGTGGTTATCCGTTGATTTCATAACCTTTGTGTTTACCTCATGAATGAGATGGGTCACTTGATAATTTAGGTATATGTATGGGTATATACCTAGGTAGTGGTTATCCGTTGATTTCATAACATTTGTGTTTCCTCATGATTGATATGGGATTCTTGATAACTTAGGAATAAGTATGGGATTATACCTAACTAAGGGTTATCTGTTGAGATCCTTCTTTGTGGTTATCCTTATTGAATTTAGTGAGACCTTGAAGGTCTCGGGGTCCCTACTGAGTATTGTATACTCACCCCCGCATGGGTTATGCTCGTACCTTGTTTTGTTGGTTGTAAATGACGGGAAGCACTGACGGAGGCCGAGTGTTCGAGGACTGGACGGTACCCGGTGGTGGACTTTATGATGAGCCGATACTCAGAGGAGGTTGACGGGCGAGAGCGTTGTGGAGGCTATCTGTACCTACCCTTCAGGTAGGATCCGTGGTGGACGATCCAAGAGCTATGATATCTGTACCTACCCTTCAGGTAGGATACGAGGTGGACGACCCAGGAGATACTTCTATTCTTCCAGCTTCTTGTCTTTTCTGTTGTACATTCGTTCAGTTATAGTTGTACTTTTAGTTGGGTTTGTATTCTGGCCCACTTACTTTTCATCACTTTCTTTTGTAATTATTGTATTACTTCCGCTTGTACTCCATGGTGTTTGGTTTACTTTTATAAAGTAAATCCCTTCCCAGTTATCGGGATTTACGCCTTTGGTGGTAGTCGCCAGCCCCAGGCCTATGGAAGGCGGGCTTGGGGTAGTCACAACACGGGCCCCAAAGACGGGTCGTGACATGTTTACTGTCTTATTTTGTAGTTTTATCTTTCAATTGGGATTCTATTCCTATGCCTTTACACTCAGTACATACTTTTACTACTGTAGTTTTATTTCATGATTTCATCATGTTGTGTTTTTGGTCGGTGTGTTTGTGCAGTTTTAAAGGAAATTCATTCCCATTTCAGGGATACTTCTTCTGGTGCTAGTTTCCAACCCCTGGCCTTTGGAACGTGGGCTTGGGGTATTCATGGAATGGGCCCTGTGGGATGGGTCGTGACAAAGATGTATCAGAGGATTCTGTTCTACTGAAGAACAAGGACTCTGATATTTCCAATAGAACAATAATTTTAAGTGTTTTGAGTGTGGTTTTGAGTTTGGAGAGTCCAGTGTTGGTGCGTATCCATACACCATGACCCTGAATTCTGATTTCCGACTCGGTGCACAGAAAAAATGATTGCATGTGTTTTGGAAATGTTTTCCTTTTGATTTCTCTTGAGTCAACTGACCAGGTATATCTTATTGAATGTGGCACACCTATTTCATTTTTGGATGCCACTGCATATACAACAAGATAGAATTCTAGAGAGAGTTCACGACGACGACCCGCTGAGCGATGATATTTCAGTGCAAGTCCCTCTTACTATGTTAGTGCCTTCTGGTGGTATACAAGTAGCACCACCACTCGGAGGGTAGCAGTTCCCAGCATCCCCACTAGTGGAAGGTACATGATGAATAAGCACATTTCACAAGTTCTATTGGTAGAGGCCTCTGAGGATTTGAGGAAAGACACATCCCCAAGTAGCTGAGGGATGGATGGAGGTGGAGGCTAGAGTTTTCCTCCTAGTTGGGACACCAGCAGAGTAGATAGTGATCCTAGATGCTAGCCTTTTCTAGGGAACATTAAAGAGATGGTTGATTCTAACACTACAAATTCATGATGAGGTGGCACTCTCTTGGTTGGACATCGAGACCCTCATCAAGGTGGAGTTTGTACCAGCGACTTTATCCTCAGTTTATATCTAGGATCGACTGCACTTACAGCTGGGTAGCCTATCAACATTCCACTACTCAGTGAGATTTACTAACCTCTCGCACTACTCCACCAACATGGTATGAGACCCATTATTTAGGTCCCAGAACTTTGAGAAGGGTCTCCTGTGGGAGATCAAATCATCGATGATATCTCAGAATATCCAGACATAGGCTGGAGTGCTCGAGCCAGCATTATTGGTGGATAGCTTTTTAGCCGAGTAGCCACCAACGGTGAGATCCACCACTGGATGACAAGTGGCTGAATCATCAACATCAGGTAGTAGGTAGATGACGTAGAGGTCCAAGCGGGCCAGACCCTCAGGTGGATGTCCTGAGGATGTAGGGTCAGAGGCGGGGAGCTCTCGTGGTAGACGGGGTCAACAGGGAAATAGATTGTGATTCACATGCAGCGGGCTAGGCCACATGGCTTGCGACTACTCGACCCACTGTACTGATGAACAGAAGATGATCTAGTGACCTCCAATGCAGCCTCTGAGGTTCAAGATAATGGGTTCACATGGTAGTGGACATGGTAGAGGAGTAGGTCATGTAGCAGGAGGTGGATGACAGTTTGAGGTTCTACCACCACCACCACTAGGTGGTCTACCCCGACCATAGCAAGCAAGTAAACAAGGGAGATATCATCTTCAGGAGGTAGAATCCTATGACCAAGACACTCCATAGATGATTAGAGGTACAATTTATGCCTATTCTACCCTTTCAGCAGTTCTTATAGACACAAGTGCCTATCAATTCTTTATTTCCATGACACTCGTTCGGAGATCGGAGATTCTGACAGATCTGTTGGCTTGATCTTTGTGATTATAGACTCCTATAGGATAAGATTCAATGATTACACACTAGTTGAGCTAGTGAGATATCACTCTATGAGGTGATATCTTTGACTAGGATATCCCATTAGTAGTGTCGAGGCCTTACGATGTCATCTTGGGTATGGACTAGCTATCCACATTCCATGATCATATCGACTATTTTAGGTTTAATGTGTAGTCTGTATGTGAGGATGGGACCAAGTTTTTATTCACTGATGGGAAGGGGACATTTTTAGTATTGGATGGACTTATTTGGAGGAGGGTGAAACCGATAACTCATCAGTTGGATTGCCTTACCCTCAGAGCAGCTGATGTGAGGAGTCTGAGTTATCCTATAGTGGTGGACCTGTATGATAATGAATTTCTTGATGATGTTTTGAGAGTACCACCTCCAAGTGAGGTAGAGTTCTATAATGATATGTACCCTAGGATGACACTGATATCTAATCCAGCATATCGGATGGCTCCCGCGGAGCTTCGTGAGATGCGGGTACAGTTGGAGGACTTGCAGGGGAAGGGGTTTATAAGGCCTAGTGTTTCTCCCTAGGCATCCTCGATTTTGATATCCAAAAATGAATATTGGAGTATGAGGATTTCTGTGGACTATCGGTTCCTGAACTAGGTGACATTGAGGAATAATAATCCACTCTTGAGGATTGATGACCTCTTCGACCAGCTAAAGGGAGATCAATCGTTTTCGAAGATAGACCTTAGATCAGGCTATCACCAGCTCAGGGTATGGGATGAGGATGTACCAAAGATGTCATTTAGATGTCGGTATGGCCATTTCTTGTTCTTGGAGATGCCCTTCGGCATGAACAATTCTTTGGCAGTGTTCATGGTGCTCATGAACAAGATCTTCCAGCCTTACCCCAGTCACTTCGTGGGGGTCTGCATTGATGACATCTTGATATACTCGACATCGAAGGAGGAGCACGCCACAAAACTATAAATAGTTCTAGATACACTCTGAGATCACCAGCATTATGGAATGGTCTTGAAGTTCCAGTTCTGGATACTGGATGTCCACTTCATGGGAAACATTCTCTCAGAGGTAGGAGTTGCAATGGATCCGACAAAGATAGAGGAAGTGCTTTCTTTTAAGCCACCCAGTAGTGTAACCGGGGTGTGGAGTTTCCTAGGATTGGATGGATACTACCGAAGGTTCATACCTAACCTCTCTTGGGTATAGCCACCCTTCTTAGCTTTGAAAAAGATAGGGCATCCTTTCATGTGGATGAAGAAATGCCAGCAGAGTTTTCAGGAGCTGAGGCAGAGATTGACCAGTGCATCCATCTTGAGGATACTAGAAGGGGGTGTTGGGTATGTAGTCTACTGCAACACATCAGGGATCAGACTAGGTTATTCTCTGATGCAGTAGAGAGCAGTGATCACCTACGGCTCAAACCAGTTAAGATAACATGAGTAGAACTGTGATACCCATGACATGGAGTTAGTAATTGTGGTCTTTTCATTGAAGATATGACGACATTACCTAATGGGCGAGTGGTTCATAGTCTACTTGGACCAAAAGAGCCTTAGGTATATCTTTTTATAGAATGCTTTGAACCTAATATAATGATGTTATCTAGAGATCATCCAAGAATATGACTTCGAGATAGTCTATACTCCTGGGGAGGGAAACGTAGTGGAAAATGCTCTCAGCCGGATATCGAGTTCTTAGTTACTGAGAGATGTGTCGAAGCAGTTAGGCTCGCTTTAGATATCCTTCATGGATAGAGATGAGATATTTTTCCCTCAAAGGAATGTAGTTACCCTCCACTCTTACGGCGAGTCTGGGAGGTTAAACTTGGAGATAGTAGATGTGAGACTACCTGTGCTCAGATATCGACAGGACATGCACCTCATGGATATCATGAAGGTGAGGAGCATGAATCCTTTTCAGAGGGTGCACTATTGTGTCAATGGAATTGTTGGAGGAGGTGCTGGGGGATTTCTATACTTCCCCCATGGAAGTACATATAGGAGTGGTGAATATGTAGTAGGACCTCTGACTTTAGTACTGGTGGCTGGGCATGAAGAAGGCAGTGGAAGAGTTTGTTTCCAGGTGCCTCACTTTCTAGCAAGTGAAGGATGAGAATCAGGTACAGGCTGGTTTGACCCAGCCCCTCGAGATACTAGAATGGATGTAGGATGGGATATTAGTGGAATTGATGATGATATTACCACAAACATCTAGAGGACATGATACCATCTGGGTGATTGTTGATCAACTTACCAAGTTGACCCACTTGTTCACTATTTGAGAGAAGGTTTCAGTAGAGAGATTGGGACACCTCTACATTCAAAATATCATGCAACTTCACGGGGTGCCTTTTATTATAGTATCAGACCATGATGCACACATTACATCCCAGTCGTGGAAGGGATGATAGGGGGCTTTTAGGACTCAGCTACACTTGAGAACAGTATTCCACCCACATACTGATTGTTAGATGGAGCAGACCAACCAAACCATGGAGGACATGCTTTGTGCTTATGTCATAGATTTTGGTCTCGGTTGGGAGGACAACCTTCCATTGGTGTAGTTTTCATACAACAACAGCTACCACTCCACCATCGTTATGTCACCTTTTGAGGCATTGTACGGCTGATCGTGCAGATCACCTTTACACTAGACAGACCTTGGGGAGTCAACACTCATAGGTCTAGAGATGGTACAAGCTACCATAGAGAAGGTATAGGTCATTCAAGAGTGGATTAATACGACACATATCCAGAAGAAGTCCTATGAAAGTAGGCGACATAGGCCTTTGGAGTTCCAGTAGGGGGACATGTATTTCTAGGAGTCTCCACTCAATGAGGACTATAGAGATTTGCATGAGGCAGAAAGCTGTCACTGAGGTTCGTCGGACATTTCCTGATTCTTTAGAGAGTGGACGAGGTGGAATACTGCTTAGCTCTACCACCACAGTTGGAGAGGGTGCATGATATCTTTCGTGTATCCTAGTTGAGGAGATACATGAACAACCCTTACCATGTCATTGGGCACGGTGAGCTGGAGATTGACGATAGGGACACATTTGTGGAGTTTTAGGTGGAGATAGATGATCGATAGGGGTGAATCCTTCATGGATTATCAATTCCTCTAGTGTGAGTTTGATGGAAGCACAAGAACCTCTAGGAGAGCACATGGGAGTGGGAGGCTCAGATTCATGCCCAATACACCCATTGTTTCTTAGCTGTTGTTATGGATTTTATGGATGTAAAGCCCTAAGGTGGGGAGAATTGAATGACCTAGAAATTACATATAATTTATTTTTTGAATTATATGGAATTATTACGACAAATTGAAAATTGACGGTGCTTTATTCCAAGGCCCAGTGTTCCTGGAATGGATGGTTGAAATTTTTTAAGGCTTGTTCAGTAAATGTGCAGATAGCATTTTATATCTTTTTAAATAGTGCTCAGATTAAAAATTTGAAAGCACTGTTGAATCCACAGCTCTTGGATTCTCTTAAGGGAGGATTCACCTTGACAATAGTATGTAAGACAAAAAAATTTATTTCAATATTTATATGAAAAAAATAATAAAAAATAACTTGAAAGGTTATTTTATTTATTTTTCTTGTAACCGTTTGGCAATGAGGTAGGACCGTTGGATTAAATGACCATTCAAGGGTATGAATCTTAGATTGTGTAACCTCGATGATGGAATATTAAATGAGTTTCATTAATGAATCACATTAATGTTGTTCAGCATGGTTGGTTTCCTCCACCAATTTAAATAGAGCTCGGGTTAGGGTTTTTCGACACCTTCATCAAGAGAGGAACCTCTGGTGAAGTACCACGAAACCATCCACCGACGGAGGATGAAGGCTTGGGTAGAAACAAACTGGGATCTACAAATGCCAATGACTTCATCAATGCCCGAATTCTTCTTCAACCATATCGATTACTCTAATGATTCTTGAGGTAGGGGCTGTTATTTAATTCATGAAATTAAAATGATTCTTTGACTCATTCTTGATTTTTTGGGTGGTTGTTGTGGGAAATTTTAATGGGGTTTAAATAATATCTATGTGATGTTTTTTTATTACCTATTTGTTATGATGCTAACGCGGAGGGCGTAAGAAAAAAAAGGCCCAGACCCTCTGCTACTTCGGTAATGTATCATTATTTAGAGAAAACTTCCTACCTGATGAGATCCTGAATCTGGGAGGTTCTCAACAACAATTGAATCCCAGGAGGCCTGTAGGCATGAATGGAAGGGAAAACGGACAATCAGAGCTCACCAGGTGTCCAACGGATGATCCGATGGCACGACACCAGAGTCGGCGGTGAACGAAGAAGTCGTCGCTCACCAACCACAAAAGAGGGAGGTGCCATGATAGACCTGAAGGGGTGGCCATCACTTAGACAACTACAATAGAGAAGGTGGTGCACCGCCGCGTACCGCAGAGAAGGTGGTAGTGGTTTCCAAGCTATGATGAAGGGGACCCATGCCTCAAGGGTCTCACTAGCAAGGTGGTAGCACGACGTGGAGCCATCATTTAAAAGAACCGAATAGAACATTGGTCTATTTGAGAGGGGGAGCATCCCCCATGTGGTTGCTTGGCTGGCGGACCACATAGACCCATGGGTCGGGCCGATCCATGTCCCAGCAAGCAAAGCTCACGGCCCCGCAGTCTGAGCTCGCAGCCCAGCCCACATAGGCCAGCCCAGTAGGTTTGGGCCAGGACAAATCGGACCTAGGTTGGGTTGACCCAAATTGGGTTAGGTCGGACCTAGTTGGTGTAGGTCGGACCAGACCCGAACACATTTCTGCCTAGAAATTCTTATAAAGACGTATCTTTCCAAAAAGATGTCTGTTTGATGAACCATCTATGGCACTAGAATACTTGGTATGAGATATCACTTTTGAAATAATTCAATTGAGTTTTGGATAAAGTTTGATTATGGATGAGTTGGATCATACCTGAATCCAACCAAGCCGTCGGCACTAAAATGCCTATAACTCTCAGACCAGGCATTCGATGGACGCGTCGTCTGCTATGTTGGAACTCTTATGAAATAAAGGGACTTTGAGTTAATCATTTTTGGAATCCTGTGGCTGGATTCCATTTCATTAAGACCCTATGGTGATCATAATTCATAGAGACCCTGTGTGGATCATCATTCATAGTGATCCTGTGTGGATCAACATCATAAAGACCCTATGTGGATCAGTATTCCTAGAGACCCTAGGTGTATCAACATCATAGAAAACCTGTGTGGATCAACGTCATAGCGACCTGACGAGGACCAACCTTAGAGTGTTCCATTGTGGATCATCATTCATAAAAACCCTTTGTTGATCAGTATTCATAATGACACTATGTGGATCAATATTCATAGACACCCTTTGTGGATCAGCATCATAGAGACCTTGTCTAGATTTGCATTCATAGAAACCCTATGTAGATCAGCATCATAGTGACCATATGTGGATCAGAATCATAGCGACGCGATGAGGACCATCCATAGAGCGGCCTATCGTGGATCAACATCATAGCGACCCTGTGTGGATCAACATCTTATTTCCTGTTTCTCTGAGTTGTATAACCGGTCGAGGTGAGTCTTTTTCACTGTTCTTTGTGATTGAGATCATGTTTTTTGGTTTTACTTTGTAGAATTATGAGAGAACTCCGGGGGTATCGGGGCCCCTATAGGTTATTTTTATACTCACCCCTGCATGGGATTTGTACGCGCCTTGTTGTGTCTTGTGCAGACAATGAGAATCCTTGACTGAGACTCGAGGAGGTACGAAATGAGGGTGGATGACGATGACAGTTGACGAGGAGAGCTGTGGGGATGCGTTGTACCTACCCTTTAGGTAGTATCATTGGTGAACAATCTCAGGAGATGTTTAATAACTCCTATTGTAGTGGTATCTTTCAGATAGGCTTGTATTCTGACCCCTTTACTTTCAGTACACACTTTTACTACTGCAGTTTTACTTCATGGTTTCATTTTGTTGTATTTTTAGTCTGTGTGTTTTTATAGGTTTAAAGTAAATTCCTCCCCATTATAGGGATACACCTTTCCAATTCTAGTCACCAACCCTTGGCCAATAGAATGCCCACTTGGGATAGTCATGACATGGGCCCCGGGGGACGGGCTGTGACATATTTATTTAAAAATTAAGGATCCAACACTTCAGATGGTGAACAATTTGGACACCAGAGGAGGGAGATAACACAAAACCTGAGGAGGAGAAGATACAACTCCAAACATGGAAATGGAGTAGAAATATAACGGAATAAACAAGGGAGAAAATAAAAGAGGTTTAAAATCATTAATTATTATTTTTGTGATTTTATATAATGACATATTATGCATGGTTTGGGATAATGGTTGGCCAAACCATGTGACAACCTGTGCTTACTTCAGCTTCAACGGGGGTCTACATCATGGTTATGTGCATAGATTGACAAACTATATGAAAATATGTGAAAATAGTTATCCAAAAACAATAGGTGGTCCCATTGTTTTTACCTGAGGTTTCAAGGTTTAAAATAAACCTTGGGGCCCTTTTGACCCTATTTTATGAAACTATAAGGTTTAAAGAAATTATGTGGGACATGCTTTATAGATACCTCTTATCAAGTGGCGTTGTCTTCTTATTCCCAATTTGGGACTCTAGGCTTTGAATGAGACACATACACCCCTAACACATCCTATAACCATTTGTGTATCGTTATTAGGTTCATTAAAATTAATTTAAATAAATGGACATTTAGTAAAATTGGTAAAATCCAGAATATTACAACCTCCCCTCCTTAAAGAAACCCATCATTGTGTTTCCATTTTGATGGTAGTATGAAATAATTTGAAAATATCTCCTTCCATTGTGAATGTATATATGTATCCCAATCCTAGGTCACATCATGTACTTGATCATGCTTCTATATCACCTGGACAAGAGGAACTGACCTTCCATGGAGAACATTTTTCCATGATCAACAATAAAAATAGTATGATCATTGAAATATGCATCTGATTCTAGCTAGATATCCTCAAGGTCAATTGATTGAGATATTTTTGTATGGTGCTGTAGAAGCTGAGATATATAGAAGACATTTTTCATGGAACTGTACCTTTGAGAGGCTTGTCATATTGAGGAGATAAAATGACCTTGCCTGCAGATTCATCTATTACCCAATCTAGGTGATACACATGGAAAGACAAGATGTCCCATCTCGAACTCTATAGGTCTATGATGATGATCAGTATAAGAATTTTTTTTAGATTGAGCTATATCCATATGATTCTAAATCAGCTGGACTTGCTCTGAAGTCTTCTAAATGAGATAAGGACCTAGTCTTGTTTCCTCACCTACCTCTAATCCATCACAGATGTGAATGGCATGATCTAAAATAGAGAGAATCATGCAAATCCATATGCATTATCTCTTGAAATCTATTATTGTACAAAAAACTAAAGCATAGGAATATTAATTTTCCATGAACCTCCAAAATTAAGAATAAAGGAACATAACAATCCTCTAACATATTTATGGTCTTCTTTGACTACCAGTCGGTATAAGGGTGATATTTCGTACTCAATAGCACCTATGAACCCATTTACATTTTCTACCCTTTCTATAACCATAATGTGAACCGAGCATCTCATTCTGAAATGATATAATGGGGTACACCAAGATGTTATACCATCTCCCAAATGTAAAGTATTCATAGATGATTAATATTGAATGTTTCATGGATCAGTAATAAGTGCACAACTATGGATAACCTATCGATGATCATCCATACCACATCACTTCCTTGAAGATATATTGTAAATACAGTCACAAAATCCATGGTTTCATTATTCCATTTCCACTATGGAATAAGGAGAGGCTCTAGAAGTCCAGAAGGTCACTGATGCTCTACCTTCACCTGATAACGGGTGGAGCACTGATTAAGGAAACCTTTTTTCTTTCTCTTCATACCCGGTCACTAGTAATGATGATATACATATCTATACATTGTGGTCATCCTAGGATGAACTTCATATATAGAGGAATTAGATTCCCTTATTAGCTATTCTCTCATATCTGAATGTACCCATACATGGATCTAAAAGAGTATATTTTCACTACCATCAATAACAAAACTAGGATGTAGGTTCTCTCATACGAATCCCTCCATAAAAAGGACCTCATAATTAGACAACTACCACATTCGGACCCACTCCATAATGGAAGATGTCACTAGTAGAACTTACATAAATGGATGCCCCTCCTTTCCCTCGTCCTCTAGGTGCATCTCTAAAAAGGCCTTCATGAAGGATTGTATCTTAACCTTATAGTTCATGGAATCATCTATAGATTTTCCCATTCTGAGTGTGTAAGAAAACTCAAAGTTGAAGGAATGCATGTATTCCACCCACCAACACTGCCACATATTCATGTCTCACTATGTGCACACACACACACACAGATATATATATTATAGACATTTATGATCCATGTAAAAAATTAATTGATCACCCAACAGGTAATGCATCCAAAAACATAGATCATGAACCAAAAATTCATGCTCGAGTTTGTTCCGTTGGTAATTCTGGTCATTTGGAATCAGTTGGAAGAAACCATATGTCATTACTCGATCACATAGTATCATATCTAAACCAATAATGATTATTAAAGGATAAAATAGAGTGTATAACTCATACCTAACTCTGTTAGAATCATATTAATACTAAGGTGAGTCCTCTCTTTAACTCCTGAAAGTCTTTCTCATAAGATTCATATCATAAATCTAAAAACCCTTCTTAGTTAGGCCTACAATATGAACTGATAAGTGGTATTATTCCTAAATGAATCGCATGTAATAGTGTACTAGATCTAAGTAGATGCATATAATAGAAACATTATTGGAATATTCTTAACAAACCATGGTGCTCACCTTCTCGGGGTCAGCTAATATGTCTTCCTTAGATATAATATGACCCAAGAAGTGTACCTTGATGATCAAAAAATTTTATTTACTGATACTATCATATAGCTAGTTATTACTTAGTATTCTCATCACAATCATGAGATGATTGAAATGGTCATATTTGGTGCACAACTACACTAAGATACCAGCTTCAAAGACTACTATGAAGGAATCTTGATATGGATGGAAAACCCATTTCATTAGATCTATGATGATTGTTGGTGTGTTTTCAGGCTGAATGACATAACCAAATACTCATACTTGTTGTAAATGATAAAAAATGATATATGTTGTATATATGATGGTATCAAATGAAAAAAATGGTATCCCAAACATAGATCAATCTTAGGGAAATTAGTAGCTCCATAGACCTGGTTAAAGAGGTCATCTATGTGAGGATGTGGATATTGATTCTTCATCATAATCTAGTTAAATTGGGTGTAATCCACAATAAGTATGAGGTTACCATCTATCTTATTGTGAAAAAGGACTAGTAAACCGAATGGTGATGTATTGGGTTAGATAAAACCTTTCACCACTAGATCTTCAAGCTGATTCTTGGGTTTTTGGAGCTCTATAGGTGTCATCTTATATTGTGGAATAGACACTAGTGCCACACCTGTAACATTATCAATGGTGAAATCAACCACTCCATCAGGAGTTATGTTAGAGAAATCATCCGGGAATCCATCTGAAAACAATCCACAGTAGGAGAGAACGATAATAACTACATTCTCTGATCACTCAAAAGGAGGCTCTCCAAATGAGCTATTACTCCACCTAGCAAGAATGCTTGAGTCCATCTCAATTAACATAGATATACCTTTCAATCATATGGATTTATTTGTTTCCATATAGTGACATGAAAGACACTCAATGAAAATATAAATCCACTTGGGCATGATAAGAAACAAGTCAGTCCATACCAAGAACGAAATCAAAAGCAGTTATCCTGAGGAAAAAGAACTTTGAGAAGAAATGAAACCATAATATATCATTTTTCAGTCATAAAATTAGTTTTTGGCCTCTGTTATGACCCCTAACAATGTGTTGAGAGACATGACACCATAGACGTACTCTATTTCAAGACCAAGGCACTCCATATCTACAAAAGATATGAAAGTGTGAGATGCAACTATATCAAAAAGTGAATATACTAAAGTAGATTCCATAAGAATAGTACCTATAAACATAAATGAAACTATAATATTGTCCTCGAGTGTATTATGCTCTGCATAAATATAAATTAAACCATATCCCTGAGATTCTACATGACTAGCCTGAGTAGATCCACTATGCTGACACTAAATCCCTACGGCCTGACTGTCTCAGCCAAGGCCACTACCACCTCGAAATGATTGGTCGGTAGAATACCAACTCATATCTTAATATGGATTCATATAAATAATACCAAATAGAGTTTTTAGTATGAATCCCCTATCAGTAGATTCTATAGGGAAATAATGGTTAAAGTGCTGAAGGTGAACCATCCGGCCGCAAGCCTGGTACTCAATTATGTTCCCTAGACATTGGGGCTTCTTATGGCCTACCATTCTATATTGTTGACACTACAAAATTAGCATGTGTCACCAAGATTTCATTTCCCCCCACTTTCACTCTCGAAATAGTGCTTCTAACATCTAGAAGAACAGTCACCCTACCTGAGAACAGTACTACCCAAGCTCACATTACCAGCTTCATTGATATTACATTATATAATTAGGGAATGGTTCATTATACCTATAATGGTAGTCAACGGAATTTTGTTCACCTATGAGTTGAAAAAAACAAATCCCTTCCTCAATACACCTCACAATCATCAAATCACCACTAGTAAGAGTATGAGAAAAATGGGGAAGATTTGTGAAGTAATCAAAATACACAAGCATGATCATAGAGAATCGCTGAAGATACATGAACTTCTAGTCATGATCTTCTCTTAGAGTCCATGAATAGAAGATATCATTGAAGGACATAAATAACTCTTACTAGACTATACCCCTGTGACTCTACGACTAAGATATGATGTCCCAACAGTGCTTGGAGGAGTCACGCAACATGTAGGTAGTGGTCATGTCCCTTCACCCTGGAGGCGTCTCAAGATGGTCGAAGATATATATGATGAATTATATCCATTACTCATTATCCTAAGGTCCTCCATCCCCAGAGAAGGCATAAGGATGTAGTTTTTGGAATTCTAGAGTTTGTTATACCATTGTAGAGGAAGTTCAAGGATAACCCTTAAAAGACTATATAAACTGAAGGAATATTTCTTGAAACTGAGCATCGACATCTAGTGGAAGAGAAGTAGGAGGTTCCTTATGTGGAACTATAAGAGGTTCTAAAGGTGTCTCCAGAACCACAACCTCTATAGTGTGATCATCACAACTTTATGGGCATATATCTTGATGACGTCATGGTGGAATAGCTCTGCAATTTCTGAGCACATGCCTTAAAAATTATTTTAAAAAGATAATAATTGTAGATAAGGAAAGTGATAAAGATGGTAAGTTACAAGGCCCCCTAAATCAAAAAATAAATGATAGACATCTCTTAGATCCATGCATAGATGATAGGAAAATACTGAAGGATCACCAAGTATATGAGAATCCAATCCAACTACCGATAGCTAAGGTTGGGGAACACTCATGGTATCACATTATCATTTATGGTATCCATTTTATCTATCAAGTGATGTTCTTTTCAATTCATTTTAAAAATGAACTTTTATTTAAATGGAAGAATTAATTGGATATCTCTTCAAAATTATAAGCACCCATACACCATATAAATTGTAATGGGGTGTACACAGAATACCACCCATAAATTTTACATGCATTTCAAATTGGAAAATTTATATAATTATAACAAATCAATAACTACATGGAACAATAATCAAGGAATAATAATTAATTCCATGAAAAATTGGAAATTCGCAATAAATATAGATTTGGAATGGCATAATTCATGACATTTTAATTCTATGCTGCCTAGTATGAAGCATGTTATATAGTTCCCTCATTTCATCAGGTTGAAATAAAAAAATAAATCACCATTTCAATAATACCAATATTATAACACCATTAAAAAATTGTGTCACCTAATGGTGAAGTCGTATAAATTAAAAATGACCTTATAAATAACTATAATTTCCCATCCTAGTTAATTTGGGTTTCCCTTGTACCTAGGTTATCAGTGTCCAAGAATATGATAAGGTCTAAATTCCAATGTCCCAGTCTCCTATAGAATACCCAAATAGTAAAACGAATGGAAAATATTGCTCTAATAACACTTTGTAGAATCCCACCTCATGTTCCATTGAAATATTCCCTGATATGGTGGCCAAAAGACCTCATGTGTGCCTCCCCGAATTCTAGAGGCTACTGACTAGTAGATAATCCCTAGGGTGTGTCTATAGGGATAAAATTGCCTCATAGATGAGCGTATGTACAGTGGTAAATGATTGATAATAAGTAATAAAAACCTAAATAGAAAAAAATAACTATAGGAGGTAATGTAAATAAACAAAATAAAAGGAATAGATAACTAGAAGAAATAGAATAACAACAATTTATACAATGATGATAATGATATGTTATGCTTCTATACAAAATATCAGTATTGTGAGATGGGGATACAAGAATATTCAGTTTTCTAAACAAATATAAATAAATTCAAAAACTACTACTATAAGAATCTTGATCATAGCCTTAGTCCTCTTCCCCATGCTCCATCCCTGTGCAATAAATCAATCAAATAGTGGAAGTCACTTGCTTTCATTTATCAATACCTATGGTCATGAAATATGTTTGGGTAACAAGGGAGGCCAATTCGGGGTGTGATATAGAATCTACATATGCCAGCACTGATAGTGTCTAGGCTAATCCATTTCCTGAAATAAATAAACAACAATGATTCATAATAAAAAAATTCATGGAAACAAACAAACAAATGATAGACAGGTTGGTTTGGATTCCTAAATGGACACCTAATCAATACCACCATCTTTGGCCTAAGAAAAATTATCTGAATAGAGGTAATTTTACATTTCAAAAATTTATACATGATTAATTTTAAATAATGAAAAGAAGGAAGAAATACCTCCATGCTTGTTCTTAATATTAGGGTCTTATTGTCAGTTCATTATAAAACATGATCCAATATAAATATGAATCAACACATATATCATAGAAAATAATTCATAAAATAAAATTTTCATGTCCCGATCATTTCTAAGGGATCTAAACAAAATAAGGGTCATTATAGGTGTCTCTGATAGAGACAATGCCACTAATTCCATCCAAGGAAACCCATATAGGAATTACATATATCAGTCATGGAAAAGTAACTCAAATTCTGTACCAAGTATCTCACATAGGGGGTTAGGTATCACATAAGGAATGACATAGAAATTTTCCCCATGATTCTATCCCTTGTTGTCCCCTGGAGAATTGTTCATAATCATGAGTATAAGTAAACCGCCTAGAGAACTCATACCTGGAAATCCAAAGTATAAATCCCAGTGCATCAAGTAGATCCAATCGAGTATGGTAATTCCATCAATGGTGTACTTAAATCAGGACCCATGTTCTCTGCTGACCCATAACAAGTAATCCATGATAACTAAGCATATATCACAAGGCATATCATTTATTTAATTCCATTCTATTAATAAAACATCACAATATCACAAGATCACAAGTTAACCAAACTAAGCCACTAAATCCAAATAACAATGTTTTAATTTATATGGTAAAGGCCCAAATAATTAAACATGATAAAGGTATGACATGAGGGATAAGAAACAATTCCTAGAATATTCATAATCAAATGTCAAAAATGATATTTCAATATCAAAATCTAACAAGCATGACCATGAATAGTATATGGGAAAGAAATTGAATATGGATTAAATCATGGTCATTTGACAACATGGTTTATAATTTAAATGTAAGACATATAGAATTTATTATGATGTATCATGAAATATAATTCAAATTTATGGTGAGAGGCATGAGGCTACAAGGACCAATCTCATCACCAACCATTTATCTAAATTAAAATTCTAAATTTAAGGCATTTAATCAAGATGGAACTCACACATACTTGGTGGTCCACAACTCAAGGAATTGGGAAATTTTCTATTTAAGGGGAACACCTAATGGGGTGACCAACAACAAAGAGAACAATCCATCGATGAGTTTCACTACACAGGAAGTTCATAAATGACATGAGGAACCCAATAAGTTAATTAATTAAACAAAAATGACACCTCAACGGAAGGTTATGGGGAGTAGAATAATGGTTTGTCATTTAAAATGTAATGAAATGAGAGGAAAAAACCAAGAACACCTACCTCTATGTGTTAGTGCTCCAGTAATCTATTTTCAAGCCTTGATTATACAGAAAATGGAAGAAATCAAAGGATTTCTCAAACATGATGAAAATAGAAAAAAAGGCTTCACACCAAAGTAGTTTGATAAATGGAGGAAGAAAATTTAAATAGATTATATTGGAAGATAAAACATACCATAACAGATATGATACTTCCATTGGTGAGTGTTTGAGACATGAGAGGATAAAAATATCAAAATACATCAAGAGGAGGAGATAGAGCTCCACACATATGAGTGGAGGAAAAATTTGATGGAATAATGATAGGCTAAATGAAAAGATATTTAAAATCCTTATAGAGGTGTTTTTAGGGATTTCATCCAGAAACAAAATGTACATGGTTTGGCCACTTTTTAGACAAATAGTGTGTCTGCTATTGCTTTAAATGGGTATCTTACATAGTTAGGTGCACAGTTTGATTAATCGTGCACAAACCATGTGGAACATCTATTTATAAAAACTATATGTGGTCACATGGCCATGTGCCCAGGGGCACATGATACCAAATAAACATTCTACCCTCTACATCCCACTATCAACAACCACATATTTTATGGAAACCGTGTGGGCTGGGATGCACAATTTCCTTTAACTATACGCATGATTCTGCTTCTTCCCATTTCGGGTATCTAGGGTTTGTATGAGACCCGGAGACACCCTACATATCCTTTAACAATTTATGAATCTTTATTAGGTCTATTTAATAGAGTTACAATAAAAAGTTACGGTTGTGTACCTTTTATAAAATTTGGTACATTACAACTGATTAAGGTAGTCTCTAAAGTCTATATTCATAAAGTATATGAAGATAGTGGGGGAATTAGTAAGACCAAATTGAATCACTATAAATTTAAAGTATTAGTACCTTATACAAAATGATGTCATTATAATATCCACATTATTTACCTTCAATTTATGATTCCCAAAATGATGGTAAATATTTGAAAAGTATTGAGGTCTGTTCAATTGTTCAGACAATTCATCAACATCGAGTATAGGGTACCTATTCTTGATTGTCATCTTGTTAAGATCTTAATATTTGATATAGAGTCTCAATGTTCCATATTTCTTATTAACAAAATTAATAGGTAAACTCTAATGTGAATAACTTGGAAGAATGAATCCCCTTTTAAGATTCTCCAAGATTTTATCCTTCAATTCACACAACTCAACTGGTTCCATTATCTATGGATGTAACACTAGCTATGGGTTTTATTGAAAACTAACTTCACAATTCAATGTAAGACTAAGAAACTATTTTGTAAATACATTAAAAACTACAATAAAATATGTTTATATTCAATGTTTCATTTCTCTCTAACCATCTAATATAAACACCATTCTAATAGGAATAATGACCCATTAAAATGTTGCTATTTTTAATATAAATATATATTTATCAAAAAAATGATAGATGATCATAGGTAGGTTTAGAATATAAAACATGGAATCACTAACTTAGTAATTGATGCGGAATATATGTAATGAAATCTGATCGATGCCTATGACAACCTCAAATTCAATTTGAGGGATAATCACAAAAAAATTAGGAAACAAATTCCCACAAACATTAAATATTGAAGAATCATAATCATGACATACAATCATCATACAATTGGCAGTTTTCACAGATAATTGAATATGTAATCATTGAGGTGGTATTGTGATACCCTTATCAATTTCCTCGAATATAAAATAGTAGGTAGATCCAAAATCAAATAAGAAATTACTAATTCTAGAGCATATGATAACCATACCATTAAGAAATTCACTATATTACCCCTCTATAGTAATTGTAATCTCATGATATTACCATTTTTCATGGGATTAAGAGTTTTTAGATGTTTATAACAATCATTAACCATCATTTTTTATTACTAGTCAGCCTAATTCCTATATTCCTTTTATTTGAAACACTAGAGTGTGGGTGATGAATTATATTTTTTCTATTTCTCCATTATTAGCTAAACTTCCCATGAAAATGACAGTAAACATCTGAATGAATTTATTTTATACACCTGTGGAATTTATTAGTCACCTTAAGACAATTTCATCCATGTATCCTTCCACACATTGAGCATAACAGAAGGCTCACATTCTTCTTCCATGGGTTTTATTATGAAAAAATCCTTTCAATTACTATTTTTATTATTATTCAAAAATGATATTTATTGGTAACTCAAATATCCATTACACTTTATTATCACATCGAATTATTTCATCATAACTACTAAATTACCTTTTTGATAAACCCCTTCAGAGACATGGCATCAAGCCACCAAAAAATTAATAAATCTCACTTTCTGGTTAACTAATAAATCTGGATGTGTACCCTAAATATTTTTTAATCTATTCTTCATATGAACAAAACGATTCATCATCCTTCTTCCTTAGCATATTAAATTTATTCTCAATTTTCATATGAATAATACTAGGAAATTATATTTTGGAAATTATCCTTATAAATTTATCCACACCATGGATTTAATTTCTTCACGTTTAATTATATTCATGATGAGAGTCCACTATTAATATTTTTTACCTTAAAATTCATAGGCAACCATAATGACGTTTTCATGCTTCAAACAATAGAAAATGGAAAATATCTTTTCAATGGTGTGAATCCATTTCTTTGATACTAATGGATAAGGATATTCACTAAAATAAGTTGGATTCTTCTTCATGAAAGTCTCAAAAGAATGATATTTCCTCATTTTCTATTTTGAAATCTTAGCATGATTCATGGCCTGAGATATTTGCAAAATCATAACAAAAAGATTTTATGTAACATCCCACCAACACTCATTATCTTGAAAGGGAATAAGGTTGTTACTAATCATTAAGAGACATCCTCAGGACACAAAAGGATGGAAATAAATGTTAAAGGGTTTCAATACATTTGGGGGATGATATACACTTTATGATTAAAAACACTAACAAAATAATCCATAACCAAAAAACCACAATCTAATTCACGATAACATTTGAAGAAAAATCAAAATTTCATTTATCAAAATCATAGTAAAACAAGTGTAACACCCGAAGACAAAAATATCAAAGTAAATAGTGGAAGGAAAACTAAAAACATGCCAAGATAACCACAAGACTCTAAGATCCATAATATTCATTATAAAAGATCACCAAACATACCAATTATCAGGATGTAGTTTTAATTATGTGTGATAAATTAAATTTTTCCATGTCCCGATGAATGACATCTTTAAAAGCGCTAATGTTCCAAGGTATGTGTGAGTACTAAAACTCAGTAGTTTTTCCCCAATTACATCACTTATCACACCACTAGGATAGAACATGTAAGAAACATTCATAAATGTTTTCATAAAACACAAATTCAAAAAAAATTATATCAAAATATATTCTAAATCCACTATAAATATTTATCCAAGGAAAACACATAAACAATTATTTAAATGATTTAACATTCCATTTTGGTATAACCCATTTCTTTCCACTAAACCATACATCCAACCATGCATGAAACCCATGGAAATAACTATACTTACACATGGTGAGTTATCCTTCTAGTAATCCATCACTTAGTGGACCACTTTTATGGAGGTACTTCACCCCATATACATCCTAGCCTTTTTATGGGGGTACTTCACACCCTTATCCATACCAATGCATATGTACCCACACCAAACAGCCATACAAACTCAAACCAAATCAAGTGTTTTAAAAACAATAAACAAAAAAATTATTTTTATTGAAAACATTTTTACTCCATGTATCAAAATAAGAATTTATTTTAAAATCATCATTTAAAACTCATGTAATCAATAAATTTCCATTAAAATCCAATTTCTCTAATTTTCAAAAAATATCACTCAAGAGGGTTTTAAATACTATTTCATGGAAAATAAAAAATAAATTTCAATCAAAAAAATCAATTTGAAACTATGAATTCATGTTCTATGATATATAATTTGTGATTGAATCCACCTAACTCAAGAGTTTCAGAGAAAATGATAAATGACATGAAATACATCACAAAATAGGTTGAATCTCTATGAAACCACCTTATATCTTTTACCCAATCATAAAAATCCAAAATCTAATAATCTTTTTCTACAACAACCTTAGATCTACCAATAAAGAGTGTATAACTAAGAAAACTTTAGAAAGGTAGATGTAGATATAAGAAAACACATCAATAATGATGAAGAATGAAGCTAAACATCACGAATCGGGATGAAACATTCCTAGGGATGGATGTAGATTTCTTCCAATTCTATTGTGACAGGTTTTATAATCATTGAGAGGCCAAAATACCAAGTTAAGGTAGTATATGAGCAAAAATGAGTGGGTTAAGTGCTGACCATGACAAAGCTTCTTGTCCATCATTTTCCCCACACTTCATGGTTTCTATTGGGCTAATTCATGGTTTGGGAAAAAAGTGTGCAAACCATATGTCTCACATTTTTTCAATGTCTTAGTTTTAATGGTTTCTTTTAAGTTTTTCATGATTTCTACAAACATTGAACCACCCATTAACATGTATAAAATTCCCAAAAAATCATTAATTGTTCCCCAAACTCTCCCACACTTTACCCTTCTACTTTATTTACTTATAAATCTCAAAGAACATGTTACATTCAAGAAATTTCCATGCTAAATTCTCCCAACCATTGCTCTTTTAATCCTAAAAAAGTAAAAAACCATCATTTCCTTGAAAGGGTTTTGACCATTTATCTTTAATTTCGTTTTTCTGTTTCTAAGTCACTTCATGAATCTAACCATGTTTCCCCCAAACATGCACTAGTCCAATCCTTTTTTATCACAAGGCTTTCTATTGCCTATATATAGTCTACACTGGGATATGTACCAATAATGAATCTAGTTCATGGTGAATGTGACCTTATCTGGTCACATAGTCAAGTTCAGGTAGATACTTTTTCAACAGAGATACGTGGATCACATTTTATAATGCATCAAACTGTGGTTTCCATGCCAACCAATATTCCACCTCTCCCACCCATTCAGGTATCTCAAATAGGTCTATTTATCAGTTAGATAACTCAACCTATTCCCAGAATTTTTATTTCCAATCCTTGTAGAAATACTGAAGAACACATGATCACTCAATTTGAATGAAAATGGTCATTGATGATGATATGCAAATGATTTCAGATGACTATGATCTATCTCCACTAGTTTTTTGACCAAAAGAATCTTCTCTATTGTTTATTTTACAAGGATCATCCTGAATATTGAAGTCTAACCTATTTCAACCCAAATAATTGGTGAACAAAAAGGAAAATCAAACTGTTCCTCAAAAAGAGCAATATGTGTCAATGCTTGTTATCTGT
Source organism: Viscum album (assembly GCA_963277665.1). NCBI lineage: Eukaryota > Viridiplantae > Streptophyta > Magnoliopsida > Santalales > Viscaceae > Viscum > Viscum album. The sequence goes on from OY728123.1 coordinate 959,424,370, forward strand.
TATTATAAGAGAACTCCTCCAATATCATGTGCTCTTCCCATGAACCATCAAAATTTGTTACACAGGTCTACAACATGTCTTACAATGTCTGTATCATTTTTTCATATTGGACTCCAATCTAATGATGATACACCAAACTCCTAGTCAACTGAGTCTCAGGGTATTTCTATATGGATTTCTAGAAATGATATGTGAACCTCAGATCTTTGTTTGATTTGATCAAAACTAGTATTCCATGTGTCCTTACCACTTATAAAATATATATTTTGGATATATCCTCTATATATGAGTTTCATGAATATGGATGAAATGGGATAACATTGTGAGTCGATCCACAATCACCCATATGGAATCATGTTTCTGAGTAGTTCTTGGGAGACATGGTACAAAATCGATATCCATCTATTCAAATTTACACACTAGGATAGGTAATGACTATAACATACCTAATGATGCTCTACCTTAACTTACTGAAAAATTAGTAATCTGAAAAAAAAACTTATCCAGCTTCATTTTCATAAAAATACACAAAAAATGCACCTTCAATTCCTTATACATCATCTAAATTCCAAGATGGATATTCCATCTCAAATTATGGTAATAAAGAGGAACATTCTCTAGAGTAGTCATGTGTACAACCATCCATTATTAAAACCACAAAACTGAACACTCATATAACCTCCAATGGTCAATGGTCTCCCCACCATTATGTTTTTAACTCATTAGAACCCATTCTGTATCCGATGTTTGTTCCTCTTTATCAACATTTACCAAATCAAGATCAAGAAAAATTAGAATGAAAAATGAAACATCCACTTTTTATTCACATCCTAGATGCATGTCGACTAGAACCTACATCAGCTTCCACTCATATGAAGATTCTTTTTCCAACTGAGCTTATGAATTTATACTTATTGCATCAGCCACCAAATTTCCTTTTCCCGATGTATACATTAATTCAATGTTGAAAATTTGAATATATTCCATCCATCTTCTTTACCTAGTATTCAAATCATGCTATAATAATATAATCCTCAAGATCCTATGATCTGTGGATGTAGTAAATTTCTCACCGAGGAGATAATGGTGCCAAGACATCACAAGATGGATGATTAAAACTTACTCCAAATCATGTGTTGGGTAGTTTTACAAACTGACCCTCAACTTATTTGATCCATAAGTAAAAACGTGGTATCCTTGCATGATAAAACACCCCAAAACACATCTTGAAGAATAACATTACACCACATACCTTTTTCCTAAATCTGGAAAAATCAAGATCAGTGTGGATGTAAGGTTCAGATTTATCCCTTAAAAAGAATTTTTTCATTCGTCACTCCATTTTAATTGAAAATTATTCTTTTTTAAAAATTTCATTGGTGATTCTAGCCGTGAAATGTCACACACAATGAATCAATAATAACTTGGGATACTAAGAAAACTCTGTATCACAAAGTCATTCTCTGGAATTTTCAAAGAGATAATAGCTTCAATATTTTTTAGATCCACTAAATCACCATTTTCAGAAATATATGGATAATAAATCATACTTCCTATATCAAAAAATCACACATTGATTATTTGGAATATAAATGATGATCTCTCAACATTATTAATTCTATCTTCAAGTGTTTCTCATGCTCAGACCTAGTCCTTGAATACACCAATATGTCGTCCAAAAACAACACAACAAAATAATCATGATATCTCTAAAATATCTAATTCATCAATGAAAAAAATAATGATGGTGCTTTTGTAAAACCAAAAGGCATTACCATAATTTCATAATGGCTATAAATAATTCTAAAATTTATTTTTGGAATATCCACCTTCGAACTCACAATTGGTGATGTCATGATTGCAAGTCAATTTTAGAGAACTAGTGAGCTCCCCTTAATGGATTGAAAATATCATCAATGCATGGAAGTGGATACCTATTCATTATAGTAACATGGTTAATCTTATGATAATCCTCACAGAGCCTTAGAGTTCCATTATCATTCTATACAAACAAGACTTCTGCTACCCATAGAGACATGCTCAATTTAATGAAACCCTTACATTCCAATTCCTTCTACTACACTTTTATCTCCCATAATTTTTTTAGTACCATTCAAAAAGTTGGAAGTGAGATAATAATTGTCCCTCGGAGGATATCAATCATAAAATCCACTTCCCTTATTGGTGGTAACGTAGAGAAATGTTAGGGAAATACATCTACAGCTGACCCGACACTACTGGAAGACTTCTCTTCTCGATCTCTTCTATTGATTCCATATCCATAACTGCCATTTGGTAGGTGATCATTCCAAATACTGATGCGAACTACCCCATTGCTTCTATAATTCCATATGTTACTCATTTAAATAGATTATTGACACCATACCCATTTTAAAAAATAACTATTCTTCTATTGCAGTAGATGTGAACCACATGCATTGTCAACCAATCCATTCCTAGAATTAGATATTAGACATTAATCTATAGTACTTAGAAGACCCATTTCATCTTATCACCATAAAAATCTATAGAACATTCGCTACACATAATGGATCAACATTATCTTTCCCCAAGATGAGTTTAAAGTTTTATCATAGAGTTCATCATCTTGGGTTTTAAACTCAAAATATCAATTGCATAATAAGTAATAAAGGAATATGATGCACAGATATAAAATAACATGTTCCTTGGGGTATAATTCAAAAGAATTGTACCTCTCACCGTAGATTTTCCTACCTGATCATCCACAATCACCTACTCAAATCTGTATAATTGCTTCAATATTGTACTTTGTTATTTGTTTCCATGTTGATATTACCGTTATTGAAGAGATAGGGTATTCCTATAACCCCCATGGATAGCTCAATTCTGCTGATGAGATTGATTCAGCTTCCCTCATCCTATCGAAGCATACAATGTCTGTGACACCTGAGATGTTTCCTAAGCACATGGCCTTGCAGAACTATGCAAATAGTGCTAATGATGCCCCATATAGTGGAATTTGTGTACTAATCTAGGTTTTTAGGTACACACTCTCTTTATGTGGTCAAGTGAACCACATTGGAAACAATCTTCTTTACTCTCAAGTGATGGAGGAACATTTAAAGATCTAACTGTCTGATTCTGACTCACATTCCCACCTTGGATATAGGTGTCTCTCTTATTCTTTCTCCCATAATTCGAGTTCACACCTTTTACTGTGGGTATCAATACAATTCCTTCTACTATATATACTAATATTTCAATTTCTACCACTATAACTCTATTAACCATCTCTACATAGTTAGTAATATAGTACACAACTAACTTCGAGTTAATATCCCACCGTATCCCCGATTAAATGATGAATTTCTTCAAGGACACACTAGCCCAAACCTCAGGAACAAAGGGTATTAAACTTATGAATTTAGAAAAAAACAAGGATAAAGAAAGACTTTACATCTTCAGGCTGAAAAAGTCAATCGTTCTTTGAATCAAGCACATATGTGTATAGAATTATATTTCTACCAATTACTCTAAATCCTCCAAACTGAGGCCTTGATATACTTTAGCTTGAACCTCAAAATCCAACCACTGGGGTGCAAGGTCCTAAAGCATATACATTGCCAGATTGACTTACTACTCTACTAGTGTGTCGATGAATTCAAAGATACGATTTATCATATTCATCCACACCACTGCATTTTATGGTTTAGAATCACCTTAGAATATGGGTGGATTTTTGTTCTAGAACAGTACTGAACGATCCACTTTCATTGTATCCTTACATTGATTCCCTATTTCCACAACTTGAAACTCTTAGATGATACTTTGAACCAGCTCAGGGTTCACCTAGGTTTTTTTGGAAAACCACATTCTCCATAGCTTCTTCCGGTTGGGTTCTAAAACAAATATATGATGTCACATTTTAAAAATAAAAAGGCCATATGTCTCACTCTCTTGCAACTAAAGGCTTAATAATTCCAAATTCAACCACATCAACTATCAGAACATTTCTTTCTAAAATCAACCATATTCAACCATTTTTTGTAAACTATATCCTTTCTTAAAATCAAACCATTTAAAAAATATTACAATCATTCTATTTTTAAAAATAATTCATTTGAAAAAAATTCAAAATTTTCATAAAAAATAACACTTTTTCAAAATATCATAAATCTTTACTGAATATTATGTATGAAATCCAAGTGGGAAGTCATCCGTTTAATGTGTGTCATGACCCTCTTGTTGGCTAAACACATGGAAATGGGATTTCCAAATCCATTAAATTCCTCCAAAATACTTATGTAACCAATTACCTAGAAAAATTAAGTTCATCCTAAAAGGGTTATTTAGGAATTTTTATACTCTACATTTAAATTTCCTAAAACCTAACTCCTTTCTACCAACTCGAACCAAGGAATAGACCTGTATGACTATGAACTCCTTGATATTGAAATATAAGACCGCATTTTGCACATAGGAAGGACAATGCTGAATCCATTTGTCACAATGGGCTTATTGGACCAAGAGAAACTGATATAATTTGTAATGTCCCACACCTTCTCATTATTTTGAGAGGGAAGAAGGACGGAACTAGGCCTTGAGGGATATCACCATGATGCAAAAGTTTGTAAATAAATACTAAAGGGTTTTAATACATGTGTGGGATGATTAAGTCTATAAGAATAAAAAACGAAAAAATAATCCAAAACCAAACAAGAAATATATAATTCATGATAACATTAGAAGAAAACACGACATTTCATCTATCAAAATCATACTAAAAAATGTGTCATTGCGGAAGACTACAATATCAAAGTAAATAGTGGAAGAAAACTAATAACACTCCAAGATAACCAGAACACTCAAATATCCACAAGCTCCATTATCCAACTTCACTAAAAAAACCCAAGTATCATGATATAGTGATAAGGATGAGTGATACTTTACCTTTTACCATGTCATGGTGAATGGAATCTAAAAATGAACCTAAGTGCCATGGTAGGGGTGAGTACTACAACTTAGTAGGTTTTTCCCCAATGACATGCCTTCTCATGCCACTAGGATAGAACATTATAGTAACATTTATATAAATATTTCATAGAAATAAAATTATAAAAAAATTTGTATAAAATATAAACTGAATACATTGTAAATTATTTTCTGAGGAAAGCACATAAAAAGGTAATCAAATCAATTAACATTCAATTTTAGAATAACCCATCCTTTTCAATACAAGCACACATCCACCCATGCATGTAACCCTTGGACCTCCCTATACTTGTGAGTGGTGAGTTATCCTTCCATTAATCCATCACATAGTGGACCACATTGACGTGGGTACTTCAGGCCCATATCTATCCCAACCTTTTGATGGTTGTACTTTACACCCTTATCCATCCCAATGCATATGAACAAACACCACACAACCATGACAACTCACACCATATACAATTGTGTTCTAACCATTCAATAAAACCTTAATATTTTTATTGAAATCCATTTTTATTCCATGTATCAATACCAAAAATTATTTAAAAATAAACATTTTAAAATCATGTTATCAAACACATTCCAATAACACACTAATTTCCCAAGTTTCCACAAACTGTCACTCATGAGGGTTTTAACTATAATTTCAAAAATAATCAACAATAAATTTAATCCAATTTAATTAATTTGAAACATATATGTAAAGTTATATGATATAGGAGTCGAGATTGAAGACACCTTCTTGGAGAGTTTTGGAGAAAATGATAAACAAAATGGAAAACATCACAAAAAACGGGTTGAATCTCCACAAACCAACCTTAGATATCTTCCCCTATTATAAAAAATCCTAAATATTAATGTATTAGATTCCAAAAACTTATATCTACCAACAAAGGGCTTAGATCTTGGAAAACTACTAGAAGGATGGAGTACATCTTTGAAAACACATGAAGAATGATGTAGACTAAAGCCTTACAATTAGAAGTGGGCTTCAATGCACCAAGTGATGGCTCCAAATTACTTCTAATTTTCAGGGTAGAGGTTTTCCAACCTTTAAGAGAAAAAAATCCTTATTTAGGGCCACATATGAGTAAAACGACTGTTTTAAAGGGTAAAAAGAGTCAGAACTTCTTTTTGAGGATTTAACTTTGACGTAGGGAATGGTACAATAGCACAGTTAGGAAAACTATGGACTAACATTCCTCATGCATATGTCTTAAGAAATACTTCACACGTTTGGCTCCCATGGAGTCCAAACTATGAGATAATCACATGAAACCTCTATATCCTACATTTTCACCATATATCATGGTTTCTACAATGATTCTGTTGTTTTTGGAAAACCCGTGTGCAACATACACACCTCACATGTAGCCCTTGTCTCACTACGAATAGTTTCCTACAAGTGTTTCACTGATTCCACCAACTATGAACCATTCATGCACCTGTATAAAAGTCCCAATATTTCTTTAAAGGTTCCAAAAACTCTCCAAAACTTCACCCTCAAGCATTATGTACATAAAATTAAAAATGAAGGGGTTACATACCAGAAACAAGGGGTGCTACATTTTACATTCTAAATCCCATTAAATTTGGTTCCATAGGAGGACAATCATTTCATTTCCTATCACATTAATCATTAAAGTAATTCCTTCATTATTCGTCCTTTAATATACCCAATAATCATAGTTTGAAAAAAAATCCATGTGGGGAACCACATAACCATGAAAAATCATTTATTAGAAGTCTAAATAATGAAAACTTATTTTCAAAATACAACCCATTAGGTTTAACATTTCCCATCAATGATCATCATATTTTCAAATCCTCTATAAAGGTTGATAAAAAATGTGAATTAACCAAATATTTTCCCATGGGCGTTTCAATATAGGTGTGAAGTAAGGGAACAATCCCTGTGAACCATAATGGACGTCGATATATAATAGAACAACAATTTTTGCAGGTTATTACCCCCAAATTCATTTATTAGAAAATCAGATCAATTTGTAGTATTTATACATTGATTTTATACAAGGAAAACCAAACTTTAGTATTTACCATAATTTAGGACAATCTATTATACATTGTATTAATCTAAGGGTTCTCACTGAATTTTTCTTATCCTAGTTTCCAAAGGCAACTAAACATTTCTCTAAAACAAACTATAGAAAATTATAATTTTGATACATAGATATTACATCATAATACATTAATATTAACTACATAACATTAATATTCAATCCCAAAATATATATTGTTACTATCATTGGAAATTTAGACACATAAAAAATAGGTTTATAAGAGATCAATATCTTCTCCCACCTAGTTCTTCATAAAAATAACCCTTCTTAGAAATAAAATATTTAATAAATTTCTTTATAACCCAGAGAAATGAAACATAGGAAAGGGTGGCCTCATATGTGCAGTAAGGGTAAAGAAGGGATATATCAAAGATAAACTTAGAATAAAATAAGTATAATGGTATTGTAACATGATATTAACACATGAAAACTACATCCATCAAATAATATATCATAATATTGAATTAGGGGATAAATAATGGTAGTTCATAAGAGATGAATTATAACTGAATCAAAGAACATGATCCATGAGAATATAATATTAGAAAAAAATATCATTATGTAGTGGAAAATGTTGAATAGTCATCTTCATAAAAATATTATGTCAAGGATATCCACAAATCCATTGATAACATGTTAGGCTTCACCTAACCATCAATGTACCCATTTTAGTCTAGGAATAAACTCTTATGTATCATCTTATTTTTGACATGGGATAACCTCATGTGTACTATCTTTTTGTTGGGCCTAGTATAACCTCCCATATACCCTTTGAGATGATAAATAAATAATTATTCCCCAATTTATTAGTGGGTCATATAATTATGGGCCCACCCAGCACATAATCATAAATCCATTCATTTGTGTGGAACAAGATAAAAATCATTCATCATAAATTAACCCATGAAAAAAATAGATTTATCAATATTTCATCTTTATAACCATAAAACATAAAAATAAATAATAAATATGATTTCATTTGATCATTTCACTAGTAAATAATGAAAGCATGGTCGATTGTCGCCTATCGACCATTCATGGTTTTAGTGCTCTGCAAATGTGTATAGAAACACTCGGGTCAAATCCTCAGTGATGATACTTTTTAATAGTCATTTGTTTTTAGTTGATTATATTTTGATTGGGGGGTTTTTTTTCTAGAGCATAAATTGTGAGATTAATGGTTGGTGACTGATTTAAAAATTTGATAAAGATTGGGGTCAGTTCATCATTATTTAGTGAAACATATGATTTCCCTGAGCCTTGCTTTATATTTCATTAAATTTACACCGATGTCACAAGTTGACATTGATTGGAATTCCGAAGTGTTAAGGCTTAAATACAAGACTTAACATAACTTATGGTTCTATTATTAATCTTATATTTCTAATGGTTGTATATTTATGGTTATAATAATCCATGTAAGGCACTCATTAAACAAAACAATTCATTAATCCATGACATGTTAAGTCCAACATACATAATGTTAATTCAAAGAATATTCATCGAGAAAAAGTTCTCAATCACTTAACATACCTAAATTATAACTCCACTCAATGAGATATTTACTCATCCATTAAAAATATTAGTAATTTGGTTTATTATATTTATGAGGATGAATTATAAAAATAAGGAAAAAAGGCATAATAAAAAATTTGGGCGTTGAACACACACACACGAATGATGATGAGATTTAAAAACAAACTTTAGAATCATTGAGAAAGAAAAATAAAGGAAGGGGTTTCAACTTGATTTAAAATATTTTAATATTATTAATATTTAATAATATAGGGTAGATGATTAAAAGAAAATTCCAAGAATAAAAATTCATTAAAATAGAATTACAAAAAACATACACTTACATGGTTATAAACAAAGAACAATACAAAAGTAAATTAAATGAAGAAAGGAGGAATGTTTTATCAAGTGAAAAAATAGTATGGAATATCCTCTCAAGCCTTTTTCAGAGCCTTGGTCATTCCAAACTATCCTCATTTGCTCTAAAAATCCATCCACATGCATGGAGAAGAGAGGTTTGTATTTATAGACTAAGTAGGTGGACTGTTTGCATTCCAAATATTCCCCTCCAAGTGAATCACCAATTTGGCCAACCAGACAGATGAATCTCTCAATATTATCTTCTTCTAAGTTGTAGATAATGATGTTTATTTTCATCAATAAATGGTTGGAGTCCATTCCACTTTTGGAGCAAATGAAATGGAAATTCTACTGAACAGTTTGCACATGTACATTTTTATCAACACTTTTTCGAAGGATGAAATGTGAGTGTGTTTTTGAACATTTATATTCCCTAAAATAAAAATAATTTTTATAAAAAGTTGGCATCACATATTTTAGATTTCACAATGAAAGATACCAGCCTTTTTTGATGAGTAAATCAGCATAATATTTTGGAATATTTTCCTGATTTTAATTCCTGTCCAGAATGGTGGGATGGAATTTAAATCATCAATTAATCCCCTTATGTTTTGGATTTGGGCCTTTAAATTTTTTTAATGATGACTTGAATTGTTCCATGAACTTTGGGGGATACTAAATGAATTTGGACTTCCTGATTAAGCAGAGAAATTCAATGTTCATGGCTAGTCCTATTTCTTCAAAGATTTTGTAGGCCTTCTTGTGTGGTCCATATGGCTCTTTAAATGGAAGAATTGACCAATGATTCCTTGTAATGATATGTGGGAAATTGAATCATGATTCCTAAAAAAATAATAACCGCACAATTTGGATTAATAGAGTAATAGTTATTATTAAAACTGTAAAATAACATGAATCTGGATGAATTCAAATAATACTCAAATATTATATTTAATATTTAAACATTAATATTTCACACGAATTATGAAAATTTCATATAAAATCAGTAAAAGGAGTATATATATATTTTAAAATATTAATAACATTAGATCCCCCACACATAGGTTTGTGCATGTAATCATGTGCAATAAATATAAAAAACATTACCAAATAATTCTCACTCTCCAATAAATATTAAGACTTTTTTCCCCAATCAGGGGTGGTTTAGATCATTTCACTCTTCCATATTGAATTCCACGACAAAATTTTATAGAAAAAATGTTCCAAAAACTAGTAAATTTTCATGCTCAAATTTCGAAATGGAAAATGTGGACATTTAAAACTCACACCTCTCTAGATGATAAAATTTATTAATGGTGGTTAACTATTAAACAAACAAAAAAGTTAAAATCGTAGAGTTCTAAAGATCAATAATCTTCCATTCACAATCCTGATGTTCATAAGAAACAAGAGGTATTTTGAAGAGGAATTTATTTGGCTGTGGGACAGTAGGAATCCATTATTCAAAAGAGAAGAAAGTAGGGTAAAATACCAACATGGAAAAACCAATGAACAATATTTTTGATATAAAACATGGAATGAAATGGAAACACATATTTAAATGGGAACAATTTTGTGAATTAAGACACAAAAGTGGAATAAAAAATGAAGGGAATGAGAAGATGGAATATTTACAAATCACAAAACTTCTCTTAATGAAAAAATAATATATAATGAAAGGGTTCTATTTTTATTTTAATTGGTTTTGAAAGTTGAACATGAAAAATATCTCACAATCATATCCCACCCCATGATTGATATCTTCATGAAACTTATTTTATTAGTTATAACAAGATCAAAGCTTCAGTAAGAGTGACTTTTGACCCACCAAAGACACAACCCATGCTTTTTGGGTCTTTCTTTTTAATTTTTTGTTGATTTTTTAACAATTTTTAATAAAATGTGAACAATATGTCATAATCACATATACATTACCAAGACCCACTAAATAACAACCTCTCCCCCTTACTAAAATATAATCATTCCCTCAATAATATGATAACATGTTGAAAATCAATAAAAGGGAACCCAAAATGAAATCCATTCCCTACACATAAATTTCAATAAATAATGCAATTTAAATCCATTTAGGTGTTGGATGGGATAAGGTATTGGGATTACAATGTGGATATCAAAGAAAATGTTTTCATAGGCTCTAAGGGGCTTTCAATAGGAGGATTAATTTTAGGTAAATGAAGGGATATTTGGATATTGTGATTCTCATGTGATTTAGAAAATGCCTCTATCATATTAATGTACACCAAAGTAGGAAACTCATATCGGAGTTCCACAAACTAAAGACTCACAATCAGGGGTGAAAAAACAAATTTTTAAAATATGGCCATATGTGGCCTTTGAATGAAAGATAATGTTATTCCTTATGGTTAGGGAAAATAATTTTTCAAATAAAAAATTGAGTATTCAAAATTTGTTGAATTTGTAAAAATATTCTTTATCCAAATATATGATGAAAACATAAAATATTTTAGATGAAACAATGTATTTTGACTCCCCAAAATTGTTACACAATATTTCAAAAGATGGAAGTGAGTAATCACGACTCATTATTTTCCATATTTTTAAGTGGTTTTTATTACTGTTTTTCATTTTTTTGGATTTATTTTAGTTTTTTATATAAAGACACACCCAAAAAAGAGTAAATAAAAACCGTGAGGAGAAAAGTGGTAAAAAATTGAAATATAGGGGAAAAATAAAAAATAGGGAGAGAGAGGAGGAGATAGAGAGAGTTAAAGGGAAATAGGTTCCACTAGTTTTTATTTGGTGGGTCATCATCCCCATCCAGTGGTGTGTTTACTGTAGATTTTTTGGATCCACTGGAAGTTGATGTTGTTCCAAGATTGTGTGTCCTCTCATGGTTATACTTTAACCAATGTCTTTTAATCATGAATGTCCTTTTTGAATATGGTTCTTGGACTTACACTCCCCCAAATGAGTAAATATTAGTAAGAAAAAAAGTACCATCCCAACAAGAATTAATCTTACCTGGGTGAATTCGAAATCTAGAATTGAAGAGAAATACCTTTTAACTATAATGGAATACCTTTATTAGGATGTGTTTTTCATGGAGAACCTTAACATTTTCTTTTTATAAATTGGGATTCTCATAGGAATCAAGTCAAATATCCTCCAGTTCATCCACTTGCATCAATCTTTCATCAACAGATTTTTCAACATCAAATTTACATGTTTTCATAGACCAAAATGAATTATGTTGGATTTCAACTGGTAAGTGACATGCTTTACCAAAAACTATCCTAAAAGGAGACATTCTAAAGGGTGTTTTATAGGTAGTTTGATAAGACTAAAGTTCTTCACCAAGTCTTTCAGGACAATCATTTATAGAGGGCTTAACAATTCTATCAAGCACTCCTTTTTACTTCTCTAATAGAAAGTTCAACCATTCCATTTGTTTGGGGGTGATATGCAGTTGATGTTTTCTGTAAAACCCCATTCTTTTTCAAAATATATTCCATGGTTTGATTAAAGAAATGGGTTCCTACCTCACTTATCAAGGCATGTGGTTTTCCAAATTGGTAGAAGATGTGTGTCTTAAAAACTCACTAATAGTATGTGAATCATCATTTCTAGTTGGTTTGGCCTTAACCAACCTAGAAACATAATCAACCGCAAGAAGAATGTATAAGAATCCACTGGAATGGTAGAATGGTCTGACAAAATCGATTCCCCAAACATTGAAGATCTCAAAAAAAATTAAGGGATTTTGAGGTATTTAATTTCCCTTTGAAATTGTGCCAAACATTTGGAAAGTGGGACATGATTGACAGAACTCAAGTGAGTCTGTTAAGAGCAAAGGATAGAAGAATCTATGGTCCAGGACCTTTCAGGAGGTCCTTTGTGGTCCAAAGTGGCCACCTCTGGGAAGTGAGTGACAAAATTATAATATTGAGGAATGTTCATCTTCATCAACACATCCCCTAATTACCATGTCTTCCCTAGTTTTCCAAAGTTTATTTTCTTCCCAAAAATAGTATTTTGAATCAGTTTTCATCTTCATTTTTTTATTTTGAATTTTTTTTAGAAAAAACACCAGAAACCAATTAATTTACAATTGGGTCATACCACGATGTCTTTAGAGTGAGAGATGTAATGTGCTCAGTGGGGAATTCAGGATCAATGATTTCAGAATGAGAAGAATTAGAGATTCTACAATGGGGATCAGCCACATGGTTACTCTTCATGATCTATCTTTGATTACAAGGCCAAACTCTTGGAGCTTTAGGATCCATCTTAATAGCCTTGGTTTGGAATAAGTTTTCTTTAGTAATAACTTTATAGAAGAATTATATTTTTAGATGATGATTTTGGAACCTAAGAGATAGGGACCCAATTTATCAATGGAGAAAACCACTACTAAAAGTTCCTTTTCAGTCACAGGGTAGTGAGATTGAGTTTCATCCAATGTTTTTGAGGCATAATAGATTACATGTGGAATTATTTCTCTTCTTTGACCAAGAATAGACCCAATGGCTCTATCAGAAGAATCACACAACAAATCAAAGGGTAAGCACCAATATGGGGGTTGGATTATTGGGGTATATGTAAGAGCAGTTTTGAGTTCAATGAAGGCATTCTTCAAAACCTCATCGAAATGGAAAGTAAAATCATTTTGGAGCAAACAGGTGAGTGGGAGGGAAATCCTACTAAAGTTTTAGATGAATCACCAATAGAAACTAGCATGACCAAGGAATTAATCGATGTATCGAATAGAAGTAGTCTTAGAAAGTGATTGGATCACTTCATTTTTGGCAGGATCGACTTCAATACCATCTTTTGAAACTATGTGCCCTAGAACAATCCCATTTTCAACGATGAAGTGAAATTTTTCAGAATTTAACATGAGGTTACACTTAACACTATTTTGGAGGCCTAGAGAGAGTGAATAAAAGGAAGATTCAAATGACCAGCCAGAAATGGTAAAGTCATCCATGAAGACATCTATGCAATATTCAATATCATACACCTATAGAATGTTACAGGAGAATTGGAAAGGTCAAAATTAATTATCCTATATGCATATGTTCGAAAGGGGATAGTTAAAGTAGTGTTTTCTTGGTCCCAAGGTGTTATTGGGATTTATATGTTATCAGTGTATCCATCGAGAAAGAAATAGTGCGACTTTCCAACTAATCGTTATAGGTTGGGATTGTATTTTGATTGGGGGGGTTTGTTTTTAGATCTCTAATGAACTGATTACCTGTTGGTGTTTGATTTAAAAATTTGATAAATATTGGGTTGAGTTTATCATTAGGTATTTAAGCTTGTGATATCCTTGGGCCTTGCGTTATATTTCATTAAATTAATACCCATGTCACTAGTTGACATTGATTGGAATTACCAAGTGTTAAGGATTTAATCCAAGCCAATCTTAACTTAGGGATATATTATTAATCATATCTAGTTTATCTTAGTATATTAATTGTTCCAATAATCCATGGAAACTATTCATTAAATAAAACAAGTAATTAATCCATGACATGTTATGTCCAACATACACAAAATTAATTCAAAGAATATTCATTGATCAAAATTTATCAATCACTTAATATATCTTAATTATAACTCACCCAAATGAAAGATTTAAATAGCCATTAAGATCATTACTAATCAGGTTTATTATATTTATGATTATGAATTATATAAATAATTAAAATAAATGGATAAGAAAATATTTGTGCATCGAACACACACACACACACACACGAACAATGATGTGATTTAAAAAAGAACTTTAGATTGATTGAGAAAGAAAAAGAAGGGAAGCATATTCCACTAGATTTAAAATATATTAATAGAATTAATATTTAAGAACATAGGGTGGATTATATAAATATAATAAAAAGAATAAACTTGAATTAAAATAGTATTACAGAAACAATCACTTACACGGTTATAATTTGAGAACAACACAAAATTAAATGAAGGGAAAGAAGGAGGAATGGTTTCTCAAGTAAGAACACGAGTATGGAAGATCCTCCCAAGCCCTTGGAAGAGCCTTGGTCGTCCTAACCTATCCTACTTTGCTATGAAATTCCAACCACATGCATAGAGGAGAGGGGGTTGTATTTATAGCCCAAGGAGGTGGACTATTTTCATTCTGAATTAGCCCCTCCACTTGCATCACCAATTTGTCCATCCAGACGACCAAATATTGAGATATGATATTCTTATGAGTTATAGATAATAATTTTGGATGACTACACTCATAATTTTGAGCCATTTAGGATTATAGAGCCAATGTTATGGCTGTTTGGGTAAACAATTTTAATCTATCCATTTAAATCCAGACTTTTTAGAAGGCCAAAATGTTAATGGGTTTATGAATAAGAATATTCCATTAAATAAAAATAATTTATTCTAACACGTTGGCCACACATATCATATATTTCGTACTGCAAAATCCCAACTTGATTTGATGACTAGATCATGAGGACTGTCATGAATAGTGTCCGGATTTTAATTCTTGTCCAGAATGGTGGGTTGGACTTCAATGCATCTGTCTGTCCCGTTTTTGTTGTATTTGGACCTTCAAATATTTATAAATGATTCCTTTGGATAATCAAGAAAATATGTTAGAGTTTCATAAAATTTGGGCTTCGGAAATTCTCCCAATAATGCAATCATCATGGCTTGTCCTGTTTCTTCATAGATTTTGTGGGTCTTCTTGTGTTGATCATATGAACCTCCAAATGGAAGATTTAGCCAATGGTCCCTTATACTAGAATGTTGTAATTTGAATAATGAATCCTGAAAATTAGGAATCAGGCAATTTGGATATGTAGGATGAGTGTTAATATTGAAACATTAAACAAACATGAATTTTAATGAACTCAAATAGTGCTATAAAATTATATTTAGTATTTAAAAATTAATATTTCAAAAAAACTATGCACATTTCATATAATATCAGTAAATGGATTATATAATAAGTTATGAAAATATTAAAAACAACATATCCATTACTCTTCAGTTTTTACATGTCCTCATGTGCAACAAATATAAAAAACATAAAAAAATCATTCTCACTCACCAACAATTATTACAATTTTGTTTTCCTCAATCAGGGGAGGTTTAGATCATTTCAACCTTCCATATTGAATTCCACCATAAACTGTTACACAAACAATGTTAAAAAACCCTTTATTATTCATTCTCAAATTTATAAATAGAAAATGTGGACACTCAAAACTCACACTTCTCAAGATGTAAAAATTCATTAATGGAGGTTCACTATTTCACCAACCAAAAGTGAAAATATTATAGTTTGAATGAGCTCTTATCTTCGA
Source organism: Viscum album (assembly GCA_963277665.1). Classification (NCBI taxonomy): domain Eukaryota; kingdom Viridiplantae; phylum Streptophyta; class Magnoliopsida; order Santalales; family Viscaceae; genus Viscum; species Viscum album. Next base: position 959,440,625 of record OY728123.1, read on the forward strand.
TTCGTTATCCAAAAGTGCACAAGATTCAATAATTCTTTTGAAGGTGTCTTTTTGGGTCTATGGGATGGTAGTAATTTATTATTCAATAGAGTAAATAGGGGGGCAAAACACCAACATGGAAAAATCAATGCACAATATTTCTGAAATAAAACATGGAATGAAATGGAAACACATATTTACAAGTGAAAAATTGTGTGAATCAAGACATAGAAGTGGAACAAAATTTTAAGGAAATGGGAAGAAGGAATATTTACAAAACACAAAACATCTCCCAATGACATAAGAATATATAATGCAAGTGTTTTTTTTATTTTCATATTTTTTCTTTTTTTTAAACTAGAACTTGAAAAATATCTCACACTCATATCCCAAACCATGATTGGTCTCCTCATGACAATAATTGTAATAGTTATAACAAGATCAAAGGTTTGAGAAGAGTGATTTTTGACCCACCAATGACACAACCCATTTTTTCTTTTTTCTTTTTTTTGATTTTTTTATCAATGTTGGCACCAATATTTGGGACCAAGAAGAGGGAAAAAGAAGGCCCAGATAACTTCCTCACGAAGCCCCTTCATAGAGTTCCCCCAAAACCACACCCATCGTGAAGTGAGGAGGTGGGATGCCCCGTGATTGCAGTTGACATTCGCGAGCCCGCCGTGAAGCGAGGAGGCATGACGGCCCGCAACGTAAGTTCACGTTCGCGAGGCCACCACAAAGCTAGGAGGCAGGATGCCCCACAACCGTAGTTGATGTTCGCGAGCTCTCCATGAAGCGAGGAGGTGGGACACCCCACGGCTGCAGTTGACGTCCACGAGCTCGCTGCAGAGCTAAGTGGTGGGACGCTCTGTGAACCCATTTGACATTCGTGATCCCACCATGAAGCCACCAAGCCCCACTTCCCGCCACATGAGCTCTGCTCTGTGGCACCTCTTGCCTTTAAATACCGGGATCCCCCAAGTCCAACAGATGGACAATCAGACCTTTCGGCTCCCCAGCTCCCGAATTGAGAAGCATCATTTTGCTCTGCAAACCATGAGCTGTGTGAGGTACTTCTGCTCTACAAAGTGCCAACCCTTTGTCTCGTTTTGATCCCCTCATCCGAGGGAGATGCATTTCAAGATGCCTAAGGGTCTTCACGAAGGGAGGGGATCCCCAAGGGGACCTGGGTCATTGTGGAGCATTTATGCTTCGTGAAACACTCTTCACGTACACATGATCCAAATGCTAAGGCAAGGTCACAATACTTTGAGAAGCACATTGCTTCCCGATACCTTGCTTTGTGAGGCACCATTTCTCCGAAAGGTTGTGCTCTGTGAATTCCCATCCACATCACGAAGCACCTCCCATATGAACCACTACCCTATGATAAGTTTATGGAACCCCACTTTGCGAAGCACACCCCTTCGCAAGTTCCCTCTGCCATGCTGAACAACAGAGATTCACAGGGCCCCTTCCTATGGACCCTCTTCTTAGGAATTCCTCTTCCCGTGCGACCCTCCAGGTTTTCACGATGTGACTTCAAAATCCCCGGGATGATACTGCCCATTGCGTTGCTTCGCCTAATGCTTCTTCATATAGGCAAACTAATGGTTGTTGCTTCTTCGCATAGCCACGCTAACGTGGACCCCTCGATGGTTCGCTCTGCGACACCCCCTCATTACAGTGTTGTCGGTGCCTTCCCTCCCATAAGAAACAGAGGGTACCGGTTGTGTAAGTCCTAGGGGTGTGGATAAAACCGAACTCATCTGATCTGCATGATGTTAAACTGCCAATCACCATCATCCTCAACACATGACATTAAACTGTGACCTGGCCCCGTGCCTCGCATGCAGGGTCCCCCCGCCTTGGACAATTTCTATGCCCCCTGGTCCCCTTAGGGGATGATATCCTCCTTATGGGAGTGGAGTTCATCCATAGTGGAAGGGCAGCCACCTTGGGATAAGATGCTAGATTTCCTTCTATGAGGCAGCATAGAATCCCTACTCATCCTTTCATATTCTGTCTCCAAGGCCAGTGTAGAGGGCGTGATAGGAAACGAGGCTCCTTATTTTTCGGTCCCAAGTCCCTCTCTTGCTGTGCTTTGTCGCCATGGGCCTCCATCCTAGAGTATGTCCAAATCTATCTCTCCATGGGCCGCTCCACGCATAAGCCCCACTCCACATCCCACAGATGCACCTTTCACGACGTGGTCGTCAGACCTTTGCTGCCTCTTGTTTCTCACACCAAGCATGACTCACGTGGGCTTAGAGTATGCATCGACCATGAAATCACCCCATCCAGCATGACGTTAAACTGTATTCCTCTCCCCTGAACTACGAGGAATTTGATCCATGTCAAGGCATGGTATGTAGGAAGCCTCCCTGAGATTCAAGCCCACCACTACTCGGTCGTTCCGAACCCATTCAGGTCAGTTCACCAACACCCTGGGCAGCCTAGAGTGTAAGACTCATGCCACCACCCAAACTATGAAGACTTTGATCGATATCAAGGAATAGTACGTAGAAATCCTCCATGAAGTTTAGGACCACCATCCAACTGGACCCCATGGGCCACCTCAGAGAATATGCCCCAAATGCCACCAACCCAAACTACAGGGACTTTGATCCATGTCAAGGCATGGTACATAGGAAGCCTCCACGAGGTTCAAGCCCAACACCCATCAGACCCCCGGTCCATCTTCACGTCAGTTCCCCGACACAACCCAACCCAAAATATGGGGACTTTGATCCATGTCAAGGCATGGTATGTAGGATGCCTCCATGAGGTTCAAGCCAAACACCCATCGGACCCCCAGTCCATCTTCACGTCAGTTCTCCAAAACAACCCAACCCAAACTATGGTGAATTTGATCCATGTCAAGGAATGGTATGTAGGAAGCCTCCATGAGGTTCAATCCCACCACCCATTGGTCGCTCCGACCCCATTCACGGTGGTTATCCCTTGTCCAGCATGACGTTAAACTGTATTCTACACCTAAACTATGAGGACTTTGATTCAGGTCAAGGCATGGTACGTAGGAAGCCTCCATGAGGTTCAATGCCACCACCCAGTCGTTTTGACCTCCTCCATGTCAGTTCGACCCCATCGAGCGGTAATCTATTTTGACCCCATCCAGTGGTAAGCCGTTGCGACCCCATCCAGTGGTAAGAAGTTGTGACCACATTTAGTGGTAAGCCATTGCATCCTCATTCAGCGGTAATCCTTTTCAAACCTCATTCAACAGTAAGTCGTCATTAGATGAACTATGAAGACTTTGATTCCCTACAACGAGGATACGTAGGAAGTCTCTTCGAGGCTCAAGATCAACAATACCTTCATCTTCACGATGGTCTCATCCCATTCACCATCCCCATCAACCGCTCCATTATACATTCTGATCCTTACATAGGCCACAACATACCTTTGGGATCATGCCATTGCATTCCACATTCCACTTAATGGCATTCGGTAGGCCGACCACGTGATGGCCCCAATATCAGTGTTCCCTCTAGGGGGTTCCTCCATCAGATCCACTATATTTATTCTTCTGATCATCCTGATCTGTCTTCGATGGACGTTAAACATGTGGCATACCCTGTGATAAACATGGGATGCCGAGGAAAACCTCAGATACAAGCCCATGACATTTGATTCCCTACATCTGATGTGGGTTTCCTTGGGCTTTAGCGCCCTCGAGAATCCCTATAATAAGGGACAGAAGAGAGACACACCAATCCCCAGTGCCTAGACATGCCAGTGATGACCAGCATGACTACTCCCCTTACCGATGGTTATTTCCTTGACCAGACCCCTTGGAATGTCCTGACAGAAGCAGCGTAATTAACTCGTTTCTATGAATATATGTCACTGGGAAGATTTTCACGAACAACGAATTAAATGTATGAGGGAGACCTAGACTAGGTGACGCATTCTGAGGAGGAATACATGGAAGGAAGAACCGAAATCTCATCATCACATTTCGATCAAGGAGCAAACATCCCTGAACATGGAATAGATGTCGCCCACCTTTGAAAAGTGGGAATGTGGGGTAACAAATCCATCCCTATCGCACTCAAGAAGACGGATGTGTGCGCCCCGGAGAAAGTTTCAGAAACAGAAACGGTGAACCACGACATGACGTTCTTCTCCTCAATATGGAGATTAGTAGCGCTTGGGGAATCAATCGATTGACATGTCACCAGATCCAGCTATCTGGCACTCGGTCCCGCCAAGAAAATAGTTTGTCTGGCGTGAAACTCCCCAGATGCTGGGGAAATAGAATATTGGACATCTTTTTCTACGATGTTGTCAGCATGGATCTCTCTTACCGGTCACGAAAGATGGAACGACGTTGGGGTATTGGTCGTTGATCCCTTTTTATTTCATCACTGACGAGTTCATCTCTCTACTTCTCAGGAATCTGGTTACTACCATAGGAAAGCGTTCACCACCTTCCCACCTACGTTGGGGCAGGGTAAAGGCCAACACAACCCCTCCGTGTGGCTACATTGCATCCACAACGGCTTCTACGTCCACAACCATGGGGTTCCCACACCCCATCTCCCCATTTGAAGTTATCCAACGAAGGGTAATTAATGACCTTATACGTTTTTAGAAGGAGGAGGGAATAATCCCAACCCGGGATATGGCCCACCCGGACCTGGAGGCGTCCAAGCCCCACCTTCAACGTTGCCCCCGAGGGTCGCGTAGGGAGCTGCTACTCCCCACACCAACATTCAATCATTTCGGGAGCCTGTCCCCAGAGCGCTTTGACGACTCCCTGCCTTTTGCTGATGAGGTGGGTGACGTTCGGCCCAGCCCGGTCAGAGACTGAATCCAGGGGCTCCCAGTAAGGACCCCCCACCCAGTAGCATCAGCGCAGCCGCCCGACCTTGTTGGAGGAGTAGGTAAGGTATGTACCTACACCACCAGCATCGGCTCACCCAACCCAAAGCCAGCATCGGGCACAATCTGAGGATCCCCACTAGGCAGTGTTAACATCGACGACTACTGTGGCCCATTCCACTACCGACACATATCATCAAGTCCCTACACACACTAAGCAGGGGATCTTATACTCCCAACCAGGATCGAGGCCCCAACCACCCCACGAGAAGATTGGGTCGACTCTCCTGGTCCCAGGCATGAGCGGGGGTCATCGTAAACCAACCCACAGCGATGACACCCCATACGGTGGTCCTCCCCATATGATTAACACAGAGAGAGTAGGTCTTCCCCGCTTTGAGGCTAGGCGTGGAGGTCTGTACCGTGCTACCCCCAATCTGAATGAAGGTCTGCCCCACAATGGTGATGTTCGATACATAAGACTTCACATGCCCATCACACCGGGTATAGAGCCATTCCTCTTGCCCACCACCTTCGGCGTGGAGAAGTTACCCATTCAATCTCTCTCCAATGTGGGGATCCTCCCTACATCCTCTCCGCAGCTGGCGAAGGTCCTCCTTGCCCGGACAACCAGAGGGGTGAAGGCCAGCCTCACTCCACCCGCAACATGCATGGAGGTCCTCCCCATTCTCCCTCTGGTTCTAGAGAATGTTTTTCCTGCTCAAGTTCTATTCATGGAAGTCCACCCAAGTCCCCTTTTACATTTTTCTTGGTGCTCCCCACACATTGGCTATCTCAAGTGGAAACCCTCTCTGCTCTGCCACCAGTGCGGCCGAAGGACCACATGTCGGAAATCTCCCCTGTGCCAAGGAACCACCCAGGGACAGGAGGGCGGGTTGTCACCGCCACAAGAAGAATCCCAGGAAGGCCTGGATGGAGATCAAACCGGTCCAATTCTCAGACTCTAAATCAGAGTACAACTCAGCACGAGAACCCTCTCCTCGCTCATCCGTGTCAAGGACCGGAGAAGGGACGAGGCGCATCAGCCAGGTGCTCCCAGAATGTGAGGTCCATTGGATTCCCGCCTCCCTCTGCAGGTTTATCCAAGAGGATGAAAATCTGGTGACCCTGTAGGTTATGGTCATGAAATCTCCACCATCGTCACCGGAAGTTCTTTCTATCTCCACAAGAGATCACGAAGAGATATTCTCGGGACTAGTGGCAGGTGAGCAATAGTGCAACCCACCACTAATAGCCCTGGACCTTGAGCAAGGGAGGATAGTCGTCAGCTCGTCCTACTATGTCGTAGCATCCAGGTCACTACACTCTTCGGAGGACATCCCGAGAATCGGTGGCCAGTCAACCTGTTCGCCGTATTCTCCACTAGCCAACCTTCCATCGCAACGGTCTTCCTCAGTACTGCTACCAGTTCCTCCACCACCCCCAATTGGAGAGTGGGGAAATCAAAGGCCAGACCCTAAATTTGATCCGAGGAGCTTTTGGATCATCCTTGCAGTGGACCACTTCCCTGAGAAGTTCTTGTCTGCAGTAGTGCGGGATTTCCACATACCCGAGTCCCTCACCCCAGAGGAAGTTGAGTATTTCCACTACACCCTATGGGTGACGCATTTCAGACTGCGTCATGAGCACATGGTTTATCCATGTAACCAAGCGCATTTTGAAGACATCAGCGAGCAGTTTCATCTAGTCGATCTGGCCGAACTTCCTGTGACCCAGCACCCTAAGTCACCAGGCCATCGTGAGGCCCTCGAATAGCAATGTGTTCAGAGTATCAACGTACTTCACAAAATTTTCCGGGAGGCTACCTCCCATGTGAAAATTCATGGCTGGGGGCAGTATGCTGCCCTCCTCTTGAGCCCTATCAGGCGGCAACCCGACTCGCTATGCGATATTGAGGACATTCCCTCAAGAAGGGTCGTGATAAACATGGTAGACATAGTGGAAAAAGAGGAAGATATGGAGTTTCTCGATGGAGAATTACCCCATGAGGGTGTTCCACCACTGTTGGACCCATCAGGGAGGATTACTCATCAGGAGAGGAACCTCCTAGGTCTCCCTGCACCCACTGAGGAGTTGGTACTTAACCAGAACGCCGGTAAGGGCAAAGAGAATGTTGGTGCTGTCATGTACTCTAACCCATCCGCCATAGTTAAAAAGACAGAGGAGAACCCTGGGAAGGCCACGTTGTGCCAAAAAATTTCTACGAAGAAGAGGTTAGTCGAAGAACTCCTACTTGAACACGCGGAAGAGCGATGACCTGACTATAGTGATCCTAGGTCAGGGATGTAGGGGTAGGAACAACTGCCCCTTGGGGAGATGCCTCCAGGAAACCCTGATCATACCACATCCACTAACAGGGTTGAAGGTGGAACTCATGGAAATAGGGCATAGTATGTCTCACCAAACCCTCCCAAACGGCGGGGCAATCCAAGGAATCCGGCCCAGGTTCCCCCAGCTGCCCCGCAAGCCACTCCACCAGTTGCTCCACGAGCCACTGAACCCGTCTACCACATCGAAGATCCCGACAACACACTCGTGGTTAGGGATCCCATACTAGACAGGGACCCCTACCCGGATAATCAATGGCGGCACTCATATCCCGCCTTGAGGCATTGGAAACGTGGAAGGAGGCAATTTCACCAGATGGCTAGCCATACCCATCATGGGTGGATGATACGTCGGCGCCTCTGGGTTTTGGGAATCCCACCTTCTCCCCCTTTAATGGGACGGGGGACCCATCGTAGCATCTGGCCCACTTCAACTAGAGGTGTGGGACCATGTTGGGGAGTCCAGCACAAGAGGAGACACCAAGCTCCGCTGTTTCGTTCAAACACTAGAGGTGCTGACATTCATCGGGTACAGCCAACTCCCTATCGGATCAGGGACCACCTTTAAGGACCTTCGCAGTCAGTTCCTCTACTAGTTTAGCTCTACCACCCAGAAGACCAGTATCACATACCTCTTCAAGTTCATGAAAAGTCCTGATGAGCGTGTTGTGGACTTTATCGCCCGATGGAAGGGGCTCACATACTCCCTCGACATGACACTGACTCAGGATAAATTACAAATGAAGTACGTAGGGAATGTCAAGAAGGAACTGGTTCCCTCACTGACCACTCAGAACTATCTCAGAGGGTTCTTAGACTTATCAGATAAGGCCTAGTGCCTTGAAAACCCAGAAATAGGCCAGCCAGGCACGTCCACTTCCCCCTGTAATCCTAGCAAGGAGAGACGCCAGAGCTGAGCCCACCATGGTGGCCCAAATAGAAGCCCCAAGGTAGCTATAATTTATACAAGTAGCACCAGCCCTGCAACCTCGCAGAGGTCCTCCACCTCAGGCATAGCCTCTAGCTCTGCAACGTCCTCAGAATCGGCAGGCGCTCCCACGTAATGCACCGCCACCACCCAGGCGGGACAATCAGGGCCCACCTCCTCGATAGGACCCTCCAGCTCCTCTTCAGGGCCAGGATCCAAATGGCCCCTATCAGGAAAGAAGACACCAGAATTACCTGTTCAGCGAGAATCAGGTCCCCAGTTACTTATGTAGCACCCTAGAGCAGGGGATTGTATGCTTGCCTGAGTGAAGAAGGCTGACAGAGGTGAATCTCTCTGATCACACCAACTACCGCCCTTATCACCGACTCCTGAGTCACACTATTAAGCAATGACATGGGTTCAAGGACTGGCTCCAACACTAGGTCAATAACAACATAGTCAGGTTGGTCCCAGCCCCAGCACAAGTGGCGGGTGTCTTTGTGAGATCAGATAGCAGTAGCGACAGTGAATGTGAGTGGAAGCAGGTTTTTGGTCGCGGGTCCTAGAAGTATAACGACTCGATGGCTCACAGGATGGTCACCCACACCCATGGAATTATCCATGAACATTTGAATTAGCTTGAGCCTTTAGAATCTTCGACCACCACCTTTTCATCATCATCTCAGCTGGCCTCTTCCCAGAAGAGAAAGCATCAGTGACACAAGAAGAAGAAACGTGCCATGCCAATGTCGTCGTCACCCCTCACTCTCGGGGACTTCATGCCCCCTGAGATAGGGATTCACCTAGGATCCTTCCAGAGGTGGATGATTCTTCAATTGAAAGTCAAGGGTATGCATCGGTCAATACTGTTGAGTTGGTAAACCCCTATATGACTCTCGATGAGGGGGAAAGCCAGGAAAACCTCCCCAAAGTCCCTATCCGATGCCAATGTCGGTGAAGATGCTGGTATATGGGTCGTCGTGGAATGCCAGTTGGAACTTCTAGCCAGGTCGTGAATTCAACTAAGACTAGACAACGGGCCTAGTGTAGAGCTCAGCACTCGTAGCCTCTTCATTTAGTGTCATCAGGAAAGCATCCACCACTATTTGTGCTACTAGATCAGGCAGAGACACTTCAGCCATACCGTGACCAGCTTTGCCCAGCAACGGGTGGACCTCAGTCGTCCGAACCTCATCTGGAAGCTACTCTTCAGGCTTCTACTTGTGGGCGGTGAGATATGCCCAACACCAGTCAGTCACCGGTCCATCCAGCAGGGCTCTCCATGACTTCTATCATAGAGAGGCCTCTTGTAAGAAGAAGTCCGCGCCTGGCATGGAAGTACGATGTCCTCAATCACCTTGTCGGCATCCCAGCAAGGCTTTCCATCCTTGAAGCCCTCCACTTGTCGTCAGATATGCGCGAGGCCCTCGTTGGGGATTTATGGTGCCCCCTCCAGTTGGAGACGGAGGTAGCAGCTGCAGAATCCATTCATGCAGAAGCAGTTGAAAATGCCGAATGCCAGACCATCACCTCATTCTTGAGAGAAGATGAAGGCTCTCCCATTCAGGGTCACATATTCCTGTTGTATATCACTGGCCAATTTACCAGTGTGGAGGTGCATTGATGTATCGTGGACATTAGTTCTTGGATCATCCTTTTCCCGACGTGGACGATGCTGAAGATAGGGTTATCTGAGGATGACCTAACTCCCTCTAATTTAAGGATCTAGGGAAATGACAGGACAGATCAGACCCCATTCAGCAAGATCTGTTTGAAGACCCAGTTCGGTGGTCTAGTTTCTAGTACTGAATTTATGGTCATCTCCCAGGACACCGCATACAATGCATTAATAGGCAGACCATGCCTCCATCTGCACGCGGCGGTCCCCTTATCATACCACCAATGCCTTATGTACTCCCTTAATGGTCAAGTAGACATACTCCAAGGCGATCCATCTCCTTTCACCTCTTGTGAAGACCATTATCTAGATGCTGACTATTAAAAGAGAAAGGATAAGAAGATTATGAAAAGTGAGGTTGAGCCCACCCCGGTCACAGGTGACCCCTGGGCAGGTCTGGATGACGCCTACGTCTTCCCAATCCATCTACTGGAGGTCATGACCCCCGATATGGGGAAATGATTTGTTGTATATAGTATGAGAGGAAGGAATATTCCCAAGTCCAAGTGATGGTGGAAAATAACCTCATACTCCTACAAAAACCATGCTCAGGTGATACCAAAACCTCCTACCCCCATACGAAACTGGGATGTCTACCGCCTGGAAACAGAAGTACATTATAAGTGTCTGTTTCTCCAAGCTGGGATTAACCAGATCAAGACGAAATTCCACTATTGCTTTGATATAACCAAGGGTGGCCCCTTGGGATGAAGGCCAGATGGGATTGGATGGACTACCTTCATCATTATGGTCTCAGCGGCGCATGAATCTTCTAATGCCCTATCCACTGCTGTCCAGGATGGTACCTGCCTCCCGTCTGGTTCTTCCAACTAGGGGGAAGACTCACCCACTAGGAATCCCTCCTCCGCAAGCGAAGAAGAGGATTTGGAGGACCCTCCCCCCACCTTTGAAGAAGGCGTCTCTACCACGGTCGATGAACTAGTACAGTTGAACCTTGGTAGTGAGGTAGATCCGAGGCCCTCATTGATCAGTGTCGCCATGTTCCTCAAGGAACAGCAGAGGTACCTGGAATTCCTTAAACAACACTATGATGTATTCAACTGGAGTTATGACGAGATGCCAAGACTAGATGAATGGGAAGATCAAAGTCTGTATCGACTTCTGAGATCTCAATCATCACTGTCCAAAGGATGATTTTCCCCTTCTTGTGACAGAATTTTTGATCGATGCCACGACCGAGTTCCAAGCCCTCTCCTTCCTGGATGGTTACTCTAGATATAATCAGATTCAGATGGCCCCTAAACATGAAGAGTCCACTACATTCAGGGCACCCCAAGGTACCATATGTTACTAGGTTATGCCCTTCTTCTTGAAGAATTCTGATTCCACCTATCAGCGGGCCATGCATCTCATATTCAAGCCAATCCACAGGACATTGGTGGAGTGCTATGTGGACGATCTAGTGGTCAAATCTCGTCTACTCTAGGACCATCTCAAGGACCTTGAGAAAGTGTTCAGATTCCTCCGCTCCCACCACTAGAAAATGAACCTGTTGAAGTGTGCCTTCGGGGTCACTTCCGGGAAGTTTCTTGGATTTGTTGTTAGGTACCGAGGTATCGAGATCAACCCATAGAAGATCAAGGTGATCCACCAGCTGCCACCACCGAGAAATATCCGAGAGCATCATGGTTTTCAAGGCCACATAGCCTATATATGCCGATTCAGTGCGAATCTAGCTGGAATGTGTTTGTCCTTTTCTTAGCTAATGAAGAAATGATCTGACTATGAATGGAATGAAGAGTGCCAGACAGCCTTTGAGTAAATCAATAAGTACTCGATCTAGCCTCTGGTATTGATGCCACCCGTTTCTAGGAAGCCGCTAATTCTGTACGTGACTGCCCTAGAACGATCTCTAGGTGCCCTTCTCTCCCAGAATAACAACAAGGGGACAGAGAACAGTCTCTACTACCTTATCCACAAGCTCCTTGATACAGAGACCAGGTACTCCCCCATTGAGAAGAGATTCCTTGCGCTTGTATTTGATGTGCAGAAGTTGCGACATTACCGGTAGCACCATGAGGTATAGTTGGCCTCTCAGGTAGACCCAATGAAGTACATTCTGAATCACCCCATGTTGACCAGCCTTCTAGCATGGTGGGCGGTAATCCTCCAGCAGTTCGACATCAGGTTCGTGCCTTAGAAGGCCATTAAGGGGAAGGCATTGGAAGAATTTCTAGATGCCCATCCAACCTCCGCAAGCCAGTCCCTAGACCTGGATTTTTCTTGATGAGGAAATCCTTTAAGTTGATCAAGCCATCCCATGTTGGAAAATTCACTTTGATGGTGCCTCCCAGATCCCCACTGGTAGGAGGCTCATTGATCCTAGGCTCAATAGAGTAAGACTGGGTATCGTCTTTATTACCCCAACACAAGCCATTCTGCCGTACTCATTCCTGTTGTCAGAAGGTTGCATTAATAACGAGGTAGAGTATCAGGATATTATCATGGGCCTCGAGTTGGCTCTCGAGATCGATGTGCCCCATTTTCATATGAAAGGGGATTCCATGCTAGTCATCAAGCAGGTCAACGGTGGCTATTTTGTAAAAAATCCAGAGTTCACACCGTTTTGGAGCGCACCCTCCATCTAATGGCCCAGTTCCCTTCTCGATCGGAGGTTACCCATGTCCCTCGGTCACAGAATGGTCGAGTAGATGCTTTGGCCAGCTTAGCTTCATCACTTGCAGAGCCCGAGTAGGATGATCTGATTATACATGTGGCACACTATAGAGTAATTGCCTTCATCACCCTAGAGGATGACGATGTCCTGCGAGTAAGCCATCTTACTGCCGGATCCTCCACGTCAGGACCGCTAGGCTCTTCAGATGCAGCGGTTGAAGCGACTCCCGACTGGATAGCCCCTTTTGTTGAGTATCTCCAAAATGGTTTCCTCCCAGCTAATCGGGATGAGAGAGAGCGAATTCAATGTCGCACGCTGTAGTTTACCCTCCAGAGCGATCCCATCCTTGAGAAAATACTCTATAAGCACTAGTTTGATGGTGTTCTCCTCCATTCCACTCAGGGGGTTGAGATTCCACAAGTCATGCTAGAGGTTCACGCCAGTTCCTGTGGGTCTCACCAGGCTGGGCCAAAACTGTCTCACTAGATCTGGAGACTGGGGTAATTCTGGCCCTCTTTGATCCATGATTGTATCATGTTTTCCAAGAGATGTCACACATTCCAAGTTCATGCTAACTTTCGGCATCGGCTGTAAGAATCTCTCCACTCCACCAAGTACTCTTGGCCATTCACGGTATGAGGACTCGATGTTGTGGAAGCATATCCACCAATGACAGCTCGCCAATGTAGGTTCATCCTGACCACCATAGATTTCTTTTCCAAGTGGGAAGAGGAAATTCAACTCAAGGAAGTCCAACCCAGTTCCATCATTAGCATCATGAGTTCCAATATCATCCACCGGTTTAGAGTCCCTCACGCTATCCTCACCAATAACGAAACAAACTTCCGAGCGTCCGAGATGAAGAAATTGTACGCTAAGTACAATATCTGTTCTAACCACACCTCTTGATATCACGTGCAGGAAAATGGATAGATCGAGGTGTTCAACAAAACCCTCTCTAACATTTTGCAGAAAATGGATGCCCATAATAAGATGATTTGGCCAGACAAGCTCCCCAACATCCTTTGGGATTATCAGAAAACGACTCGCAATTCCACCAAGGTGACCCCATATTCCCCAGTTTATGAGGCTGAGGCTGTCATGCCCCTAGAATTCCAGCTGCCTTCGTTATGCACCATGGTCTATGACTAGCAGGCGCCAGATAAAGTGGAAGAAATCCATCTAGCTGAATTGGATGAACTTGATGAGAATAGGCTCTATGCCCTGCACAATCTGGAAAGGAATCAGAATAAGATGTCTAGAGACTTTAATAAAAAGTTTTTCCATCGCTCTTTTCATCAAGGAAACCTGGTATTGGCTCTCCAAGCGCCAATGATCCCTGGTAGGAAACAACCCAAGTTAGAGCCCAAATTGGAAGGACCTTACATAGTCCACAAGGTTCACCCCAATCGAGCATACTCTATGGTAACCATGGATGGTGAGCGTATAACTCCTCCCACCAATGACAATTTATTCAAAATATACTTTTCCTAAACCAAATGGTCTGGAATGACCTTATACTAGATTGTCCTGCATGACCTTAAACTGGATGGTCCTGCACGACCTTAAACTGGATGGTCTCGCATGACCCTAAATAGCACGCCAGTCCTACAGGACCTTAAACTGTCCAGTCCTGCATGACATTAAACTGCACATTGTCCATCATGACGTTAAACTGTGTTTTGTGAACTATGTATGGCTTGATTCCCATCCACATGGGATATGTAGGAGAGCTCAGACGGCTCATCTTGAGCCCAGCCCCGAGCTCTTCTCTTTGACTATCCCCCCTAGGTATAGTTTTCTCGAAGGATCCTTGCGCGATATAATGAGGCTTCATTAGCCCTTCTCATGGAAGGGTTTTAATGGTGGCACCATGTGCCTACACCTGTTCTTTTATCCTCCCACATATTCACTACATGACATTAAACTGCATGGCCTTCAAGAACTACGTATTGCTTGATTCCCATCCTCATGGGATAGGTAGGAATGCCTGGAAATTTCATTTGTAGGACCATCCCTAATGCCAGAATCTTCCCCTAGGTTCAAGACATTTGGTGGGGTGTAGAATGTTTCCCCAATTCATGTCGAGATAACCTTGACCTGATCATACGTCCCTCTCCCTGGAGACTTTCGCCTCTTTCATAGATGGGTACAACTATGCTTCACCCACTCCTTGACTGGGACTCCATCACCATCCCCATTCGGAAGGGCCCCTGAATGGTATGGATTCCAAGCCTAAGGGACCTCCTACCATTACGAACCAACTTCCTTGAGGATATCGAGTAACAAACCGATACAAGTCTCTCGTTTCGAATATAGTCAGCGGTCGATGTTCATTTTTTGCTCCCATTTGAGGTCACTATAGAGACACTGTGTTTCGAACATGGTCAACAGCTTTCCTAGATCATTAAGACCACCCTAAGATGTCCCAGAAATCGAGTGTAGTGGTTCATTCTACCCCGTTGTATATCAAAGAGACGAACTCTCTTCGGGAAAAGCCAGGTTTTAGTCCCCCATATGGCGGGGAGAGCTGAAACCAGCTCCTTGTTTCCCACACCGAGCACCACTCACGTGGGCATAAAATATGTGAAGAGGTAGTAACCGTACAAGAGGGAATATAGCCTTCCAATCCAAGGCCCATCCTCAGGCCACTTGGCCTTTTCGGGCCCCCGACCCTGGTTCTCTCTTCTTGGATGGTACGGCGTGGTATGGGATTATGTCCTCATTCACATCGCGTTGCTCGCCATGATGTACACATCCCCGGATGAGATTCCTTATCCTCCCTCGTCCTCACTGCAATACGTTAAACTACAAACTGGTCCGGACTTTCTTACTGAGGCCCAGTCTCAGGCCCCATGGCCTTCTCAGGCCCCATCCCTCATCCTCACTACAAGAAGTTAAACTGCAAACTAGTCAAGCCTTCCTGACTGAGGCCCAGCCTTAGGCCCCTTGGCCTTCTCGGGCCCCCATCCCTCATCCTCACCGCAAGACATTAAACTGAAAACCGGTCGGGCCTTCCTGAAAAAGGCCCATCCTCCGGCACCGTGGCCTTCTCGGGCCTCTGGCCCTCGTCCTCACTGCAAGACATCATACTGAAAACTGGTCGGGCCTTCCTGACCGAGGCCCAGCCTCAGGACCCTTGGCCTTCTCGTGCCCCCAACCCTCATCCTCATTGCAAGATGTTAAAATTAAAACTGGTCAGGCCTTCCTGGCCAAGGCCCAGCCTTGGTCCCCTTGGCCATCTCGGGCCCCCGTCCCTTGTCCTCACTGCAAGACGTTAAACTGCAAATAGGTCGGGCCTTCCTGAATGAGGACCAGCCTCAGGCCCCTTATCCATTTCGGCCCTACTATAACGACCCGAAATTTTGAATAAATTTTGTTGCCTAACATTGTGTGTTATTTTTATTTTATACTCAACAAAACTATTTCATTTAATAAAATGAGTATAATTAAAATAAGACTATTGGGTTTCGACTGTTATATGACTGTTGGTCAATATGACCGTTGGAAAGTAAATTTTGCGATTTTTGCCTATAAATACAAGTTATATTGATTAATTAATATAGAAAGAAGATTTCATGGCCCCATCAAGTAGTCTCGGGACAATCGAAGACCATCTGACGGAACTCGGGAAGGAGGTAGCACCTTTGGGATTTTCTCCAGACCAAACCCTAGCCAAACATCATCATGTGAAGCTGGAACAAAATCGCCTTCGCGAGAAGTTCAATCTGATAGAAATCACTACTCGGGAAATGTTGGCTGAGCCTTCCCAAGATTCTACCACCCTAGCACACATTACTCTTAGGGCTTATGTCAGTTTTATAAGGGTCTATTTAACGAGATTGTAACTCCCTTGTGTAATCCTTTGATTTAAATAAAAATTGTGATTTATTCTTATGGTGAAGATTGTGAATTTTCAAATGTCCGGATAAATATAGTGTGAATATTATTGATGAATTTTAGGAAAAAAGGATATTTTAGAAATATTTATGTAAACCTGAAATAATTAATAATGTTTAATGATTTTCAAAAAATGGTCTTCTACATTTATGTTCAGTAAGAAATTTAGAGTCTAATAAGATCAACTTAATTTTTTATGAATAGTAAATTATGAATAGTGATTTCAAACTTATGATTATTAATGTGATCAAATGGATTATGTAACCTCACTTAAGAAAGCATAAATATAATTTAGGCACTTTGATTATGTAATGTGATTCAATAAAATAAGTAAATAACTATTTTAGAAATTATTGGTAAAGTATTATTTTTTTCAGGGAATAGTTTTTTTTATTTAAAAATTAAATTAAAAATATTTTGAAAATTAATTTCATAAAATAGAGGTCATTTTTGAAATCACAGTATTGATATTTGGTTAACGTGAATTTTTGGGATTTTTCTGAAAGAGTTAAATTTTCAGTGAATAGTTTTTTTATTTGAAAATTAAATTCAAAATATTTAGAAAATTATTTTCATAAAATGGAGCTCATTTTTGAAATCATAGGATCTATATTTGGTTAAGGTGAAATGTTGGATTGTTTCTGAGAAAGTTGAATTTTTGTTGAATAGTGAAAATACATTTTTTGAGTTTTAGGTGTTTAATGACATCATTAAGGATATAATAATTATGCAATAATTATGGTTGACTTATAACTAGTAAGATAAGATATGAGTTGTTTCAGGTGGGCATTACCATGGTAACATACCATGCGAAAGTCCATGGTTATTCCAATACCACCGATGAGGTGTCCCTTGGCAGTTAATGCTTTGTCCCCTAACTTCTCCAATAAATAACAAGCCTTTCTCCCATTCATTTCATTTCAAAATCCTCCCCAAAGAAGATCTCGTCTCTTTACCTCCCAAGGATTCATCCCAAGGTTCCCTCAAGCCTCCCATGGTCCAAACATTCAAGCTTTCGAAGTTACTCTTCAAGGTAAGGGATCCTTTCACCCTCCTCTTTTAAGTCATGACATCCTTTATGATGTGTCTTATAATTTCCATCTTTTTAGGTTTAGGTTATGTTCTTATATGTTAAAATTTATGTCCTTTTGATGTCTAATTGTTGAGAGACCTTTTCCGCTCTCATTAATTTGTTTTCTGAATTTTTAAGTGACGCTGTTAGGCTGCCGAATTTTTCGTAAAAGCATGAAAGTTTGTTTAAGGGTTTGTAATCATTACTGTACCTGGGGTTCGGCTCCCGCCATGGATGGATTGACCTCATCAAAGGAATGTTGCAGCTCCACCACCCTCTGGCTAGTGGCGTCCAAGAGTTACTACCGACTGCTTACTTCCCGCTCCTCCTCGATAGCGAGAGGGAACAGTTCATCGGTCACGACCCGAGCTCACTCCATCCCAACACGAATAATGGCCATCTCTTCAGAGGCTCTCTTCATGCCCTCTTCTGCCTCTTCTAACAAGGCTTTCAGCCGTGAGACAAGCTCTGATTGCGCATCGAGAGAAGTGGAATTCTCATCTTCCCGGGCTTGTAATCGTTCAACCTCATTTTCAGTCTCCTGGAGCCTCCTGTTTTTAACCGCCTTCCTCCACTGCTAGCCTACGTTGAGGCCACAGTCATACTCCTGAATATTTACCACCATAAGATCTTAGATGAGCATGTGAGGGAACTGGGAATCCACTCCCCCAATACACAGCTCGTGTAGCCGCAAGCAACGTCTGTCCATCTCATCCAACCATAAAGCTTGGGGAAGTTATTGATGAAGTGCGTGATCAACTTCCATGATCGAAGGTGGACTATTTTTATGTCCTCCTCATCAAAGGTTGTCTCGTCCCAGTCAGTGCGGTTGGCAGGCTTTTATACAAGGAATGCCCCCAGGAACTCCTCAGACAAGTCCACATCTGGCATTGGATCAGGCGTAGCAGGGCCTGGACTGTCTGTTTGATCCTCATCATCGGATCCCACCTCGATAATCTCAGGCGCAGTCCCACTGGAATTCCCACCAGCAATTGAGAGTGCCGCAGTTCATTAAGGTTGGATGTCCACCTCCACGACCATTGGCATGCCCCTGGGAAGGGTGCTACCAGAAGCCCCAACAAGCCTCACCACAGCGGCCGAGGACAATTAAAGGAATGTATACACCAATAAGGGGACATTAATGTTAGTTAACTTGGTTAGGGGATTCCAGTCATAAATTCGATATAGGAGACTTTAAAAGGTCAAATCCCTGGTCTCGCTCTTGGGCTGATGTCGTCGGAACCCCGAGATGGGGCCCCCGTATATAGTTGGATGGTTTGGAGACTCCGGGGGAGCCACCTCAAGTGTCCCAGCCCCGTGAGACACGGATGTTGATGCAACCACAGGTTCGGATCCTGAAGTTCCCACGTCGACACCCACTGAGGGGCGGAAATGAGGTCTAGGAAAAAGGTCCTCATGCACAGTGCACACGCTGATAAAGAATCCGGAGTAACCTAAGGGAAGACTCTGAAGAAGGAACTTGTGATTTTACCTCGAGAGCCTCCACGAAAGCTTCAAGATCCAAGGAAAAATTGCAGACTTCACCCTCCTCCAGTGGACTATCTCTACCAACCTCATATCCCACAGAGGACTCGTCCAATTATTCTGGTAGTGGGAAGCACTCCTTCAGGTCAGCAGATGACAGTTTCAGAGGGACCGTATGACCCAGAAGCACCTTGAATCAGTCTATCATTGGATGCAGGGAACCCATAGAGTGGATAAAGTCTTCCATCTCAACTATGAATTATTATGCCTTTTCCAAGGATACTGCAAAACCTGCCCAAAATGGGGCCAATTCCTAGCAAGTCCATCTTGAGGTGGTTAAGGTGCTTCCATAACTCGAATGGGCCGAGGAATTGCTGGTTGACTTCCCATATTTTCTAAGCCTCTGGGAAGACATCATTCTATAGCATGTAAATATAGCACAAATTTTTTCCCGGGTCTTGAGTAGAAATCTTGGGGAATCCCCTCAGTGGACGCCCCTCTAGAAGACTATGTTATCTTTGGACCACCGGCTCCGCTGTTGCTGCAAGATCCTCTACCACTGCTCCCCCCTCAACTAGTTTTGGGTGTCGCTGCTACAGCATACCTGCCACTACATGATTCCCTTGTCACCTTTCATCCTCGTACCTGAGATCAGGGAAGCTCAACCTCACCAACCAGGATGGTTAGCTGCTTCAGCATCTCCCCTAGATAGACTGCCTCCCAGCTCTGGGTATGTTTTTTATCATCCCAAGGATGGAGGTCGGCTAAGGAAATAAATTCTGAATCCTCCCGTCTTTCTGTGTGAACATGAGCCACATCTTCCTCATCAGACACAGGTGCTCCTCATAGTGCACCCCCAGGTAGAACTGTAGGGTCAGTCGTTGCAGGCACCATAATTGCCTGGAAAATCGGTGTAGGGTGAATGGCTCACAGAGACGCTTACGATCCACCCTGGCCACCAAGACCCCATATTGAAAGGCCAGGAGGTAGGCTTGATGATCTTCTTTCCCCCATACGTCATCACTGAATGCTTCCGTTGGCACCGAAAACGGGTGGAAATTTATTTCCTCCACCCTCCTCACTCGTTTCAGAACCGATGCTACGTTCGTCTTGGTCAGAATGATCCCCGTGGAATTCAAGATCGAGGGACGGATGTTCGACCCTGGTGGCAAGATTGGGTTCATATGCTCATAAATCCCCCTGATGTGCGCCTCTATCCATCCATAAAAGAGGGGGAATGGCCCACATACCCTCTATGTCCTTTTCCCCTCGCTGATGTACCATAACATTTCGTACAACTTGGCGAGCATCGGGATCCCAAGGTTGACACTCCGTCCTGTCACCAATGTGGATGCCATGATGAAAGTGCTTGGCCACAATCCCACATTTGTATCCCTCACCAGTAGGATCCAACCTAATATGTGAGCTGCGATAAATTCCGCCAGCCTGACTATTGGCTGTTTTTCAGTGCTTACACTGAACCCCCAGGTCTTCTACTGGCTATCCTCCAACAGCTGCTAGTATGAGTTTTCCTTACTCCAGCCCCCCTTTGGGAAAGTTCGAGGGCTTGATGGGAACTGCCTATTTTCTGGGAAGTTCAGAAACTTTTTAACCAATGCTTGAAGTGGACATCCCTCACTGCCTCCTTATCCTCCCTGGGCACACGCTCCATCAATGCCATCGCCAAATGCGGCATATTCTCCAAATCCCCCCACTCACACATAGACGGGGGGAATTTGTCGTACATCGCCCCCAGTATCGGGACCCCTGAGATCTGATGCATGTCCCACAGATTGATGCTGACCTCCCCATGATGCAGGTGGAAGGTATTGGTCCCCGGTGACCACCATCTTAATAGCTCTGCCATTAACTGCTTCAGCTGGTAGATATGGAACTGGGAAGCCCAAGCTACCTCATACATGCCCACTCTTCTCAGATATGCTCCGAAATCCTCTCATTAGGTGCCTACCCAGTAGGCCCAAGCCCAATCGCCCGTAATGTTGCCACCCTTGCGCAGGTCCCATTCCTCAGACCACCCCTTCTTCGGGTTCCCCAGTGTCGCCTTGAGGATGGTTCAGTACAAAATAGGGGACGTCTCCGGCTGTAATGACTTCCTATCGACATTGTTTAGATGATTGTATAAACAATCAGTAATTACAGGCGTGAAGTCCTCCTAGGCATGACCATCTAGTGCCATGAACCATCGGTGCAGACACGACGTGCTCCGGAACCAGTAATCTGGATCATCCCTACATGCTTCAGGGATGAAGATGTCATCCCTCAGCCTGAATCCATACAAGGGAAACCTCCTACACAACAGTTAGTTCTTCTGGCTCTCCGACAGCAGCTCCACCAATGAACTATGTTCCAAGTGGCTTCGGACTAACTATCTTATCTCCAGACTATTCTCCATTTCATCCCTATGGGAAGCATCCGCAAGGACCCCCTAGACATCTTCTTGGTGGGCTATTCAGTTCTGAAACTGGGATGTTTTTTTGGATGGTTTGCAAAGATCGTTCTCAAAGCGCGTTCGTGAATCCTGCTCACGAAGACTGTGTGCAGAGCGCTGCCTAGGCATTCAAAGTTGGATTGCGGAGTGCAAACGTAGAGTCGAGGACTCACTGTGTGCCATGAAGACTCGATTCGCAGATAACACTCATTGAGTATGAAGAGCTTCGCGAGTCGAGGTCACAAGAAAGAAAAATCGTAGAGAAGGGGAAAGAAAAAGAGAGGGAATGTCGCCTTTTTATAGGCGATGGCCTTCGGAGCTTCGTGGGGCATCCAGTTTGCGCGGAGCATCACAACGCGCTCGGCCTGCGCGTCCCCTCTCCGCCTCGTGAGCCTTCTTCGCGAGTCAGCACCATGAACGGCTGAGTATTTTTGGCGATTTTTCTCAGACTTCGACCCTTGATCTCTCCACGGCTCCTAGTCTGAGGGGGAGAATTTTTTGGCGCCAAAATTCAGGACCTAGAAGAGGGCCAAAGACGGCCTAGAGAACTACCTCGCGAAGCCCATTTGCATAGTTCCACCAGTACTGCTCCCGCCGCCAAGAGAGGAGGCGGGGCACCCCGCGACCACAATTGACTTTTGCGAGCCCACCACGAAGCAAGGAGGCGGGACGCCCTGCGACCACAATTCACGTTATCAAGGATGCCGTGAATCTAGGTGGTGGGACAACCTGTGACTATAGTTGACGTTCGCGAGTTCTCCACGAAGCAAGGAGGTGGGACACCCCGTGACCGCAATTGACATTCCCGAGCTCACCGCGAAGCCTAGAGGCAGGATGCTCTATGAACCCATTTTACATTTGCGAGCCTGCCGTGAATCCACCAAGCCCCACTTCGCAGAGCGTGAGCTCCGCTCCCCGACGCCTCTTGGCTATAAATACCGGTCTCTCCCTGTGCCCAACAGACAGACAATACGACTTTTCAGCTTCCCAGCTCCCGAATCACGAAGCCTCATTTTTCTCTGCGAACCATGAGCTGTGCGATGTACTTCTGCTCCACAAAGTTCCTCCCCTTTGTCTCGTTTTAATCCCCAATTCCGAGAGGGATTCCTTGTACGAAGCCTAAGGGTATTCGCGAAGGAAGGGGATCTCCAAGGGGACCTAGGTCGTCATGGAGAGTTTATGATTCGTGAAACATCCTTCATGTACACATGATCCACATGCTATAGAAGGGTCACTGTTCTTCGTGATGCAAATTGCTTCCTGACACCTTGCTTCGTGAGGCACCGTTGCTCCACGAGGCTGTGCTCCGCGAATGCTCGTCCACTTCGTAAAGCACCTCCCATACGCACCTCTACCCCATGCTAAGTGTAAGGCACCCCACTTTGCGAAGTACACCCCTTCGCAAGTGCCCTCTGCCCCATGGAGCAACATAGAATTACAAGGCCCCTACCTATGGACCCCTCTGCTTGGAAATTCCTTTCCCCGTGCAACCCTCCTGGTTTGCACGATGTGACTTCAAAATACCCTGGATGATACCACCCATTGTGTTTCTTCGCCTAATGCTTCTTTACATAATCACGCTAATGGCTATTGCTTCTTCTCAGAGCCATGCTAATGTGGAACCCTTGATGGTTCGCTCCACGACACCCCCTCGTTATGGCGTTGCTGGTGCCTTCCCTCCCACAAGGAACATAGGGTACCTGTTATGTATGTCCTAGGGGTGTGGAGAAAACCCACCTCGTCTGAGAAGCAGGACCCTAAACTGCCAAGCACCCTCATCCTCAACATATGATGTTAAACTATGACCTGGCCCCGTACCATGAATGCAGGGTCCCCCACCTTGGACATTCTCCACACCCAAGGTCTCCACAGGGGATGATATCCTCCTTATAGGAGTGGCGTTCACCTGTGGGGGATGGGAAACCACCTTGGTTTAAGCCCCTAGTTTCCTTCCAGGAGGCAGCATAGAATCCCTGCTCCTCCTTTCATCTTCGGTCTTTAAGTCCAGTGTGGAGGGCGTGATAAAAAACGAGGCTCCTTTTTTTCTTCTGTCCCAAGTCCCTCTCCTGCTGCGCTTTGTCACCATGGGCCTCCATCCTGGAGTAAGTCCCAAAATCTCTCACACTGGGCCACTCCACGCATAAGCCCCACTCAACATCCCATAGATTCACATTTCATGATGTGGTCGTCAGGCCTTTGCTGCATCTTGTTTCTCACAGTGAGCATGACTCATGTGGGCTTAGAGTAAGCATCGACCATGATGTCGCCACGTCCAACATGACGGTAAACTATATTACTCTCCCTTAAACTACAAGGAAGTTGATCCATGTCAAGGCATGGTATGTAGGAAGCCTCCCTGAGGTTCAAGCCAACCACCACCCAGTCGTTCTGACCCAATTCATGTCAGTTCACCAACACCCTGGGCAGCCTAGAGTGTAAGCCCCATGCCACCACCCAAACTACGAGGACATTGATCCATGTCAAGGAATGGTATGTAGGAAGCCTCCATGAGGTTCAATCCCACCATCAACCTGGACCCCATGGGCCACCTCAGAGCATAAGCCCCAAATACCACCAACCTGAACTATGGGGACTTTGATCCTTGTCAAGGCTTGGTACGTAGGAAGCCTCCACGAGGTTCAAACCCAACACCCATTGGACCCCCGGTCCATCTTCACGTCAGTTCGCCGACACAACCTAACCCTAACTATGAGGTCTTTTATCCATGTCAAGGCATGGTACGTAGGAAGCCTCTACGAGGTTTAAGCCCAAAACCCATCAGACCCCCAGTCCATCTTCACTTTGGTTCACCGACACAACTGAACCCAAACTACAGAGACATTGATCTATGTCAAGGCATGGTACGTAGGAAGCCTCCACGAGGATCAAGCCCACCACCCATTGGTCGCTTCGACCCCCTTCATGTCAGTTCTCCCTCATCCTTCATGATGTTAAACTGTATTTCCCACCTGAACTATGAGGACTTTGATCCATGTCAAGGCATGGTACATAGGAAGCCTCCACGAGGTTCAAGCCCACCACCTGGTCATTCCTACCTACTCCACTTCGGTTCGACCCCATCCCTCCGTAAGCCATTGTGACCCCATCCAGTGGTAAGCCATTGCGACCCCATCCAGTGGTAAGCCATTGCAACCTCATTTAGCAGTATGTCGTTGCAACATCATTCGAAGGTAATTCGTCGTCAGATGAACTACGTGGAATTTGATTCCCTGCCACGGGGATACGTAGGTACTCTCTTCGAGGCTCAAGACCAACACTACCATCATCTTCACGACAGTCTCATCCCATTCACCATCCCCATAAACCATCATCCATTCTGATCCTTACTGGGGCCGCCAAAACCCGGTGGGATGTTTCCATTCCATTCCCTATTCCGTCTAATAGCATTCGAGAGGCCGCCCATGTGAAGGCCCCAATATCGGTGTTCCTCCATCTGATCCACTCTAGTCAGTGTTCTGATCAGCCCGATCTGTCTCTGTTGGATGTTAAACATGCGGCACACCCTGTGTTAAACATGGGAAGCTGAGGAAAACCTCATATACATTCCCATGTAATATGATTCCCCGTGATCGATGTGGGATGCCTCAGGCTTCCACACCCTCAATAAGTCCTATAATAAAGGAAATAAGAGAGACACACCAATCCCCAGCATCCAGACATACTAGTGATGCCCAGCGTGACTACTCCCCTAATCAAAGGTTGCTACCATGACTGGACCCCTTGGAATGTCTTGACAGAAGAAGCATAATTAACTGTTGTCCATAAAGATATGACACCAGGAAGAGTTTCACGAACAATGTATTAAATCTATGAGGGAGACCCAGACTAGGTGACGAGTTCCGAGGTGGAATCCAAGGAAGGAAGAACCGACATCCCATTATCTCATTTAGATCATGGAGATAACGTCCCTGAACAAGGAATGGATGTCACCCGCCTTTAGAAAGCGGGAATGCGGGGTAACAAAACTGCGCTTGTCGCACTCAAGCAGATGGATGTGTGTGCCCCGACGAAAGCATCAGAGACAATCACTAGTAAATAAAATTTGAACAATATGTCATAAGAATATATACATTCTCAAAACTCACTGAATGAAAACCTCTCCCCCACACTAAAATATATGCTTTCCTTCAAGCATGTGATAACATGTATAAAATAAAAAAAAGGCACCCAAAATAAAATCCATTTCCCCAACACTTAAATTTCAATAAAAAATGCACTGATAATACATGTAGATATTGGGTGGGATAAGGTATTGGGATTTTAATGTGGCTATCAAGGAAAATGATTTCATAGGCTCAGAGGGGATTTCCAAAGTAGAATTATTATATTGGAAATGAGAGGATATTTGGATATTGTGATTCTCATGAGGTTAATAAAATTCCTCTATCATTTTAATGCACACCAAAGTAGGAAATTCAGCTCGAAGCACCACAAACTCAAGACTCACAATCAGGGATGAAAGAACACATTTTTAAAAGATGGACATTGGTGGTTGTGGCATGAAAGCTAATTTTGTTCCTCATGGATAGGGAAGAATATTTTTCCAAATAAAAAATTGAGCATTCGTTTTTTTTTGTTTTGACACAATATTCTTTATCACAATATATGAGGAAATACAGGATTTTTGAGATGAAAAAAATGTCTTTTGACTCCCCCTAATGGTTAGACAAAATTCCAAAAGTTGAATGTGACTAATCATGACTCTGGAATTTCCATATCTCTTTAAGTGGTTTTCATTATTGTTTTTTAGTTTTTTAGGTTTTTTAGTTATTTTATAATGACACACCCACACAAAAGAGTAAATAAAAACTATGATGAGGAAGGTGGTAAAAAATGAAATAGAGGGGAAGAAGAATAAAGAGGGAGAGGGAGGAAGATATAGAGAAATAGTTAAAGGGAATGAGGTGACCCTAGATTGGATTTGGTGGGTCATCATCCCCATCTAGTGGTGGTTCTATAGAAGTTGAGGATCTGATGGAAATAGAGGTACTTCTTGGGATGGATGTCCTCTCATGGTGACACTATAAC
The DNA here is from genome assembly GCA_963277665.1 of Viscum album. NCBI lineage: Eukaryota > Viridiplantae > Streptophyta > Magnoliopsida > Santalales > Viscaceae > Viscum > Viscum album. Next base: position 959,466,999 of record OY728123.1, read on the forward strand.
TGATGTCCATTAACCATGAATTTATGTTTGGAAGAGGGATCTTAGACTTTCATTTCACCAAATGGGTAAGCATGAGAAATAATAAAAGGACCTTCCCAACAAGAATTAAGCTTACTTGGGTTAAGCTAAAATCAAGATTTGAAGAGAAATACATTTTTACCTTCATGGAATACCATTCTCATGATGTGTTTTTCATGGAGTACCTCAGCCTTTTCTTTGTACATATTGGAATTCTCATAAGAATCAAGTCGAAGCTTTTCCAATTTAGTCAATTTCAAAAATATTTCTTCACCTGATTTTTCACAATCAAAATTACAATTTTTCACTGCCAAATATGAATTATGTTGGATTTAAACTGGTAAGTGTCATGTTTTATAAAAAACTATCCTAAAAGGAGACAAACTAGTGGGTATTTTATAGGCAGCTAGATAAGCCCAAAGTTATTCACCAAGTCTTTCAGTAAAATATCTTTTGGTGGGCTTAGCAATTCTCTCAAACACTTTTTTGACTTTTCTGTTAGAAAGTTCGGTCATGCCATTTTTTGAGGGTGAGATGCAATTGATGTTTAATGTACAACCCTATTATTTTTCAAAAAATATTCCATGGTTCTATTACTGAAATGGTTTCCTAATTAAATTATCATGGAACATGGTGTGCCAAATCGGTGGAAGATGTGTGTCTTTAGGAACCCACTAATAGTATGTGAATTGTCCTTTCTAGTGGGTTTGGCCTCAAACCACATAGAAACATACTCAACCTCATGAAGAATGTATGAGAATCCATTGGAAGGAGGAATGGTCCCATGAAATCGATTTTCCAAAAATCAAAGATATCTTAGATAATTAACGGATTTCGGGGGATTTCATTTATCTTGGAAATTGTTCAAAACTTTTGGCAGGTGGTACATGATTAAAAGAACTAATGTGAGTCTTTAATGAGTGAAGGCCATAAGTATCAAGAGTCTAGGACCTTTTGGGAGGTCCTTCGTGGTCCAAAGTGGCCACCAACATGCATTGAGTGACAAAATTATAAGATAGAAGAATGTTAATCTTCATCAACACACCTCTTAATTACCATGTCTTCCCTATTTTTCCAAAGATTATCTTCTTCCAAAAAAATGTGTTTTAAATCACATTTCAACTTCATTTTTTGTTCTTTTGAATAATTTTTAGAAAAAAACTAGAAGCAAAGTATTTTACAATTGGGGCATACCATGGTATTTTTGGAGTGAGATATGAAAGGTGATTAGTAGGGAATTGAGGATCAATGATTTCTAAATGAGAAGAATTAGAAATTCTACTGAATTGATCATCCACAAGGTTTTCTTTTCCTAGTAAATCTTTGATTTCAAGGTAAAACTATTGGTGCAATAGGATCCTTCTTATTAGCCTCGGTTTGGAATCAATTTTCATGAGTATGATCTTTATAGAAGAATGTTCTATGAAGATGATGATTTTGGCACCTAAGAGATTGGGCTAGAAGTAATCTAAGGAGAAAACCACTGTTAAAAGTTCCTTTTTAGCGAAAATATAGTGAGATTGAGTTTCATCCAAAGTTTTTGAGGCATAATAGTTGACATGATGAATTTTTTATGTTCGGTAACACCCCAAGGATTTCATAATACGTAATTTATTTGAAGTAATTCAATAACTTGCACTACACACAACACTGAGTTCAAGCGCACCACAACTTACCAATCCAGCTGTTCAAAAGAGGTTATGATTATTATTAACTAGTTTTTGAATTATATATACTCCATATAATTTTAACATCCATATTATGTTTTTCTTAGATATAATATTAGAACAAAATCAATTTTTTAGATAAAGGAAGTATTTTCCAGAAAATTCAAGTTTACCGCCTTTTGAGGGAGAACCCTTTTTAAATAGAATATTTGACACTCTTATGTATTAAATTTGAAAAAACAAACTTCTTCTTTAGAATAGGGTGATAAAAATCTAGTTTTGATAAATTTTTGGTATTTTTTTTGATAAATTCCATATTTTGGTAAATAGTGAAAAATACTAAATTTTAATTTTAATTTTTTTTAATAGAAATAATTTATAATGCTAAATTATTAAATTGATTGGTTTTTAAGTATAATTAGATTATATTTTTATCATTTAATACAATTTAGGTCATTATAATTAATTTCACTTTGAAATTGGACATAAACAAGTGTCAATCTTTTGAAAGATACTTTTGCTTAAATACAAGCTATTTAGTTTGACAACGGGAATTAATTTTAAATTAATTAATGAAACTTATATGTTTTTAATTTGGTAAAATAGGAATAAGTTTTTAATTCATAATATCAAATATATATTAGGCTGAATTTTTTGTATTTTTTTGAGAAACATCAACTTTTGATGAATAGTGAAACACACATAGTTATTGGTTAAAACCGACTTTTTATTTAAATAATTATTAACTTTATTAAAATTTATTTTGGGTAAAAATGGATACATAATACCTATATATGTTCAAAACAATTCATTGGAGTCATTTTATAATATGTTTAGATATATAAAAAGTTTATTGAACTTTTTACCGTCTTTTACCCCCCACCTAGGAGTATTTTAAAATTTGCATAAAACATAATTTTACCGCTTTTGTGATTTGAATTTCAAAAATGTGAGAAACACAGTTAACCTTAGTTATGAAATGTGGTTCAATAATATGAAATTAATTTTTGGTGAATAGTAACTTTTGACTTCTATTTACAACGGTTAAAGGTAAATATGGTATTTCAAGATAAAAAGAATATTGTAATAATTCAAAATTACCATAACACATGTCATAAAATTATTTTTTGAGTTATTTACAACCTTGGGAATCCTTGAGGAGATTTTAGGACCCCATTGAGCCACTAATGAATGATAATGACACTTTAGATTAATTAATTTAAAGTAAAGGAAACATTGACACAAACAAAAATAATTTAGTAATTAATTTTTATATGGTGTTGTATAAATAATTTGTTTGACTATAAATATTAATTGGAACTCTGAAAATATTTTCCACATCATAGTATTTTTTTTAAAATTTTTAGACATCTAATAATGAAATTATTTTTGACACAATAATGATGCAGTATTTACCTCATTAATAAATAATTTAAACAAATTAGATTAGAAATATAAAAATAATATCCAAAACATGTCCAATTATTATTTGATAATTTTATTTCTACCTTTAGTAATCTTATCTTCTATCCTAATGATTTTTGGACCTTTAAAAACCGAATATAATTATACAATAAAATAATATTTTCGCACTTTCCTAAAGAGCTTCTCCTCCCACTTATAAAAGGAGAACACTTCTAACCAATTCCTCACACATTTCAAGCCTTTAGGCTCGTAAAAACTCTACCAATTTAAGCTCCCTACATCCCTATCCTGCTCCTAGAAGCCTTACCTTAGGCACAATGCACTTAAAGAAGTCATTTTGGTTCAAACCAAAGGAAGTTACCGAAATTAAAGGTAACCGTTTCTCTTAACTTATTTTCATTTATTTTACTTATCTAACCACTAAACTCATTTTATTCCATTATTTTTATAACAAAAACAGTATCCTCAATATAATAGGTTGTTTTTTGAGAGGTATTTGAACTACACTTACACACAACTCCATCTAATGGGTGAATATCATAATGTTTCTTTGGATGGAAAACTAACGCCTCACAAAACGATGATTGTTCAATTACCTCCTACCGCCTCTCATGGTGGACATTATGATGGAATTGTACTTATATATGATATATATTATTTTATCATTTCTTAAATCTTCTGTATTTTTCTTTTATAGAATACCATAATGGTTTCCATTATGGGTAAACGTGATAATTTCATTTTAGGAAGTGCGGACAACCGCCCCCTCAAAGTGATATGAGTCATTAATACCATATGTGGGACATATAAAGGATGGATTTAATGATATTATATATGATATCATACTGGAATTATTATATACATATATATATTTATGTTTTAGTTCAATTAAAATAATAAATAGAAATGAAAGTAGCGTTCATGCGTACGTACGACTTACCGTCTCCATGAACTGTGCATTTCAGTTCTTACCCCAAAATGATATGTACTATTATAAATACATGTATATAATGGATATATATGATATATATGATATCTAATTCATGAATATCATTCTGGATATAATAAACGTTTTTCCATGTGAACAACTTTTAACTATAAGGTGTTCATTTTGGACACTAGTACCAAATATCGACAAAATGAACGTTATTAACTTAAATGATTACATAAAATTTATAAAAAGGAAATAAATGATATAAAAGGAATTATAAACTTGAAAAAGGTTATTAACAAAGTAAAAAATTATATTAGTTTATTATTCAGGATACTAAAAGATGAATGGGTCAAGTTGGACACGAGGTAAGGGGTTTCTTATCTCACTATTAATTTCATTAGATTTCCATTATTCACCACTTATTTATTGCATGTGGTGTATTTTGTACTACCATTTGATATGTATTATCATGATTCTCTTTTTATTCATGATATTATATGATTAATTTGGTGGTTATTGATTATTGTTCATACGACTTGATTGATTACAATGAGGTAAGGGTTAATTTCACAATCTCTTTATTATCTGAGGTTGTTTTTACGTAAGTATCTACTAGGAACTCATTAACATCCACATACATGTTTCTTTAAAATTTATTCCAATTTTTTTTTACTATTTACTAGACAATGGGTTAAAGTAATTTATACCCTTATTTGACTTTATATTTTTTGAAAGGAATCGTTCTGTCCTTTTCCAAGCAAGGTACTTTATGACTATTACAACAAAATTAAGGTAAGAATGTTTTTAACTTATATGGAGGGTGAAAGTATTTTCCGCCATGATAACATCGTAAAATATTCCCTTAAAAGACTATAATAATATTTTCAAATTAAATTTTTTCTTTATAATTATGTGACTTTTAAATGATTTTAAAATAGAAAGAGATATTTCTCTAAAAAAGGTTTTGATTTCATCTATGTCAACATTCTTTGATGGATTTTAAGTTTATTTGAAGTTGATTTATTATGACACAAAACATCTAGATTGTATTGAATGTTTTGAGATATGTTTTACTATATATGTTCTATTCGTATACCATATATGATTAATGGTTAAAGTATTGATATTTCTTATGCTCGTTTTAATAAAAATGTTTATGTAATATTTCAACCTTTTATTATGATGAATGTATTGGACTAGTATGTTCCGGGTTGGGGATCAGTAAAAGTAAGCCCTCCAGGTTTGGGTCTGGCTATAGCAGGTCCTCCGAGTTAGAGTCCGGTTACAGAGGCTCTCCGGGATGGAGTCCAGTTACAGAGGCTCTTCGGGTTGGATTCCGGTTACAGAGGCTCTCCGGGATGGAGTCCGGTTACAAAGTCTCTCTGGGTTTGGGTCTGGTTACAGTTATCCCATTAGTCCTGGCACGAGGCCTTGACATAGAAATTAAAGTTTGGTATTATACATTCCCTCAATATGAAAATAATATTGATGGTTCATGTGGTCATTCGACTAGTAGAATACTCATTATTATGTTTTATTATGGAATTATTTACTTAGCTCATATTCCTGCCATAAAATTATTCATGTTTATTATTGGTAAAGGCATGTGGTTTCAATTATTAACCATGCTTAATATTTATGTTATCTTCCGTTGTATTTCATACCCTAACTATGCGTTTGAGCTCACCCCTTTCTATGTTTTATTTTTCCTAGGATTCCAAGAAGTGTATTGGGATTTATATGCTGGGTTAAGCGAAGGGAATAATGGTGTTTATAAAGAATTACTTATGTAGTCTTTTATGTTATAAAGTGTAATGTAACATTCATGTATGTAATCTATTTTCCAAACCTGCTAAACTGATTGGTACTTCAAGACTTGATTCCTTGTAATCATGCCAATGTATTAAAATAATGCACTGACTCTGGGTAACTGGGGTTGGGGTTTTACAGTTGGTATCAGAGAAAGTTTATCAATAACATTGTAAACTATATTTAGATAAAATCTGATTATAACACATATCCCTAAGATAGACTATGAGATTAGTATATAAGAATTTCCTAGAATTTTGGTAATGTAGTGATTTTGTGAGTTTTCTAAGAAAATACATCCCTGTATCGATATGAGCAGGTAGAGGCGGCTCTGGCATATATCTACCCAGGGGTACAACTCCAAAACACCTCTTTGATCTAGACTCGAACGAAAACTGGTGTATAGAAATGGGCCTTGCTGCACTCTTGATTACGACACTCCTGGGGGATATACTTAGGATAATTCACATTTTCATTACAAATCATTATGAAGGGTTTATGAGTATATACTTCCTCAAAGAAAACATTTTTATGATTATAGATTTTATCCATAAACTGTTCGATTTATGTTAAGTGTTTTGTAAGATTGGAATTATGTATTTCGATTCATAAACTAATATAGTTTAAGCTATTGTATAGAAATGACACCTAGTATAAGGAATGTGATCTCCAGCAATATGTATGATCCAATGAGTAAGAAGGATCATATATTTCACAATATTAAGAAAAAATTTAAAAGGTAAATAGACTCCCATGTATTCTCACTATATGAAGAAATAGTATCATGTGTTAATAAGATAAGTATATAATTCTCTTAGTCCTATGGATTTGAAGGGAAGTAAGAGGAGAAAAGGATGGAAGAGAGAAAGATGGCTAATGGGAAGAAAGAAAAGAAGGATTTTCCCATAGTGATAACTGTCGAAAGAATCACCTTGGTAAATGCATGAAGGGAATGGGATTTTGTTATAAGTGTGGAGAAAATGGACACCAAGTATGTGATTTTAAGGGTAATAAAAAAGTTTCCAATGTACAATGCTTCATCTACAATGAGTTGGGACACTATGCGAATCAATGTCCAAATCATCAGAGTATAACCAAAATGCTGCTATCAGATAATAATAAAGTTATGATACTACCAAAGATGAAGAGGAATATTTAGATTTCTTACATTGATATTAAATTATTATTTCATTTGAGTATTGTATTAATGATGTACATGTTAAAAGAATTATAGTGTATATAAGGATTGTACTGCAGTACTATTTCATTAAGGACTTGAGATTGAGTGGAACCATGAAAAGTGACTCAGTTGCATGTTAAATTTTGGAAAAATATATGTTTGAGAGAAATATTAACCATAATATGGTTCTGATACCGAGTTAGTGATTTTGGAATAAGAGATGGTTTATTTGGATAAATTATATTAGATATTCTTGACTTCCTTGGAACTAATTAATAGTTTTTTTATTTCATCATTGTTGGAATTTTCAATATTTTTGGATATAAGGAATATATCTAGTATTATATAAAGGATAAGGAAGCATGAATGTAATCAATATGGTTTTATGGTAATTCAGTGTGTTACCATGTTTTAAAATAATACAAGATGAAGGTGTTCAAATGTTATTACATGGAAAAAAGGATCTTCATTGTGTTTAACTTCCTTATAAATCTTGAACTGTGATTTTGGATAGATTTATTTTGGATAATTATAATGGTTGGAATGGATTAAGATACTATAGTTAAGGTTATTTTGGTATTTTTATAAAAAGGACAACACGCAGACCGTGTGACAACCCGTTGCGTCGAACAAAGTTGTGGGAATCGAACCCGCAACCATAGTGCGATTAGGATTTATCGCCTACCACTAGACTATGTGAATTCCCTAGATTGTATAATGTAGTTTCTTTTTTTAAAGGATCTGATACGTGAATTATAAATTCTTTTTTTTGAACCCTATATGAATAGGATAAATAGAATATATTTTTTAGTTCTATTATCTTTTAGATTGAAAGATGAGTTTGTGATAGAAATTAGTTAAAGGATGGAACACTACTTGTCAAGTATATATATATATATATTCTTCTTATCTTATTCTATGAATAAATTAATTATTAAACATTAGGTAAGGGATTTTAAAACTAAAAATGTGTTATCCTAATACCTTATGTTTTTTTGAACCGATGATATTTTAAATCATCATAGATTGATGTCTTTGAAGCCCTAAAATCTACAATTATTTGTGAGTGATGACCTCAATCACCCCAATAAATATTTATGTTTTCCTCCAATTATGTGTCTCTAATTTCCACCAATGTTCTCTTAATCAAGATCATAATTTTGTGGTGACTTTTTAATTCCCCTTTCCCCTTTATTAAGACTAAATTTTATTAACCCAATTTATGATGTGGGTTTTTCCACAAATGAATTTTATATTTTAAAACTTCTATTTTAGAAGAAAAATTTCAAATTACGAGGACACAATTTATTGAAGTAGAGAAGAATGTAACAATCCAAGGTTTCATAATACGTTATTTCTTCAAAGTAATTCAATAACTTGTACTATACGCAACACTGAGTTCAAGAGCACCACGACATACCAATCGAGTCGTTCAAAAGAGGTTATGAATAGTATTAACTATATTTTGAATTTTATATACACCATATAATTTTAACATCCATATTATGTGTTTCGTTGACCTAATATAAGAAAAAATTCAATTTTTTAGATAAAGGAAGAATTTTTCAGAAAATGCATGTTTACCGCCTTTTGAGGGAGAACCCTTTTTAAATCCAATATTTGAAACTTATGTATTCAATTTTAAAAAATATGATTCTTCTTTAGAATAAGTAGATAAAAATTTAGTTTTGATACATTTTTGGTATCTTTCTGATAACTTTCATATTTTGGTAAATAGCGAAAAATACTAAATTGTATTTAAATTGTTTTAATCCAAATAATTTATAGTGTTAAATTATGAATTTTATTGGTTTTTAAGTATAAATAGATTATATTTTAAACATTTAATACAATTTAGGTCATTATAATTAATTTCACTTTGAAATTTGACATAAACTAGTGTCAATATTTTGATAGATATTGTTGCTTAAAACACACTATTTATTTTAACAATGGGAATTAATTTTAAATTATTTAATGCAACTTATATGTTTTGAATTTGGTAAAATAGACATCATTTTGAATTCATAATATCATGTATAGATTAGGCATGATTTTTGGTATTTTTCTGAAAAACATCAATTTTTGATGAATAGTGAAAACACTGAGTTGTTGGTTAAAACCGACTTTTTATTTAAATAATTATTTATTTTATTTAAATTTATTTTAGGTCAAAATATATACATAATACCTATATATGTTCTAAATAATTCATTGAAGTCATTTTATAATAAGTTTAAATGTATAAAAATTTTATTGATCTTTTTACCGTCTTTTACCCACCTCATATGAGTATTTGCAAATTTGCATAAAATTTAATTTTACCACATCTGTGAGTTGAATTTTAAAAATAAGAGAGACACGGTTAAGCTCAGTAAGTAAAATATGGTTCAATAAGATGAAAATAATTTTTGGTGAATAGTATCTTTTGACTTTTATTTACCGCGATTAAAGGTAGATGGGGTAATTCAAGGTAAACATAATATTTTAATATTTCAAAATTACCTTAACACATGTCCTAACCTTATTTTATGAGTAATGGCCGACCATGGGAATCCTTGGGTCGATTTTGGGACCCCATGGAGCCACTTATGAATGATAATGACACTTTAGATTAATTAATTTAAAATAAAGGCAAAATTGACATTAAAAAATTATTTGGTAATTAATTTTTATATGGTGTAATATAAGTAATATTTTTCACTATAAATATTCATTGGAAATCCAAAAAAAATTTCCCACATCGCGATTTTTTTATAATTTTTTGACATCAAATAAATTAAAAATTTTATGACACAATAATGATGCAATATTTACCTCATTAATAAATGACTTAAATAAATTAGATTATAAATATTAAAATAATATCCAAAACATGTCCAATTATTATTGGATGATTTTATTTAATCTACGACTCATATTATCTTCGACCCTAAGGATTTTTGGACCTATTGAAACCGAATATAATTATATAATAAAATAATATTTTCACACTTTCCTAAAGAGCCCCTCCTCCCCCATATAAAAGGAGACCACTTCTAACCAATTCCTCACACCTCTCAAGCCTTTAGGCTTATCCAAACTCTGACAAATGAAGCTCCCTACATCCCTATCCTCCTCCTGGAAGACTTACCTTAGGCATAAGGAACTTCAAGAAGTCCTTTTGGTTCAAACCAAAGGAACACTACTAGAAAATAGGATTTTTACCAACGCATTTATACCAACTGTTTAAGAAAACCGTTGGTATATATGTGGTAGGAATGTCTATCCCTATGGTTTTAAAGAAACCATAGGTATCCCATCCTCAAAAATGAATCCCATCAGCCTCATCCCTGCATGCCACTCCCCCCGCAAACTCTCATCGCCCCCGCAACCCTCTTCTTCCCCGCAACCTTCTTCTCCCCCGATTAATCATTGCGCTTATCCTGTGAGTGCCTCTCCCCCTGTGCTTATCCGATGAGTTCCTCTCCCTCGGTGCTTGTCCAGTGAGTGAATCTCCCCTAAAACCCTCTTCTTCCTCAGATTATCCATCACGCTCATCCCATGAACTCTCTCCTCCATTGTAGTCGAATTCGTGAGGCAACTCGTACAATCGTACGAGTTTGCGGATGGACTTATCCCCTTCGATGACTGAAGAATCGATTTGATGAAGCTTCAAACACATAGAATCGGAGTGAAATCGCTCACTCAGGTAGACTCGGTGCTTCCATATGGTGATATCACATTTCTTTTTTAATTTCAAATTTGAAGGTTTTTAATCAGTTTCAACCCGACGCACCTCACATACCTAGGGTTCAATTTCTTCCCCTATGCTCCCATCTCTTTGCTCTTCAGTGGTGTTTCCCTCTTCCATAGCCTGGATGATCTCTACCTATGGCACCCTGATGTAGAACTCCTCCGAGTCTCCATATCATTTTCTCAGTAGGTGACACAACCAACATCAAAAGAAGTTATATACTAATTTCATTCAATTCGTCACTCATTTAGTCTATCACTTGATTTTCCTACTGGTAATATAGAAAATCAGTGCATTTGGTGAACATATATGACTATTTTAGTGTTCCTGTTTTATAATTTCTTCATTAACATATAAAATGTTCTATCTTTTGAATCGCTGCCCCTCCATTGAATCCATGCTCCTGCGGTGTTTCTATTGAAGGCCCTTCCAGCGAATCCCTACTCACAATATGATCATTCCTTTTCATCTCAAATTAATTATTCCATTATCTTATTCATCATATTATTTATATATTTATTACCAGTTAAGGTAGGTGGATCGATCGATCTGGGAAATTAGACTAATGGGTGGATTGATTTTCGGCGGGCCTGCATGTGTTTTAGAAATTCTATTGGATTATGTATATTTGTGTGTGGCTAAATTTCCAGTAAACTCACAGGTCTCCAATTATTTTTCTTAGTTTCATTTTGGGTTTCTTCTTCTAAATTGTAATTTTTGGTTTGGTCAAACACAGTGTTATGGGGCCGACATGATTTTTGTGTTTTCTTTTGTGTTTAGGGTTCATAGTAGTTTCTTATTGGTTGTTTGGAAATCCACCGTCAGAGGACATGCATTATTGGTCATGTGTTATTGATTCAAGGTAGGTTTTCTTATGCCCTTACTCTCAAGGTCAATTTTTTAATGATGAAATAAATGTTTTTTGGATACATTTATTTAAAACCCATGAATGTTGATAAGTATAATCTTTTTTATATAACATTACGATTTAACTCATCCATTTTCATCGACCATTTTATCTTCATCTGTGAGTTGTCAATCATTCTTTCAATAATTCCCAAATTAGATAATTTATCTAGAACACATTCTAGATGATTAAAATAATGATACATATATTAGGGCTTATCTTAGACTTGTTTCATAGATCTTATACCTGCAAAAAAATCGTCAATTAGTGAGGAATTTCTTTCCCTTTAATTGATTGGTTCATAAAACATAAGTTGGTGCTGCATATATTATGTAATTGTAATTTTTAAAGTAAAATGTTGTTCTCAAGTTTCCGAGTTGGTTATTTGGATGGTATTCTATATCAAAAGTGGGTATATCTCTATTGACTATGGGTGTATTTTCCAATTGACCAATGTATTTATTAAACTGACCATGCAATACTCATTTCCCACAATAAGGAAGAACCCCATAAATCATAGATAGACACTACACACCACAAGAAACCCATGGGAGACACCCCTTGACATCTACAGATAGTTAAGGGGCCATTAACTTAGGAACTGAAGTCAATTGACACTGAATCCTTGAGAAATTACCATTGCTGGTAGAAAAGATACCAACAAATTTATTCTTAGTATAGTATAATGAAATGGTTTACACCCTAATGAACAAGTAGACCATTTGGTTCATGGAATGGTTCCAAACCAGGTTCATGAGTAGGATCAACTACTAAACATTGATTGTGGTCCCTATGAGGTTCTTTCTATAGTGAAGATGGTTATGTGCACAATCTTTAACTCAACTAATGTAGCATAGGTTCATATTCAATGGATAAGTGTACTAGTATGGTGTTTCAAACAACATGCTATTTAAATAACATAATGAAAAATGAAGAGATTATTAAATGGAACTATTTCCTCCTTTCTTGCAGGAACATGATTTCACACATGGGGGGGGGGTGTGGTTCTTATATATTGGGATGAGACATGTATAGTCATAGGATACATGTATGTTTTTGTTTTGTTTTGTTTTTATTTTATTTATTGCATTGGGCAATTAGTTATTTTACTTCTTTCTACGGGAGAAGGGTAGTGATGCTATCCTGACTAGTTGACGTAGATCACTTGTATATTGTAATACCATGAGGTGTGAGTGTGAGGAAACTTTGGAAGATAGAGGAGCCTTGGGGTCCTCCATGAGATGAAATTGTTTTTCTAAAATATTTTGTGGGAACATTTATGGAGTATGTTGAAGTCATGAAATAACCCCAAGTGTCTCCGTGAGATAGCATAAATAACCCAAAGGGTCTCCATACATCGTATCATCCTTGCATGGGTTGGCCACTCACTTAATCCCATCAAAACTATCCTAGTATATCCTATCATTCACATAGTCTAGATTCAACTCTCAAGGATTATCCCACGCCTCGATGAACATCTCATCATCCATATAGAGAAAGAGGATTATTAACCATATGATTGTCCTAGTCACAAAATCACACCATGTCGAACCCATCTACATTATATTCTCAACAATATGGTGTAGAACCTCATCAAAATAATGTATTATAACCCATCCCCACTAACCAGGTTCCATCCTAAGATAAATCACACCAAGACTCTTGGCATTATAATTCCAATCTATCTGAAAATAACCAATACCCACACTAGTATCTCATAATTCATCTCTTTAGTTAAACTCAATGGTGAAAATTCCACCTATTCCAACGCTTTTTCCCCAACAGTTTTAACAAACCGTTGGGAAAAAGACCCTATGACAACGGTTCATATGAACAGTTGGGATATATCTCTCTAAAATCACCTTTCCATTCAGAGACTTCCCCTATCCCTAAGCCGCACTTCTCCAAACCCTCGACCCCACTCACATACTCCTCCAGTACTCACCGCCGCTCCCATACTGACCACCCCTCGCTGCTGCTCCCATCCCAACCACCACTCGCCACTCACCGCTCACCGATCGTCACTCGCCACTCGCCACTGGCCACTCCCCGCTCATTGGAACTCACACATCCCCATTCAAGCCACAATTATCCAAACCCTACCGGTCCACTATGCTCCTCCCATCATTGCCACCGCTCTCATCCCTCTTGAGTTCCCCTCCTCCGATCCTGACTCCCGCTCGCCGCTCGCAGCTCCCCACTCATGGTTGCTCGTGAATCCCCCTTCTGTTGTGTAAGAATCTATTCTAACTCTTTGTAAGATTGAATTAAGGTTAATTATGAGTTAGTATTAGCATTTATATGATCCATTCAGGCTATATATGAGTCATTTATAATGTTTTATAAGATTTATTTTAGGTCTGTTGATGATTCATTCCTTCAAAAAATTATCCAAAGGAGGGTGATTCAACAATAAATCATTGAATTCACCTGTACATTGAATCAATGTTTTTTGATTCCATATTTGCATACGTGAAACCCATTAACTACAGGACATGTGTATTATAATTAGTATCCCAATTTCTTTGAGGGGTGATCTTCCTTATTTAGATTCTTCTCTTGTTTCCTTTCTGTTGATACAACATGTTTGAATTTATAATGTTTTATGAGATCATTTATCTTCGTTGATGTGATGCTTTTTAATGGATTTTCCCTTTTTTGAGAGGCATCTCACACGAGAGATCTCAAGATATAGCTTGTTTAAGCTCATCAAACACTAGACATACAATTGCAACATCTATCACCATAAGGACCAATCCTATTAGGAATATTTTACTTGATCTAAACCCTCATCCAGTCCATACACATATCATCAAAATTATAAGACATATGTTAGACCACTCATATCCCAATCGAAATCTTATCCACTTGGAGACCTAGTGATACGGTGATTTCATTTCCATCAAATCACAAATGAATTTTATCTAAACCTAGGTGTCTTTTGAACACCTTATCTATAGGTCTACTATGTTAATCTATTTACTTTAATTTACCATCCTTAGACTCCATGACATCCATGGAACATAGTTATAATCAATCCTGTGGAAATCTATGATCAAATAATCAAGTTAGTGTTTAAGGGTCTATCAAGGCTCTTAATAATGTCTTTATATACATAATAATTATTATTTAAAGAAACAACTAATTTAAGTAATGGTTGATCACCCATGGAGGTGCTTATACTTCATATTCTAACTGCCAAATGCTGTACTCCGTCCACCTGAATGAGGAATTAAATAAATCCCCTTCCATTTTCATATAAAACCAATATTTTCCTAAGACATCATACTAACCACAAATATATAGGTGAGAAAAATAAGAAGACTGGTCCATGATCACATCATTAGTCATAGCTTCATCAAAAATCTTCATGCCTTAAGCCCTATATTAATCATATGATTTGACATATACTTACCAGATTAGTGAATGCTGATTCATATTCAATCACTAACAATTGTTCCTACTCAATATCTAATATATCTCAAGATCTAGCTTGTTTAATCTCATCTAGGAAGTTTTGTTCAATGAAGATTAGTTGAAATCACTTCTAATAATGTTTTCATCCTTCTATTCCACAATAAATTTACACCACAACCTATCATGACCCTTTAGTATTGGTGTAGCCATGTAATTTCCCAAATAAACTTATATTGAACAAAACCAAACTAAGATAACACTCGAGCCGAACTAATTATATACCATTTATAAAAAGATTAATTGTTAATTAATAGGAATATACTTTTTGATAGTATCATTTTGAAAAATGGATTTTCCCCTAGCTTACAAGAACATGATTTGACCCATGTGGCATTGTGGTTCTTATATGTTGGGTAGTGAAAAGTATAGTAACAAGAGTCAGGTATGTTTTAGTTTAGTTTTTATTTTATTTTCTTTATCGCATTATCCACTTAGGTCTTTTACAGGTTTCTATGGATAGGGAGTAGTTATATTCTATGAACGAGGCCAGAAGGGGTTCAGATTGTTTCAGTCCACTGGCTTTGATCTGAGGTAAGATTCTATGATTACTTGTCTCTCACTTCATATATTTTTGGGATTTCAATGTTTTTGACTCCATATTATGTTTTTGGTAGGGCGTTGGATCATTTTGTGTTGGTTTGAGTGGATTTTGTTCTCGCCAATTGAGGTAAGGCTTTAATGCTATTGGTTTGTTTTTCACTAGTTATGTAGGGTCCTTTATGTGTTTTAAGGTTCTTAATATCATTTGAGTAGTGTGTTGATCCATGCTCATTGGTTTCAAGTCACCAAGTCAAGGGTGACTCTCCTGCATGTGCATAGGTAATAAGTATATGTATGTGGGTTCCCCCGTTACGTGTATACTCAACTATAGAAATGATTATACATGTATGTGGCTTGTAGTTCCCATGTATATATATAAAAATGCATAAACAGGTGAGTGGAGACTGGTATATGCATATAAGCACATGTGTAAGGATCCACTTGCACATGGTAAAGGCCATGCAGGTGTGTGCATAGAGGATATGTGTCCTTGTATGTGTGTGAAGGTGCGTATACCCAGTGGGGGAGCAACATCTTTTAGTTAGAATGCTCCATGAGCTGAAGTGGACAGCTTGGTTCCACCCTGAGGTAGAGTCCCTCTCGTAGCCTCTTTAATTTAAGAATTCTTTAAATTGAATTTAGCTTCTTTCTTAATTCTGATTAATTATATTGAATTGCATATCTTGAATAAGTTTTCTTTAATATAATAGTTTCAGCTGATAAATAAATTCATGTTTTTATAATAAAACTACTTTAAAAAACAATGAATATAAAATATATATCCTTATTATACCACAATCCCAAATCAATATTTGTTTTTATAACATAAAATAGGTTTCTATAATGTGAAGGGAAACTGTATATAATTTATTTCGAATCCTGGGGAGAAGATGCTGCCCCGTGGATGTTTATGGACTGGGCCAACATGCCATGGTCACACCGCGGTCACACCATGGTCACGCCGCGGTCACACCGCGGTCACGTCGCGATCACACCACAGTCACGCAACTGTCACACCGTGATTTGGACCTGCTCCAGGATGACACCTCGCGGCGGTTCGCAGCTCTGTCGGAATTTGATGTATGATACCTAGAGATATTTTTAGATACATTAACCACCCATAGTTAATGGAGAGGGAGGTGATGAACAGAATGTTTCCCCACTTCTTCCAGCTCCCTTCGCTCCTGGCTAGATGATGTTTCCCCGCAGATGTCACTAGATCGGGCCAACACGCCGCAGTCACATTGCGGTCACGCCGTGGTCATGCCGCCGTCAAGGCACAGTCACACCATGGTCACGCCGCGGTCACACCGCGGTCACTCCGCGGTCACGCCGCGGTCATACCGTGATTTGACCCTACTCTAAGAAGACACCCCGCAGCGGTTCAAAGTCCTATTGGAATTCTATGTATGATACCTAGATAGAGTTTTAGATACATTACCCACCCATAGTTAATGGCAAAGGAGGTGACGACTAGAATGTTTTCCTACTTCCTCATGCTCTCTTCGCTCCTGGATGGAAGATGTTGCCCCGCATATGTCGCTGGACAGGGCCAACATGGCGTGGTCATGCCGCGGTCATGCCGCAGTCACGCCGCAGTCATGCCGCGGTCACGCCGTGATTTGGACCTGCTTTAGGACGACACTCCATGGCGGTTCACAGTTTTGTCAGAATTCGATGTATGATACCTAGATAGAGTTTTAGATACATTTCCCACCCATAGTTAAGGGGTAGGGAGGCGACAGATGGAATGTTTCCCCACTTCCTCCCGCTCCCTTTGCTCCTGGCTGGAAGATGCTGCCCTACAGATTTCGCTGGATCAGGCCAACACGCCGCGGTCATGCCGCGATTTGGCCCTACTCCAGGACGACACCCCACGGTGGTTCGCAGTCCTGTCAGAATTCAATGTATGATACCTAGATAGAGTTTTAGAAACATTACCCACCCATAGATAATGGGGAGGGAGGCAACAACCGGAATGTTGCCCTTCTCCCTTCACTCTTGGCTGGAAGATGTTGCCCCACAGATGTCATTGGACTGGGCCAACACGCCGCGGTCACACCGTGGTCACACTACGATTTGGACCTGCTCTAGGACAACACCCCGCGACAGTTCGTTGTCCTGTCAGAATTCGATGTATGATACATAGATAGAGTTTTATATACATTACTCACTCATAGTTAATGGGGAGGGAGTCGATGGCCGGAATGTTTCCCCGCTTCCTCCATCTCCCTTTGCTCCTGGTAGGAAGATGCTGCCCTGTGGATGTCGTCGGATTGGGCCAACACACCATGGTCACACCGCGGTCACGCCGCGGTCACACCACAATAATACCGAGATTTGTCCTTGCTCCAGGACGACACCCGAGAATGGTTCACACTCCTATATGAATTCGATTTATGATACCTAGATAGAGTTTTAGATACATTACCCACCCATAGTTAATGGGGAGGGATGCGATGGCCAGAATGTTTCCCCGCCTCCTCCTGCTCCCTTCACTCCTGGTCGGAAGATGTTACCCCGCAGATGTCACAGGACTGGGCTAACACGCCGTGGTCACACCGCAATCACACTTATTTGGCCCTACTCTATGACGACACCCCACATCGATTTGTTGTCCTGTTGAAATTCAATGTATGATACCTAGATAGAGTTTTAGATAAATTACCCACCCTCCTTCCTGGACACCAGACAACCCCCTACCCTCCTCCCTGGACCCCAGACAACCCCCCAGACAACCCCCCACCCTCCTCCCTGGTCCCCGAACACCCCCGGACAACCCCCCAACCCTCCTCCCTGTACCTCGGATCCCAATCTATGATCTCTCCAAGATTCACACTAAATCCCAACGGAAAAGTGGGTTTTAGAGCTTCAGAAGAATATGAGAGAAGAGTGCAAACCCAAATCAAAAAGAGGAAGAATGAAGAGGATTCGACACACCATGATCTTTAATACACACTTGAAGACACTCAAAACTCCCAAGTAACGTCTATGAGTCAATCATGCCTCAAACTGAGGCACAGTGTGGCCGGCACCACTCAACGTGTCACAGTTTTATTTGAAATGGACAAAATTTTAAATAAAAACAACAACTGACATACGGAAAACCAACAAAATGGATTTGGATTATGTTGATACTTTAGAACAATGATGCATGATTCATTTTTGACGTGTACAAGTCAACCCCGCCTCAATTCGAGGTTCAGTGTGGCCAGTTTGAAATGGACAACATTTTAAGTAAAAACAACAATTGCCATAGGGAAAACTGAACAAATGCTTTCAAATTGTGTTTATACTTCATCAAAAAGATCCATGGGTCATTTGTGATGTGTACGGGTCAACCCCACCTCAATCTGAGGCACGGTGTGGCCGGTACCACCCAAACTGTCTTTCTTTTGTTTTAAATTGATACTATTTTAATTAAAAACAACTTGCATACAAAAAACAGACCAAACGCATTCGGATTGTGTTGATACATCAGGAAAAAGATCCAACTGTCCTTTTTGATGTGTACGAGTCAACCCCACCTCAATCTAATGCGCGGTGTGGCTGGTACCACTCAAAGTGTCTCTCTTTTGTTTCAAAAGGACATCATTTTATGTGAATACAACAGCTGACATATGGAAATCTAAACAAAGGCTTTCGGATTATGTTGAATCTGTTAGAGAATGATCCATGGGTCCTATATGACTTGTACGAGTCAACCCCTCCTCAATCATAGGGTCGGTGTGGCCGGCACCACTCAAACCGTCTCCCTTTTATTTGAAATGGACAGGATTTTAAGTGAAAATAACAACTGGCATACGAAAAACTGACCAAACACATTCGGATTATGTTGATACATTAGTAAAATTCTAAAAGGGTCATTTGTGACATGTACAAGTAAACCCCGCCTCAATACGATGTGTGGTCTGGATGACACCACTAAAAGTGCCTTTCTTTTGTTTAAAATGGACATCATTTTAAGTGAAAACAACAAATAACATATCGAAAACTGACCAAACGCATTAGGATTCTGCTGAAAAATTATGACAATGATCCATGGGTCATATGTGATGTGTATAAGTCAACCTTGACTCATTCTGAAGTGCGGTGTGGCTGGAACTACTCAAAGTGTCTCTCTTTTGTTTAAAATGAACATCATTTTTAGTGAAAACAACAATTGTCCTATGAAAAATTGACTAAACACATTCGGATTCTATTTAAAATTTAGGAAAACGATCCTTGGGTCATATGTGATGTGTACGAGTCAACCATTCCTCTATCCAAGGCATGGTGTGGCCGGCACCACTCAAAGTGTCTCTCTTTTCTTTAAAAAGGACATCATTTTAAGTGAATACAACAATTTACATACGGAAAACAAACCAAAGGAATTCATATTCTGTTGAAGATTTAGGAAAACGATACATGAGTCATATGTGAATTGTAAGAGTTAACCCTGCCATAATCCGAGGGCCAATGTGGCCGACACCACCCAAACTGTCTCACTTTTATTTGAAATAGACATGATTTTAAGTGAAAATAACAACCGGCATATGGAAAACTGACCAAACACATTCATATTGTTTTTATACTTTAGGAAACGATCCAAGGGTCATTTGTGATGTGTACGAGTCAACCCCGCCTCAATCCGAAGTGCAGTGTGGCCAACACCACTCAAAGTGTCTCTCTTTTGTTTAAAATGGACATCATTTTAAGTGAAAACAACAACTGACATACGGAAAACTGACCAAACAAATTCAGATTCTATTTAAAAATTAAGAGAATGATCCATTGGTCGTATGGGATGTGTACAAGTCAACCCCGCCTCAATTTGAATCGCGGTGTGGCCGACACCACTCAAAGTGTCTGTCTTTTGTTTAAAATGAACATCATTTTAAGTGAAAACAAAAATTGACATACGGAATATCGACCAAACACATTCGGATTCTATTGAAAATTTAGGAAAACGATCCATGGGTTATATGTTACGTGTACAAGTCAACCCCAACTCCATCCAAGGCATAATGTGGCCGACACCACTCAAAGTGTCTCTCTTTTGTTTCAAAAGGACATCATTTTAAGTGAATACAACAACTAACATACAGAAAATAGACCAAAGGCATTCAGATTCTATTTAAACTTTTGGAAAATGATCCATGGGTCATATGTGATTTTACGAGTCAACCCTGCCTCAATTTGAGGGTCGTTGTGGCCAGAACCACTCAAACATTCTCACATTTATTTGAAATGGAGAAGATTTTAAGTGAAAACAACAACTGGAATACAGAAAACTGACCAAACCCATTCAGATTGTGTTAATACGTTAGGAAAACGATCCATGGGTCATTTTTGACAATTATGAGTCAACCCCGCCTTAATCCGAGGCATGGTGTGGCCGACACCACACAAATTTTCTCTCTTTTGTTTAAAATGGACATCATTTTATGTGAAAACAACAACTGACATACGGAAAAATGACCAAACACATTTGGATTCGGTTGAAACATTATAACCATTATCCATGGGTCATATGTGACATGTACAATTCAACCCTGCCTCAATCCGAAGCACAGTGTTTCCAAAACCTCTCAAATATAGTGATTTTCATTCATACAATCACAAACTTTGAATCTCTTTATACCGCTTTGAAATATCATGAGAGATGAGTAGGGATCAATAATCCTTCAATCTCAAAATCATTCATTGTACCTATAAATGAAGTATTCATGAAACCATGCTTATGATAAATTTAGAGTAGTTCACAGGTTACCAAAACAACTAACATGTTTTTTGATTTTGTAAACATATTTTAGATTTTCTGCAACAGTGATCAAAAAATATTTAGCGCAGTTCACAGGTTATAAAAATAGTTCACAAGTTGTTGATTTTTTAAACTGATTTCAGATTTCCTACAACCATGCTCTAAAAAATTTTAGAGCAGTTCACAGGTTACAAAAACTGTTCACAAATTCTAGATTTTGTAAACATATTTCAGATTTTCAGTTTTCTGTAAACAAATTTCATATTT
The DNA here is from genome assembly GCA_963277665.1 of Viscum album. Lineage (NCBI taxonomy): Eukaryota > Viridiplantae > Streptophyta > Magnoliopsida > Santalales > Viscaceae > Viscum > Viscum album. Next base: position 959,488,702 of record OY728123.1, read on the forward strand.
TGACAACCCAACACATCGCTGAATTCATAGCTTATCCCTTTTAGCATCACTTTCTAAATACATGCTTCCCTGTTAGAGATCACTCCCCTAAAAGGTTAGAAACATATAAAACTCTAAACGTACCTATCATTTCCAAACCACACAATATATGTATCGTAAAACCTTAAGAACCCACACTATCAGCTCAATCATATACCCTAAATGATTTTCTATTTATACACGCTATGAAAACTAATTGCACACATCAAGGATTCCTCACTAGAATCACAATTCCACCCCAACCAATCTAGTCACAATTACACCCCAACCAATCCAAATCCAATTCCACAAACCTATGAGCCTTCTAGAACAAGGATTATATCTTTGCAACAAATACATCACTCCCCACCATAGAAGTTCCATCATCATCAACTCACCCAAAAAACCCCAACCACTTTGTTGAAATCTCTACCCACTAGTAAATAAAGAATTAGACGTGTCTATATTTCCTACACCTGAGAAACCAAATGAAACATCAATTGTCACTCATTCCCTACATCCTAGAATGAAACCCAAGGTATTATTCAATATTTGATCCACTATGAGGACCTCGACCATAAATATTCAATGGTGTAGTTTCAACCATGTGGCATCACAAAAACTCACCATGATCATAAACCCTAAGATGTTTCATATCTGTGCAAAAGACAGCAGGGTATCTAGACATATAGACATTTCCCCCCATAATTCTAATGAAGATATTATTGCTTTTGGAATGATCATCACTAAATAATATTATTCTATGATTTTATTGATGAATACCACCAAAAGTCATCTATTTCAGATGTCACCAATCACTACATGGACATGTCAAAGTCATTTAAAATTCTTGGGCATCCATACCCATGATAATATCATCACATTGAAATCATTCATCTGCCCACTCATAGTTTCCTTCCCTGCTCAATAAACTCATCCTAAGCCATATAAATGGTCCTACCCCTGGTAACCATATGAACTAGAAAAACACCAACACTCTAAGAGATTCCCGTTTAATGAAAACTGGGCACCTCCAGGTGCTTCCTACCAAAACCAAATCTCCCATGCACAGTATCCACCCAAAGAGAATGTTTGAAAATAAAACCACATCAACCCACATTTCCATGAGCACCTATTATTCTCATGATCAAATTTATATGTATAAGGACCACCCATTTTAATATACATTACATGGGCTAGGCACACAAACATGTCCATCTTTCTAGAAGCCAACCACAAGGGTAAACCACAAGCACTCAAGTTCTCTTCCTCAAAACCAAAGCCTCCCTACATTACAAAACCCATATTAGGTTTCACCATTCATGTGATACATTAAAAGGTCCAAAAAATCCATCTTGATGTCACACACCCAAAATCACACATATCCTAATTGACCTATCTCATCTTCTGATGCATTTATCTAAGTCTAATTTTACTTCTGATGTAATCACAAATTTATTCCTTTAATTTTCTCATCTTCTTCCATAGCCTTAAACAACATATTTACTTCTTATTTCTTGCAATTTATTTTCAATTTAACATTTCATAATTTCTTCTAGTGATTACTACACCATGTTTTTTCCATATTTATTTTATTGAAACTCTCTTCATAAGGTGAAGTTAACCTTACATTCCTGAAGAATCAATCTTATGGAATCAATCTTAAGGACATTTTCAATTCATTAAGGGGTTCTATTCTTTCGATCATCCTATTTTCTTTATATTTTGATGACCATAGTTTCTTGGAATTTATAAAACCTTCAAAAGTAAAGTGTGTGACTTCTAGTTAGTCTATTAACCAAAATATTCCCAATATTGGGATGATTTGAAGATGGCTGAAGTCGTTGGGGAGAAATCTGTTTCCCCCCTTTCTGGGGATTCCATTTCTCTCGGTGGTTTTGATCACACCAAAAATATTCAATTCATTTCTTCCGGTGGTCCTATGAATTTCATTGAAATTGAGATCCTATGACTACTTCAATTTGGATTTTTCGAAACCTCATACAAGTTTTGTGTGGCTTGAGGTCAACTAGTGGGTTAGCGATCTGGTCCTTCATCTCTGACCTATAGATATGGTATTTTTGTCTTGGATCTTGGGGGAAAATAGGCATACCATTCATGTTCCCAGAACATGGATGAAACAGAGGCCTAGAAGGAGGGTGATGTCGGCAGATCCATTTCCAAGGGAGTTCCCCTTCAGAACAGATTCTTAGAATTAGTTCAATGGCCTTAAGTTGATGATGATTTATGGAGTGGAAAAGGGTTGGTAACAGAAATCCCAAGAAGGTTGGGAATTTTAAAAAGGAGAAATCTTTAGAGATTCAAGGAGTAATTGAACCTTCTAAGAATTATCAGACTTTATAAGAGTAAGAGGATGAGAAACCAACATTTTCTCTACTATAATGGAATAAATAAAGGAAAGAAATTGGCCATTTAATTTGATGATTGCCTAGTTACAATTAACCAACCAGTTTATTTAATATATCTCCAAAACTTCTTTTGGATTTTCAATCTCTCCAACTACTGGCTTATCATCATTTATAAAACCATTTGTAAATAGTTATCTTTAAACTATTAGAACTCTGTATTTAACTTAAATATTAGTTTAACAGAAATTTTATATCTTGGAGAGGTGTAGGTTTTCAATTTGACAGGTTGGGAAATAAATTGGAGAGGTGCATGTTTAATGTTTTACAGGTTGGGGTTTACATCTCTGGAATCCGGGGTTTACATGCAGGCTGTTTACACAGGATGCAGGCTGTTTACATAGGATGCGGGCTATTTACACAGGATGCAGGCTGTCTAGTTTTGGGGATATAAGATGTATACCAATGGTTTTGAAAACCATTGGTATACAGAGTATGCTGGACAGAGTATGACAACGGTTCTAAAACCGTTGGTATATAGGATAGAGTATACATAGTATTCCAATGGTTCTGAAACCGTTGGAATATTGGTATTCCAACGGTTCTGAAACCATTAGTATACTACGAGTTGGAATAAAATGTATACCAATGGTCTGAAAACCATTGGTATACCCAACAGTACAAACAGTTCATCAATGGTTGGCACATATATATACCCACAGTTTAAGTAGAACCGTTGGTATAGATTAATTTCAGACCATATATGCCAACGGTTCCCTAGAAACTGTTGGTATAGATCTATTGCCAGACCTGACATACCAACGGGTTGTGAAACCATTTATAAATACTATACCAATGGTTTCAGTGTATATCCCAATGGTTTAAAACCATTGTGAAAGATAGAATTTCCAGTAGTGGAACTTACCCAAATTAAAGGTAATAGTTTATCTTAACATCTTTTCTTTTATTTTACTTCTCCAACCCCTAAACTCTTTTTATTACTTTCTTTTATAACAAAACCAGTATCCTCAATATACTAGTATGTTGTTATGATAATTATTCGAACTATACTTACACACACATCCATTTAACGGGTGAAGAACATAATGTTTCTGTGGATGGCAAACTAATGCCTCACGAAATGATGATTGTTCAATTAACTCCTACCGCATCTCATGGTGGAAATTATGATGACACTATATTTATATATGCATTATATTATATTTATGTTTTCTTCATGATTTTGTATTTTTCATTTATATCATACCTTAATGGTTCCCATTATAGGTAAACACGATAATTTAATTTGAGGAAGTGCGTACTACCACCCCCTCAAAGTGATATGACTCATTAATACCATACGTGGGATGTATAAAGGATGTAGTTAATGATATTATATATGATATTATACTGGAATTATATTATACCTATGTATAATTATGTTTTAATTCCATTAAAATAAGAAATAGAAATGAATGTATCGTTCATGCGTACGTACGACTTACCGTCTCCATGAATGGTGCATTTCATTTCTTACCCCATTATGATATGTACTGTTATAAATACATGTATATACTAGATATATAAGATATATATGATATCTAAATCATGAATATCATTATGTATACAATGAACTTTTGACCATGTGAACAACATGTAACTATAAGGTGTTCATTTTTGACTCAAGTGCCAAATATCGAAAAAACGAACGTTATTAACATAAATGATTACATAATGTTTAAAACATGGTAATAAGTGATATAAAAGGAATAATAAACTTCAAAAAAGGTTTTTAAGCAATATTAAATTAACTTTAGTTTATTATTCAAGATATTAAAGAATGAACGTGTCATGTCAGACACGAGGTAAGAGGTTTCTTATCTCACATTTAATTCCATGAGATTTACATTATTCACCACTTATTTATTGCATGTAGTGTATTTAGTACTGCCATTTAATATATATTATCATTATTCTATTTATATTCAGGATATTCTGTGATTCATTTGGTGGTTATTGACTATTGTTCATACGACTTGATTGATTACAACGAGGTAAGGGTTAATTTAACAATCTCATTATTATCCGAGGTTGTTTTATGTAAGTATCTACTGGGACCTCTTTATCATCCACATCCATGTTTCTTAAAAATGTATTCAAATTTTTTTTTACTATTTAATAGACAATGGGATATATTCATTTATACCCTTATTCGACATTATATGTTTTGAAAGGAATCTTTTCGTTGTTTTCCAAACAAGGTAGTTTATGACCTTTTCAAAAAAATTAAGGTAATAATGTTTTTTAACTTATACAGAGGGTGCATATAATTTCTACCATTATAACATCGTCTAATCTTCCCTTACATGCTTATAAGAGTATTTTCAAAATAAATGTTTTCTTTATAATTATGTGACTCTTAAATGATCTCAAAATAGAAAGAGATATTTCTCTAAAAACGGTTTTGATTTCATCTATGTCAACGTCCTTTGATGGATTTTAAGATTATTTGATGTTGATTTATTATGATACAAAACATCCATATTGTATTGAAGGTTTTGTAATATGTAATTCCTCCGGGTTGGTTTCCGATTACAGTAGACCCTCTGGGTTGGAGTCTGGTTACAGAGGCTCTCCGTGATGGAGTCTGGTTATAGAGGCTCTCCATTTTGGAGTCTGGTTACAGAGGTTCTCCGAGATGGAGTCCAATTACAAAGGCTCTCCGGGTTTGGGTCCTGTTACAGTTAGTACATAGGTCCTATCACGAGGACTTGACATAGAAATTAAAGTCTGGTATTATACATTCCCTCATTATGAAAATAATATTGATGGTTCATGTGGTCGTTCGACTAGTAGAATACACATGATTATGTTTTATTAAGGCATTATTTACTCAGCTAATATTCCTACCACAAAAGTATTCATGTTTATTATTGGTAAAGGCATGTGGTTTCAATTATTCACCATGCTTAATATCTATGTTATCTTCCTCTGTATTTCCTACCCTTACTGATCATTTTCGCTCGCCCATTTCTATGTTTAATTTTTCCCAGGATTCTGAGAAGTGTATTGTGATTGATATGCTGGGTTAAGCTAACGGAATAATGGCGTTCATAAAGGATTATTTATGTTGAGTTATATGGAATAAAGTGTAATGTAACACTCATGTATGTAATCTATTTTCAAAGACATCTAAACCGATCGGTCCTTCAAGACATGATTACTTGTAATAATGAAAATGTATTAAAATAATGCATCGACTCTGGGTAATTGGGGTTGGGGTGTTACATGTTCTTTGAAAAAAAAACAACTATGGATCTATCACAAGAATCACACATCAACTCAAAGTGTTGGGACTAATCTGTGGGTTGGATTACTGGGGAATATGTAAACATCATTTTGAGTTCAATGAAGTATCTCTTGAAAACCTCATTGAAATATAATGTTCCATCATTTTGGAGAAACCGAGTGAGTGGGGGGAAAATCCTACTGAAGTTATGTATGAATCTCTAAAAGAAGCCAACTTGAATAAGCAATGAATGGATGTCTTGAATTGAAGTGGATTCAGGAAGTGATTGGATCACTTCAATTTTGGCTAGATCGACTTCAATACCCTCTTCTGAAACTATGTGTCATAGAACAATCCCATTTGCAACCATGCAGTTACATTTCTCAAAATTTAACACAAGGTTACACTTAACACACTTTTGAAGGACTATAGAGAGTGAATTCAAGAATGATTAAAATAACTCACCATAAAATGGTAAAGTCAACCATGAAGACTTCCATGTAGTGTTCAATGAATTCAGAAAAGAATACCATCATATAGCTCTGGAATGTTTTAGGAGCATTACAAATGCCAAAAGGCATTCTCTTATATGCATATGTTCCAATGGGGCAAGTGAAGGTAGTCTTTTCTTAGAATTGAGGTGTGATTGGGTTTGGAAGTAGCTTGTGTATCCATCAAGAGAGAAATAGTGTAACATTCCAGTTAATCATTCTCTCATTTGATCATGGAATGAAAGATGTTAGTGATATTTTCTTGTTTCAACCATCAATTTGCAACAGTCAATGAACACACAATATTTATTCTTTACTCGAGTTATGATTAACTCCCCATGTTCATTTGTGAGAACAACTATCCCAACCTTCTTAGGTACAACTGGAATTAGACTAACCAATTAACTATCAGAAATTGTGTAGATAGTACCATCTTGAAGAATTTTAGTGATCACTTCCCTAACTACCTCAAGTATGACTGGATTGAGTATTCTCTGTGGTTTTATAATTGGTTTTTATGATTCCTCAAGATGGTTCTGATGTATGCAATGGGCATGGTTGATTTCTGGTATGTCATCTAGGGTCCAAAATAAGGCCTATTTTTTTCCTTTAACACCAGAACTAGTTTGGACTCCCCAGTTTCAGTAAGTGAATCTGAGATAATGAAAGGATAAGAGTTATCATGGAAAATTAATTCATATATTAGGTGTTCACGATGAGGTTTTAGATTAGTATCATCTCTCATTTGTGGGTTAGACAACTCATGAATGGAGAAATGGATTTTAGTAGTTTCAAATTCATTTTCCAAAATACTTTCCAAGGTGGAGTAGTAGAAATCAAATTTAACGTGGGATTCAAGAGAGTTTGGAAGATCATTTAGATTTATAGAGTCTATGAAAGTGAGGTACACATAAAATTCCCCATTTATGAATTTTCAAACCATGGTTCATATTTCACAAGACCATTTATCATTAAAACATGATGAACATGATGGATTGGGGTTCAATTGACTCTCAGAAGTGTTCTCATAAGCATGGATTGAGAATGAAGAGTGATCCTAATATGGGTATCGGATGGCTTTGAAAATGTTGAACGTGACCATTTGGTCACCAAATTCCATGGATAAGATGCCTGAATGGACATAAATATTGGTTCTCTTTGTCATTAAGAATGGTATTCCTAGAATTAGTGGAGATCGTGAAGATTTCGTCTCACCTTCCCAGTTAAGAACATTGAAATCAGTAGAGAAGATAATATCATTCACATGAACAAGGACATCTTCGATTATATCCTCAGGAGTAGTAGTTCTTTGATTATCCAATTGAACGAAAACACCCATTGGATGTAAGGGACCAAGACCAATGTTGGAGAAGATGGATTTGGCTATGATATAAATTTAGGCTCCTTAGTATATGATTGAATTGCTGATGTTGGAACATCCAATTAAGCATGGAATCATAAAGGTCCCTAGATATTTTCAATTTATGTAAATAGACTTCTAGGTGGAAACATTTTTTAATTTCCTAAGTTTCCTCTTGTGGGTGCACAATTCCTTATAAAACTTGGCATACTTAGGGATTTTTTTAAGGAATCTAAGGGGGGTATGTTGACTTAAACATGTCTAAACATGTCAAGAATTTGATGATCGGGTTCAAAGGACTTCCTTGGTTTAGAAACAACTTGAGGAAAATTAATTGGAATCCTAAGTGGAATGGAAGGAGGTGAGGGAATGGATTTAAGTTCCTTTTCATGTTTCATTTTATTTTTGTTTTCTAGGTCAACATTCAGGGTGGTTGTAGGACTTATCTTGAGGCATAAAAATTTTATTCCCCGATCTAAGTGCAATGGTACCTACATTACCCTTAGTGTTCAGTAATGGTTGAGCTGGATGTTGGGAAGAATTGTTTTACTATTTCTGGATCAGGTGGGATGCAAGTTGACCAATTTATGTTTCTATGTTTTTAAGGATGGAATAGGTGAAGGAGGAATGATCTTCTACTTCACATTCCCATGGTTTTTTGGATGAAATTTCTTGTCCTAAATTGTGATTTCCTTGATTTTAGTTCTTGGGAAAATGATTGTATTGGTTTTGGAAATGAGAAGTCTCACAAGGATAGTGGAATCCAGGAGGAGGATTGTTACTTTGAGGTTCAGGAAGAAAAGGTTAAGGTTGATGGAATTTACCACCACCTTGACCATATTAAAATTAGTTTGGTTTTTGATGAGGGTATAGAGGGGGATGAGAAATGGGATTCCCATATCTCAATATAGGAATATATGTAGATGAGAATGGCTAAGAATGGGGTTGGTAGATGTTTTTAAAAAACTGACCTGATTGATGAGGGTTGGGGTTCCATTGAGAATATGCTGCATTGAGCTCCATTGGTTTAGATTAATTGGATTATTCCTCTTGAGGTTTTGGACACGTGTCAGTTGGATGAGATGCGGTACTGTAGATTCCATAGTTCTTTATAGGTCTAGGGAACAAAGATTGTGGAGAAGATGTGGTTGGGGCTTTGGATGCCACAACTAGTTTTTGCACAAGACCATAAGATCACTCATCCACATTGTCATCTTGTTCGGATATATCGACTGAATATATTGGTCTTGTTTTAATTGAACATGTGCTTGAGTGTGAAATTATTGTTTGTTTTCAGCCATTTTTCATATACGATCTCTTACAACTACAGGATTTTTATCTACAAGAGCACAGCCACTTGCAGCATCAATGAGGGTTCTCTACATAGCCAATAACCCATCTTAAGAAGTATTGGATCAAGAGTTTGTCACAGATTTTGTGATGTGTATAGGTTTCCACAATATTTTTGAACCTCTCCCAATATTCATGAAGTGATAAATTTGAGAATTGATGTATACCACTTATTTCCTTTTGAATCGAAGCAGTATGAGAAGTTAGAAAGAATTTCCCAATGAAGAGTCGCTTCATGTCATTCGACATGGTTATGGAACCATTAGGGAGGTAGTAAAGCCATGACAAGGCAGAGTCAGCTAAGGAAAAAGGGAATGATCAATGTTTGATTTATTCCTCAGAAACCCCTTTATGCATCACGGTACAACACACCACTTGGAACTCTTTAAGATAAATATATGGATCCTCACTAGATATCCAATGGAAATGAGGAAGAAGACGAATCAAACCCAATTTTAGTTCAAAGTCAGCCTCTATGTTTGGATATTGAATACCAAGGGGTTAGTAATCCATATTAGGGGCATAAAGTTATTTAAGTGTTTATTCCCTATAATTATATATTTCTAATTGAATTGGTTGGACAAGGACTAGTTCTTGAATTATTTCACTATCCCTAATGTTCCTCTTAAGCTGGTCATGTGTTCACACAATTTCATGGTAAAATAAATCCATGTATTGTTTGGGAGGATATGGGGAATTTAGAGAGATTTTGGAAGAAAGAGGAAGACATGTTTTTATTTGTTTTTTTAATTAATGATTTTTAGGAGAATGCAATTTTTTCATTGGGTTGTTTTTTTTCAATTTGTTTTTAAATTTTTTGTTTTTTTTTGTTTTTTTACAATTACTTGAAACTAATGAATAATTAATTGCACCATCCCCAGAAACATCATCATTTTAAAGTGTATTAGATAGGAGAAAATTATCCATTCAAGGTTCTGGTGCTCTGCTATTGTGTATAACATCATTCTGGTCGAATCCTTGACGGTGATACTTTTTAATAGTCGATTGTTTTTAGTTGATTGTATTTTGATTGGGGGTTTGTTTGCAGAGCTAAAATGAGGTGAATAATTGTTAGTGTTTGACATAACAATTTGTTGAATATTGTGGTGAGTTCACCATTCGGTAGTTAATCTTGTGATATCCTTGAGCATTCCTTTATATAGAATTAAATTAACACCCATGTCAGAAGTTGGCATTGATTGGAATTCAAAAGTTTTAAGTCTTTTTTCCAGGCTTTAACTTAATGTAGGGTTCTAATCATATTCATATATTGTTTAGGGTAGTATATTTTTGTATCTAATAATCCATGGAAACAACTCGTTAAAAAAAACGAGTCAATAATCCATGACAAGTTAAGTCCGACATACACAATGCTAATTCAAAGAATATTCATCGATCAAAAGTTCTCAATCACATAAAATACATAACTTATAACTCACCCCAAAGATAGATTTAATCACCCATTAAGATGATTAGTAATCTGGTTTATTATATTTATTATTATGAATTATAAAAATAATGAAAAGGAAGAGATAAGAAAATATTTTTGTGTCGAACACACACACACACAAATGATGATGAGATTTAAAAACGAACTTTAGACTGAATGAGAAAGAGAATGAATGGATGGGGTTTTAAAATGATTTGAAATATTTCAAGATAATTAATATTTGAAGGGTGGATTATTAAAAGATAATACAAAGAAGAAACTTGCATTAAAATAGAATTACAAAAACAAACACTTACACAGTTATAAATGAAGAACAACACAAAAGTAAATGAAAAGAAGAAACGAGGAATGGTTTCTCAATTGAAAACATGAGTATGTAAGATCCTCCAAATCCATTTAAATAGCCGAGGTCGTTCCAACCTGTCCGTATTTTCTATGAACATCCAACCACATGCAAGGAGATGAGGGGGTTGTATTTATAGCCCAAGGAGGTGAACTGTATGCTTTCCAAATATTCCCCTCCACATTCATCACTAATTTGGTCTTATAAAATTATAAATATAGAGATATTATATTATTACATGCTTTAGATATTCTTGTTTACTATCATACCTCAAAATTTGGCGGCCATTGGTTATTTGGAGTAAAATATATGGCTATTTTACTAAACAGTTGTCACATGTCTATTTTTATCAATATGTTTTCGAAGGCTAAAATGTGAAAGGGTTTTTGAACAGAAATATGCCCTCAAATAAAAATGTTTTATTCTAAAAAGTTTTCCTCCAATATGTTATATTACTCAATGATATATCCCATCCTTATTTTATGAGTAAATCTGGAGAAAATTTAGGAATTGTGTCCTGATTTTTAATCCAGGATAGAATGGTGGGCTGGACTTCAAAGCATCTTTTGGGCCCCTTGTGCTTTGAATTTGGGTGATGAAATTTTTATTAATGACTCAATGAATTTTTCTTATAACGTTTTAGGAGACTAAAGGTATTTTTACTTCCTAATTGATCCCAGAAATTCAATCTTCATGGCTGGTCCAATTTCTTCACAAATTTTGTGGGCCTTTTTTGTGGTCCATATGGCCCATTAAATGGCAGAATTGGATAATGATTCCATCTAATGTTATGTGTTAAATTGAATAAATAATTCTAGAAAACAAGAACAAAAAATTTTGGACCAGTATAGGGATTTTTATTATTAATACAATAAATAGAATTGAATGAGGATAAATTCAAATAATTCCCAAAAATTATATTTAATATTTAAAAATTAATATTTCACAAAAATTACGCAGATTTAATATAAAACCAGTAGAGGGATTATATAAAAAGTTATGAAAATATTAATAACATCAAATAAGTAGTAACATATAGGGGTGTTATCATAGATGAAATTTTATTTAAGAGTTCACTGGAATATTTAATGAGGAATATACCATTTATATATTTAAATTATGTATAAAAATATAAAATTTCCCAACTATTATGGAATGAAAATCCATGAAAATAATAGTGAAGTATTTTACATTAATATTTATTGTTTTTATTACTCATTGAAGTGTGAAATTCCATTCTTTATTAATATGTTAAAACAAAGATTCATTTAACATTTTTGGTAAAAAGGTAAAAAGTACCTCATTCAAAAAACGATAAGAGAATTACTTTTAAATGATTTTATAAAAAGTTATATGTGGGAAAATATTACTTTACAAAATCATAAAATAATATTAAAAATAATTAAGAAAACTATTTTTATAAAACATAGCCATGGTAGAAAAAATAGTTTCGACTAAAGAGATAAATAATGTTGTTTTTTATTTAAAAACATTATCTTGGTATTTAGAGTAATTTAAGGTGGAAAATAGAAATGAAAAAATTCAATCTCAAAAAAATAACCATAGGATATGAAAATTATTTAGTTTTCTAGGATATCGATCTTAAAATTTAATCATTAGAAACAAAATCATAAACACCGCTGATAAACAATGAGATTATAATGTAAATTCATTACATTAAGTTAGACTATCTTCGAATGTAATGGCTAAGACCCCCATGACCCCTCCCTTTTCCAAATTCCGACACAACCGATCGGAGAGACCGATCGGCGAGATGGATTGGCGTGACTGATTGGTGCGACCGATCGAGGAGACCGATCGGCGAGACCGATCGGGGAGACCGATCGGGGAGACCGATCGGCGTGACCGATCGGCGAGACCGATCACGGGGACCGATCGGCGAGACTGATCCGTGCGACCGATCGGTGGGACCGATCAGTGTCATCCAGCCTTGGCGGGCTTTTCTTCTGCAACCTCCCCCGTAACCCCACTTTTAGGCCTTTTTATCTTTTTGAAGCATTTCAAGGCTGTTTTTAAGCCCATTATTAATATCTAAAAATCAAAGAAACCTCCCTACTAAATAACAATTAATCCAGTCGTGTGTAACCACCCAACCGCGTGGAGGAACCACGATCTAACTTCCAAGGCGTTCAAATTTATTATCCTGTAACATTGGGATATCATCTATTTATCACGCTGGTTTTTCTTCTCCTTCCTTTTGGATAGTCTCCTCTTACTTGTGCGTTTTATGTCCCTTATTCTCAAGGAAAGTGGTGCACCTGTGCCAGAGCCCTGCAAGTCGCGCATCCCCTGTTCCTTGCACGTGCAGAAAAATGTCGATCCTTGATCAGTCAAGTAGGGGTTTCACCTTCATCTCTCCTTTTAGTGTATCTTGCGTGGTGGGTATGCTACTACTTCTGTAGAATTGGATGAACCCAAAATTAATGAAGATAGTAAACAGACTCTAAATAATAAAGGGGAGGGGTGTGATCGATGATGCTGCTCTGTTTTTCTCCTCTTTCATGAATACTGATTTCTGAATTGTGTGGGCTAATGCTACTAAAAATCAAGGTCGTTGGTGGTCTTTCTCTGTGAATTAATAAAACCTTACCCCTTGTGATGTTTAAATGGATTGTAATTTGGTTGTGAACCTTTTTCTGTGTAAATGAAATTGGTTAATTACGTATATTCGGCTAAATAAATTGGAAGCACTAGGTTCAAATCCTTTTCTATGATAACCCCGATTTAAGCCTAGTGGAATTGAAACCATGGAGTTTATCAAATATTTTAAATCTGAAAATACCTGAATGGGCCTACCTTGTGTTGGTGGTAGTGGTTTGGTTGTTTTTCTTCTCGGGCCGTTTGCGGGTGACCTTATGGTTTTCTTGGATGGGGGATTAGATTAATGGGGCAATACAGGTGGTGATGTGATCCCCCATTGTTATACTTTGAGGCTATGTGATTACTCTGCATACATCACGAATTGGGGTGGGATCCTCTGTTGTTGAGAAACCGTTGGCTCCTGGATTTTGGGGACATGGGGCTGTTTCTTGGGGTTTTCTTTGGTTCCAGTACTTAGAGGAATCTCCCTGATCCCTTTTTTGTTGTGACTTGCAATAGAACTGGGTGTGAATGCTTAAGTTGCTGTTGGCTATAACTTTTTCCCTTAGTTTGTGCTTATGATGTTAGTTTCCCATTAGTGCAGAAACTTATTTAAACATTATTACTGAACATGAAAACAAGGATGGAAAAATGGGGATTTGGTTTGATGTGAGTTGTGAGTTGGGCATGGGTGATGTTCTCTTCTCTTATGAATGAATAGTGAGGATAGTGTTCTTTAGGATGGTTGAAGAAAAACATAGATTGGGTGAGTGCTTGTTACCTATACATATACTTATAGTTTTTGTGTTTTTTATTCACGCCCCACCCAAGTTGAGAACTTAGTGCTGAACAACCCCATTTAATGGGGGAGGGTGTTTTTCCCAACACTTCTTTTAGTGGTTGGTTATTAGCTCCTTTCTTCTCCCATTCCTAGATAGACCAAGTATCTTCGGGCAGGTTGTGATGGCTTGAATTCCATTATTAGCCCAAGAATCATTGGACATGCTAGTGTGGTGGTTTTCCCAGGTTTGTGAGGGTAGGTGGTTTCCCATGTATCTTTAGGATGAGTCCCAGGTGTCTTCGGGCATGGCGGTAGTTCTTCTAGACCAGGTTTCTTCAGGCGTGGCAGTGGTGGTTCTGGCCTAGGTGGTTGTAGTCATGGTTATGTGTGACAGTTGTGGCCGAGGTGTTTACGGGTAGGATATGTGGTTGTGGCCAAAGTGTGTGCGGGCGGGGTTTGGCAGTGGGACTGCGATGAGAATGGCGAGATTGGTCCAATGCGTAGGATGTCTTCAATAACCAGGGGGAAAGTGGTGTGGGGTACCCAAACAACGATGTGCTATTACTATACATTACTTGACTTGTGTTATTTGGGGAGTGTGCCTTGGTGAGGCTTGGGTGGTTAGTTTCCTTTATAGGTGTCTGGTTATCTATTTTCTCACAGGGAATTAGTATGCCTCCCCACTTGTGCATGAGAGTCTTTGGTTTTTCCCTACTGAGTATACTTGTTTTCTCACCCTACGTATAAAAAACTGTTTTCAGGTTTCCAAGAGGAATTTGGGGATCGTGCTGGACCGTACTAGCTCAGACATTGTGATAGATCTTTGCAGTTTCTGTTGTTATTTATTTTCGTATTTTTCTTTGTAGTCTCCTTATACATTGTGTATTTTACATTTGTAACATGCATTGGGAATGGTTCTTGGCTTTAATTTTTCTTTCAGTTTTGGTTTTGTTGAATTTACAATCTTATCTCACGATCCTATTAGAAGAAAAAGGGCAATTCCTTCCATTTTGTGTGTGATTTCATGCCCTTGGTGCTGGTCTCCACTCCAGGACATATTGATGGTGGGTTTCGGGGGTCATTATCTCCCCTTCAACTTAAAGAAGGAAGGGCCTGGCAATCTGCTTACCCTTCCCTCCTTTTGGTGAAGGAGGGTCATGACAAAATGGTATCAGAGGTGATAGTTGAGAGATAGGTTGGATTTTTGAGTTAGGAACAGTGAGGATTGCCTAGGATGGTAGGGGAATGGTGTTGGGTGACCTCGGTGCGTGAATTAGGCCAGGGAAGACTGGCTAGGACACGGGATTTTAGGGCTCCCCATGATCCGATGCAAGGACTCTAGACCTACCGAACAGCCAAGTGAGGCCACACTGATTGTAGGGTAGAGACCCTAGGAAAGGTACATGCATCATAATGACTTGTGTTCTCGTGTTTCTGGGGTGTTTTGGGAATTTGAAATAAATAAGAAGTTTAAGAAGTTTTAAGAACAATATTCTACACTACTTGGGCTTAGGCATTCCTTTTTTACCTTGCAGCTATGGCACCCGAGAGATGACCATGATTTGTAAGGGTGATCGAGGCCTAGGAGGTTGACTTGGCTAACCAGTAGAGGGCTGATCAAGAGGAGGAGGATGACCACTGGCAGAAGAAGCTTCGAGCCTTCTAGTGACAGACCCTTGAGAAGTATGAGGGAAACACATCTGACATGAAGACGGAGGGCTGGCTAAAGGAGCTAGTGATAGCCTTCAACCAGATACGGGCTCCGACTGAGTATTGGGTTCTTCTGGCTATTAGCCAGATGCGGGGAGTAGGGCGTCAGTGGTGGACGCTCTACCTAGGAGAGACGAGAGAGGCTGGGGTGGCATGGGATGATTTTGAGAAGGAGTACCGGGCATAATTCCTCTCTTCTATGACGAAGGCAGAGAAAAGGCAGGAGCTACTCTCCCTCCAGTAGGGGAGTATGTCGGTAAGGGGGCTAGGGATCCAGTTCAAGGACCTCCTTTGATTTTCTCAGGACCTATTTCAAGATGAGGAGTCTTGGGCGAGACATTTAGAGGAGGTTCTCTGACCCTCCCTCTAGTACACTGTTACCCCCTTCACCTTTCCGACATACTTGGAGGTCCAGAAGAAGGTAGATGTGGTGGAGAGGATGCACACGCTGGGTGGTGTGTCATGAGAGGGGATCCAGCTGGGATCATCGAAGGGGAAGGCCGTCATTACCTGACCCCCAGTATCAGGACCCTCTAGGATCCGACCAGCAAGGAGCAGGCCGTAGTAGTTCCAGTTCCAGTCCCCTGGTCCTCGCCCTTTCCCTTTGGGCCCAGGACCGAGGTGCTTCGTCTGTGGAAGCCATGGACATCTCTGTAATAATTTTCCGGACTGAGTTTAGTACGACAGTGGCAGACATTCCCATCAACCGCCTTAGCAGCAGCTTCCAGCTAAGCCCTTCCAGCAGCAGTAGCAGGGGAAACGAGCTCCCTCTCCTCTGATGGCAGACGTTGCAGGGGGAGGCCGACCACAGGGCGCTCCTCAGGGACCTCGACAAGGGCGTGGTCGGGGAGGCGGCCAATAGCTGAGGGGTAGAGGAGCTGGGCATGGGAAATTGCATGCCGCAGAGGCAGTAGTTCTAGCAGGACCAGAGGTTGTTCGAGGTACATTCAGTTTGTTCAGTACCCTTTCTTATGCCTTTTTCGATACCAGAGCTTCTCCCACCTTTGTTGCACCTGGTTTGGCCCGTGCTCTGGTTCTGGATGCCGAGAGACTTCCAGTGCCTTTTGTGCTGAGCACACCAGTCAGAGGTCAGACCGACTTGTTATATGTTTGTAGAGTATGCGGGCTGATGATAGGGCCACATCAGTCGGTCTGGGATCTAATGATGCTACAGATATATCCATACGATGTTATCTTAGGCATCGACTGGCTGTTCTCTGTGTGTTCCATCATTTACTGATTTCGAGGAAGTGTTGTGTTCTCAGACTTGGGTGTCTGATGTGTTACTTTCACCGGCGAGCGGAGTGGCCATAAGGGTAGTAGGTTAGGGGAACCCCTCCTCTCTTTGTTAGCAGAGCTGTCAGTAGAGTCAGTGGATGCTGAGATGGTGGAAGTAATAGGGATCGTCAGTGAGTTTATGGATGACTTACCTAAAGGGGTGACAACTCTACCCCCTCGATGTGATATCGAGTTTGGGATAGAATAGCAGCCTGGTGCTCGTCTGATTTCAATGGCTCCCTACAGGATGGCTCCTTCAAAGCTACGGGAGTTGCAGATTCAGATTGATGACCTGATTAAGAGGGGTTATGTTCGACAGAGTGCATCACCGTGGGGTGCTCCAGTCTTGTTCGCAAAGAATCCAGATGGTGTTCTAAGGTTGTGCATAGACTACAGGAGTCTGAATCAGGTAACGATCAAGAATTGCTACCCTCTTCCGAGGATAGACGATCTCTTTGACCAGCTGAAAGGGGCAGGATGGTTCTCGAAGATCGACCTATGGTTTGGATATCCCCAGTTGAGGGTGAAGGAGGGCGACATCTCGAAGATGGACTTCAGGTGAAGATATGGGCACTTTGAGTTTGTGGTCATGCCTTTCGGCATTACGAACGCCCTGGATGTGTTCATGGGGCTTATGAACTCCGTCTTCGGGGAGTATCTGGATCATTTTGTAGTCGTTTTCATTGATGACATCCTGATCTATTCATGATCGGAGGAGGACCATGCAGAGCATCTGAGGACGGTTTTAGAGGTCCTCCGACCGCACCAGCTCTATGGGAAGTTGTCGAAGTGTAAGTTCTGGACGCAAGAAGTGCAATTATCTTGGAACGTAGTGTTCGAGCAAGGGGTATAGGTAGACCCATAAAAGGTTATGGTGGTTGTTTGTTGGGCAGTACCCAAGAATGTAATAGAGGTTTGCAGTTTTCTCGGTCTAGAAGGTTACTACCAGAGGTTTATACCCAAATTTTCTAGATTTGCGGTGCCTTTGACAGCATTGACCAAGAAGGATCAGGTTTTAATGTGGAGCGAGCAGTGTGAGGCAGCCTTCAACTTTCTGAAGGAGAAATTGGATCATGCCCCAGTGCTAGGACTACCAAAAGAAGGGGCGGCATATGAGGTGTTTTAGTGATGCTTCAGGGCAAGGCCTCATATGTGTGTTGATACAGCTACAAGGGGTGATCTCTTATGGGTCTAGGCAGCTACGAACTCATGATTGTAATTATGCCACCCACGATCTAGAACTTGCAGCGGTCGTTTTCACACTAAAGTTATGGAAGCATTACCTCATCCGAGAACTCTTTGTGGTCTTCATGGATCACAAAAGCATGAGGTATGTCTTCTCCCAGTGGGACCTAAACTTACGATGGCGAAGGTGTATGGAGTTCCTCCACGATTACGACTTCAGGATTTCCTACACTTCTGGAAAAGGGAATGTAGTGGCTGATGCTTTGAGCAGGAGGTCGCAGAAGGATGCAGTCTGAGAGTCGGCAGACACCTGGAAGGCAATGGAGGAGTTGGATTCCTTGCACCAAGATGCGAGGATGGATAGTGGTGGAGGTTTCCTATATCAGATGATAGTGTCGTCTTCACTTTTGCGGCAAGTGGAGGAGACTCAGTGGCGAGACCCATAGTGTGAAGTGATATGTGACCGAGTTGACTAGGGAAATGCTCTAGAAGGGTGGATGGAGGATGTTCAGAACCAGATGCTTTTCCGAGGAAAGTTGTTTGTTCCAGAGGGGATGTGTGGCAAGGTTCTTAGTGAGTTCCACAACTCACCCTTAGCGGTACACCCAGGAGTTTCCAAGATGTACCAGGGTCTGAGGAGACAGCTTTGGTGGCCTAGAGTAAAGAGAGCAGTGGCAGAGTTTGTGGCCAGGTGCCTAGTGTGTCAGCAGGTAAAGGCTGAACACCATGTTACAGGCGGGTTGTAGCAACCATTAGATGTCCCCGAGTGGAAGTGGGATGACATCTCGATGAATTTTTTCATGGTACTACCCATGGTTCAAGGGGGCTGAGACACCATCTAGGTAGTGGTGGACCACATGACAAAGTTGGCTCACTTTCTGGTGATTAAGGAGTCGAGTACAGTGGACGCTCTAGCACAGAAGTATGTGGATGAGGTAATGCGGTTGCATGGAGTTCCTAGTTCCATTGTCTTGGATAGGGATGCACATTTTACCTCACAAGTCTGGAGGGGATTATAGCATGATTTTGGCACCTAACTTCATCTTAGAACTGCTTTCCACCCCCAGACAGATGGGCAGATAGAGCGCACCATCCAGACCTTGGAGGACATGTTGTGGGCATGTATCCTGGACTTTGGGGGATCATGGGTGCGACACTTGCCTCTAGTAGAGTTCTCCTACAATAATATACATAACTATACCATTGGCTTGGATCCATTTTAATCCCTATATGGAAGGCCGTGTTGCTCACCCGTGTGCTGGACTGAGGTTGGAGAAGCAGGTGTTCTTGTCCCGGAGGTGGTGCAGAGCACGACAGAGAAGGTTCAGCTTATATGAGAATGGATGAAGGCGGATGAGGACCGATAGAAGTCATATGCCAATATTAGGAGGAGACCCTTGGATTTAGAGGTCTGGGACCACATGTTCTTGAAGGTCTCCCCTCAGCATGGACATCGATGGTTCGGCAGGGGATGTAAGCTTTCTCCCATGTTCATCAGACCCTTCGAAGTGTCGCGGCGGGTCGGTGAAGTGGCTTATCAGCTCGCACTACCACCACTGCTATTGAGGATACACGATGTATTCCTTGTGTCCCAGCTCTGAAAATATCTACATGACATTTCACACATCCTTGATTGGGGAGAGTTCGATATGGAAGAGGATACGACCATCATATAATGACCGATCAAGATCGAGGATCGTAAGGAGAAAGTACTTCATGGGCGAACCATTCCCTTGGTGGTTATTCTGACAACTATCATCACCTTTTATAGTGATAATTTCCTCCCACTTCCACACAACCAACACAATACATAACACTCAATCAACCAATAAGAACAAATCACCAATACCACACAATACGCACACAACCATATCTAACACATGCCAATTCACTTAAACAAATCACCCATTTATTATAAAATAACCTTTAACTAACGTTCCATGCCCAACCACATTAACAAAAAAGAGGTATTTTTTGAAAACCATCTTTAGAAAAACATTTTTATAATCATCCATGAATGATTTTAAAATAAACAATTTAAAATTACACAACAAAGACCATTTTTTCAACAATAACACATTTTTGCCCCAAAATCCACCTAACCGTCACCAAATTGAATTCCAACCCGATTTTCACCTCATTATCACAATTAATTCCAAACAAAAAAATTAATTTCAACCAAAACTACTAGTTCTAAAAATGTAAAATCGAGAGATACTCCACCCACCTTAAGTGTTATGGAAAAAATGACTAACGAACAACTGAATAACAAATCTAGTGAACGCACCACTGAAACCAATGTTGATCTCATTTACTATCATCTATATGCCTTATAATCAACACCCATGGGAAATAAACCCTATATCTACACCCAACATGTTTAGATATAGAAAACCAAGAGAGAGAGATATGTTGATCTAGAGGAAACCCTAGAGAACCATGAGAGGAGACTTACCCGAGAAGAACCACCTTCAATCCACCATGAAAACCCATATATTTTCTTCTAAAACACATGGGGGAGCACCTAAAACCATTGAGAACCCATAATAAAAAATGAGGCTCGAGTGGGAGAAGATATGGTGTGAAATAGGTTAAGCCTGAGGGAGCTTGGATTTAAAAACCCTCATTTTAAGTGGCTGCATGGTTAGGTCACATGGTTTGGAAAACCGTGAACTAACCATGCACACACCATTGTCTCAAGAAAATGGGTCCTCATGGTTGCATCAAATGGTATGATAAACCATGCATAGGCCATGTGAATCCTAAAATCGCCACTACACGGTTTCCTAGAGAACCCACATGGTTTCCTCTAACCGTGCTCGAACCGTGCACCCTTAGAAGAGCCTCCATACCTTTTCAAAACCCTTACAAACTCTTCCAACCTCTTTCCAAATCATCTCAACCACATTGAAAAAATAATAAGGACTAAACAAAGGGTACATAACTCAAACTGGGGGGGGGGGGTTCTACATTCTACCCACCATTTTTGGTTTTATAATTGAGGTAAGTGGCACAATTGTAAATTTTAAATGTTTTAAAATATGATGAAGTCACTTTATTTGAAAAATGGAAGAAAAATGAATAATTTCAAATTTTAAAATGGTATAGTTGAAAAAAACAAAAAATATAGTTTAAGCATTTTTTTGGGTAATTTTCACCCTTATTTTTTTTGATCAACCATTCAAAGACCCTATTTTGAACATAATTATGGTAAAAACATTTCTCAATTTTATAGGGTTATAATTTTACTTATAAGGTATAAATTGGATCATACATTTCCCTAAGATAATATTTTAGATATTTTATTATTTTAATTCTTCTATTTAAATATATTTAAGAATTTTAGATAATTTAATAAAATAATATTTTTCATCAAATATCAATAATTTCATTTTTGAAACTATTCATTCAACTTGAAATTAATGAAATAAATATTGAAGTGTAATTCATATATAAAACATTAAAAAATCATTAATATTTTACATTCATGTATAATATTCTTTTGTAAATATAAATCTCTTATAAATATATTACTTTTTGTGTTTTTAAAATTATTTACATGATTTTTATACTACTTGCACTGGCATTGTGTCGGTTTTGTATATGAATTTAAGATAATAATTCATCAATAAAATGTAAAAAAATATTACCCTGATGAAAATAATTTATATTTAAAATAAATATTTATAACTTAACTTATCAACTATGTTTCCTTTTGAAAAGAGTTTATTGACATAAAGAAAAGAGAGTTACATTTTGGAATTTCCTTTACATAAAATATTATATAGGTCTTTTTCACAGAATATTTTACCACAAATAAAAAAATATTTAGAATAAGGTGATAATGGTTGAAATATCTTCATATAATAAGAATTAGATGGAAAAATGGATCCCTAATCACTTAGTTTTAACATGATTTACACTGTTTCCATGGTATAGAATGTTTAATGCTATCACTAATCGTTATAAAAAATATTGTTGAAAATATTAAATAATATTAATTATTTTGATTAAAAATTAGGAATCAATTTTATGAAATTAAATCTTTGTAAGTGTTATAATGTAATTTTATTATAATCCAATATAGTATGATAATTGTTTTTGAAAAAACAAATTTTTAAATCTAAATGCATTTTCATAACATGATCATGTATAATTTTTGTTATTAAAAAATTAGAATATTTATAAAGTGGAATTATATTAAATTTTTAACTAATTAAAAACCATATGGGTCTTTTTTAATGAAAACAATTTACTATTTTACAAAAATCAATATTTTTCACTATTCACTAAAAAATTAATATTTTCTTAAAAATACCAAAATATATAATGAAGATATTTTTTTTACTTATTTTTAAAATAAATTTTATTAATTAAAAATAAATTTCATAAATTTTATATTAATTTTTTTAATAAAAAAAATGATGAAAAATTATGTTTATTATGTTATTTATCTCTAAAAATAAATCTTATTATAAATGAAGCTCAAGTGTTACAATGAGGCCAATATTATTGATATCCATGTCTTCACCCTAATAAAATGTTTCAATTCCATAGGTTATTAAGACAGGTATTACTAGTAACTGGTTTATAAGGATAGAACACATGGAATAATTTATGGGATATGTTTAATACTTTTCATGAAATTAGGGATTTCTTATATATCATAAAAAATGTTCTCTTGGTACAATGAACATGGAATTTATTACATTATTAGATTTTATACTTTTATTGATATCTGAACCATAAACTATGATTCTTTTGTAAGAGTTGAAATGGTCATTTTTTATTTTTTTAATTAAAGAGGGTTATATCCAAGCTTTCACTACTGGTATCAATGAAAATATATAAAGTGTGAATCTATGAGCACGAGTTCCTGGAGCATTGGTATAGGGTATCAGATTCACCAACTCAACCTTATCAAATAATATTAGTAATTTTCCATGTTTAATCCTTGATTATTACTAGATCTTTTTGAAAATTTATGAATTTTAATATTTCTGTCTCATGAGAAACAAATGAGAACACTAAATAAATTCATAAGCAATGTTATAAAGTACCTAGACCAACCAATTTATTTGGTTTTAATTGATCCAAATATATCACTATGTAATGTATACAATAATATTTTATCCCTTTTAAATTTTCCATTAAAAGATGTTTTTAGTCCCTTTTAATAAAAAACACGATTTCCGATTATCATGTAATTCAGAAATGAATAAATCTAAAATCCATCATTAAAGAGTCTATAAATGTGTATTTAATTTATTTTTACAATGTTATAGTGAAAAATGTATGTGGTACTTACGGAAACCTTGTAACACTCCAATATTTTATTATATATATTTTTTTGAAAAAAAATTATTTTCTTTCACAAGTTGTGATACCTAAAACATAGATTTTAAATGAAACATGATTTATTATTGTAGTATAATTATTTAATGTGAGATTTACTTACAACCATTTGATTTTATTTTATTAATAGTAAAAACTAAATTGTTGAAAATTTATTGTTTATTTTTGTATAGAATTAATTTATTAGTTATTAATTGATTTGAAATGTAAATAAAAATCATTTGAAATTAAAAGAGGAATTTTTCTAAAAACAATTTTACACTTGAAATGTGTTTTTAATTAATTAAATAAATCACAATTTTTGAATTATTTAGATTGAATATGTATATTATGTATTCAATGATTTTTTATAATCAAGGTATACGAATAAATCAAATTATATTCTAAAAAAATAATTTTTAAACAATTAGGATTCATTTCAATCTGTGCACTTATTTTAAACTGAATTTATACAAATTTTAAAAATTAATAATGGAATATGTAACACATATTTTGAATCATCTGATTCAAATTTGGTAAATATATATTTTTTTACATTGTAAATAGAAACCTTAGTAAATTTGTATCACATGGATAAGGGTAAAATGGGGAAAATATGATTTAAAAATTGGTATAAGGCATTATAATTTGTATAAAACATGCATTTATGCTATTTGATGAGTTTATTTCTTACATTTATATCTAATTATCAAATATATCGATACATGGTTCCATTTTGGTTCCACAATGACCTTTATATTAATTTAAGAACATAAAATAAAAAAATTCACTCTATAGACTTATATATCTATATTAGTTTGATATAAGGATAAAATGAGTATAATGTTAAAAAAATTATCTGAAATATGATTTTTTTATAATGCTATTTTTTTGTTTTAGTGATTGTATAATTTTCTTAAATTCTAATTAATGGTGCACACAATATTTATTCAATTAGTTGGAAAAATGAATATGAAAAAAATTAAAAGAAATATAATTTTGAGGAGTTACTATGTTACAATAATTATATATATATATATATATAATATTATAGATGTTTTAAATGGCTAAATTTGAATTCCTTTATGGTTATGTGGTTTTCTAAGTACAATTAAATTTATAGTTAAAAAATTATATTAATGATATTTTTTAATAAAAAATGTTTTAATAAATGATTTGAAATTCATGAAAATATCATTGTTGGGAAAAATACCCTCAAGGTAAAATTGAACCATTTTTGAGGTGTTTGTGTTTGCTAACAAAGAAGGTTTTTTTATTGAAAAATAGGGTTTCTATTCCATGTGTAAGTTTGGTGCATGACGCGTTCTTATCCGGGAGATTTACCACCTTTCGAACCCGATCCGGAGAGGATCCTACTTCAACAACACCGAGACACACAAGATGACAATTTGAAGGAGGACACACCACACACTGAAACATTCCTTCACCCTTCTTCTTCTTCTTATTCTGGAACCCAAATAAAAACTGAAATAAACTTGTATAACATGGGTGAAAATAATAAAACATTAAAGGAATTAACGTCACCTAATGTTGATATCCAACCTGCATACATTCAAATACAAGGAGAGGCACCTAATTTCGAAATAAAATCTGGTTTAATTCAATTATTACCAAGATTCCATGGACATCCTGGAGAGGACCCACATAAACATTTAAAAGAATTTCATACTGTGTGGTATACATTAAATCCTTCTAATGTTGATGAGGACCAATTAAAACTTAGAGCATTTCCATTTTCATTATAAGACACTGCTAAAGATTGGCGATACTATGTTAATTCACCAATTAGCGGCTGGACGGACATGAAAGGCCTTTTTCTTGAAAAATATTTCCCAGCCTCTCGAACTGCAACAATAAGGAAAGAAATATGTGGTATAAGAAAATCTCATGGGGAAACCCATCATGAATATTGGGAAAGATTTAAAATATTATGTTCAAGTTGTCCACATCACCCAATAAGTGATCAACTTTTAATTCAGTATTTTTATGAAAGTTTAATCCCTACTGAACGAAAAATGATTGATGTTGCTGCAGCTGGTGCACTAGTGGATAAAACCCCAATCGATGAAAGGACCCTAATTGAAAACATGGCACAAAACACACAAAAATTTGGTTCAAGGTAAACTGTTCCAATTCGAGGTGTCCATGAGGTCCAAAGTACTGAATTCGAGAAGAAGGTGGATACAAAGTTTGAAGAGGTAATTACCCTTCTATGAAAACTCACTCTATCCCAAGGGCAATCTCAATCTCCTCCTCCCATCCATTGTGGTATATGATCTTATGACACCCACTATTCTGACAAATTCCCCCAACTAAGAGAAACTTTTGAGAGTTGTGAGGTGATATTTCCTGGACGCCCCAATAACCAACCCTTTAGGCAAGAACCTTAATATCCATCCAACCCTGGGTGGAAAGACAACCAATCCTATAGGCAAGGGGTATTCAAACCAACCTCAACAACAATAGAACCAACAAGGTCAGAGTAGTCATCCACCACCACCTAGAAATCCTCAACCACCCCAAAGGCCTTTCCAACAACCCCCTCCAAAAACTGAGCCTAGCCTAGAAGATATGATGAAACATATGGCTGCCAATAATCTCTAATTCCAAAAAACCACTCTGGTAGCCATACACGACCTCAAAACCCAATTAGGCCAACTAGCTAACTCGGTGGGTGAAATCCAAATACATGGGTCTGGTAAACTACCCTCTCAAACACTTGTCAACCCTAGGGATAAGGTAAATGTTATTTCCATCACCCTTAGGAGTGGAACTAAAATTAAAAGCCAAATAAAACCTCCATTAGAGTCATCCCCTCCTGAAAAAACCACCATTCCAACAATTGAAAAAGGTCCAAATATTGAAAAACCTAGTCCGAAGAGGAGCCCTTCAAAAGGATAGAGTGTTTCTATTAATGAACCACCAAGCACACCCATTCCTCTTCCATTTCCCCAAAGTGCCACCCAACCAAGAAAACAAAATGAAACTGAACTTGACAGTGAAATATTGGAAACTTTCAAGAATGTGTAGGTCAACATCCCCTTGATTGATGCCATCAAGAAAATTCCGAGATATGCCATGTTTCAGAAGGAGATGTGTACCCACCGAAGAAGACTTAGAGGTGATAAGAAGGTGATCCTGGGGAGGAATGTCTCCAAATTGATACAACCATCACTTCCCACCAAGTGCAATGATCCTGGAACATTCTCGATTTCGTTCACCATAGGTGAGTATTCTTTCTCCAATGCTATGATTGATTTGCGTGCTTCTATTAATGTGATGCCTCACTCCATATACTCTTCTTTGTTGGTCGGTGAACTAAAGCCCACAGGAATAGTTGTTCAACTAGAAAATTGGAGTACAACACACCCTTCTGTTGTGTTAGAGGATGTTATTGCAAGGGTTCAAAATTTAATATTTCCTGCTGATTTTATGTGCTAAAAATGGAAGATGATAGGATGAATGGACACACACCAATTATATTGGGGAGACCTTTCTTGAAAACCGCCAAAGCCTTAATTAATGTCCATAATGGTACATTATCTATGGAAGTTAGTGGTGACATAGTCCATTTCAACATCCTTGATTCCATGGACCACCCCTCAGAAGAACATTTCTCTCTCTCGGTAAATTCAATTGATGTACTCCCTTCCCCTAAAATCACTTCATTTGTTTCCCATGATCCCCTTTCTGAATTTTTCTATTTGATTGAAATTCTTGGTAATTAATCACGTGTTGGTTGTTGTAGTGGTATAGAATAGTGTAATGCATGTTTATTAATTGATAATTTCTTGAACACAGAGGATCACATGACCATCAATGATACTACTATGCTTGTAAAAGCTAATTCCTCATCTGGGGATGATACCATTGAGTAGTTATCTAAGATTAGTGACCTCTCACTTTCACACACACTCCCATAAATCCAAAATCCAACTGAATTTTAACTAAAGAAACTGTCTCAAGATTTAAAATATTCATATCTTGAGAATGGAAACAAGTTTCCCATCATCATTTCTAGTTCACTCCCTCCTGAGACTGAATTGCGACTGCTTGAACTTTTGAGGGAGTATAAACAAGCATTGGGATAGACACTTGTGGACATTCTTGGTATTAGCCCATCAATTTGTACACATCATATTTTATTAACTGATGAGGCTAAACCAGTGAGGCAGGCACAACGTCGACTGAACCCAAACCTCTTAGAAGTAGTTAAAAAGGAAGAAACAAAATTAGTAGCTATTGGAATCATTTACCCAATATATGACAGCCAATGGGTCAGTCCCATTCATGTAGTTCCTAAAAAAACTGGCCTAGCCATAATTAAAAATGAAAACAATGAAGTGGTTCCAACTCATGTGCATAAAAGTTGGCGTGTATGTATAGATTATTGCCGACAAAACCAACACACTAGGAAGGGCCATTTCCAATTTCCATTCATTGACCAAATGCTAGAGGGGCTAGCTGGTAAGTCCCATTACTATTTTCTTGATGGGTATTTTGGATAATTTCAGATCCATATTGCCCCCGAGGATCAGGAAAAGACAACCTTCACTTACCCCTTCAGCACATTTTCATATAAAAGTATGCCATTTGGCCTGTGCAATGCTCCAGGTCCTTTCCAGCGATGTATGGTTAGTATTTTTTCAGATTACCTAAATAATTGCATGGAAGTTTTCATGGATGATATTACTATTTATGGATCCTCTTTTGATGAATTTTTAGGTAGTCTTGGTTCCGTCCTACGTCGCTGTATTGAAAATAATCTTGTATTAAATTATGAGAAATTCCATTTCATTGTGCGATAAGGTATAGTATTGGGACATGTCATTTCTGGGGATGGTATCCAAGTAGATAAATTGAAAGTGGATGTCATTTTTCCCCTACCATTCACCAAATATGTAAGTGATGTGCAGTCTTTCCAAGGTCATGCTGTATTTTACCGTCGTTTCATTCGTGATTTTAGTTAGATTGCACTTCCCATCTCCCGCTTACTCCAAAAAGAAAAATTTTATTTTTGATAAAGAATGTGAAGAAGCTTTTAATAAATTAAAATGGAGACTCACATCACCCTCGGTAATCCAACCACCTCGGTGGGATTTACCATTAGATTTCGTGTGTGACGCCTCTAACTATGCAGTTGGGGCAGTCTTGTCACAAAGGGTCGACCGAGCTTTACATGTCATAGCCTATGCCTCACATACACTGGACCCTGCCCAAGAAAATTACACCACAACTGAAAAAGAATTAATTTCCATAGTTTTTCCCTTGGATAAATTCAGGCCATACCTTTTAGGGTCCAATGTCATTCTGTTCTTAGACCATGCAGCCCTCTGGTATCTCCTAAAGAAACCGGAATATAAACCACGTCTCATTCATTGGATGATCCTCCTTTAAGAATTCAGTCTAGAAATTATAGATAAAAAGGAGCATAAAATGTGGTGGCAGACCATATCAGTAGGATTCTCCCATCCTCAGACATTATCTCATCCCCCTGTATTCCCATTAATGACATGTTTCTTAATGGGAAATTGTAGAAAGTGCAAGATGTTATTCCCTAGTATGCTGAAATTGTAAATTATTTGGTATCATCTTAAATTCCTACTAATTTAAACAAAAACCAAACCAGTCGTGTAAAAAATGAGTCTCGTTGGTACATTTTGGATGACCCCTACCTTTGGCGCACATGTAGCTATCAGGTCCTTAGATGTTGTGTTCCCGATAGCGAGTTTTAGTCTGTCCTTAGATTTTACCACACTCTTTCTTGTGGGGGCCACTTTGGTCCCCAATGGGCTGCTCACAATGTTCTTGATTCTGATCTCTTTTGGACAACACTTTTTCGGGATGGCCATGAATTTTGTAAATCTTTTCCTCATTGTCAAATAATGGGGAATGTCTCTAAAAGGTATGAAATGCCAAAACAACCCTTGCTCTTTCATGACATCTTCGATGTTTGGGGTATTGACTTTATGGGGCCATTTCCCAATTCTTTTGGCAACTTGTACATTCTTTTGGCCTTTGATTACGTATCAAATTGGGTAGAGGCATGATCCACAAGGATAAACGACTCCAAAACAGTAGTAGAATTTTTAAGAACTCAGATCTTTTGTAGGTTTGTATTACCTAGGTTCGTCATCAGTGACCAGGGGTCTCATTTCTACAACGGAATAATGCAATCACTTTTGCATCAGTATGGGGTCGGTCATCGAGTATCTACTTCGCATCACCCACAGACTAATGGTCAAGACAAGGTGTCAAATAGAGTTGTAAAACAAATTCTTGAAAAAAATGGTCCAACCCAACAGGAATGATTGGAGTCTTAGTCTCGATGATTCATTATGGGCTTACCATACTGCTTTTAAAACTCCCATTGGAATGTCACCTTATAGGCTTGTTTTTTGAAAGATTTGTCACCTACCTATTGAGATTGAGCACCAGGACTATTGGGCCATTAAAAATGCAATTCTAACCTTTCTGGTGTAGGTTATCAAAGGAAGTTACAGATAGAGGAGCTGGAAGAAATACGTAGAGATTCTTATGAGAACTCCAGGATTTATAAGGAGAGAACCAATGATGACCATGACCGCCTTATCCTTCGTCGAGAGTTCCAAATTGGGCAGAAGGTCCTCCTCTACAATGAAAGGCTTAAATTGCATCCTGGTAAGCTTCGTTCCCACTAGATTGGACCATAAATTGTTACCAATGTCTCTCCATTTGGTTTTGTTCAGGTTCAAAATGAAAAAAGAAAACAAACCTTCACTGTCAATGGGCAGCGGCTGAAGCACTTTCATGAAGCCATTCTGGAGAACCTGATAGAGGAAATCAATGTTCTGGAGGCAAACTATGAATGACATGCACCTGGTTTTATCCTTCCTTCCCACATTCTCAATTATTTCTATGAGGACACTGCACATTCTAGGTGTGGGGGGGTTGATACATTCTTGGGCTAGTTAGTAATATTCATCGTTTTCTCCTTTGTTCTCTTTTTAGCCTTCATTATGGTATTTTCATTTTTCCCCATCAACAATTTCGAAGTTCGATGATTTGGTGACCATAAAGGACGGAAAGTAAAAATACCATAATGAAGGCTAAAAATAATATCTGTATGAATTTAACATCAAGGAGTGATTTTCTTTTGAATTGGATTTATGTCAATGATATAAATGGTCGTATCTATGTGAAACCTTTGAGATTATTGATGCTCCTTGTGTGAGTAGTTTTTGAGAAAACTGTGTCACTAATATCTCCACAAATTTTTTCACCAAACAACAAATTGTGATTATTTCTTACTTAATATAAAGTAAATATATGTTGGGTTAATATTTTTTTATCTTTAAATGATATTTCCATACGTTCATTCCTTATCCGATCTATTTCATTACTGTACCAGATTGACCTATGCATGTGTACCCAATGTCCGACTATTGTACGCCCTCAAAAAAAATTGGTTGTGTCTTGGGTGGGTCAAAAACCACTTCTCCTCAACCTTTGATCTTGTTATAACTATTACAATTAGTGTTGTGAGGAGATCAAACAAGGGTTGGTAGATGAGTGTGAGATTTGTTCCAATTCCAACTTCAAAAAAAATATAATAAATGAGGGGAGTGATGAAATGTGAAACATATGGGGATATCTAGGTCGGGAGCTTATGTTTTGACTTCTGGGAATTCTTACGTGAGTGGGTCTTGAAATATGATTTCAATGGATGTAGGACAGGTTCGGTGAAAACCATTTAAAGCCGAATAATGTTAAAATAACCTATATTTATTTGATAGAAAGTGGAAAGAATAGAATGGATTGGTTTTCACACACACACATGGAGAGTTAGTGTAATGTTTGTCTTTTTAATTCCTTTCTCATGTTGGTGTCATAAATCTTTTTTAATTTTATTGTGATATGATTTATGAGACATCTTTTTCCTTTTTCACTGGGAAGAACTCCTTGGTGTGGTTTGTGCATTGATCACATTACTTTGGTGAATTAAAAATTTCTCAAATACTAAATCTTAATAATGTTTGAAATATATATATATATATATATGCATCCTTTTATTTGGATATGTGACTTTTCCCAGGAGTGAAAATGTTTAGGTGTGGGGGTGTGATCGTACCATGATTCACTGTTTTATTCAACCCTTACACCACTGTTTTAAACAAGTTTTGTAATGAATACTCCAAAAATAATAATAAATTGAACTTTATGTTTGAATAAATTAATTAATTTTAATAAATATTATATTGGTAAATGTTACTTTTTTTATTATTTCAATGTAGGTGGAGATTATTTGGAGGGCCCTTGATGAAGTGGAAGAAAACTTGGCCAAAATTGAGTGGATCCATGGAAATCTATCCACTGTTTCGAATAGCATGAAAACTCCATGAAACAAATTAGGCTGATATTTTGTGGGTCAATCATAAATTTAATATTCTACATTTCATATCAAGGAACCCAATCTTGATTCGGCTTCTATGGGGCCCATCCGAACAGATCTGTCCAAGCCACTGAATATGCACAAATTCAAAAGTGGCGTTTTAAATTTTATCAATATCTCGAGCTGTATTTGTCAAAATGGTTCCGAACATTCGGAAGTGATAGATAAGACGGTGGTATACAACATTTCAGTTTTTTCAAAAGGGATATTCGACTGTCTAATAGCCGAAAACCTTTCTCCTAGTGGTTTATCAAAATCTGGGTGCCCAAAACCACTTCTCATTTTGGCTATAAAAAGACACCTTGGGAAACCCATTTGGAAGTTCGAACCAGAAGCTATACTCAGCCATTTCAGAGTCCTAGAGGAGTCTCCAAATCACCTTAGAGGTTCTGCAGGCCCCTATCCTCATAGGGGAATCATTGATGAAGATGGAGTTCCACCCGAGGTTCCTCCTCCTCCCAATGTCGAGCTAAATGTTGGGTGTTCATTGTGAGGGAGCTACACACATGTCAAGGGAGTTCCGATGCATACACTCGCTACTGGTTTGGAGTAATTTGGGTGTTTAAACATTTCATTCCATGTATCATATTTTATTTCATATTTGAATGCTTGATTTGATACATGTGAGTGGTATGCTATTAATTTATAAACGATCAGTGTGAGGTTTTGAGTGCGTGACTTGTGTTGTTCTGATTGGACAACAGAAGAATCATTTTCTTTCCCACATTATTGCGATTTCAATATGATTTTGAAGTTCTTATTCCATGCATAAGTTCTATACATTGGAAATACTATTTTTATGTCAATGTTTGGTTCTTCAAGCATTGAAATATGAGCATAGTAATTAATCAGTATGCCAAATAATTCCAACCAAAGAATTACTCTAAACTTAAAATAAATATCTATGAACAATGAACTTGATATGTGTGTAGTGAAATCACATAGACCCTTTTTCGTGACACGTCAAATTGATTATGTTTCTATGGTTGATTTTTTGTCTAGGGAAGACCCTAGGTCGTCTCTTGAGGAGCGTTGATAGATTTAGAGTGTGTATTTTTAATTAAGTCTACTAAAAAAGGGGGTGATTTTGAAAACCACTTAAAGAAAGTAAATTAATCAAAATTGATTAAAAGATGAAATACCATGTAGATTTTAAAAAATATGAGATAAAAGGGTCGATGTGATTTCACTACAAACATATCAAGTTCATTGTTCATAGAGATTTATTTTAGGTTTAGAGTAATTCATTGCTTGGAATTAATTGGAATCCCGATTAATTCCTAAGCTCATATTTCAATGCTTGAAGAACCAAACCTTGACATAACAATAGTATTTCAAAGGTCCAGAACTTATGCATGGAATAAGAGCTTACAAATCATATTTAAATCTCATTAATGTGGGGAATAAAATTATTGTTGTGTTTTCTAATCGGAACAACACAAGTCATGCACTCAAAACCTCAAACTGATCGGTTAGAAATTAAGAGCATAACACTCACATGCATTAAATCAAGCATTAAAATTAGAAATAAAATAAAATACATGGAATGAAATGTTTAAACACCCAATCTAATCCAAACCAGTAGCTACTGTATGTAGTGGAACTCCCTTGAAATGTGTGTAGCTCCCTCACAACGAACACCCAACTTTTAGCTCGACATCGGGAGGAGGAGGAAGCTTGGGTGGAACTCCTTCTTCATCCTTGATTCCCCTATGAGGATAGGTGCCTCCAGAACCTCCAAGGAGATTAGGAGACTCCTCTAGGGATCAAAAATGGCAGAGTATAGCTTCTAGTTTGAACTTGCAAATGGGGTTCCCAAGGTGTATTTTTATAGCCAAAATGAGAAGTGGTTTTGGGCACCCAGATTTTGATAAACCACTTCGAGAAAGGTTTTTGGATATTAGACAGTCGAATATCCCCTTTTACAAAACTGTAAAGTTTTATCCCCACGTCTTATCCATCAACACCGAATGTTTGGCACCATTTTGACTAATACAGCTCGAGATATAGATAAAACACAGAACGCCACTTTTGACATTGTGCATATTCAGTGGCTTGGACAGATCTGTTCGGATGGGACCCATAGAAGCCAAATCAGGCTTGGGTTCCTTGATATGAAATGTATAATATTAGATTTTGGATCGGCTCAAAACATATCAGCCCATTTGGATGCACGGATTTCGCGTACTATTCAAAATAGGGGACAAATGTCGATGGATCTATACAATTATGGCCCAGTTTTCTTCCATTTCATCACGGGCCCTCCAAATCATCTCCAACTACATTGAAATAAAAAAAAGTAACATTTCACATTATAATATTGATTAACATTAATTAATTGATTCAAACATATATTTGAATTTATTATTATATTTGGAGTATTCATTACAAAAATTGTTTAAAACAATGGTATAAGGGTGGAATAAAACAGTGAATCATGGTACGATCAGACCCCCACACCTAAACATTTGCACTCCTGGGATAAGTCACATATCCAAATAAAATGATTCATATATATATATTTCCAACATCATGAATGTTTTTCATTTGAGGAAATTTTAATACACAAAAGTAATGTGATCAATGCACGAACTGCACCAAGGAGTTCTTCCCAGTGAAAATGGAAAAAGATGTCTCATAAATCATATCCTAATAAAATTCAATGAGATTTATGACACCAGCATTAGAAAGGATTCTGAAAGTCAACCATTACACTAACACTCCATGTGTGTGTGTGAAAACAATTCCATGCTTTTATTTCCACTTTCTATCAAATAAATATAGGTTATTTTAACATTATTGAACTTTAAATGATTTTTCACCGAACCTGTTCTACATCCTTTTCAATCATATTTCAAGACCCACTCACTTAAGAATTCCCAGAAGTCAAACCATAAGCTCCCAACCAAGATATCCCATATGTTTCACATTTCATCACTCCCCTCATTTATTATATTTATTTGAAGTTGCAATTGGAACAAATCTCACAATCATCTCTCAACCCTTGTTTGATCTCTTCACGACACTAATTTTAATAGTTATAACAAGATCAAAGGTTGAGGAGAAGTGGTTTTTGACCTGCCCAAGACACAACCAATTTTTATTTATTTATTATTTATTTTGAGGCTGTACAACAGTAGGAAAATAATAATCCCAGTCATAAGACAAAACTACAACTGAAGGGAAAACAACAAAAAAGTAATTTAATCATTCACACCGGGTTCTCTTGTAACATCACTACAATTAAAAGTTATTCATGTGATCCCTCGATGTACTAGAACCAAACCAAGACCCAAAATATGGCCCTATGCAGCCTTATGTGCACCATCCAACAACAGAACAACAGGGGATCCCATCCCCATCCATGTCGCCCCACAAGAATCCAGTAGAAGAACCGTATTTTTTGGCAGAACAGAGAAAGGGAGTTTTTTAGATTTAACCACACCATTTATCAAGTTCCTCATTTCTATTTGGTTTATAGGGGTGATCACACAAGGATTATTATTTATTGGTAATTCATTTAAACAATTAAGTTTATGTGATTAACCATTTTCTATGTTATAGACATTCAATCACTGTATTATCTAGAAAAAAGAGGTTAATTAGTGCGCAAGAAAGGACCACCAATGAACACTATTTTTAGTGGACATGATCCCATACAACTCACAACATAAAAATGATGGTAATTAGAGTACAAAAACATCATCATCAATCACATCCCTTCATTCTTTAAAGGTCCTTTTATTATCTTCGTTAAAGATGGTTTCATCTCTATCC
Source organism: Viscum album (assembly GCA_963277665.1). Taxonomy (NCBI): domain Eukaryota; kingdom Viridiplantae; phylum Streptophyta; class Magnoliopsida; order Santalales; family Viscaceae; genus Viscum; species Viscum album. The sequence continues at coordinate 959,524,487 of OY728123.1, forward strand.
TGAGGGAAGAACAATATACCCACCCTACATGTTGCACAGTAAATAGAGACGAAGGAAAACCCCTAATTTTATGATCAAGGATCGATATTTTCACCTATTTCCAGGAACTTTGGATGCTCGACTTGTAGAAGAATAACTCCAACAACTCCAAGAGTAAGTAAGAAAGGATCCAGCACAGGCACACGATTTGTCTCCGGAAGAGGGACTCCAAACTCACTGAGGAAGGGAAATAGACTATGGAATAAGAAGATCTCATGTGATAAAAATCCTGTTCATAGAGTTATGAGATTTGAAATATCAAAGTGATTAAAAAGCATATCATGGTTTAACCATGTATCTCGGTGGTTTTACATGTTAGAATTTATTGGGATTTTATAATTAACCTCAGAGATAGTGGAGATAATGAATGTGAGTTAACATATTTCCATTAAAAAGAGTAAAACACATAACCAGGGAGAAACTAGAAAACTCAGGAAGCTGTAAAATGCGGAAAACGGTGCGATAGGCCACACTATTTGGTATCTCAAGGGTCCCCCCATTCTTAGAGGATTTGAAATGTCATTTATGGTCTTAAAAATGTAATACATAAAAGAGGTGTTATAGAAAAATTACGGAAAGAAACCCTGACACTCCATAGTGGCATCGTTCGGGTGTAGCCCTAATTAGTGAGACCAATCAGTGGCACTGATAGGAGACACCACGGTGACAACCCACCGCTGACACTGATGCCATCCTGACTCACCGATATTGTCTTGTTCACCCCAAGAACAAGAATTTAACAAAGTTATTGACCATAAGGTTCCAGGCCATTACATTAGATACCTCTCAAACTACTATCATCCTTGAGAATCAATACTAAACCCGACTAAAAGGTAGGGGTCCAAACAAAAACCTCATAAGACACCTCTCAGGAAAAAAACCACCCTAGTTTTGTTCGATAGCAGGAAAAAACCTTAGTATCTAGGAAAAACTCTCCCTCATCTATCTCCCAAAAACCAAAAATAAAACACCTCTCTTCTCTACCAAGTAACCAAACAAACACATAAAATTCACATCGTCAGCACAAATGGATTTGGGAGTCCCTTCCTCTATGTCAAGATACTATCCATTGTGGGGGGGGCACTGACTCTCCTGCATAGGTTTAATCTCATCCACATTAATGTGTATCGATTAGGGATTAGGTCCTCCACCCCACCCATGGTTAGTAAATTTGATGCACATCCAGAGAAGAAGGTAAATAACTCATCTCATAGAAAACGAGGTCAAGAATTACATCATAGTCAAGTAAAAAACAACACAAAATGGAACTCAATACAGCTCTCGGTATTGGGAACTCACCTAAGAAACCCATTTCTAGGTACTCCCCTAGAGGCCACTACTCCTCCATAACACACAAACTAATGGAATGTTTCATCCATGAAGCACCTTCTCCTTATTATCATCCATCCTCATTAGTCACTATAAGAACACCACATTGTCTTGAAAATCTAGATCTCCCAAGTCAAGGATGTGCAAGTCATCGTGTAGATACTGACGAATCTATGACACATGGAAGACATCGTGGACCCTCTGTTGTGGTAGTGGTAGAACCATCTGATATTCCACCTCACTAAATCTACCCAACACATCGAATGTCCAGATGAACCTTGGATAGAATTTTTCCCCCTTTCCAAATGTACACTGCCCACATCGAGGGGAAATCATCAAGAACATAGGGTCTCCAAACTCAAACTCCAAGGGCCTCTACCTATGATCAACATAAAACTTCTACCGGTCCTAGGATGCCTTCATCCTCTAATGAAAAAGATGAAACTTATCTATTGCGCTCTATACTATCTCTGGGAAAAACCTCGGTCCAACACATAGGTGGAAAACATGGCCTCCTATACAATGCTTCAAATGGTGACATGCCAATGGTAGAGTGATAGCTATTATTGAATGAAAACTCTACTAAAAGAACATGTTGTACCCATGATCCCCTAAAGTACAAAACACATTCCTGTAGCATATCGTCCATCTCTAGATGGTACTCAGTGTCTTCCCATATGTATGGGGGTGCAAAGCAGATCTAAGGCATAGTTGGGTGAAAAAATCAGGTTCCAATACCCTCCAGACTCATGAGGTAAACTGTGAATCTCGATATTAGACTATGGACCTTAGAACACCATGAAAATGCACCACCTCATCCACATATCTCTGTGCTATGTCATCCACCACACTCGACTCCTTGATTGACAAGAAGTGAGATGATTTCTTCAGCTTGTCTTCCACTACCTAGATAGCATCATATCCTCCCTGAACCCTAGGTAGTTTTGTGGTGAAATACATAGAGATGTATTCCCAATTACACTCGGGGACATCTAAAAGCCACAAAAAACCTCATGGTATTTGGTGTTCAGCCTTCACCTACTAACACACTAGGCACCTTGACACAAACTCTGCCACTGTCTGTTTCACTGTGGGCCACAAAAACTATTTCTTGAGGCTTCACTACATCTTTGAAACTCTTGGGTGTACCTCTAGGGTGAGTTATGGAACTCACATAGAACTCCTTCATGAATTGTCTCAAAGAAAAACATGTTTCAGTAGAAAAGAATATACTTCTGACCATCATACAAAAACCCTTCTATATCATTTCCTTGGTCAACTCAATTGTGAATCACTTCACTCTCTAAATCTCCCCACTGAGACTCCACCACCTTCTGCAATAGAGAGAACTGTATTATCATCTGAAATAGACAACCTCTACCACCATCCACCCTTGCATCTTGGAATAAGGTATCCAACTCTCCCATCATCTCCCACACACCCACATATTCCTCAATAGAATTTATCTATGACATCCTACTCAATGAATTGACCAAAATATTCCACTTACCTTCAGTGAAAAAGATCTCAAAGTCGTATTCTAGAAGAAAATCCACCCACCTTAGCTATTACAGGTTTAGGTCCAGCTGGGTAAGATATGAATCAAACTCTTATTATCTATGAAGACCACAAAGTGATCCCCAATTAGGTAATTCTAACACAACATCATCATGAACACTACTACAACAAGCTCTATGTCATGGGTTGAACAGTTATGCTCATGAGGACATAAATTCCTAGACCCATAAGAGATCAATACCCATTGTTACATCAATACATGCCCCAATCCAAGACCAGAAGCATAAAAAAAACCTCAAACAATACCCATTCTTCTTGAAACCTGAACACCGGATCACTGAACAACCTTTATATTAGATAGATGAAAGCTACATGGCACTGATCACTCCACCTAAAGTCTTGGTACATTTTGGTCAAAGTTGTCAATGGAGCTGCAACTCGAGAGAAGTTGGGTATGAACCTCTAATAATAGCCTTCTAGACCCAAGAAACTAAAAAACTTCTTCATGTTATTCGAAGATTCCCAAGAAACAATACCTTCAACATTTGGCTGATCTGCCTCTACCCCTTGCTGATACACCACGTGTCCAAGAAAGTACACTTCTCGTGTTAAGAAAAATCACTTAGGCTACTTACCATAGAGAAGGTGGTGTCGAAGGATCTCCAAGACCATTTTGTGGTGCTCAGTTTTCTCATGCTCCGATAATGAGTAGATCATGATGTCATTGATGAACAAAATGACAAACCGGTCCAGGAACTCGTGGAAAATAGAGATCATGAGCCCCATGAACATAACAAGTGCGTTCGTAACACCAAATGGTATTACTATGAACTGTAAGTGCTCGTAACAGCACCTGAAAGTAGTCTTTAGGATACCACCATATTTCACTATTTGCTGATGATACCCAAACTATAGATCAATCTTATAGAACGAACCTGCTCCCCTCTGCTGGTCAAGGAGATTGTATATCCTTGGGAGAGGGTAACAGTTCCAGACAATTACCCGATTCAGTCTTCGGTAGTCTATTCAGAGCCTAAGACCACCATCTTCCTTCTTTGAAAACAATACCAGAGCACCCAATGGTGACACACTTGGTTTGAAAAAACCCTTCATCATTAGAGTTCCAATATGAATTTTTATCTCCTACAACTCATAAGGTTCCATCTAATAAGGATCCATCCAAATTGGATGGGCACTGGGTTTTAAGTCTATCACGAACTAAACTTCATGTTGGGGGGGGGGGGTAGAGTCACAAAATCCTTGGAAAAAACATCTAGGAACTCTCTAACGACTCCTGAAACATCCATAATCTCTTAGTATATTGATTCCTCTTACAACTCAGCTAACAAGGATAGAAGAGGCTCCATATACCGGTGACCATCCTGGAAACCCCGCTCATTGACGAAAAAGAACTCTAGCTATCCATATCTGAAAACATGACCCTTCTATAGAAGCATTCGATAAAAGTGTGTATGGAAAGTAGCTAGTAGATTCCTATGATGACATAGTATGGATGCATTTTAAGTAGAAGGAGATCCCTATAAGACTGATGCAACCCAACATTAGTGTGCATCCTCGACCAACATCACACATGCTGGTCTGACCCCCAACTAGTGTACTCAGCACTGGGGGAATAGAGATTCTCTCTAAATTTTTTCCCAAGGGATGCACTAGACCAGGTGTAACAAATGAGTGTGAATATCTTGAATCAAACAAGTAACTTGCGAGAGTAGAAAATAAGCTGATCGGACCTCGAACGACCCCTGGACCTACTAGAACTGACACCTTTGTGGCGTTCAACTACCCATGCCCAACTCCTCTTCCCGTCACCTGTCAGCTGCCTCCCCGACCATGCCATGGCTGAGGTCCCTATGGAGTCCCCTAAAGTTTTCCTCCTTCAGCACCATCCACCCTCGGTGGAGTGGGATCTAACTGGCCCTACTGCTGGTGCTAAAAAGGTATGGCTAGAAACTTGTGAAACTAAGGTGGGGGCTTAGTTTGGATAATCCCACCGTACTATAATCTGTATGGTCACTGATTCCAAATATCCCCAAAACTACCATAAATAAAACACCTCAGTCCTAGGGTCGTGGAGAATGGGCAAGGATCAAGAGATCAGAAGTAGAACTGCTGAGGTCTGCTGCTAACAACTATCCCCTTTGATGAACCGAACTGGCTCCCCTCTCACAGAACACCTCCCAGATTGTGCATCCTCTCCACTAATTAATCCTTCTTATGGACCTCCAAGCATGTCAGTATAGTGAAGGGAGTAAAAACATATATAAGAGAATGTAGAGACCCATAGCTTGACATACATGGACATTACATTACTTTAGCGGAATACTTAATACATAAAAAAACAGACACACAAGGACCGTAATAGTTTAGTGTCTTTGGAAACTTGGAACGTAATCTCTAATCGTGGTGAAAGATCTTCAACATCTCCCATAAATAGCTTCCCATTTTTTCCTTACCTAAAATTGTTTTTTTAATCCTGGGGGAAAAGAAAACATAAAAAGGGTGAGCTCAAATGCTAAGTAAGGGTAAGCACGGATAAAATAAAACATACCATATACATTTGATCATACAAACATGAACGTAATGTTTAAACATCAAAATCTTGAGCAACGACTTAAAACATGGAAGTACATAAGGCGTAGATCATAATGAAACATAAATCATGATAACATAGCATGGGAATAAAACATGTAATTGTGTCATCCATTAATCACATGTAATGATTTCCATAGTAGCCAAGGCATTGCTGCCAAGACCATCTTAGTGGACAAAGTCCCTTTCTGAATCAAGTTCACTCCTCGTTTCAGTCCAGTTTTACTGAACCAGTTTAACCTTTTGTTCCAGCCATGTTTATCTCATGAGATATAAATCTTTACCCAATGCATTGGAATGAGATATAGGTCCCACTCATCTCATAATGAAATCATTTTTACTTGTGCCACAAAATAAACATACATCATTCATAAAAACCCAATAAATAAAATGGGTTTCATAAACATCATACCATCATCATATAATCCATATAAAAGAAATGGATATAATTTTTAAATAAGAAAAGTGAAACCATGTAAATCATAGAGACATTATACTTGAAACATATAGATATGAAATAATGTCATCTTAGAAGAAAAATGGTTTTGATAAAACACTTGAAATGAATTCTTGAGGAAAATATCCTTTTTTCTTCAAAATCATTTTCTTTTCAAAAAATGTCAAGAAATTTTAAAAGAAAAGGATTTTGTTGAAAATAGTCATGAAATATTTTGTAGGAAGCTTCATAAAAACAAGGCTTTATAAAACCGTAAAAGCATGTCATGCCGTATAAGTTAAAAAAAACATTTTTCTCGTACTTTTGGACGGAAAAGTCAAAAAAGTACCTCATAATGTAAATAAGAGAAAGATTCCATACATACCATGTAGTCAAACTCAAAAATGGGTAAAAAGGACTTTATACATACATGAAAACACTTTTATAAAACATGGACATGATAGAAATATCCCCAGTAAATACTTACGAATAAGCATTCTCAGATAAAAATGAGATTTGCAAAATTATCCCTTACCTTATGTCCGATATGCTTCGTACGTATCCGAACCTCCTGTATAATGATTTAAATAATGTTATTGAATTATTAATGAATCATATAAATTGTTATGATATCATATATGGTTCGCTTATGACTTTATATTACCCGTTCTTTTGTAAATTCCATGTTAAAGAGCATTTTGGGTAAAATCGTTTCATTTGTCATCCGTGTTTTGACTTGAAATTATTCATATGATTACTTAGATCACGATTACATAATTATAGAATATAGAACATGATTAATATATAATATATATTCAGAATATACATACATATAATTGATCGATAAATGGAAATAAATACACCGTTCATGGAGAAGGTAGACCGTACGTACGCATGAACGTGCTTTCGTTTCCTTATTGAGTTAAATGGAATTAAGTAGATGACATACATATATACATAAATCCAGTAGCTTTATAATGTCATATATTTCATTATTATTGCTTATATATACTTTATAATCATTCTTAAATGGTTAACATGGAGAATGAATCTCATCGCGTCGTGGATACGGTAGTCCCTACATATGCACGAGCGATGATATCGTTTCCATAATTATTGAATTGAATTCGAGTGGATGATAAAATATATCAGAATTAGTATGATTTTATAATAACTATGTACTATGTATAGTTATTCTTTACACCATTATACCCATCCATGTAAGGTGTTGGTGGAAAAACAGATTACACCACGGCGTGGAGACGGTATTCCGTACGTACGCACGCGCGGTGATTTTGTATTCCATAAGATGTATAGAAGGTGAAATGGGGTTGTTTCATATTTATAATAACAAATAAGTATATTAGTGACACTGATGTTATTACTTTATAATTAAATAACTAAGGAATAAGAAGTTGAAGAAGACAGAAGCTTGAAAGAATCGGGAGAAGAAATTACCTCTTCTTCGATACGCCTCTTTGAAACCTCCTCTTAGGGCACTAAGATTGGTCTTTAAAGTAGAACAGAACCTCCAAGATGTTTCTAGGGAAGTGGAGAAGATAATTTGGTAGGGGTTGGATGATCTTGAAGGCTCAAATTGGTGTGAGGAGGAGAGGGAGGAGGTTCCCTTTTATAAGGGAGGAGAGGGGCACCTTTGGAATTCTTAAAAATATTAATTTATAATAAATATAACCCCACTTAAAAACCTCCAAAAAACGACTCATATTCAAAGCTTAGATGAGATAGGGTTGTAATCGCATCAACCAATCAAATTTAGACATGTTTGGATCTTATTTTAAACCTTATCATTTTGATTTATCCTTATTTAATCTATTAAAGTTTATTTGTGGTAATAAAATTCTAAATTTTAAATTATAACAAATAATTAATTATTTGTTGTGAATTTTCCATAATTGTTTAATTTATAAAATTATAGACCATATAAATTTAAATTTATAATTTTTAAATATTTTTGTGATTTTTAAACAATTTTATAATATGTTATTTTTATAAAATAACAATCGTGTCAATTTTAACACTATTCATTTATTTGAATTTAAATAAAATATGTACAGAAGATATGTTCAGAATAAAAGCTTAAATAGATTCATAAAAGGTCATATGTATCAATAAAATTAGTGGATCACATTATATAGTTCATATAATATTTATTTTATTATTTTTAAAACCATTTATTTGGTTTATCTCTTAATAAAATAATTACTACAAACGTTTTGTATAATTATTTAATATACCAATTTTTTGCATAAAAATTTAAACTAAAATCCTATGATGAAGATAAATATATTAACTTTCACAATAATACTTTTAATTGAATTTATCATCTTAAAAACACAATATTTAAATTGTTATATTTATTAAATTATGAATGTGAGAACTTTGACATCATTTAAAATAAAATAATATAAGTGTCATAATTGCTTGTATAAGACTCCCAATGGTCAAATATTCGACCATTGGATGATTATAGTTTAAATTTACCTTACCAATAAGTTTTGGTCAGGGTTTTGTGCCTTTTATGGTCACTATTAGTTTAATAAAAACTATATTCTTGATTTTTCACTAGATAAATAATTTCTGCATCACTATTGTGTCACAATTAATGATAATTATTTAATCCCAAAAAATTCTAAATAAATTCTCATGATGTAGATAATATTTTTATATTTCTTTATAATATTAATGTTCTAAGTTTCATGAAGTTTATCACAAACTTAAAATTATTATACTTATAGTATTTAAGAGAGTGACATGTTGTCACTTTCTTTGGTTTTAATAATAATTAAATTATTTTCATGGAAAAAAGTCCATTAAATGAATCTAATCCGACCCTTAGGTGATATGGGTCGACTTTTAGTCATCCAATAGGATTTTCCCAAGTTTTAGGGTAATTTTATAATCTTATATGTACCCTTAATTACCCGATTTACCTTTATCTATAGTAAATAAAATTTACCGTAGTTACTATTCACAATTCCCAAAAATAAAAAGTAGCTTATTAACATAATTTGGAACCACTGATTCCAAATATGGAATACATTTTTCCAAATTCTATACACAAAAGTTGCAGAAATTAAATTAAAATTAATCCCGTTGTCCAAAGAAAACGGGTTTTTCTTTAAAACATTGCAAAAGATTGAATTGATTTAACCTAAGAATTTAATGTAAAATCAAAGATAATGACATACATTATTTTAAATGGTAAAAATATATTCTATTTATAATTTAAAACCATTCAATATTATAATTTAACAATATAAATTATTGTGATGAAAAAAGTAATTTTTAATTAAAATATAGCGTGTTCTTACTATTCATCAAAATATGAAAGTTACCAGAATAATATGAAAAATTTATCCAAAGTAAATTTTTATTTCTTTATTCCAAATAAGAATTTTATTTTGTCAAATTGAACTTATAAACATGTCAAAAACTAGATTTAAAGACGGTGCGCCATCAAAAGGCGGCAAAACTGCATTTTTTGAAAAATACTTATTTTACCCGAAAAATTTATTTTTTTCTTATACCATGTTTTAGAAAATGTGTAAGATCAAAAATAATGTTTTAAAATTCAAAATGTAGTTAATACTATTCATAACGGATAGTTCATAATAATATTATAATAATATATCATTGTTTAGTAAAACTCGGTATTGCGTACAACACACGCTATCGAGGAAGGTCGCGATTGCGTGTAATGCAAGCCAAGTCAGGGTTGCGTGTTGTAAAAGAATCCTTCGTTGTTTCGTATAACAGAATACAACCTTATTTCATTTATACATTGAATATATATATATATATTCTCAATGTTGCGTAGAATAACTATTATCAAAATTGTGTGTAACACGATCCAAGAATAGTGTTTCATATACTGCAAGCTAATACAGTGTTGCGTATAGTGAAAGGTAATCTTGTTGTAGCATACAACACAAGACATTAATGAAATTAAAAGAATATTTTTCATAAAATCTCAGGGTGTTACATTCTACCCCCCTTAAAATGAATTTCGCCCTCGAAATTCGTCGAGGTTATAAATGGTTTACTACTCGAATGTTTGTTTAATAGAAACCCACATCGTAAAAAGGAATACCAAAACATGGCTTTAAAAACTAAAGTATGTAATGTAATGGTTACCCAAATAAACTCATCACTGGGTTTCCACGTAGGAGAATATAGGTGAAAATATGGATATGGAAGAAAAATCTAACCATCAAGTTCTGATGAAGAGTGGTAGAGAACATGGCTATGAAAAATACAACAATCACAAAGCTATTGATTTGTGATGATCTAAGGTACCATATGATTAATCAGATATAAGGGAACTAGGACAACATTTTTGGTTTTCAAGATCATTTCCCTAAAGTTGATGAATTAAAATAAATACTTGCATGATTTTGGTACAATCTCACTATTGTTCATGAATTGAACAATTTCCACTTCATCCCCTAAAGAAATGAAGTTGAATTTGTTATTCATGATGTGTTAGCAGATCATGTGATAGAATGATGGGTCATTCCATCTCTTTCAAAGAAAAGGTTAGCAGAAGTTATAAGTCCATATTATGGTTAGATTTATCGCATATGGTTCCAAAAATGAACTTATACTACATATATCATACCACTTAAGCAAATAAAAATAGTTTCTACTAACCAGGGACTTCCTGTTGGCCAGTGGTAGGCGATAAAGGCCAGTCGCACTTCGGTTGTGGCTTCTATTCCCACAGCCTTCTCCGACGCGATGGGCTATCGCCCGTCCTGCAGGTTGTCCTTTTTCTAAAACTATATTACTATAACATCTCATCAATAATATCGAAAAAACTTCTATCCTTAAACAATACTAACTTATGTCCAACATAATCCATTCCATTCTTTAGGCTTATCCATAATACTTTAGTCCACTCTCATATTATAGTGAAAATGATTACCAGATATTTCATATAAGAAGCATGTCAATTTAATCGTTGATCCCCATATATCATAAGATATGTCTTATTGGTCACATTCCAAACATTTGAAGGCCTTAATCATGTATTCTCTTGAAAAATGAATACCCATTGAATCTTAGTGAAAACATGATTGCTGTCAAAAGATAACTCTTTTCACATACAAAAATCCTCAAAATTCTGTATACTCAAACCATGATATCACTTAGTCCTTATATCAATCATGAGATCATGAATACTATCAAACATTTCATTTTTTTTCTTATCCCTTCATTATGCGCATATCATCTTTTTTCCAAAAATATCTCAATCACTTTCCATGGTAACTGGTACCATAAAATTATTGAAAACCACAATAGACCAATACATAAATATTCCAATATTCTACGATACTATATACAACATTATTTTGGAATCCCATTAAATAAACACTTAATCATTCCACCACATCGTTGTCATATTCAACATTGCCAATGGTGATCGCATGTGACTTCCCTTTGTCCTTTGCCTTAAGTGTTTGCTCATGTCGATCATCACTAACCCCTGGATTAGGGCATTTATTAGCATAATGCCCCATTTCCTTGCACTTGAAGCATTGAAGTGTAGTAAGTTCATTCTATGTATCCCTTCCTTTGTTTGCATCATTATACATCTTCTTCCCATCATTGCGGCATTAAAATGCCCGATGACCTTCCTTTACACATTTGAAACATTTACTTGTCCCTTTAAGACAATCTCCACCATGCCTCTTTCCACACATTGAGCATAAGGAAACATTCATCTTCTTTTCACTATTATTCTGAGATTTCTCCTTGAACTCCATATTTTGTTTCTTGTCAAAACTATGAGATGGATAAGTAACACCACCTTCCATTTCTACCTTGATAGCACAACGCACGATTTCTTCATAGCTACTGAAGTCTCTTATAGCTAATGCCCTTCGAAGATTTGGTTTTACGCCACTGAAGAATTGATCAACTTTACTTTCAGGTTGGATGATAAATCTAGATGCATACCTTGCAAGCCTTGTAAAATTCGCTTCGTATATACCAACAGATTCATCATCCTTTTGATTTAGTTCAAGAAACTCCTTCTCCATCTTTGTTCGAAGAATACGATGGAAGTACTTATTGAAAAATATGTTCTTGAACTCGTCCCATTCCATGGACTCAACTTCATCTCTTGGCCTCGTATTCTTTATAAGATTCCACCATTGATCAGCATCACCTTCTAAATGATACATAGCTAAGATGACTTTATCATGTTCAGAACATTGATGAACTGAAAATATCTTTTCAGTGGTACTTAACCATTGTTCAGCAACAAGTGGATCAGAAGACCCACTGAAAGAAGGTGGACTTTGCCTCATGAAGGACTCAATAGAATATTGTTCCCTTCTCTGCTCATTTGGAAGTCTAGAATGATTCATAGCTTGTGTAAGTATAGCAATAAGATTTTGCACTCCATCTCCCATAACGTTTGTTTATTCAGGAGGACAGTCATTGCGTTGTCTATTGCATTGATCAACACGGTTCCTTCGGGTTCCAGCTGTCGTCTAAAACCCAAAAAGAATAGTGTGAGAGGCAAAAATAATTCTAGGGAAAACAACATAGTAAAGGGGGAGCACCCTCAATATCTACCATCTTAGGTTAAATTCTAAGATCATTACCGTAGTTTTAGGACTATATCCTATACGTATTCTTATCCTTAGGTACATCCCTAGACATACCTTAGAAATATCTTTAGGTATCTCAATAAAGTTATCGCATCCTAGTTTCCAAAGGTTGACTAAACCTTTCCTCTGATACCAACTGTAACGGTCTGGAATTACTTCCAGTGGACTATAGTTGATACCTATCAGGGCACTCCATGGGTGGCTACACCCTCTGGGCGGGACACACCACCATCCCCAGTGGCAGCCATTTCCTCATGAAGTCCTTGGGCGGAGAGCCATGCTTCATCCAACGCTCACATGTGAGAGTTCCCAAGGATCGGATACATTCCTACCTCCTTTTCCTCTGATACCAACTGTAGAGACTCATATCTTGATGTACATGGACATTACATTACTTTATCGGAATACTTAATACATAAAAAAAATAGACACACAAGGACCGTAATAGTTTAGTGTCTTTGGAAACATGGAACATAATCTTCTAATCATGGTGAACGATCTTCAACATCTCCCATAAAGATCTTCCCATTTTTGTTTCCTTACCTAAAATATTTCTTTTAATCCTAGGGTAAAAGAAAACATAAAAAGGGTGAGCTCAAATGCTCAGTAAGGGTAAGCATTGATAAAATAAAACATACCATATACATTTGATCTTAAAAACATGAACGTAATGTTTAAACACCAAAATCTTGAGCAATGACTTAAAACATGGAAGTACATAAGGCATAGATCATAATGAAACATAAATCATGATAACATAGCATGGGAATAAGACATGTAATTGTGGCATCGATTAATCACATGTAATGATTTCCATAGTAGCCAAGGCATTGCTGCCAAGACCATCTTAGTGGACAAAGTCCCTTTCTGAATCGAGTTCACTCCTCGTTTCAGTCCTCTTTTTCTAAACCGGTTTAACCTGCCGTTCCAGACATGTCTATCTCATGAGATATAAATCTTTTCCCAATGCATTAGAGGGAGATATAGGTCCCACCCATCTCATAATGAAATCGTTCTTACTTTTTCCACAAAATAAACATACATCATTAATAAAAACCCAATAAATAAAATGGGTTTCATAAACATCATACCATCATCACATAATCCATATAAAAGAAATGGATATAATTTCTAAATAAGAAAATTGAAACCATGTAAATCATAGAGAAATTATACTTGAAACATACACATATGAAATAATGTCATCTTAGATGAAAAATGGTTTTGATAAAACACTTGAAATGAATTCTTGAGGAAAATATCCTTTTTCATTCAAAATCATTTTCTTTTCACAAAATGTCAAGCAATTTTAAAAGAAAAGGATTTTGTTTAAAATAGACATGAAATATTTTGGAGGAAGCTTCATAAAAACAAGGCTTTATAAAACCGTAAAAATCCTTTCATGCCGTATAAGTTAAAAAAACATTCTTCTCGTACTTTTGGATGGAAAAGTCAAAAAAGTACCTCATAACGTAAATAAGAGAAATATTCCATACATACCATGTAGTAAAACTCAAAAATGGGTAAAAAGGACTTTATGCATACATTAAAACACTTTTATAAAACATGGACATGATAGAAATAGCCCTAGTAAATACTTACGAATAAGCAATCTCGGATAAAAATGAGATTTGCAAAATTATCCCTTACCTTATGTCCGATATGCTTCGTACGTATCCGAACCTCCTGTATAATGATTTAAATAATGTTATTAACTTATTACAGAATCATATTAATTGTTATGATATCATATATGGTTCGCTTATGACTTTATATTACCCGTTCTTTTGTAAATTCCATGTTAAAGAGCGTTTTGGGTAAAATCGTTTCATTTGTCGTCCGTGTTTTGAATTGTAATTATTCATATGATTACATAGATCACGATTACATAATTACAAAATATAAAACATGATTTATATATAATATATATTCAAAATATACATATATATAATAGATCGATAAATGGAAAGAAATACACCGTTCATGGAGAAGGTAGGCCGTACGTACGCATGAACGCTGTTTTCGTTTCCTTATTGAGTTAAATGGAATTAAGTAGATGAAATTCATATATACATAAATCCAGTAGCTTTATAATGTCATATATTTCATTATTATTTCTTATATATACTTTATAATCATTCTTAAATGGTTAACATGGAGAATGAATCTCATCACGTCATGGAGATGGTAGTCCGTACGTACGCACGAGCGATGATATCATTTCCATAATTATTGAATTTAATTGGATTGGATGATAAAATATATCAGAATCAGTATGATTTTATAATAACTATGTACTATGTATAGTTATTCATTACACCATTATACCCATCCATGTAAGGTGTTGGTGGAAAAATAGATTACACCACGGCGTGGAGACAGTATTCTGTACGTACGCACGCGTGGGGATTTTGTTTTCCGTAGGATGGATAGAAGGTGAAATGGGGTTGTTTCATATTTATAATAACAAATCAGTATATTAGTGATACTGATGTTATTAATTTATAATGAAACAACTAAGGAAGAAGATGTTGAAGAAGAATGATGCTTGAAATAATCGGGAGAAGAAATTACCTCTTCTTCGATACGCCTCTTTGAAACCTCCTCTTAGGGCACTATGATTGGTCTTTAAAGTAGACCAGAACCTCTAGGATGTTTCTGGGGAAGTGTAGAAGATAATTTGGCATGGGTTGACTGAGCTTTAAGGCTCTAATTGGTGCGAGGAGGAGAGGGAAGAGGTTCCCTTTTATAAGGGAGGAGAGGGGCACCTTTGGAATTCTTAAAAATATTAATTTATAATAAATCTAAACCCACTTAACAACCTCCAAAAATGACTCATATTCGAATATTAGATGAGATAGGGTTGTAATCTCATTGACCAATCAAATTTACACATGTTTGGATCTTATTTTAAACCTTATCATTTTGATTTATCCTTATTTAATCTATTAAAGTTTATTTGTGGTAATAAAAATCTAAATTTTAAATTATAACAAATAATAAATTATTTGTTGTGAATATTCCATAATTGTTTACTTTATAAAATTATAGACCAAATAAATTTGAATTTATAATTTTTAAATATTTTTGTGATTGTTAAACAATTTTATAATATGTTATTTTTATAAAATAACAATAGTGTCAATTTTGACACTATTCATTTATTTGAATTTAAATAAAATATATACAGAAGATATGTTCGAACTAAAAGCTTTAATAGATTAATAAAAGGTCATATGTATCTATTAAATTATTTTATAACATTAAATAGTTCATATAGTATTTATTTTATTATTTTTAAAACCATTTATTTGGTTTATCTCTTAATAAAATAATTACTACAAATTTTATGTATAATTATTTAATATACTGATTTGTTGCATAAAAATTTAAAATAAAATCCTATGATGAAGATAAATATATTAACTTTAACAATAATAATTTTACTCGAATTTATCATCTTCAAATCACAATATTTAAATTGTTATATTTATTAAATTATGAAGGTGACAACTTTGGCATCATTTAAAATAAAATAATATAAGTGTCATAATTGCTTTTATAAGACTCCAAATAGTTAAATATTCGACCATTGGATGGTTATAGTTTAAATTTACATAAACAATATGTTTTGGTCAGGGTTTTGTGCCTTTTATGGTCACTATTAGTTTAATAAAAACTATATTCTTGATTTTTCACTAGATAAATAATTTCTGCATCACTATTTTGTCGCAATTAATGATAATTATTTAATCCCAAAAAATTCTAAATAAATTATCATGATGTAGATAATTTTGTTAGATTTCTGTAGACTATTAATGTTAGAAGTTTCATGATGTTTATCACTAACTTAAAATTATTATACTTATAGTATTTAAGAGAGTGACAAGTTGTCACGTTCTTTGGTTTTAATAATAATTAAATTATTTTCATGGACAAAAGTCCATTAAATGAATTTAATCCGACCCTTAGGTGATATGGGTCTAGTTTTAATCATCCAATAGGATTTTTCCAAGTGTTAGGGTAATTTTATAATCTTATATTTACCCTTAATTACCCGATTTACCTTTATCTATAGTAAATAAAATTTACCGTAGTTACTGTTCACAATGCCCAAAAATAAAAATTAGCTTATTAACTTACTTTGGACCCACTGATTCCAAATATGGAATCTATTTTTCCAAATTCTATACACAAAAGTTGCAGAAATTAAATTAAAATTAATCCCGTCGTCAAAAGAAAATGGGTTTTTCTTTAAAACATTGCAAAAGATAGAATTGATTTTACATACGAATTTAATGTAAAATCAATGATAATGACAAAAATTATTTTAAATGGTAAAAATATATTCTATTTATACATTAAAACCATTCAATATTATAATTCAACCATATAAATTATTGTGATGAAAAAGGTTGTTTTTAATTAAAATATAGGGTGTTCTTACTATTCATCAAAATATGAAAGTTACCAGAATAATATGAAAAATTTATCCAAAGTAAATTTTTATTTCGTGATTACAAAGAAGAATTTTATTTTGTCAAATTGAACTTATAAACATGTCAAAAACTAGATTTAAAGTGGGTGCACCATCAAAAGGCGGCAAAACTGCATTTTTTGAAAAATACTTATTTTACCCGAAAAATTTATTTTGTTCTTATACCATGTTCTAGAAAATGTGTAAGATGAATAATAATGTTATAAAATTCAAAATTTAGTTAATACTATTCATAAGGGATAGTTCATAATAATATTATAATAATATATCGTTGTTTAGTAAAACCCGGTATTGCGTACAACACACGCTATCGAGGAAGGTCGCGATTGCGTGTAATGCAAGCCAAGTCAGGGTTGCGTGTTGTGAAAGAATCCTTCATTTTTTCGTATAATAGAATCCAAACATATTTCATTTATACATTGAATATATATATATATATATACTCAATGTTGCGTAGAATAACTATAATCAAAATTGTGTGTAACACGATCCAAGAATAGTGTTTCGTATACTGAAAGCTAATATGGTGTTGCATATAGCGCAATGTAATTTTGTTGTAGTATACAACACAAGACATTAATGAAATTAAAAGAATATTTTTCATAAAATCGTGGGGTGTTACAGAGAAGGTCTGAGTGCCTCCTCTAAACGTCTCACCCAAAACTCCTCATCTGGAAAGAGGTCCGGTGAAAAACGAAGGAGATCTGTGATCTTTCCCCCAAAATACCTCAATGGCATACTCCCCTATTGGATGGAGAGTAAATATTTCCTCTTCTCGGCCTTCATAGATAAAGAAAGGAATTCTGTACATAACTCCTCGATGTTAGCCCAAGAAACCTCGGTCTACATCCTCTATCTTAGGTAGAGCATCCACCACTAACGCACTACTGCCCTCATCCGACTAATTGGCAATGGAACCCAGTACACTCTCGGTGCACAGATCAAGGTGAAGGTGATCACCAAATCCTCATGCCAGCCCTCTATCTCCAAATCGGAAAAATTTCCCTCATACTTCCTAAGGGTCTACTATAGGAATGATCAAGGAGTCTTCTGTAACTTTTCATCCTCTTTCTCTCAAACAATCCTCAGCTGATTGACCTGGTCAGCCTCTTGGTCCTAGATGTCACACACTACTCGTGGACATCATATAGGTGCCATAGCTATATGGTAAACAAGGAATTCATATGTATGAGTACTGTATAAGATTATTTTTAAAAGTTTTCTTAAACTTTTATTTATTTATTTATTTTAAATTCCCAAAACTCCCAAGACACACAAAAACCCATGTTCGAGCTGGTATTCCCTGGCCTATTTCACGCACCAGGATTTCCTAAAGAATTTTCCATACCATCCCATGCAATCCTCACTATTCCAAACATGAACTCCATCCCATATCTAATTATTGACTCTAATACCATTCTTTCATGAACCGCCTTCACCAAAATTAGGAAAGGGACAAAAAACTGCCAGACCCTTCCTTCTTCATGTTGAAGGAGATATAATCACCCCTCGAGTCCCGCCTTAAATAGGCCCCGGAGTGGAAAATAAAACAAAGGGTATAGAATACCAGGTAAAATGGAAGGCATTACCCTTTTTATTTAATAATATTGGGAGATAAGATGGTAAATATCAAATAACTCAAAAAAATGTAAGAAAAAGTAATTCAAAAAACCAATTCCCATATGCATGTTAAAAATAAAATCATACAAGGTATAAGACAACTTTGATGAAAAGTACCAAAAAAAATTAACAAATACAACTTTTGAAGCCCAAGATAGTAAGCTCTATCATGGTCCTCAACATCCTCTTGGAAACCACAAAGAAGTTTTGTATATGTAGTTTGAGTATATAGGTTTACTCAGATGGGAAAACCAAAATCCATCATGCACAAGTGGGGAGGAATTATAATTCCTTGTGGGAAATAGAGATAAGCCAAGCACGTAGCAAGCAAACTATGAACCCACCTCACCAAGCCACACTCCCCATGTAATGAAAATAATAAAAAGTAATAGTAATTGAACAACGATATTTGGGTACTCTAAACTACTTTCCCACTGTTTTTTAGATATCATACGCATCAAACCTCCCCCACAAGTCTCACAGCAGTCCCTCTACCACCCCAAAAACACCATTATGGGTCATCCTAACCGCACACCCCACCCAAAAACACCTGGTCCACCACAAAAACACAAAAACATGCCTGCAAACACCTGGGCCACAACAACCACCACCACACCTGAAGACACCTGGGCCAGAACAACCACTGCCATGCCCGAAAACACTTTGGCCTCATCCCAAAGACACTTCAGAAACAAACCTTCCAGCAAACCCCATGCCAACCACCACAACACACCTTTCTCGAAGAGTCTTGGGCTATAATGAACATTAGGATTTCACTGGCTTCCTGAAAATTCTAGGGTTACCTAGGAGAGGGAGAATAAAGGATCTAATAACATCCCACTCATAAGAATGTTAGGAAAAACACCCTTCCCCGTGATATGTGGGTGTTTTCTATGAAGTTATAATCATGGATGAGGTGTGTATAAGAAACCGAATAACTAATAATTATACATATATGAAATAAAACACTCATCCCAACCTATGTGTTCCGAAATATACAACCAAACCATACACAACACCTCTCGCTGGTATGCCTACATGCACAAATACCCAACAACCACAACCAGAGGACAACCCATTTCTTGAAAACAATACCCCTTTGTACCCATTCTTGTTATCATGTTCAAGTGATTCCATTGAAATATACCTTTACTATTGGGATAATAACATGCATAGGAACAAGCCGAAATGAAAACTAATGGGAAAACAACCAAATAGTAATTTAAGCATTCACACCCGATTCTCTTGTAAATTCACAACAACAAAAGGGATCTGTGAGATCCCTCGAAGTACTGAAACCAAATCAAGCCCCAATATATAGGCCCACACAACCTCAGGTTCACCAACCAAAAAATTAACAATAGAGTATCCCATCCCCATCCACGTCACCCCACAAGAATCATGCAGAACCACCATACTTATTAGCAGAATAGAGCAAGGGAGTTTTTCAGATTTAACCACACCATTTATCAAGTTCCTTCATTATGTTTTGTTAAACAGGGTAATCACACAAGGATTCTTATTTATTTTTCATTAATTTAATCAACTGAGTTTCTGTTATTATCTTGTTCCCATGTTATATCCATTCAATGATAGGAATATCCAGGAAAACAAAGGTTCATTAGTGTCCAGTAAAGGACCACCAACAACCTCTTTTTTTTGTGAACATACACCCATAAAATTCACAACATAAAAATTAAGGCAAGAAGAATACAACAACATCATAATCAATCCCCCCCCTTCACACTTTAAAGATCCATTTATTATCTTCCTTAAAATTTGTTTCATCTATATCTCAAGGTAACATCGTTATACCCACCACACTTGATGCACAATAATGATCGATGAAGTAAAACCCCTAACTAGATGATCTATGATCGATGTTTTCTCCCATTTCCAATAACTGGAGATTCATGACTTTTAGAGGAAGAACTCCAAGGACTCCAAGAGTGATAAGGAAAGGCTCCAACACTAGAACATGATATTTTTTCTTGAATATGGACTCCAAACACACTAAGGAAGGTAAAGTGACTAGGTAAGAGGAAGATCTCTGTTGATAAAAGGCCCGATCCAGGAGTTACGGGATGTGAAATATCAAACTTCTTCAAAAATGATCAGATTTTGACCATGTGGATGGGTGGTTTCACATGATAGAATTTATTGGGATTTAATAATTATCCTTAGAGATATTGGAGATAATGTATTTGAGTTAATAGATTTCCATTAAACTGAGAAAAAAACGTAACACATGTGAAACTGGAAAACACAAGAAGCTGTGAAATGCAGAAAAACGATGTGACAGACCACACATTTTGGTAACTATAGGGCCCCCCATTGTTTGGGAAAATAAAACATTATTTATGGTATTAAAAAGACATGAATTATAATAGGTGTTATGGAAAAAAGGGGAAAGAAACCCAAATACTCCATGGTGGCACCGTTCAGGTGCGGTATCGATTGGTGAGACTGATCGGTGTCACTGATAGAAGACACCCTGGTGCCACCCCACCACTGACACTGACACCCTCTTGATTCACCCATGTCATCTACGTCACCCCATGCACCAGAATTTGACTATGTAATGGACCACAATGTTCTGTTCCATTACAAGTTTTTTTCACTTGGAATCAATTGTTGTGAACCATAGGAAATCATTTCTTGCCTCTATTCCAGAAAAAATACTTATCTGGACACTAAGGCATCACATAAATCTATGTACTAAACACCCACATATGGTAATCACAATATGGGAGGGCTTTTCCATATCTCCATCAACTCTAGAAAATCCTAACAAAACCTCTTCATCAACATGAATGTATTCCCCCTTTTGGCTAAATCCCTCATGGGATCTTATAACCTAGAGATATCTTGTATGATTCTCTAGTAATAGCTTTCCAACCCAAGGAGGCTTTGTAGCTCTGTGACGCTCTAGAGTGGATCCCAAGATAACACCCCCTTGACCTTGGTTGGTTCCACTACCACTCCATCTACTGAGATAAAATGTCCAATAATGTGGACCTATTGTATCTAGAACTAGAACATTGAGATATTCCTTTAATGGTAGTGCTCTTGGAGTACATACAGAACCATCCTCTAGTGTCTCGCATGCTCATTCTCGTTCACTGAGAATACAAAGAATATCATTGGCGAAGACTACCACAAACTGGTAAATGAAGGGATAAATGATCTAGTTCACGAGTCCCATGAACACTTATGTGGAACTACTCATGGAAAAATGATTAAAAAAGTATTCATAAAAGCCAAATCGACATATGAATGTCATCTTCTTCACATACTCATCCTATACATGAAACTAGTGATAGAAAGACCTGAGGTAAACCATTAAGAACCATATTTCCCCTCTCCAATATCTGAGGAGTTCATAGATCCTCATTATTAGAGAATGTTTCTTCAAAAAAACCAATTTTAAGAGCTACTAGTTTACATATAATCTTAGGATCCCATATTATTTCTTAGCATTCAAAACTGGGGCATCACATGGTGAAACATTGGGTCTAACAAAGACCATTATCTACAATACTACAACTGAACCCTCATATCATGAATCTATTTGGGAGACATATGATATGCTAGTACAAATATTGGGGTTGTCTTGGGGTGTATATAAATTCAAATGTCTATCTCTCGTCTGGGAGGTAAGCCCAGAACATGCTTCGGGGGGACATCATCATACTCCCCAACCATTACAGGGAACTGGAAACTTATAACATCACCAAGACCAAGGGTCTTGATATTTAATTGTTGAGTAATATTCTGTAACATCATATAAATTAGTTTATCCTATGCTTATTTGGTTTTATTTTCTCCCATTAAAGAAAAACTAGTCCCAAATTTTTTGGAAACCACATCCTCCCCTTGAAATAGTTAATCTGGGTATGGACTATAGAAAACCATTCCATACATAGGCTACATCGTAAAGACTCATAACTAATAAAAGAATATCCCAATAGAAACTCTCACCTCTAAGAGTCGGTTCACACTGTCGGCACAAGGGTGTGATCACTTATTAATTTCCAGTACGAGTCTCCAAGCACAAGGGTCGATGTAACACAAAAAGATTTTATAAAAAATATTATTTTTAATTTCATTAATGTTTTGTGTTGTACGCTACACCAAAAGGAGCTTGCACAACATGCATCCTTGAATTTTCTTGCATTACACACAATAAAGACCTTCCTCGATAGCGTGTGTAGTACGGAATATCGAGTTTCACTAAACAAGATATTATTCTAATATTATTTTGAACTAGCCATTATGAATAGTAATACCCACTTTTTGAAATTTTATAAATTTTATATTTCAAAATGGACTTCATTTTTGGATTCAGAATATCGAAATTAGGTTAGGGTGAAATTTTGGTACTTTTCGGATAACTTTCATATTTTGATGAATAGTGAAAATTATTAAATTTTAATTAAAAACAACTTTTTAATCGAAATAATTAATAGTGATAAATTATTAATTTGAGTGGTTTTAAAGTATATTTAGAATATATTTTTACCATTTAATACAATGTTGGTCATTGGATGTAATTTCACATTTCAACCAGACATAAACAAGTGTCAATCATTTGATAGTTATTATCTCTTAAAAACACGCTATTTGTTTTGACGACGAGAATTAATTTTTAAATTAATTAATGAAACTGATATGTTTTGAATTTGGTAAAATATACATAATTTTTGAATTCATAATATCAAATATAGCTTAGGCCTAATATTTGGTATTTTTTTGGAAACTTTCATTTTTTGATGAATAGTGAAACCACAAAGTGGTAGTTAAAAAACTGAATTTTTCATAAAACATAATTTTACCGCTTCTATGAGTGGAATTTAGAAACTCCGAGAGACACGGTTAATAGCACGGACTAAAATGTGGTTCAATGAAATGAAATTTTTTTGGTGAATAGTAACTTTTTACTTTTATTTACCAGGGTTAAAAGTAAATAGGGTAATTAAGGGTAAAAATGATATTATTATTACCTTAACACATTTCCTAATTCTATTGGATAAGTGTCATTCGACCAAAAAGAACCTTAGGAATAAAATATGACCATTTAGGCCCACTTGGATTAGATTAGGACATTTAATATTAATTTATTAAAAGAAAGGTTAAAATAGTTAAAATCAATGTTTAATAAGTAAATAATTTTTAATATAGGTTTATACATAAGATAAATTAGACTATAAATATTCATTAGAAATATAAAAATATTTCCTACATAATGGTATTTTATTTATAATTTTTAGACATTATATAATTTAATTTATTTATGACACAAAGATAATGCAGTAATTATCTTATTAACGAAATATTGACATAATTGATGTTATAAATACCCAAATAAATGTAATTTGATACTTTTTATGAATTTAAATAATTTTATAGGTTAATATGACATGTTATTATTGATTTAATCAACTTTTTTAGAACTAATAATTCTGTTATGAGTTTCACAAAACTCAATTACCAAATAGTTTCAAAATTGACATAAAATAGTTTTTAAAACAAATATTATATTATTAATTGTTATTTTACTCCTAAAAATCTAAGGTTCGGCCAAATGAATTAGATAAGGTTATATATATTAATAATAAACAACTTGGGGTCTTTTGGCTTGTTATAGTATGTTTAATAACCTTATAGTGTAAGAAAACAAGAAGACACGGTAAAAGTTAAATTATCTAACATAAAGTAAAATCTAAATGATAAGGTTAAAATAGTAACCTATACTTGTCTAAATTCTATTGGATTAGAGTATTTCGACCCATCCCCACCTTATATTAGAAATAAATCAATTTGGAGATATTAAAAACCGAATATGACTTTATAATAAAATAATATTGTTAGTTATTCTAAAGGTGCCCCTCTCCTCCCTTATAAAAGGGCACCTCCTCCCTCACTTCCTCACACCACTTTTAGCCTTCAAGCTTGGACAAACCCTGAAAAATCATCTTCTACACTTCCCTAGAAACATCCTAGAGGTCCTGGTATTTTTCAAAGACCAATTTTAGTGCCCTAAGAGGAGGTCTCAAAGAGGCGCTTCAAAGAAGAAGTAATGTCCGTTACCGATTCTTTCAACTTTATTTCTTCTTCCACTTATTCTTATTTAGTTGTTTCGTTATGAAATAATAACATCAGTATCACTCATATACTAATATGTTATTATAAGTTTGAAACAACCCTATTTCACCATCTATCCATCCTACTGAAAATGAAATCACCGCGCGTGCGTACGTACGAAATACCGTCTCCACGCCGTGGTTTAATCAATTTTCCACCACCACCTTACTTGGATGGGTATAATGGTGAAAATAATTAATATATATGATTATTGTAAATTGATATTGATTATGTAATATTATACATACACTTTAATACAATTCTACGATCATGGGAATGATATCATCTCTCGTGCGTACGTACGGAATACCTTCTCCACGATGCGATGAGATTCACTCTCCATGATAACCATTCAAGAATGATTATAAAGTATATATAATAAGTAATAATGAAATATATGACATAATAATTCTACTGGATTTTTTTATATATATATATTTATGTCATCTACTTAATTCCATTCAATTCAATAAGGAAACGAAAACAACGTTCATGGATACGTACAACCTACCGTCTCCATGAACGGTGTATTTCTTTCCATTTACCGATCCATTATATATATGTATATTCTGAATATATATTATATATAAATCAGGTTTTAAATTCTGGATGTATGTAATCATGATCTAAGTAATCATATGAATAATTACAAGTTAAAACACGAATGACAAATGAGACAATTTTACCCAATACGCTACTTTAACATGAATTTACAAAAGAACGGGTAATATATAGTCATAAGTGAACCATATATGATATTAGAACAATTAATATGATTCTGTAATAAGTCAATGACATTATTTAAATCATTATACAGGAGGTTCGGATACATACAAAGCATATCAGACCTAAGGTAAGGGATAATTGTGAAAATCTCATTTTTATCCGAGATTGCTTATTCCTAAGTATTTACTGGGGTTATTACTATAATCCATGTCCATGTTTTATAAAAATTTATTCATGTATGTTTAATGTCCTTTTTAACTATTTGAATTTTACCCCATGGTATGGACGGAATCTTTCTTTTATTTACCCTACATGGTACTTTTTGACCTTTTCGACAAAAGTACAAGAAGAATGTTTTTTTACATATACAGCATGAAAGGATTTTTACGGTTTTATAAAGCCTTGTTTTCATGAAGCTTCCTCCAAAATATTTCATGACTATTTTCAACAAAATCCTTTTCTTTTAAAATTTCACGACATTTTGTGAAAAGAAAATGATTTTGAAGAAAAGAGGATATTTTCCACAAGAAATCATTTCAAGTGTTTTATCAAAACCATTTTTCATCTATGATTACATTATTTCATATGTGTATGTTTCAAGTATAATGTATGTATTATTTACATGGTTTCACTTCTCTTATTATGAAATGATATCCATTTCCTTTATATGGATTATGTGATGATGGGATGATGCTTATGAAACCAATTTTTTATTGGGTTTTTATGAATGATGTATGTCTATTTTGTGGCACAAGTAAGAATGATTTCATTATGAGATGGGTGGGACCTATATCTCCCTCTAATACATTGGGTAAAGATTTATATCTCATGATATAGACATGGCGGGAATGGTAAGTTAATCCGGTTCAGTGTTACAGGACTGAAACAAGGAGTGAACTCGATTCAGAAAGGGACTTTGTCCACTAAGATGTTCTTGGAAGCAATGCCTTGGCTACTATGGAAATCATAACAAGTTATGAATGGTTTCCACAATTACATGTTTTATTCCCATGCTATTTTATCATGATTTATGTTCCATTATGATCTATGCCTTATGTACTTCCATGTTTTATGTCGTTGCTCAAGATTTTGATGTTTAAACATTATGTTCATGTTCTTAAGTTCAAATGTATATGGTATGTTTTATTTTATCCATGCTTACCCTTACTGAGAATTTTAGCTCACCCTTTTTATGTTTTATTTACCCCCAGGATTAAAAGAATGGTTTAGGGTAAGGAAACAAAAATTAGAAGATCTTTATGGCAGATGTTGAAGATCTTTCACCATGATTAGAAGATTATATTCCATGTTTCCAAAGAAACAAAACTATTACGGTCCTTGTGTGTCTATTTTTGTTATGTATTATGTAATGTGAAAAAGTAATGTAATGTCCATGTACGTCAGGATTTGGGTCTCTATAGTTGGTATTAGAGGCAAAGGAGGTAGGAATGTATCCGATCCTTGGGAACTCTCACATGTGAGCGTTGGACGAAGCATGGCTCTCCACCCAAGGGCTTGATGAGGAAATGGCTTCCACTGGGGATTGTGGTGTGTCCCACCCAGGGAGTGTATCCACCCATGGAGTTCCCTGATAGGTATAAATTATAGTCCACTGGAAGTAATTCCAGACCGCTACAGTTGGTAACAGAGGAAAGGTTTAGTCAACCTTTGGAAACTAGGATGCGAGAACTTTAGTGAGATCCCTATAGATATTTCTAAGGTATGTATAGGGATGTCCCTAAGGATAAGTGTAAGTATAGATTATAGTCCTAGAATTAAGGTAACAATCTTAGAATTAAACCTACGATGTTAGATATTGAAGGTACTCCCCCTTTATTATGTTGTTTTCCCTAGCATGATTTTTGCCTCTCACACTATTCTTTTTGGATTTTAGAAAATGGCTGGAAACAATATGATTCACGATAATGGAGGATATGATGGACAATGGAATGATATTCTTCATGAGAAACCAAATGAAACGGGATTTGGAAGTCCAAAAATCATCATTATGCAGAATCAACAATCTCATAATATGATCAATAAACTCAAATTTGGTAAGTTTCCTGACTCGGCTAATAAGAGAAAGATGGAGTTTCATGATGATCATAGAGGAAAGAAATATCAATTTCCCCCATGTAAATCATGTGGTAAGAGGCATCAAGGATAATGTTTCAAAGGAACTGGAAGATTCTTTGGGTGTGGAAAAGAAGGACATAAATCTAGTAAGTGCAAAGGAAAAGGTTCAGTTAACACCTTGGATGAGGATAATGGTATTGGTACGACATCAACAATGGTTAAATTATTTAAATGTGGAATGTACGGGAATTATGCAAACCAATTCCCTAAGGTAAAGTCTCATGAAGATAATCTGTATGGTCGTATGGGTAATATTTATTTTGATGATGATGAAGAGACTACAAATGATATGTGAGATGAAATAATTGTTGAAGCTTGGTAAATGGTTTAAGAAGGTAGTGTAATGATTACATGTTTATCAAGTGTAATGTTTTATAAGTAATCTCATGGTACTATGGAATAAAGATACATATAAGGATTTTTACACTGTTGTATTTCCTTAAGTTTTGAGAGTGTGTGATGAATGGTACTAGTATTTTTGGAAAGTAGATGATATGCACATAATGAAGGGACAATGAGAAAATTAAATGTTTGATAGTATTCATAATCTCAGGACTGATATAAGGAGAAGGTTAAATCATGGTTTGAGTATATATAATTTTTGGATTTTGGTATGTGGAAAGAGTTAACTTTTGACAACATTCATGTTTTCACTAAGGTTTAATGGGTATTCATTTTTCAAGAGAATACATGATTAAGGTATTCACATGATTGTAATGTGACCAACATGATACTGGGGGATAAATGATGGTTGGTTGATGGCATTTAAAGTAATCGTTTTCTTTATACTATGAGCTTGGACCGAGGTATTTTGGATAAATATTGGAATGGATTATGTTTGACATAAGATAGTATTGTTTAAGGATAGAAATTTTTTCAATATTATTGATGGGATGTTATAGTAATGTAGTTTTAGAAAAAGGACAACCTGCAGGACGAGTGATAGCCCATCGCGTCGGACAAGGCTATGGGAATCGAACCCACAACCGAAGTGCGACTGACCTTTATCACCTACCACTGGCCTACATGAAGTCCCTGTTTATTAGAAACTAGTTTTATTATATTAAGTAGTATGATATATGAAGTATAATTCCATTTTAGGAACCATATATGATTAATCTCACTATATATGGACTTATGTATTTTTGATAACTTTTATAACCTTTTGTTTGATACAGATGGAATGACCCATCATTCTATTGCATGATCTGTTAACACTTCACGAATGACAAATTCCACTTCATTTCTTTAAGAGATGAAGTGGAAATTGTCCAAAACGACCAACGTTGAAACTGTACCAAAATCACGAAAGTATTTCTTCTAATTACAATTTCATCAACTTTAGGGAAATGATCTTGAAAACAAAAATGTTGTCCTAGTTACCTTATATCCGATGAATCAGATGGTGCCCTAGATCATCACAAATTTATGGCCTTGTGATTGTTTTCTTTTTCATAGCCATGTTCTGTACCACTCTCCATCAGAACTTGATGGTTAGATTTTTCTTCCATATCAATATTTTCACCTATGTTGTCCTACGTGAAAACCCAGTGATGAGTTAATTTGGGTAACTGTTATGCTTCATACTTTAGTTTTTAAATCCATGTTTTGGTATTCCTTTTTACGATGTGGGTTTCTATAAAAGAAACATTCGAGTAGTAAACCATTTATAACCCCGACAAATTTCAAGGGCGAAATTCATTTTAAGGGGGGTAGAATGTAACACCCCGAGATTTTATGAAAAATATTCTTTTTAATTTCATTAATGTCTTGTGTTGTAGGCTACACAAAAAGGATCTTTCAAAACATGAATCCCTGACTTTTCTTTCATTACATGCAATAAAGACCTTCCTAGATAGCATGTGTAGTACGCAATACCGAGTTTCACTAAACGAGATATTATTATAATATTATTTTGAACTAGCCATTATGAATAGTAATACCCACTTTTTGAAATTTAATAAATTTTATCTTTCAAATTGGTCTTCATTTTTGGATTCAGAATATCAAAATTATCTTAGTGTGAAAGTTTGGTACTTTTCAGATAACTTTCATATTCTGATGAATAGTGAAAATTACTAAATTTTAATTAAAAAAATCTTTTTTAATCGAAATAACTAATATTGATAAATTATTAATTTTAGTGGTTTTAAAGTATATTTAGAATATATTTTTACCATTTAATACAATGTTTGTCATTGGATGTAATTTCACATTTAAACCAGACATAAACAAGTGTCAATCTTTTGACAGTTATTATCTCTTAAAAACACGCTATTTGTTTTGACGACGAGAATTAATTTTTAAATTAATTAATGCAACTGATATGTTTTGAATTTGGTAAAATAGATATCATTTTTGAATTCAGAATATAAAATATAGCTTAGGCCTAATTTTTGGTATTTTCTGGAAACTTTCATTTTTTGATTAATAGTGAAACCACTAAGTGGTAGTTAAAAAACTGAATTTTTCATAAAACATAATTTTACCACTTCTGTGAGTGGAATTTTGAAAATCCGAGAAACAAGGTTAATATCAAGGACTAAAATGTGGTTCAATGAAATGAAAATATTTTTTGGTGAATAGTAACTTTTTACTTTTATTTACCACAGCTAAAAGTAAATAGGGTAATTAAGGGTAAAAATGATATTATTATTACCTTAACACATGTCCTAATTCTATTTTATAAATGTAATTCGACCAAAAACAACTTTAGGAATAAAATATAACCATTTAGGCCCACTTGGATTAGATTAGGACATTTAATATTAATTTATTTAAAGAAAGGTTAAAATAGTTAAAATCAATGTTTAATAAGTAAATAATTTTTAATATATGGTTATACATAAGATAAATTAGACTATAAATATTCATTAGAAATATAAACAGATTTAATACATAATGGTATTTTATTTATAATTTTTAGACATTAAATAATTTAATTTATTTATGACACAAAGATGGTGCAGTAATTATATTATTAATGAAATATTAACATAGTTGATGTTATAAATACCCAAATAAATGTAATTTGAGACTTTTTATGAATTAAACTAATTTTATAGGTTAAAATGACATGTTATTATTGATCTAATTAACTTTTTTCGAACTAATCATTCTGTTATGATTTTCAAAAAAATCAATTACAAAATAGTGTAAAAAATGACATAAATTAGTTTTTAAAACAAATAGTATATTATTAATTTTTATTATATTATTGAAAATATATGGTTCGTCAAAATGACTTAGATAAGGTTATATATATTAATAATAAACATCTTGGGGTTCTTTTGGATTTTTATAGTATGTTTCTTAACCTTATAGTGTAAGAAAACAAGAAGACATGGTAAAAGTTAAATTATCTAACATAAAGTTAAATCTAAATGATAAGGTTAAAATAGTAACCTAAACTTGTATAAATTCTATTGGATTATATTATTTCGACCCTTACCCACCTTAGCTTCTAAATAACTCAATTTGGAGCTATTTTAAACCGACTATGACTTTATAATAAAATAATATTTTTCGTTATTCCAAAGGTGCCCCTCTCCTCCCTTATAAAAGGTCACCTCCTCCCCCTCTTCCTCACACCACTTTAAGCCTTAATGGTCGGCCAAACCCTGCCAAATTCTCTTCTCCACTTCCCTAGAAACATCCTAGGGGTATTGGTATTCTTCAAAGACCAATTTTAGTGCCCTAAGAGGAGGTCTCAAAGAGGCGCTTCAAAGAAGAGGTAATGTCCGTTACCGATTCTTTCAACTTTATTTCTTCTTCCACTTCTTATTATTTAGTTGTTTCATTATGAAATAATAACATCAGTATCAATAATATACTGGTATGTTATTATAATTATGAAACAACCCTATTTCACAATCTATCCATCCTACGGAAAATGAAATCACCGCGCGTGCGTACGTACGGAATAACGTCTCCACGCCGTGGTGTAATCTATTTCCACCACCACCTTACGTGGATGGGTATAATGGTGAAAATAATGAATATATATGATTATTGTAAAGTGATATTGATTCTTTAACATTATACATACACTTTAATATAATTCTACGATCATGGGAATGATATCATCGCTCGTGTGTACATACGGAATACTGTTTCCACGGCGTAATGAGATTCACTCTCCCTGATAACCATTCAAGAATGATTATAAAGTATATATAATAAGTAATCATGAAATATATGAAATAATAATGCTACTGGATTTATGTAAATATATATTTATGTCATCTACTTAATTCCATTCAATTCAATAAGGAAACGAAAATAGCGTTTATGCGTACGTACGACCTACCGTCTCCATGAACGGTGTATTTATTTCCATTTACCGATCCATTATATATATGTATATTCTGAATATATATTATATATAAATCATGTTTTACATTTTTGATGTAAGTAATCATGATCTAAGTAATCATATTAATAAATGCAAGTTAAAACACGAATGAAAAATGAGACGATTTTACCAAAAACGCTACTTTAACATGAATTTACAAAAGAACGGGTAATATAAAGTCGTAAGTTAACCATATATGATATTATAATAATGAATATGATTCTGTAATAAGTCATTTACATTATTTAAATCATTATACAAGAGGTTCAGATACATACGAAGCATATCGGACCTAAGGTATGGGATAATTGTGCAAATATCATTTTTATCCAAGATTGCTTATTCGTAAGTATTTACTGGGGTTATTACTATCATCAATGTCCATGTTTTATAAAATTGTATTCATGTATGTTTAAAGTCCTTTTTACCCATTTTACTTTTACCCCATGTTATGGAAGGAATCTTTCTTTTATTTACCATACAAGGTACTTTTTGACTTTTTCGACAAAAGTACGAGAAGAATGTTTTTTTACGTATACGGCATGAAAGGATTTTTACAGTTTTATAAATCCTTGATTTCATGAAGCTTCCTACAAAATATTTCATGAATCTTTACAACAAAATCCTTTTATTTTAAAATTTCACGACATTTTGTGAAAAGAAAATGATTTTGAAGAAAAAAGGATATTTTCCTCAAGAATTCATTTCAAGTGTTTTATCAAAACCATTTTTCATCTATGATGAAATTATTTCATATGTGTATGTTTCAAGTATAATGTCTCTATGATTTACATGGTTTCACTTCTCTTATTATAAAATGTTATCCATTTCTTTTATGTGGATTATGTGATGATGGGATGATGTTTATGAAACCCATATTATTTATTGGGTTTTTCTGAATGATGTATGTTTATTTTGTGGCCCAAGTAAGAATGATTTCATTATGTGATGGGGGGACCTATATCTCCCTCAAATGCGTTGGGTAAAGATTTATATCTCATGAGATAGACATGGATAGAATGGTAAGTTAATCCGGTTCAGTGTTACAGGACTGAAACGAGGAGTGAACTCGATTCAGAAAGGGACTTTGTCTACTAAGATGGTCTTGGAAGCAATTCCTCGGCTACTATGGAAATCATAACAAGTTCTGAATGGTTTCCACAATTACATGTTTTATTCCCATGATATTTTATCCTGATTTATGTTCCATTATGATCTATGCCTTATGTACTTCCATGTTTTATGTCGTTGCTCAAGATTTTGATGTTTAAACATTATGTTCATGTTTTTAAGTTCAAATGTATATGGTATGTTTTATTTTATCCCTTATTACCCTTACTGAACATTTGAGCTCACCCTTTTTATGTTTTATTTTCCCCAGGAATAAAAGAAAGGTTTAGGGTAAGGAAAAAAAATGGAAGATCTTTATGGGAGATGTCGAAGAACTTTCACCACGATTAGAATATTACGTTCCAAGTTTCCAAAGACACTAAACTATTACAGTCATTGTGTGTCTATTTTTGTTATGTATTAAGTATTCCGCAAAATTAATGTAATATCCATGTACGTCAAGCTTCGGGTCTCTACAGTCTAGCCAAGGTCTTAACCTAAAACTCTATGTCTCAAGCCATATAGGAGGAATTAATGAAATAACTAGAACCATTCATTATTAGTACTAAATATAAGGTATAAAATACACATATCATACCTTATATCATCGTAATATCCTTCGGGTCATACAACTTGATAGCCTATAGCTACCCCTTCCCATGACGTCCAGCTCCATGAGCCCATCTTGGACCACCTAGGGGTGGTGTGGGAAATAGGTTAGAGAATCTACCACCTCCATGAGCCATCCCATATCTTCTACCTTGTTCAACACCTATGGGATATTCTTGCTCCTCCCATTGTCTCCACATTGAAGACCAGTCCTTAGAATATCTATCATCCATATGGAGGGCCAAATAATGTCAGGATGGAAGATCCATGCTATCACATGAGTAGTACCATCTCACCCTAGGATGGTTGGGCTCATCCCATGAGCCCTGAACTAAAGAACCTACATCTTGTGATCTCATCTTGAAATGAATCACTTGTATAGGCCCCTGAGAATGACATCAGATCACTGCTACTGAAGTCCATACTCATAGGTTCCTTCTTTCGGTAACCACATTCTTTGCCTACTCAGCTGGAAAACTCTCAACCACTAAATCCATCTCCATAACCCTAACAAAGGTATGAATTCATAGAGGAATAATTATTTTTTTATTTATCTACTAAACACTCACTCAATGTTCAAATAATGAAATAACTAATTATGAATATATCCATTGTGTACCTGGAGAGGTTGGTAATCCTCGATAAATAACCAGATACTGTAGATCATACCTAATGAAGTTTCAGAAGCTCTTGGTTATGAACAACCCTCATCCTAGCTAAATGGAACTCATCTCTTAAAATTTTCTCAATATTTGACAAGTACATAGTCTCCTCATCATAATAATTTGTCACTAACCCCCACCATCATCTTTCTTATCCATGGAGATTTCTTGTCGTTAGGAACACCATCTGATTTGTAGGTGTCGTAACTAGATAGAAAACTCATGTTACCATCTCAATCCATTCCAACAATCCTTATGGTTCAAGGTCCCATTGGAACCTAATTGGTATCTTTTTCTAAAACTCATGAAGTTTCCTTAGACTTTTCCCCTCATCAACTCGTATTGTGGGTACCATCTGTTGCTCTATCGGTGGAGGTATAGCCGGTACACCACCCTAAGGCATCACCTCTAGAACTCATCCCTGTATAAATTCAACATCACTAAGGTGATCATCCTTATTATCAAGATACTAAATCATAGCTGGAAAACATTTTCGAGGCATCCTAAAATTGAAAAGGTGTATCATTTTCATTGTGTATATTTGGAGAGAAGACTAAATAAGGATATGGAAACCAAAAGAAATTAATAAATGATGCATGTACCATTTTTTTCCTTACAAAAAATTATCTCATTTACTGAGTTAAAAAGAAAGTGATTAGGGTACTAGTGTATGTATATGTCATCTTCCAAACCAACACTAGAGTCCCTAGCATGAAAGCTGGGCCAAAAATAGTTAAAACAATTACCCAAAAACAATCTCACATACTGTAGTACTAAGAACGAACCTTCCTACAATGACACTATACCATGCATCTTCTTAATAGTGACCATTCTGTGACTCCCCAAGACCGCCTCCATTTGGCTAGGGGTGGGTGACTACTACTATGTAGGCATATCACTAACACGAGGAGCCTTTTCCAAAGTAACCATACACTCAAGCACATCTCTAAACCCATACAATGATTAAATTTAATGAAAAATGATCAAATATAAATGTATAAACATAAATCCCATGACCATAGTATGATATATGTAGTTGAATATAAAAATGTACAAGTACAAGGTAACCATATAGAGTCTAGAACCATTTCCAACATGAACGAAAAGATGGGGATTGGTGTAAGGATACCACAAGAACACACCTCGATATGACTAGTCTCACTAAGAACCATATGGTCCTAGTCAATATTAGACCCTACTAAATGTTTCACCATATCCACAAGACATGACATGTTTTGGAAAATCCCATGTAGGTATAAGTAAGAAAATACCCTCTTTGACTCTCTAAAACTAAAAAGCATGCAAAAAAATGAATAACAGCCATCTCTATAAAATTGTATATCTACAACTCATATAAGATTAATATCTAGATATAATAAGTCAGAGACATAGAGTGTCAATGGTAATGTCACAAAAATAATTCCAGTATATGATTCCTACTTGAATGTTCCACAATGCAGTCATCATGGGATATACATGCCTTTAGTCTGATATCAGTGATAATGTCTATTAAGTAGGTAGTTATCATAATGTATCATCTTATAATTATAAAATATAAGTCATAATAGGCATGATACATAGATGAGGATCACACCTTTTCCCTTTGGGGATACCAAAAGCTCATTCTGTAATAAACAATTAAGTAGACGATCAACACCCGTATAGAGATTGCAATAATAATACCAAGAAATACTGACAGGGAATGAAGATTATTGAGGATCTAAATCTTGGATTCATAAAAAGATTCTAAAAACTCTATCCAAGAATTTATAGTGAAGGGATGGTTTCCCTCTATTTAAGAGATTATTCCACACAAACCATCATGGAATGGGTGAGGGGAATAAAGCTAGATGAAACATGTCTATGATATATAGGACAAGGTCTCCAATCCAAAATTGATATTATAAACAGAATGTAGTAGGAGTATACATTGTGTCCCATAGGCATCACATCCTACCCATATAAAGTGGATCATTCCCAGAACCATGTAAAAGTACCCAGTTTGCTGCTTCCAATGCACCTATACTTGTGTCGGGATACACGGCTTATCCTATGTACATGCCTGGATGTTCCATACATGTGTAGGAGTACAAGACGTTTTTTCCCCAAATACTCCAATCCATGTCTGTGTACCCTTCTAGGAACAAATTTTTTTACCACGAATGGTCAGAGTAACATGTGATAGGGTCACACACTATGTGATCCTTGACGTCATCTGAAAATCATTACTATTATTGTAATGGACCAACAGATTAGTTAACTCTTAAGTAGACACCGTGTTATACCCGATTTTACAGAAACCTTATTTTCATTCTAGGTACTATAGAGCCACCACCAACTCATATTTTAGGTTCAAAATGATTAGAAATTATGGATACACTCTACCCAGGCCTCACCATCACCACTTGCTGGATTATATCCACCTGATTCTCATGAAAATAGGTTTTTATTTATCCCATCACCGTCAAATATACTATCTGAAACTAGATTTCTCCAATCGAGTATTATATGTCTGTTACTACCATCATCTCTATAATGACCCAAACATGTATTAATAAAAATTCATCTTTATCTAATTAAATGTATTATTAGGTAAATTGATTATATAACATATTAACTTCTTTGGTTTTATGTTTTTGGAATTTAAAATATTTTTATGAATTGTGACCATTTATAATATAGTCGTTGAACTGTTAATACATGATTAGTATAAATATATTGATTTAACAAATCAAATTTACTCAGATAAAGGAATTGATGGCCTCATCTAGTATGCTTTCTCCATACAAAGCCCATTTTTTAGATCTCGGAAAGGGTGTGGAAACACTGGACTTTTCTCTTGACCAAAACCAAGTCGAGCTTCAACACGTTAAACTTGAACGGAACCGCTTATGGGAGAAGTGGAAGCTAATTGAGATTTCCACCAGAGAGATATTATCTAAGCCTCCCCAAGAGTCTATCACCATCACACACCTTACCCTTTGGTCTTATGCATGTGTAATAAGGGGTTATGTAACAAGAACATAGGACTGTGATTATGTACATTATTTTTGTATAGGGAATATACATTAATTTTATTATTGTCACATTGTAAATTGTTTTTAATGAAAAAATAGAATTTTTAGTTAATATTAAATTAATAAATCTATTTTGATGAATTAACAGATTTTTGAATTAAATAATATTTTAATGTACTATTATTACTAAATAAAATTTTATTAAATATAAATGATTGTATAATTTTTATGAATACAATTGTAATGTTTATTAACTTTTGAAAGCTGTTTTTATCAAAACCCGTGAATTTTTGTCAAATGTCAGTTTTTATATTAAACGTAAATATTAAAATATTTAGAAAATAATTTTGATAAAATTAATATCATTTTTTGGATTCAGGATGTCAAAATTATCTATCGGTAAATTTTTCATAATTTTCTGAGATAGTCAAATTTTTGGGTAAAAATTAAATACCGTGTTATTATATAATTTGATTTATGACATCATAAAAACCCAATAGTTATTTAATAAAATACCATAAATGGTATGATCATTAAATATATTTCTTAGCTTTAAAATAATTTTATTTTAGATTTTTTTGATTAATTTTATGGTGCCTTAGTGGACCCTCCAATAGTTATAAATCATTTATACTTTTAAAATGATTTCCTTGAGAGCATGACTCACCTCTACATAAGGAAGCCTAATATATTAAGATGTTATTCCATTATAAATATAAAATAATGTTTTCCAATCTCTTTTGGAAAAAACCAAGGGCACAAAATATGGGTTGGTTTGTGGTTTTGATTAGTTTAATGTGTGGTGTCCAAAACCGAAATAATTAAGAATTTCTTCTCTTAACCTATATAAACCCTCCCAAGATCCCACTTCTCTTCATTAAAAACATTTGGAGCACGTACATACCCTTACCTAGTCTCTCTAAAATCCTCCCAAGGCTCCCCAATCTCCCAATATTCCTCTCTCAGTCCCCCCTCAAGCCTTTGGGATCACACTTCCATGTAAGGGATTTCATCCTTTCTATTTTTTGTCCAAATTTCATTATATGGTTATAACCTTTTTTTTCAATAAAAAATGTTAGGGTATGATTTTTCACATCCCCCATTATTACCTCATTGTGTTTTAATGATTATATACCCCTTTCTCTCTCATTAATTCCTTCCATGTACATCCATCACCATGCTAAAATTCCATAAGGGATTTCTCTCTCCTGTTTTATATTCAAGAAACTATTTCATATTTGGTAACTAAATTATATTAAATATGTTGTTACATGTATCTATATGACACCCTTACTTTAAAGTTTCATGTACATAAGATGATATACCCGTATATATCTCATCAGCAATTTTTATGAATTCTTATGTCACGCCGCTATGCGGCTGATATTGCACTGCGATTTTCCAAGGCAAAGTTACTGTGTAGTGAAAACCATGCCCATATCTCTATCAAGGGTATTATACTTTATGAATATTTAATTATCTATTATATAGTTTCATGTATTTATCCCAAATTCCTTTATCATGGAATAAGTGATGATGTTGAATGATTCCATGTTGTATGATCCATGTGGCACACTTATGCCTGAAAAGAAATGATTATGAAGGGTGCACCCTGATAGCACTCCAATGCATTGGGTAAAGACTAGTATCATGATAGGTCAAGTTAATTGATAGTTTATTCATTCTAATTGATGTAAAATGACGGTTTACTCATGATCCATGTGTATTTTTCCTTGGATCATGCAAATATCATGTTAAATGTTGATGCCACATTTCCATGTTATGCTAATCATGCTATAACATACATTTTTCTTCATGTTTCTATTATGATCCATTGATATGCCAATTTCCTAACATGTACTGTATTATTCATGTTTTTCCTTGTGTACTCACTTACTGAGATTTATCACTCACCCTTTCTTTATTCATGTCCTCAGTTTATCCCATGTAATGCTAAATACGAAGGAATGTGTGTGGTCTTGCAAAAGATGTTTTCAATAAAGATGTGTATTACATGTTTTATGATTTTATGTAATGTTCCCTAGACCCAAAGACACTATACCTATATATCTTCCATGTTGTATCATGTGAATATTTTATGTAATAAATTATGATTATGTGTAAAAAAAATGGTAGGGTTGTTATGGTTGGTTTCAGAGGACATGTTTAGTTATTTTTGTGATTACGATTAAAAAACACTAGTGAAAGACTTAAGGATAAGACTAAATATAATAAAACATACATAAATTTTTTTGAGTAATGAGTAAGTCATTTATCAAGAAACTAAATCTGGTACTGGATATGAGGAGGTATAGGAAACTATGGAACATATGTATCTATCAGTAATATATGAAAAAACCACTTTTAATTAAAAATGAACAAGAATTGGTGCATGACAACGGGCCTTGCTACACTCTTGGTATGAAACGCCCGGTTGATACGCTTTGCTAAATTCATAATCTTAGTATGAACCATTATAAAGGGAGTAGAAAAAAAATCCCCTAATAAATTATTTTGGGAAGAAGTTAATGGATAACATATATTGAATCCAATAAATTCATATGTTAAGGAAATAAAATTAATTTATAAGTCATCTATTTTTTTCTTTTGATTACCCTTAATGTGTTACCCCTAACTTTCCTTTTATTCCTAATAATTTCCGGTAATAAGAGGGAATGAGCTAACAACCGATGAAAAGATCTATGTGATGACTGTTCTAATGAGATTCCCAATTCGATGGGAGATAGAATCACAAAAATTGTCATGATATTCTCTCAGAAATCTCATGTTTTGAATAAAAACATGGGACACGAGCAACATTCAACCCCCCAAAGAAAGAACAATTCACAGTCGAGTGCTTCACGAGACAAATGCCTCGTACTTTTAATGGATCATCTGATCCCTCAATTGTCATAAAATGGATCAACTCTATTGAAAATATCTTATTCATCCTTCAATGTTCAAAAAAAGAGAATTTTCACCTAGATGATTATCTTATGGAGGGTGATGCTGATCAATGGTGGACATTGATCAAAAATATGAATCCTAAGGAGGAGATAGAGGTGATGGAATAGAAGTATTTTTAGAAAATGTTTTTGATAAATATTTTCCATGCTCCCTCCAACTTAAAGAATAAAAGTGACTTCCATTTCCTAAATAAAAAATATGATTAATCCATCAGAGCATATGAGGAAAAAATGACATGGATTGCATGATATGACTCCGTCTTTGTTGTTACCCCTAAATTAATGGTTAAATACATCTTTTCTAGGATAAAAATAATCCTACAGAAAGCCTCAGTGATTCATGACATCGAGATCTATGATGAAATTGTCTGATGTGCCCTCAAGGTTGAAATGGAGGTCGAAAAATCATAGGGGTATCATTGGGATACGAAGTGTAAGGTGGAAATTTATTATGGTGGTCAAATGGATAAATCCAACAGTGCTATGAAAATTCAACACCCCACATTCCAATGGTGTGGAAATAAGAACCCTAGAAATTTCCTGAAGGGGATGATAAAATGCATTATGTGTGGAAGGGAAGGGAACCATCCCATTAACTACTGAGAAGAAAAATCAGGAGCTGTGATAGAGAATAGGAACACTCCATTCGATCTTCAATGCATTGTTTATTGATTCAACTACAAAGAACCAATGAACGTTTCAAACTAGTTCCCAAATCCAAGGGTTTTATGAGGCAACCGACAACCTCCAAGGCAACAAGGGAGAGATTTTGGCATCACTAACGCTGAAGTGAACCCCTAAAAAAAGTGGTGATAGGTACAGTAGTTATTCATTCAAGAATAGTTAATGTATTTTTTTATTCTAGTTCTACACATTCTTTTATATCCCAAAATATTAGTATAAAAATGCCCACACCACCAAAAATCATGGAAGTAAAGATGTCGATGAGAATGAAAAATGTGGAAATCATTGCATCCCATTAATATAACTCCACCCCTATCACAATTTTTGGATTGAACATCCCGCTGAACCTCATCATACTTCCTCTAGTGGAATTTGATACAATTCTTGGCATGGATTTGGATTTCTCTATATAGAACCAATATAAATTTCTGTGAGGGGGAAATCACTCTCCATATAGTGAATAAGCACCCCGATTCTATACATGTTCAAGGATGAGGATGGATATTCCTTAGCATCATCATCTAAACCATATATATTACTAACCTATGAGCACATTTATCATTCTCAGATGACTGAGTCAATGGAAGAAAACATCCTTGAAGACATGCTTATTGTGATTGAATTTGCTAAAGTGTTTCCAGAGGAATTTCCTGGTCTTCCTACTATAAGAGATATTGAATTATCAAATGATATTATACCTAGGGAATTTACAATATACTAGACTCCGTATAGAATGGATATTGTGGAGCTTGAGGAGATGAAGAAAAATCTAGAGGAGAATATGGATTAAGGGTTTATATGCCCATGTTCTTCCCCATGGGGTGTACTAGTCCTCTTCATTAGGATGAAGGATGGGTCAATGTTCATTATCATTGATTATCATGAACTCAAAAAAACCTGATAAAGAACAAGTATCCTCTGCCATGAATTGATGACTTGTTCGATCAGGTATGTCGAGCACAATACTTTGCCAAGGTGGATTTACGGTCGGGATATCACCAAGTAAGGGTGAAGAAGTAGGATATCCCCAAGACTACTTTTCGTACAGGGTACGCGAACTATGAATTCATAGTAATGCCTTTCAAACTCACTAATGATCTAGAAATATTCATTGAATTGATGAATAGAGTTGTTATAGATTACCTCGTAAAATTTGTGGTAGAATTTATATATGATATTCTAATATACTACAAAACCAAGGAGGTGCATGAGGAGCAGCCAATCACTGTACTAGAGACTTTGAGAAAGGAGAATATCTTATGAGAAGTACAACAAGTGTGAGTTTTGGTTGAAGTAGGTCTCATTCATGGGTAATATCATCATAAGAAATGGGATATTTTTCTATCCCTCCAAGATAGATTTAATTGAGGGATGGTCAAGTCCAACATCAGTGATAGTTATCTCTAGATTTTGGGGGTTTTCTAGATATTATCACTGATTTTTGATAAATTTCTCAGAATGGTCCAACCCTCTTAACAATATAACTCTGAAGGGAGTAATGTTTTCATGGAGTGATGAATGTGAAGAGAGTTTTAAGGAGTAGAAAAGTAGGTTTATCACTGCGCCTGTTCTCACACTACCCATAAGTGGAGAACATTTTATGGTATTTAGTGATGCTTCAAAGAAGGGCATATGATGTGTTTTGATGTAAAATGACCAAGTCATTCCATATGATTCAAGGAAATTGATGGTTCATGATATAAAGTATCGAACACATGATCATTAGATGGATGCAGTAATCTATATTTTGAAAATTTGGTGACATTACCTATTTGGGGAAAAGTGTGAAATATATACGGACCAAAAAAGCCTCATGTATATATTGAAATAGAAAGCATTGAACATGTTCAAAGGAAGATGGTTAGAGCTGATAAAAGACTATGAATTTTCAATCCATTACCACCATGGGAAAGCTAACAAGGTGGCTGACAGTCTATGTAGAAAGGAACTAGCGATTCTATCATTGATGAGAATTTAAATGGATCTAATATTCTTTGATTTGATGAATATGGACATGGGAATCATAAATAAGGGAACATCATCAATCATTTCAAAAATTTTTGCTCAACCATATATTTTGGAAATATTAATGGATGATGAAACAGATGATATGGGAATTCAAAAGAATGTAGAAACTATCAAATAAGGGAAATCCTCAGAGATCAATGTTAATGAGAAAGGAATTATAAG
Source organism: Viscum album (assembly GCA_963277665.1). Classification (NCBI taxonomy): domain Eukaryota; kingdom Viridiplantae; phylum Streptophyta; class Magnoliopsida; order Santalales; family Viscaceae; genus Viscum; species Viscum album. Next base: position 959,567,773 of record OY728123.1, read on the forward strand.
ACTTGAGACAAGAATATGTGTTCCATCAAATCCAGAGATAAATAATGAACTCTTAGATGATGCAAATATTTTGAATTTCTCCATTCACCTAGGAAACACAAAGATGTATCGGGATATCTAAAAGCATTATTGGTGGGATAACATGAAGATGGAGATCTCTGAGTTTACTTCAAAGAGATTGGTTTGTCAGCAAGTTAAGGATGAGAGGCATAAGTATAAGTGGATGATGCAACCATTACCCATACCAACATGAAAATGGGAGAAAATAAACATGGACCTTATCACCAGACATCTGATGACATAAAAAGGTAAAAATTATATCCGAGTTGTTGTGGATTGTATTACAAAGACTGGACACTTCATTTCAATTCGAGAGGATTTCTCATTGGATCTACTAACATAGATATATTTTAGAGAAGTGGAAAGGCTGAATGGAGTACCACTGTATATTGTATCCAATCGGGATCCAAGATTCACCACCATGTTCTGGAAGAGGCTTAAAAATGCTCTGAATACTGAGCTGAATTTTAGTATGACTTATCATCCTCAAACTAATGTCCAATTTGAGCGTACAATCCAAACACTTGAGGACATGTTGAGATAATTTCAATGGGCATAAAAGGAGGACGAGATCAACATCTTCCTCTGGTTGAGTTCTCTTATAATAACAATTTCCACTCAAGCATCCAAATGTATCTTAATGAATCCCTTTATTGGAAGAGGGGCATAACACCAACATGTTAGGATGATGTTGGGGAGTGAAAACTCTTAGGTGAAGAAATTGTCGAAGAAATGGGGGAGATGGTTAAGACCATCCCGATAGCACATTAAAGCTACTTGGAGTTGAAAATATAGCTATGCTTATAATCCTCAATGAGACCTATAGTTTTATGTTAGAGAGATAGTATTCCACATCATATCACCGTGGATGAGATTTTTGAGATTTGGGATGAAATGAAAGCTTAGTCCAAGGTACATCATCCCTTTTGAGATCCTTGATAGCATTGGAGGAGTGGCCTATTGACTAGAACTCCCACCGAACCTCTCTCAAGTAAATGATGTATTCTATGTAACACTCTTGAGGAAGTACATACCTGACCCATTACATGTAATCACTCCAGAGGTGGTACTATTGGAGAATGAACCCTCTTATGAAGTGAAGCTAGTGAATATTTTAGACTATAAGGAAAACATTATACGAAATAAGACAATGCCCCTTGTCAAAAAGTTATGAAGAAACAAAAATTATGATGAGGAAACATTGGAATCAGAGGTAGTGATGAAGCAGAGTTACCCACATCTATTTTAGTGTAGAAAAATGAAAATTAGAGGGTGAAAATTCATAAGGGTGGAAGATTGTAATGACCCCAACTTTTATTAATGAAAATTCATCTTGATCTAATTAAATGTATTATTATATAAAATGGTTATATAACATATACAATTCCTTGGTTTTATGTTTTTTGATTCTATATACCATTGATAATTTTGATCATTGAAAATATAGTCATTGAATAGTGATCATGTGATTAGTACAAATATTTGGCTTTATCAAATCCAATTTACTCAAACAAAGTAAGTGAGGGCCTCATCCAGTAGAATTAATTTATACAAAGCCCATTTTCCAAATCTCAGAAAGAAGTTTGCGTCACTGGGATTCACACTTGAAAAGCCCATGATGAGCTTCAACATGTTAAGCTTGAGTAGAACCTTGTATGAGAGAAGTGGATGTTAATAGAGATTACCACCAGAGAAATGTTATCTGAGCCTTCCCAAGAGTATGTCACCATCTCACACCTTACCCTCTAATCTTATGAGGGTGTTATATAGGGTTATGTAACAAGAATCTAGCACTATGATTGTGTATTTTATTTTGTTAGAGAGAACATAAATTCATTTTATTATTGTCACATTGTAAATATTTTTAAAGAAAAAATAGAATTTTTAGTAAATATTCAATTAAGAAATCTATTTTGATGAAATAATAGACTTTTTAATTAAATAATTTTTTAATTAAATATTATTACTATATTACATTTTATTAAATATAAATGATCATATAATTTTTATGAATAAAATTATAATTTTTATTAAGGTTTGAAAGCTATTTTTTTCAAAAATCGTGAATCTTCGATAAATATTGGTTGTAAATATTAATGTAAAAATTCACATATTTAGAAAATTAGTTAGAAAAAATGAATATAATTTTTGGACTCAGAGTTCAGAATTATCTAACGGTGAATTTTTCAAAATTTTCTGACACAGTCGATTTTTTGGGTGAAAATTAAATACTGTTTAACAATATATTGTGTTTTATGACATCATAATGACCCAATAGTGATGTAATAAGATAATATAAATGAGGTTTTTAGACAATATATGTATTACCATTAAATGAAAGTGATTTTTATTTGTTTGATTAATTTTATGGTGCCATAGAAGACCCTCCATGACTTATAAAAAAACATAACTTTTGAAATGATTTCCTTGAGAAATAAAGCCTAATATTTTAAGAATTTCAGACATTGGACTTATAAAATAATTTTTTCTACTCCCCGTTTCCAAAAACCATATGCAAAAACCATGGGTTTATTTGTAGTTCTAATTAATTTAATGTGTGGTGTCCAAAACCTAAATAATAAAGAATTCCCTCTCTTTTCGTATATAAACCCACCCAAGCTCCCACTTATCTTCAATAAATACCATTTTATCACGTCCCTACCCTATCCTAGTCTCTCAAAAATCCTCTCATGTCACCCAAACCTCCAAATAAACGTCTATCAAGCCCCTCCCAAGCCTTTTTGGTCACACTTCCAAGTTAGGGATTTCATCCTTTCTCTTTTTGGTCCAAATTTCTTATATTATTATACCCTTTTGTTTTCAATTATAGATGTTGGGGTATGATTTCTCCCCCACATAATTCCCTCCTAATGTTTTAATGATGTGATACCCATTTCTCTCTCATTAATTCCTCCCATGTACAATTGTTACTGAGCCGAAATTCCATAAGAGATTTCTCTCCCCTCATTTACATTCAAGAAATTATTTTATATTATGCATATAAATTACATTAAATATGTTTGTAAATGTATCTGTATATCCCCCATAATATCAATATTAATTAAATAGGATGATATACCCCTTTCTCTTTCATAAAACATTTTTATTAATTCTTATGTCATGTCATTTTGCTGCTGAAATCGCACTATGATTTTCCAAGCCAAAGTCATTGTGTAATGAATTCCACGCCCATTTCTCTATCAAGGGTATTCAATTTTACACACATTTAATTATCGACTATAAAATTTCATGTATGTATTACACATTCTTTTATCTTGGAATAAATTATGATGCTGAATGATTCCAGGTTGTATATAATGACCCATACTTTTCATACATTGTTAGTACTTCAAAATTGAAGTACACTTATTACAACATATAAAAAAACCCTGAAAGGACTGTATAGGTATAGTGTCTTTAGAAACTGGGAAACATAAACTAGTAGTTCATAAAGCTTCTACACTGTCTCCCATTTATTTCAACATATCTATAGTCCCTTTTAGCATATCTTACTTAATAACCTTCTTCCCGACCTGGGGAAAGAAAACATTCAAAATGGTGAGCTCAAATGCTCAGTAAGGGTATACAAAAGAAATATCAATCACATCATATTCATAATATCATAACATTTTGGAAATCTTACCCTTCAAAATAGATCATAATTTCATAAAATGGGATAAATCTTTGTAGTGAAATGTAATCACAATAATCATAACTTAAAACATTCTATATTTGTGGCATACACACATTGTAACATCCCAGGTAATTAAAGAATAAATAATTTTCATATTTATTAATATTTGAGAATTAAATATGAATTTTAATTAAAAGGGGTTGCTATGTTCGATAGCGTACCCGATACACAACGATGAGTTTCTTTGAAACTTACGTAGCACACTAGTAATATAATAATATTATTTTAAATGTTAGTTAACAAGTAGCCGTTGTACTGGCGGGAATGAATAGAAATAACTAAAATATGAATAGATATGTTTTTAGATGTTTTTACATTTACCCAATAAAAGATAAAGGCTTAAAATACGGAAAGAGTTCAATTTTAGGCTTTTATACTCTAATTTTCACTAAAGGTTCACTTATCACCTTTTAATGGTGAACCGTCATTAAATATAGTTTTGATCACTCTTATACATTCTTTTGGACCAAATAAAACTCTTATTAAGAATCAGGACATCAAATTTTACTTTGTGTAATTTTTGGTACCTTTCTGATAAAGTTCATTTTTTTATGAATAGTGTAAAATGTTGTATTTTACATCAAAACTGCTTTTTAATCTAATTTATTTATATGATTAGATTATCTTTTGAATTGGTATTAATGTGTAATATGAATATATTTTTACCATTTTATCCAATGGTGGTCATTGGAATCAATTTCAATTTGAAATTAGACTTAAACTGGTGTCAATCTTTTGATACTTATTGTTTTGTAAAAACACGCTATTTGCTCTGGCAGCGGGAATTAATTATTAAATTAATTAATGTGACTTATATGATTTGAATTTTGTAAAATGGACTTCATTTTTGAATTCGGAATATCAAATATAGCTTAGGGTGAATTTTTGGTAATTTTCTGAAAAACTTCAATTTTTGATGAATAGTGAAACCACTAAGTGGTAATCAAGCAAACTGATTTTTCAGTTAAATGAAAGTTTACCACTAATGTGTACTGAATTTTGAAAATCCGACATACATGGTTGTCATTAAGAAGTAAAATGTGGTTCAATGAGATTAAAATAATTTTTTGGTGAATAGTAACTTATTAAGTTTTTAATCGCGATTAGTGGTAATTAGTGTAGTTTAAGGAATAAATAATGCTTTAATAATATAAAATGACCTAGACACATGTCCCAAACTTATTGGTTGTGTCATGGCCGACCAAGACAAGCCATGGGTCAACTTGGGGACCCCATGGATCCACTTTTGTTGGGAAATGACATAAATTACTTTTTATTAAATGTTAAAGTGAAAATGACACAAACATAATATGTTTTGCGAAAACAATTTTTAATTGGGGTTATACAAGTCCAAATTTTGATTATAAATAGTCATTGGAAAGATAAAAAGATTTCCTATATCATAGTATTTGTTTTATAATTTTTAGACATTAAATAAATTTAATTATTTATGACATACTAATGATGCAGCGATGACATCATTATTTGACGATTTAAATAAAATAGAAAGATAATGTAAAATATATGAACTACACATGGCCAAAACCAATTGGATGAGTTGATTTCGATGCCTTATCACCTTATCCACGAATTCTATCAATGTGGGACCTTTTAAAACCGAATCACATTTTCAAATAAAGTAATGTTTCTTTACTTTCCAAAAGTACCCCTCCTCTCCTCTTATAAAAGGCCCCCACCTCTACCTCATTTCACACACTCTTCAAGCCATTGGCTCGGCCAACCCCTGCCCATTTGCTCTCTCCACATCCCTCTCCTCATCCTAGAGGATTCCCTTTGGGCAGAATCCTTTCAAAGGAAGCCTTTAGGCTCAACTCAAAAGGAGTTACACTTTTTAAAGGTAATTCATTCTCTCATGTTCATTTGTTTTATTTTGCTTCTCCGACCCCCTAAACTCTTTTTATTTACTTATTTTGTAACAACACCAGTATCTTCAATATACTAGGATGTTGTTATAATATTTATTTGATCTACACTCTCACACAACTACATCAAATGGTTAAAGAACATACGGTTTCTGTGGATGGCGAAATTCTGCCTCCCGAAACGATGATTGTTCAATACTCATTTAACACCTTCAAAGGTGGCCATTATGATGTCACTATTTTTATATATGATATGTAATATGTTTATGTTTTACTTATGCTTCTGTATTTTTCATTTGTGTCTTACCTTTATGGCTTCCATTATGGGTATACGCGATATCTTCATTTAAGGAAGTGCGGACTACCGCCCCCTCAAAGTGATGTGATTCGTTAATGCCATATGTGGGACGTGTAAAGGATGGATTTAAAGTTATTATATATGATGTTATACTGGAATTATAATATACCTATATATATCATTATCATTTATTTCCATTAAAGTATGAGATATAAATGAAAGTAGCGTTCATGCGTACGTACGGACTACCGTCTCCATGAACGGTGCATTTCATTTCTTATCCCCAAATGTAATGTACTATTAAAAGTACATGTATATAATGGATATATATAATTAATGATATATCTAAATGATGAATATAATTCTGGAATTAAAATATACATAAGTCTCATTTAGTTTTAATTCCGTTAATATGACAAAGAAATGAAAGTAGCGTTCATGCGTACGTACGGCTTACCGTCTCCATGAACGGTGCATTTCATTTCTTACCTCTAAATGATTATGTAATATTTTAAATACATGTATGTACTGGATATATATGACATATATGATATCTACATCATGAATACCATTCTGGATATAATGAAACATTGACCAAATTAACAACATGTAAGTGTAAGAAGTCTATTTTTGACTTAAGAACCAAATACCGACAAAATGAACATTATTAACTTAAATAAATTACATGATGTTCATAACATGGTATAAAAGGAAAAATGAACTTGAAAAAGGTTCTTAAGAAAGTAGAGATTAACTAAAGTTTATTATTCAGGAGTTTAAAGAACGGTCGGGTCAAGTCAGATACGAGGTATGGGAACTTTTTAACCCAATTTCCATTCTTTGGGTTAATCTCCTACTTTCAAATTATGTCATTATATTATTATGTCGTATCTTGTATTTGTACTTTATTTATGTGTACTTATAGTGAATACACATAATGTATCTATTTTATTTTAAAAATTATCTTTGTATGGGAACTTCTTAACCCAATTTCCATTCTTTGGGTTAATCTCCTACTTCCAAATTATGTCATTATATTATTATGTCGTATCTGGTATTTGTACTTTATTTATGTGTACTTATAGTGAATACACATAATGTATCTATTTTATTTTAAAAATTATCTTTGTATGGGACTTCGTCTCAATCTCCTTTCATTGAGGCATATTTTATTTTATACACAACTTTCTTTTATACGGTGTATAAACCCCTTTGACTTTTACGTTTACTCAAAAGGAATCTTTTTTATACGAAGCGTTTACTAAACGACAAAAGGGAATGTTTTTGTCGTACGTATGCGGCGACAACGACTTCTCCGCCGTCGTAACCGTTATTTGAGTTTTGGCTTCCTCTACAAGCCATACCTTTTTTTTTTAAAAGAAAAATAAATACCATGTTTTACTTTGGTATTGAAAATGGTTTTCATAATGTTTTTATTATATCAATGTGTTGTATTGATATCTCGTGATTGAAATGTGGAAATGTTATGTTTCCTTTATGCATGTTTTATGTGATATGATTATGTTATGGTTCTTGGGCATTATTATGAAGACGGGTGGTTCCGTGATAAACTAAGGGCGGGTGAGCCCGTTATAGCTCTCCAATGCATTGGGTAACGCGAAGGAGTGAAACGTTAAGGTTTCTCCGAAGAGATTTTTAGGGAATATACTGTGATGGGTATTCCAAACGTAACCAAGAGGGTTACTCCCTACGTAAGAATGTTATGAATGCCTCAAGTTACCTTTACATATTATGATTTCTATGATTTATTCATGATTTTATGAGGTATGTTAAAGTGCCTATGTTTTATGGGTAAAGTATGATTTCATTCTTATTTATATATGAACTCATGTTTCCTTTCCATGTTTTTTTTTATATAACCCATACTGAGTTTTTATGCTCATCCCAAGTTTTTGAAATGTTTTTCACAGGTCAAGGGAAAGGTACATGATAAGATGATAGAGTCAAGGATGTGTCAAGAATTAATCCATGTTTTATTTTAAATGTGTGTTCCATTGATGGGAATGAAGAGTACTATCTTTATGTAACCACTTTGTTTATATGTGGAATGTAATGCAAGTCTTATGATCTAATTCTCTAAAACTCTAAACCCGAAAAGATCCTCAACGTGTAATCTTGTAATAACTCAAGATTAAGTAAGGTTTAAGGCTGGGGCCTTATAGTTGGTATCAGAGGTCGGTTTAGACAACTTTAGGAGTTAGAAAAGTGTTAAATTATAATATGATTTAAATGATATAGCATTTACAGATTACCATATTGCTTCGCCTAAGATATTTCGGTGTTCAGAATGGTTTTCCGCAGAGGAAACAAAGCATCTATGTTGGGACGACATCAGGAGGAAGACAACCTTCTAAATCAGCAACCTGAGATGGTCGGAATCGGAACTGAACAGTTTGTTGCAGTAATGGCGCAGTTGACTCAGGCGATAAATGGTGGTGGTATCCATGCACGAGATCAGCCAGATCAACCGCAGAGGAACATGTCAGTGGTGGAACATTTCATGAGGCAACATCCACCATCATTCAGAGGATCATCTGACCCTGTGCAAGCTGAAGGGTGGATTAAATCACTGGAGAAGATTTTTGATGTCATGGGATGTTCAGACAATCAAAAGGTTAGTCTTGCTCTTTACCGTTTGGAGGGTGAAGCAGATCAGTGGTGGTCTATGGTTAAAAATATCAGGGATGCCGATGAGATTGATGCTCTTGACTGGGATGAATTCAAAGGTATGTTTCTTGAGAAGTATTTTCCTAAGGCTGTTCGACTTAGGATGGAAAAGAAATTCTTGGAATTGAGGCAAGAGGAAGACTCAGTGGCTGCCTATGAAGAAAGGTTCACTCGATTGTCAAGGTATGCTCCAAATTTTATCCGAGACCTTGATAGTAAAATCAATCGTTTTTACTCAGGATTAAAGCCAAAGTATCGAAGGGCATTAGCTTCTCGTGAGTTTAAAAGTTATGAAAAGCTTGTTCGATGTGCTGAGAAGGTGGAAATGGAGTTTGCCGATGACCAAGTTTTCTATAACAACCAGCAGAAGAAGAGACCGAGGTGGCAGGAGAAAGGTAAGAATTCTTCAAAAAAGTCTGATGGTAAGAGAACTAAGTTTCCAGTTTGTGATAAATGTGGAAAAAGGCATGCTGGGGAATGTCTTCTGAATTCTGGAAAGTGCTACCGATGTGGTAAGATGGGACATAAGGCTCGTGATTGCACTGAAAAGGATCAAGGTGAAGGTAAGAATAAATTTGATTTACAGTTAGTGAAATGTTATAAGTGCAATGAGATGGGTCACTATGCAAACGAGTGTCCGACAAGGAGCTTGAGTGATGGGAAGCAGTTAGACTACAAGCAGAATGGGGTGGTGAAATCCTTTGCAACTACTTCAGCAGATGTTGGGCCATCGAATGAAGTGGTGTCAGCTCCAGGGAGCTCAGTATTTTTCGAAGATTGACTTGAGGTCGGGGTACCATCAGTTGAATGTAAAAGAAGCAGACGTTCCGAAGACTGCGTTCCGTACTAGATATGGCCATTATGAATTTGTAGTTATGCCTTTTGGGTTAACCAATGCACCTGCTGTATTCATGGACCTTATGAATAAAATTTTCCATGAGTTCTTGGATAAGTTTGTGTTTGTGTTTTGAGGTTTGTGAAGAGGTTATGTGTGCCTTGTGATTCACAGTTGAAGAGAGAGTTGTTATGTGAAGCTCATAGTTCTCCGTTTTCAGTTCATCCGGGCAGTACTAAGATGTATAGAGATCTGCGGGAGTATTACTGGTGGGATGGAATGAAAAGGGACATTGCTGATTTTACTGTGAAGTGTTTGACTTGTCAACAGGTTAAAGCTGAGCGGCAGTTACCGAAAGGGATGCTTCAGCCTTTACCAGTGCCAGAGTGGAAATGGGAGAATATATCCATGGACTTTGTTGTTGGATTACCAAAGACATCTCGAGGTAATAATGCAATCTGGGTTATTGTTGATCGCTTGACCAAATCTGCTCATTTCCTTGCTATACGAGATACTTTCTCTCTTGATCAACTTTCCCGTTTGTATCTTAAAGAGATAGTCAGGTTACATGGAGTTCCTCTCTCCATTGTATCGGATCGTGATCCCAGGTTTACTTCTAACTTTTGGAAAGGCCTTCAGAAGTCTTTGGGTACTGAGTTAAATTTTAGTATAGCTTTTCATCCTCAATCAGATGGACAGTCAGAACGAACAATTCAGACATTGGAGGATATGCTACGAGCTTGTTCTATGGATTATCAGGGAAGTTGGGACCAGCATCTTTCTTTGGTTGAGTTTTCATATAATAACAGTTTTCATTCCAGTATACAGATGGCACCATTTCAGGCATTATATGGGAAGTGGTGTCGAACTCCAGCTTTCTGGGATGAAGTGGGTGAAAGGAAGTTGATGGGACCAGAATTGGTAGAAGAGATGGCAGAAAAAGTTCAGCTGATTCAGAAACACATGAGAACAGCTCAGAGCAGGCAGAAGAGTTATGCGGATAACCGGAGGAAGGATCTATCTTTCGAGGTAGGTGATCATGTTTTTCTCAAGGTTTCTCCTTGGAAAAGTGTGATGAGATTTGGTAAGAAAGGAAAGTTGAGTCCAAGGTTCATTGGACCATACGAAGTTCTAGAGAGAGTTGGATCAGTTGCATACCGAGTGGCTTTACCTCCGAGTTTATCTCAGGTACACAATGTTTTTCACGTTTCGATGTTGAGAAAGTATATGCCAGATCCATCTCATGTTTTGAGTCCAGAGGTAGTTCAGCTGGAAGAGAACCTATCTTATGAGGAACAACTGGTCCAGATTCTTGACCACATGGAGCAAGTGTTACGGAATAAGGCGATTCACCAGGTAAAGGTTTTTTTGGAAAAACCATGTGATTGAAGAGGCAACGTGGGAATCTGAAAATGCTATGAGGGATAAATACCCCCACTTATTTTGATAAGTGAATAAAATTGCGAGGACGCAATTCCCAAAAGGGGGGAAGGATGTAACATCCCAGGTAATTAAAGAATAAATAATTTTCATATTTATTAATATTTGAGAATTAAATATGAATTTTAATTAAAAGGGGTTGCTATGTTCGATAGCGTACCCGATACACAACGATGAGTTTCTTTGAAACTTACGTAGCACACTAGTAATATAATAATATTATTTTAAATGTTAGTTAACAAGTAGCCGTTGTACTGGCGGGAATGAATAGAAATAACTAAAATATGAATAGATATGTTTTTAGATGTTTTTACATTTACCCAATAAAAGATAAAGGCTTAAAATACGGAAAGAGTTCAATTTTAGGCTTTTATACTCTAATTTTCACTAAAGGTTCACTTATCACCTTTTAATGGTGAACCGTCATTAAATATAGTTTTGATCACTCTTATACATTCTTTTGGACCAAATAAAACTCTTATTAAGAATCAGGACATCAAATTTTACTTTGTGTAATTTTTGGTACCTTTCTGATAAAGTTCATTTTTTTATGAATAGTGTAAAATGTTGTATTTTACATCAAAACTGCTTTTTAATCTAATTTATTTATATGATTAGATTATCTTTTGAATTGGTCTTAATGTGTAATATGAATATATTTTTACCATTTTATCCAATGGTGGTCATTGGAATCAATTTCACTTTGAAATTAGACTTAAACTGGTGTCAATCTTTTGATACTTATTGTTTTGTAAAAACACGCTATTTGCTCTGGCAGCGGGAATTAATTATTAAATTAATTAATGTGACTTATATGATTTGAATTTTGTAAAATGGACTTCATTTTTGAATTCGGAATATCAAATATAGCTTAGGGTGAATTTTTGGTAATTTTCTGAAAAACTTCAATTTTTGATGAATAGTGAAACCACTAAGTGGTAATCAAGCAAACTGATTTTTCAGTTAAATGAAAGTTTACCACTAATGTGTACTGAATTTTGAAAAATCCGACATACATGGTTGTCATTAAGAAGTAAAATGTGGTTCAATGAGATTAAAATAATTTTTTGGTGAATAGTAACTTATTAAGTTTTTAATCGCGATTAGTGGTAATTAGTGTAGTTTAAGGAATAAATAATGCTTTAATAATATAAAATGACCTAGACACATGTCCCAAACTTATTGGTTGTGTCATGGCCGACCAAGACAAGCCATGGGTCAACTTGGGGACCCCATGGATCCACTTTTGTTGGGAAATGACATAAATTACTTTTTATTAAATGTTAAAGTGAAAATGACACAAACATAATATGTTTTGCGAAAACAATTTTTAATTGGGGTTATACAAGTCCAAATTTTGATTATAAATAGTCATTGGAAAGATAAAAAGATTTCCTATATCATAGTATTTGTTTTATAATTTTTAGACATTAAATAAATTTAATTATTTATGACATACTAATGATGCAGCGATGACATCATTATTTGACGATTTAAATAAAATAGAAAGATAATGTAAAATCTATGAACTACACATGGCCAAAACCAATTGGATGAGTTGATTTCGATGCCTTATCACCTTATCCACGAATTCTATCAATGTGGGACCTTTTAAAACCGAATCACATTTTCAAATAAAGTAATGTTTCTTTACTTTCCAAAAGTACCCCTCCTCTCCTCTTATAAAAGGCCCCCACCTCTACCTCATTTCACACACTCTTCAAGCCATTGGCTCGGCCAACCCCTGCCCATTTGATCTCTCCACATCCCTCTCCTCATCCTAGAGGATTCCCTTTGGGCAGAATCCTTTCAAAGGAAGCCTTTAGGCTCAACTCAAAAGGAGTTACACTTTTTAAAGGTAATTCATTCTCTCATGTTCATTTGTTTTATTTTGCTTCTCCGACCCCCTAAACTCTTTTTATTTACTTATTTTGTAACAACACCAGTATCTTCAATATACTAGGATGTTGTTATAAGATTTATTTGATCTACACTCTCACACAACTACATCAAATGGTTAAAGAACATACGGTTTCTGTGGATGGCGAAATTCTGCCTCCCGAAACGATGATTGTTCAATACTCATTTAACACCTTCAAAGGTGGCCATTATGATGTCACTATTTTTATATATGATATGTAATATGTTTATGTTTTACTTATGCTTCTGTATTTTTCATTTGTGTCTTACCTTTATGGCTTCCATTATGGGTATACGCGATATCTTCATTTAAGGAAGTGCGGACTACCGCCCCCTCAAAGTGATGTGATTCGTTAATGCCATATGTGGGACGTGTAAAGGATGGATTTAAAGTTATTATATATGATGTTATACTGGAATTATAATATACCTATATATATCATTATCATTTATTTCCATTAAAGTATGAGATATAAATGAAAGTAGCGTTCATGCGTACGTACGGACTACCGTCTCCATGAACGGTGCATTTCATTTCTTATCCCCAAATGTAATGTACTATTAAAAGTACATGTATATAATGGATATATATAATTAATGATATATCTAAATGATGAATATAATTCTGGAATTAAAATATACATAAGTCTCATTTAGTTTTAATTCCGTTAATATGACAAAGAAATGAAAGTAGCGTTCATGCGTACGTACGGCTTACCGTCTCCATGAACGGTGCATTTCATTTCTTACCTCTAAATGATTATGTAATATTTTAAATACATGTATGTACTGGATATATATGACATATATGATATCTACATCATGAATACCATTCTGGATATAATGAAACATTGACCAAATTAACAACATGTAAGTGTAAGAAGTCTATTTTTGACTTAAGAACCAAATACCGACAAAATGAACATTATTAACTTAAATAAATTACATGATGTTCATAACATGGTATAAAAGGAAAAATGAACTTGAAAAAGGTTCTTAAGAAAGTAGAGATTAACTAAAGTTTATTATTCAGGAGTTTAAAGAACGGTCGGGTCAAGTCAGATACGAGGTATGGGAACTTTTTAACCCAATTTCCATTCTTTGGGTTAATCTCCTACTTTCAAATTATGTCATTATATTATTATGTCGTATCTTGTATTTGTACTTTATTTATGTGTACTTATAGTGAATACACATAATGTATCTATTTTATTTTAAAAATTATCTTTGTATGGGAACTTCTTAACCCAATTTCCATTCTTTGGGTTAATCTCCTACTTCCAAATTATGTCATTATATTATTATGTCGTATCTGGTATTTGTACTTTATTTATGTGTACTTATAGTGAATACACATAATGTATCTATTTTATTTTAAAAATTATCTTTGTATGGGACTTCGTCTCAATCTCCTTTCATTGAGGCATATTTTATTTTATACACAACTTTCTTTTATACGGTGTATAAACCCCTTTGACTTTTACGTTTACTCAAAAGGAATCTTTTTTATACGAAGCGTTTACTAAACGACAAAAGGGAATGTTTTTGTCGTACGTATGCGGCGACAACGACTTCTCCGCCGTCGTAACCGTTATTTGAGTTTTGGCTTCCTCTACAAGCCATACCTTTTTTTTTAAAAGAAAAATAAATACCATGTTTTACTTTGGTATTGAAAATGGTTTTCATAATGTTTTTATTATATCAATGTGTTGTATTGATATCTCGTGATTGAAATGTGGAAATGTTATGTTTCCTTTATGCATGTTTTATGTGATATGATTATGTTATGGTTCTTGGGCATTATTATGAAGACGGGTGGTTCCGTGATAAACTAAGGGCGGGTGAGCCCGTTATAGCTCTCCAATGCATTGGGTAACGCGAAGGAGTGAAACGTTAAGGTTTCTCCGAAGAGATTTTTAGGGAATATACTGTGATGGGTATTCCAAACGTAACCAAGAGGGTTACTCCCTACGTAAGAATGTTATGAATGCCTCAAGTTACCTTTACATATTATGATTTCTATGATTTATTCATGATTTTATGAGGTATGTTAAAGTGCCTATGTTTTATGGGTAAAGTATGATTTCATTCTTATTTATATATGAACTCATGTTTCCTTTCCATGTTTTTTTTATATAACCCATACTGAGTTTTTATGCTCATCCCAAGTTTTTGAAATGTTTTTCACAGGTCAAGGGAAAGGTACATGATAAGATGATAGAGTCAAGGATGTGTCAAGAATTAATCCATGTTTTATTTTAAATGTGTGTTCCATTGATGGGAATGAAGAGTACTATCTTTATGTAACCACTTTGTTTATATGTGGAATGTAATGCAAGTCTTATGATCTAATTCTCTAAAACTCTAAACCCGAAAAGATCCTCAACGTGTAATCTTGTAATAACTCAAGATTAAGTAAGGTTTAAGGCTGGGGCCTTATACACATAATCATATAGATTCATTTCTTATTAGTCATGACTCATTTCCAAGACTATCTTAGTGGACAAAGTCCATTTCTGAACCGAGTTCATTCCTTGTTTCAGTCCTATTTCACTGAACCGGTTTAACCTGTCGTTCCAGCCATGTCTATCTCATGAGATATAAAATCTTTACCCAATTCATTGGAGGGAGAAATAGGTCCCACCCATCTCATAATTATACCATTCTTATGTGTGCCAAAAAATCATAAATCATACATCATTGCATAACCCATGTAATAAAAATGGGATTCTTATACATCGTGACATAATAAAACAATTCATATAGGATAAAGGAATTCATAAAAATAATTCCCTCACAAAAAAATCAAATCAATTTAATAATAGGGATAGAAAAAACCCCTATATTATCTTAGATGGAAAATAATTCTGATAAAACACTTGAACTCCATTCTTGAGGAAAACATCCTTTCTACTTTAAAAACAATTTTCCTTTATTAACATGTCATACAATTTGAAACTAAAAGAAGTTGATTAAAGATAAATTTGAAAACTTGTAAAGGAAGCTTCTTGGAAATAATGTTTTAAAAATCCATTCATGCCGTATATGTTAAAAAAATATTCTTCTCGTACTTTTGTCAGAAAAGTCAAAAAGAACCTCGTACGAAAAATGACAAAAGATTCCTTTAATATCTTTTACTAAAATCTCACCGAAGGGTAAAATTGGATTTAAAAAATTTTAGGTGGATGGAAATAATATTACATATTTAGGAAACATGGATGTGGATGATAAAATACACCCCAGTAAATTCCAATGTATAAACAATCTCTGATAAAAAAGAGATTGTGATATTTCCCTTACCTTAGGTCCGATTTGCTTCGTAAGTGTCCGAACATCCTGTATAATGATTTAAATAATGTCATTGACTTATTCCAGAATCATAATCATTGTTATGATATCATATATGGTCATATTCTTAGCTTATTATTAGTAATATTTCATTGCTACTTGTTATTCGGGTGTTTATTACTTTTTGTTCTTATGCGTGTTTTGTCGAATAAATTCTTATTCTTCTTTTTAGGTTATAGATGCCTCATTTCCAGAATTGTATTAGTGTAATATATATCATATTTATTCACTTAATTCATTTATTTAATCATTATGCAATGAAAATCATGTAGAACGAGTCGCATCACATCGTGGAGACGGTATTCCGTACGTACGCGCAAGCGATGATACTGTTCCCATGATCGTGGAATTGTATTGGAGTGTATGTATAATATTTAAGAATCAATATCACTTTAAAATAATCATATATATTCATTATTTACACTATTATACCCATCCAAGTAAGGTGGTGGTAGAAAATAGATTACACCACGGCGTGGAGACAGTATTACGTACGTACGCACGCATGGTGATTTCGTTTTCCATAGGATGGATAGATGATGAAATAGGGTTGTTTCATACTTATAATAACATATCCTTATTTGAGTGATACTGATGTTATTAATTCATAATGAAACAACTAAATAAGAATAAGTGGAAGAAGAAATAAAGTTGAAAGAATCGGTAACAAACATTACCCCTTCTTTGAAGCGCTTCTTTGAGACCTCCTTTTAGGGCAGTAAAATTGGTCTTTGAAGAAGACCAGGACCTCTACGATGTTTCTAAGGAAGTGTAGAGGAGAAATTGGCAGGCGTTGGCTGATCTTAAAGGCTCAATGTGGTGTGAGGAAGAGAGGGAGGAGGTGCCCTTTTATAACGAAGGAGAGGGGCACCTTTGGAAAATATTATTTTATTATAAAGACATATTTAGTTTTAATACAAGGCCCCGACCTTAAAACTTACATAATCTTGATTTATTACAAGATTACACATTGAGGATCTTTTCGGGTTTATAGTTTCAGAGAATTAGATCATAAAACTTGCATTACATTCCACATATAAACAAAGTGGTTACATAAAGATAGTATTCTTCTTCCCCATCAATGGAAACATATTTAAAATAAAACATGGATTCTTTCTTGACAAATCCTTGAAACTATCATCATATCATGTACCTTTCCCTTGACCTGTGAAAATTTTTTTAAAAAAACTTGGGATGAGCATAAAAAGCTCAGTAAGGGATATAAAAATATGGAAAGGAAACATGGGTACAAATATACATAAGAATGAAATCATACCTTACCCATAAAACATAAGAACATTAACATAGCTCATAAAATCATGAATAAATCATAAAAATCATAATACATAAAGGTAACTTGAGGCATTCATAACATTCTTACGTAGGGATTAACCCTCTTGGTTACGTTTGGAATACCCATCACAGTATATTACCTAAATCTCTTCGGAGAAACCTTAACGTTTCACTCCTTCGCATTACCCAATGCATTGGAGAGCTATATCGGGCTCACTCGCCCTTAGTTTATCACGGAACCACTCGTATTCATAATAATGCCCAAGAACCTCAACATAATTGTATCACATGAAACATGCATAAAGGAAACATAACATTTCCACCTTTCAATCACAAGATATCAATACAACACATTGATATAAAAACATTATGAAAACCATTTTCAATACCAAAATAAAATAAAATTAAAACATGGTATTTATTTTTCTTTAAAAAAAAGGTATGGCTTGTAGAGGAAGCCGAAACTCAAATAATGGTCACGACAGCGGAGAAGTCATTGTCGCCGCATAAGTACGACAAAAACATTCACTTTTGTCATTTAGTAAACCCTTTGTATAAAAAAGATTCCTTTTGAATAAATGTAAAATTCAAAGGGGTTTATACACCATATAAAAGAAGGTTGTGTATAAAACAAAATATGCCTCAATGAAAGGAGATTGAGACGAAGTCCCATACCTCGGGTCTGACTTGAATCGATCGTTCTTTAATGTCCTGAATAATAAACTTGAGTTAATTTATATTTTCTTAAGAACCTTTTTCAAGTTCATTATTCCTTTTATATCACTTATTTCCATGTCATGAACACTATGTAATTATTTAAGTTAATAACGGTCGTTTTAACGATCATTGGTACTTGAGTCAAAAATAAACCCTTTATAATTACAAGTTGTTCATGTATCCATTATATCTATAACTGTAATCATGATGTATATATCATATATATCCAGTATATACATGCATTTATAATATTACATAATCATTTAGAGGTAAGAAATGAAATGCACGGTTCATGGATACGGTAAGCCGTACGTACGCATGAACGCTACTTTCATTTCTATTTCGTATTTAATAGAATGGAATCATAATGATATAAAGGTATATTATAATTCCAGTATAATATCATATATAATATCATAGTTCCATCTTTTGTACGTTCCACATATGGTATTTAACGAATCAAATCACTTTGAGGGGGCGGTAGTCCGCACTTCCTTAAATGAAGATATCACGTTTACCCATAATGGAAACCATAAAGGTATGCCCAAAATGAAAAATACAGAAGCTTAAGGAAAACATAAAAATATTATATATCATATATAAATATAGTTACAGCTTAATGGCCACCTTTAAAGGTGTTAAAATAATGTTGAACAATCATCATTTCGGGAGGCATAAATTCACCATCCACGGAAACAGTATGTCCTTTAACCATTAGATGTAGGTGTGTGTAAGTGTAGCTCGAATAATTCTTATAACAACATCCTAGTATATTTAACATACTGGATTTATTACAAAAAAAATGAATAAAAAGAGATTAGGGGGTTGGAGAAGAAAAATAAAACAAAAGGACTCAAGTGAAGACATTACCTTAAAATCGGGTAACTCCCTTTGGTTTGAGCTCAAAGGCTTCCTTGGGAAGACTTCGTCCCAAAGTGAGGATTCAAGGAGTAAGAGAGGGAAGTGGATAGACAAGAATGGGAAGGGTTTGGCTGAGCCAAAGGCTTTGGGAGTGTGGGTATGGAGGTAAATGTGGGGGCCTTTTATAAGAGGAGAGGAGGGGCACTTTTGGAAAGTAAAGAAATGTTACTTTATTTGAAAATGATTTTCGGATTCAAAAGGTCCCAAATTGATATAATTCAAGGGTAAGGTGATAAGGGTTCGAAATCCACCCATACAATAGGTCTTGGACATGTGTAGGTCATAGATTTTACATTATCATTTCATTTTATTTAAATCTTTTATTAATGAGGTAATCGCTGCATCATCATGATGTCATAAATAATTTAATTTATTTAAAGTATAAAAATTATGAAAAAATACTATGATGTAGGAAATAATTTTAGATTTTTAATGAATATTTATAGTCCAAAATATCATTTTTTTATACAAAATTAAAAATATTTTACTTAGGTGATACATTCTCTGTCACATTTAACATTCTTTAAAAATAAAAAGATAAAAAGTCACTTTCTCACAAAATTGATTCCATGGGGCCCCCATGTTTGGAACAAGGCATCCCATGGTCGGCCATGAGACAACCAGTAGCCTTAGTACACATGTTTTGGTAGTTTTTGTATTATTATGATATCATTTTATTATCTTTAACTACCTGATTACTCATTAATCAAGATAATTAAAGATAATTACCATCGTTACTATTCATAATGTCCAGAAATAAAAGAGTCTTAATTACATAATTTGGACCTTATGATTCCAAATATGTAATATATTTTACCAAATTCCAAACACATAAAATGCAATAATTGATTTAAAAATAAATCTCGTTGTCAAAACAAATAGCGGGTTTTTTTGAAACAATATCTATGAAAGGTTTGGCATTAGTTTATGCCAAATTCCAAATTGAAATTAATCCTAATGACCAGAACTGGATTAAATGGTAAAAATATATTCAGATTACACTTTAAGACCAATTAAAAGGATAATCTAACCATATAATTAAATTAAATGAAAATGTAGTTTTGATGTAAAATGCAGTATTTTTTCACTATTCATTAAAAAATGAACATTGTCAGAAAAATACCAAAAATTTATCCAATGTAAATTTAAATGTCCCAATAATAATGAATATGTTTATTTTGACAAATATAGATTATAAAATTGTCAAAAGTTTGATTTAAAAAGGGTTTTCCATCAAAAGGCAGTAAAACAATCTTTTAAGAATATTTGTGTATTCCATGCATAAGATTGTATTTATTTTAATTTTAAGCCTCTAAAACACTATATTAATCATTAATAGACATAGATAAAAATATCTATTATTCATTTACTGCTTGGGATGTTACATCCTTCCCCCCTTTAGAAAATTGCGTCCCCGTAATTTATTTACTTATCGAATAAATGGGGATACTTATCCCTCATTGCATTTTCAGATTCCCATGTTGCCTCTTCCATCATGTGGTTTTTCCACAAAAACTATACCTGATTAATCACATTATTTCGTAACACTTGCTCCCTGTGGTCAAGAATCTGGACCGATTGTTCTTTATAAGATAGGTTCTCTTCCAGCTAAACTACCTGTCGAATCAAAACATGAGATGGATCTGGCATATACTTTCTCAACATCGAAATGTGAAAAACATTGTGTACTTGAGATAAAATCGGAGGTAAAGCCACCCGATATGCAACTGATCCAACTCTCTCCAGAATTTCATATGGTCCAATGAAACTTGGACTCATCTTTCCTTTCTTACCAAATCTCATCACACTTTTCCATGGTGAGACTTTGAGAAAAACATGATCACCTACCTAAAACGTTAGGTCCTTCCCCCTGTTGTCTGCATAACTCTTCTTCCTACTCTGAGCTATTCTCATGTGTTTCTGAATCAGCTGAACTTTTTCTGCCATCTCTTCTACCAATTCTGGTCCCATCAACTTCCTTTCACCCACTTCATCTCAGAAAGCTGGAGTTTGACACCGCTTCCAATATAATGCCTCAAATGGTGCCATCTGTATACTAGAATGAAAACTGTTATTATATGAAAATTAAACCAAAGAAATATGTTGGTCCCAAATTCCCTGATAATCCATCGAACAAGCTCGTAGAATATCCTCCAAGTTCTAAATTGTTCGTTTTGACTGCCCATCTGATTGAGGATGAAATGATGTACTAAAATTTAATTCATTACCCAACGACTTCTAAAGGCCTTTCCAAAAGTTAGAAGTGAACCTGGGATCATGATCAGATACTATTGAGAGAGGAACTCCATGCAACCTGACTATCTCTTTAAGATACAAATGGGAAATTTGATCTAGGGAAAAAGTATCTCGTATAGCAAGGAAATGAACATATTTAGTCAAGCGATCAACAATAACCCATATTGCATTATTACCTCGAGATGTCTTCGGTAATCTCACAACAAAGTCCATGGATATATTCTCCCATTTCCACTCTGGCACTGGAAAAGGCTGAAGCATCCCTTTCGGTAACTGCCGCTCTTCTTTAACCTGTTGACATGTCAAACAATTCACAGTAAAATCAGCAATATCTTTTTTCATTCCATCCCACCAGTAATACACCCGTAGATCTCTGTACATCTTAGTACTGCCAGGATGAACTGAAAACGGAGAACTATGAGCTTCACATAACAACTCACTCTTTAACTGTTAATCACAAGGCACACACAATCTCTTCCCAAATCTCAAAACACAATCATTATTAATTTTGAATTCAGGAAACTTACCTTTCTGAACCAGCTCTTCCTTTTTCTGCAACTCACAGTCTTTCTTCTGTGCTTGCTTGATTCTATCTGATAGAGATGATCTCAATGATACCTGAAACAAAACAGAAGAACTTCCTGCACCAACAACTTCTATGCCAAAGTTCATCAAATCCTTAACCAAATGATCACGTTCCAAATGCAACTTTTCTAATGAAGCATTACTTTTTCGACTCAAAGCATCAGCCACTTTATTTGCTTTTCGAGGATGGTAATAAATTGTAAAATCATAATCCTTGATTAATTCCAGCCATCTCCTCTATCTCATGTTTAACTCTTTCTAAGTGAATATATACTTTAAACTTTTGTGATCAACATATATTTCACACTTTACTCCATTCAAATGATGCCTTTAAAGTGAAAACAACAGCAGCTAATTCCAAATCATGTGTAGGGTAATTTACCTCCTAAGTTTTCAACTGCCGTGAAGCATAAACAATTACCTGATTATTCTGCATTAGGACACAACCAAGTCCTTTCAATGAAGCATCACTGTAGATAACAAACTCACCATTCCTGGAAGGTAGTTCCAAAACTGGAGCATTCACCAATCTTCTTTTCAATTCCTAAAAACAATCATCACATTCTTTTGTACAGATAAACATAACACACTTCTGAGTTAGCTTAGTCATTGGACTAGATAACCGTGAAAAATTTCTAACAAACCTTCAGTAATAGCCTTCCAAACCAAGGAAACTACGAATCTCAGTTACATTTTTGGGTCTTGGCCATTCTTCCACAACTTTTGTTTTTGCAGGATCAACAGTTATCCCATATTTATAAACAATGTGACCAAGGAAAGAAATTTGTTGCAACCAAAACTCACACTTGCTGAATTTCCCATACAATTTCTTTTCTTTCAAGGTTTGAAAAATAATCCTTAAATGTCTTTCATGCTCCTATTTACTTTTAGAAAACACTAAAATATCATCAATAAAAACAACCAACATTTTCCACCTGAGTCAACTGAGCCATCACAACAATAAACTGTTTAGTTCTGATTCTAACCATATTAGGATACTGATTTGAAAGGTCATTTCCCTCTGTATGCCTTCCCAGAAAAGCTGTCCTGTTTCCTCTATGAAAAACCATTCTTAACAAAAATGTCTTAGATGAAGCAACATGTTAATCTTCAAATGATATATCATTTCAATTTGACCATAAAAAAATATTTTTGGATAATCTTTTAATACAATTCTAAATCCTAGTGTTATCTAAACTGACCTCTAATACCAACTATAAGGCCCCAGCCTTAAACCTTACTTAATCTTGAGTTATTACAAGATTACACATTGAGGATCTTTTCGGGTTTAGAGTTTTAGAGAATTAGATCATAAAACTTGCATTACATTCCACATATAAACAAATTGGTTACATAAAGATAGTATTCTTCTTCCCCATCAATGGAAACATATTTAAAATAAAACATGGATTCTTTCATGAAACTTCCTTAACACTATCATCATATCATGTACCTTTCCCTTGACCTGTGAAAAACATTTCAAAAAACTTGGGATGAGCATAAAAAGCTCAGTAAGGGATATAAAAATACGGAAAGGAAACATGGGTATATATATACATAAGAATGAAATCATACTTTACCCATAAAACAAAAGCACTTTAACATACCTCATCAAATCATGAATAAATCATAAAAATCATAATACATAAAGGTAACTTGAGGCATTCATAACATTCTTACGTAGGGAGTAACCCTCTTGGTTACGTTTGGAATACCCATCACAGTATATTCCCTAAATCTTTTCGGAGAAACCTTAACGTTTCACTCCTTCGCGTTACCCAATGCATTGGAGAACTATATCGGGCTCACCCACCCTTAGTTTATCACGGAACCAACCATCTTCATAATAATGCCCAAGAACCTCCACATAATTGTATCACATAAAGCATGCATAAAGGAAACATAACATTTCCACCTTTCAATCACAAGATATCAATACAACACATTGATATAAAAACATTATGAAAACCATTTTCAATACCAAAATAAAAGAAAAGTAAAACAATGTATTTATTTTTCTTTAAAAAAAAGGTATGGCTTGTAGAGGAAGCCGAAACTCAAATAATGGTCATGACGGAGGAGAAGTCATTGTCACCGCATACGTACGACAAAAACATTCCCTTTTGTCATTTAGTAAACGCTTCGTATAAAAAATATTCCTTTTGAATAAACGTAAGAGTCAAAGTGGGTTTATACACCATATAAAAGAAGGTTGTGTATAAAACAAA
Source organism: Viscum album (assembly GCA_963277665.1). Classification (NCBI taxonomy): domain Eukaryota; kingdom Viridiplantae; phylum Streptophyta; class Magnoliopsida; order Santalales; family Viscaceae; genus Viscum; species Viscum album. The sequence goes on from OY728123.1 coordinate 959,591,939, forward strand.
ATATGTCTCAATGAAAGGAGATTGAGACGAAGTCCCATACCTCGGGTCCGACTTGCCTCGATCGTTCTTTAATGTCCTGAATAATAAACATGAGTTAATTTCTACTTTCTTAAGAACCTTTTTTGAGTTCATTATTCCTTTTATATCACTTATTTTAATTTCATGAACCCTATGTAATTATTTAAGTTAATAACGGTCGTTTAAACGATCATTGGTACTTGAGTCAAAAATAAAACCTTTATAATTACAAGTTGTTCATGTATCCATTATATCCATAATTATAATCATGATGTATATATCATATATATCCAGTATATACATGTATTTATAATATTACATAATCATTTATAGGTAAGAAATGAAATGCACCGTTCATGGAGATGGTAAGCCGTACGTACGTACGAACGCTACTTTCATTTCTATTTCGTATTTTATAGAATGGAATCATAATGATATAAAGGTATATTATAATTCCAGTATAATATCATATATAATATCATAGTTCCATCCTTTATACGTCCCACATATGGTATTTAATGAATCAAATCACATTGAGGGGGCGGTAGTCCACACTTCCTTAAATGAAGATATCGCGTTTACCCATAATGGAAACCATAAAGGTATGCCCAAAATGAAAAATACCAAAGTTTAAGGAAAACATAAACATATTAAATATCATATATAAATATAGTGACATCTTAATGGCCACCTTTGAAGGTGTTAAAAGAATGTTGAATAATCATCGTTTCGGGAGGCAGAAATTCACCATCCATGGAAACAGTATGTCCTTTAACCATAAGATGTAGGTGTGTGTAAGTGTATCTCTAATACTTCTTATAAAAACAACCTATTATATTGAATATAATGGATTTGTTACACAAAAAATGAATAAAAAGAGTTAGGGGGTTGGAGAAGCAAAATAAAACAAAAGGACTCAAGTGAAGACATTACCTTAAAATCGGGTAACTCCCTTTGGTTTGAGTTCAAAGTCTTCCTTGGGAAGACTTCTTCCCAAAGTGAGGCTTCAAGGAGTACAATAGGGAAGTGGAGAGACAAAATGGGTAGGTTTTGGCCAAGCCAAAGGCTTTGGGAGTGTGGGTAAGGAGGTAGAGGTGGGGGCCTTTTATAAGAGGAGAGGAGGGGCACTCTTGGAAAGTAAAGAAATGTTACATTATATGAAAATGATTTTCAGATTCAAAAGGTCCCAAATTGATATAATTAGAGGTTAAGGTGATAAGGGTTCTAAATACACCCATACAATAGGTTTTGGACAAGTGTAGGTCATTTATTTTACATTATCATTTCATTTTATTTAAATCCTTTATTAATGAGGTAATCGATGAATCATCATGATGTCATAAATAATTTAATTTATTTAAAGTCTAAAAATTATGAAACAAATACTATGATGTAGGAAATATTTTTATCTTTCTAATGAATATTTATAGTACAACAGATAATTTGTGTAGAAAAAATTAAAAATAGTTTACTTAGGTGATACATTCTTTGTCACATTTAACATTCTTTAAAAATAAAAAGATAAAAATTCACTTTCTCACAAACGTGATTCCATGGGGCCCCCAAGTTTGGCACAAGGCATCACATGGTCGCCCATGAGACAAATAGTATCCTTAGGACACATGTTGTGGTCTTTTTGTATTATTATGATATCATTTTATTATCTTTAACTACCTGATTACTCATTAATCAAGATTATGAAAGATAATTACCATCATTACTATTCATAATGTCCAAAAATAAAAGAGTCTTAATTACATAATTTGGACCTTCTGATTCCAAATATGTAATCCATTTTACGAAATTCCAAACACATAAATTGTAATAATTGATTTAAAAATAATTCACATTGTCAATACAAATAGCGGGTTTTTTTTGAAACAATATCTATGAAAAGTTTGGCATTAGTTTATGCCAAATTCCAAAGTGAAATTAATCTTAATGACCACCATTGGATTAAATGGTAAAAATATATTCATATTACACTTTAAGACCAATTAAAAGGATAATCTAACCATATAAATAAATTAAATGAAAAAGCAGTTTTGATGTAAAATGCATTATTTTTTCACTATTCATTAAAAAATGAACATTGTCAGAAAAATACCAAAAATTTATCCAATGTAAATTTCAATGTCCCAATCATAATGAATATGTTTATTTTGAAAAATATAGATTATAAAATTTTCAAAAGTTTTATTTAAAAATGGTTTGCCATCAAAAGACAGTAAAACAATCTTTTAAGAATATTAGTGTATTCCATGCATAAGATTGTATTTATTTTCATTTTAAGCCTCTAAAACACTATCTTAATCATTAATAGACATAGATAAAAATATCTATTATTCATTAATTACTTGGGATGTTACATTTAAATAGCTCCAAAATGATTTATTTCGAAGCTAAGGTGGGGATGGGTCTAAATCCTCTCATCCAATATAATTTGGACAAGTTTAGTTTACTATTTTAACCAAGTCATTAAGATTTAACTTTAAGTTAGATAATTTTACTTTTACCGTGTCTTTTTGTGTTCGTACACTATAAGGTTAATAACTTACTATAACAATCCAAAATAACCCAAAGTTGTTTATTATTAATATATATAACCTTATCTAAGTCATTTGGCCGAACCTTATATTTTTAGGAATAAAAGAACAATTAATAATATAATATTTGTTTTAAAAACTATTTTATGTCAATTTCGACACAATTTAGTAATTGATTTTTGTGAAAATCATAACAGAATGATTAGTTCGAAAAAAGTTAATTAAATCAATTTTAACATGTCATATTAACCTAGAAAATTAGCGGAATTCATAAAAAGTCTCAAATTACATTTATTTGGGTATTTATAACATCAATTATGTGAATATTTCATTAATAAGATAATTAATGCATCATATTTGTGTCATAAATAAATTAAATTATTTAATGTCTAAAAATTACAAATAAAATACTATTATGTAGGAAATCGTTTTAGCTTTGTAATTAATATTTATAGTCGAATTTATCTTTTGTATAACCCTATATTAAAAATTATTTACTTATTAAACTTTGATTTTAAATATTTTAACCCTTCTTTAAATAAATTAATAATAAATGTCCTAATCTAATCCAAGTGGGCCTAAATGCTCATATTTTATTCCTAAAGTTTTTTTTGGTTGAATTACACTTATCCAATAGAATTAGGACATGTGTTAGGGTAATAATAATATCATTTTTACCCTTAATTACCCTATTTACTTTTAACCGTGGTAAATAAAAGTAAAATGTTACTATTCACCAAAAATTATTTTCATATCATTGAACCACATTTTACTAACTGACATCATCCGTGTCTCTCGGATTTTTGAAATTCCACTCACAGAAGCAGTAAAATTATGTTTTTTTGTAAATTTGAAAATTCTCCTAGGAGGTGGGTAAAAGACGGTGAAAAGTTCAATAAAATTTTTATATATCTAAAATTATTATAAAATGACTCCAAAGAATTACATTGAACTTATATAGGTATTATGTATCAATTTTGACCTAAAATAAATTTAAATAAAATAAATAACTCTTTAAATAAAAATTCGGTTTTTAAATAGTAACCTAGTGTTTTCACTATTCATCAAAAATTGAATGTTTCCAGAAAAATACCAAAATTTCACCCTAGGCTAATTTCGATATTCCAAATCCAAAAATGAATTCCATTTTGAAAAAGAAAATTTAAAAAATTTCAAAAAGTGGTTATAACTATTTATAATGGCTAGTTTTAATAATATTTTAATAGCATATCGTTGTTTAGTGAAACTCGGTATTGCGTACAATGCAAGCTATCAAGGAAGGTCGCGATTGCGTGTAAATAAAGCCAAGCTAGTGTTGTGTGTAGTTAAAGATTCCTTTGATGATTTATATAAAATAAAAACAAAATATTTCTTATAAAAGTCTCGAGTGTTACATTCTACCCCCTTAAAATGAATTTCGCCCTCAAAATTCATCACATGTAACAAACAGATGAGGATACCTCTCCTTAATTATATCCTCAAGCTGCCATGTAGCTTATTCTAATTTCTGGTTCCTCTATAAAACATTCACCAAGCGAGTGGTCTTGTTCCGTAGGACTTTTTCACTAGGATCGAGAATCTCTATCGTCTGTTATTCATAAGAAAGATATTGTTCCAGCAGTACAACTTCTGAGCTGAGTACATGTGAATGATCAGGTATGTACTTTCTTAGGAGAGATACATGGAACACATCGTGAACTTGAGAGAGATTAGGTGGAAGATCCAATCGGTAAGCTACCTTCCCAACATGATCCAGTATTTCGAAAGAACCAATATACCTAGGGCTCAGCTTTCCCTTCTTTCTAAATCTCATTACTCTCTTCCAAGGAGATATTAGTAAGAACACTTTATCACAGACTTCAAACTCTAAGTCTTTTCTTCGGTTGTCGGAATAACTTTTTTGTCGACTCTGAGATGATATTATGTGTTGTTGAATAGATCGGACCTTTTTTGCCATCTCATCAACAAGATCAGGTCCTAATAGCTTTCTTTCCCCAACTTCATCCCAGCAAGTTGGAGTCCTGCATTTACTTCCATAGAGAGCTTCATAAGGATCCATCTGAATACTAGAGTGAAAGCTATTATTATAAGAAAATTCCACCAAAGGTAGGTGTTGATCCCAACCACCTTTGAAATCCATAGAGCAAGCTCTCAACATATCTTCTAGAGTTTGAATTTTCCTCTCAGACTGACCGTCTGTCTGAGGATGAAAAGCAGTGCTGAAACTCAACCCTGTATCCAGAGTATGCTGAAGACATCCCCAAAACATTGAGGTAAACCTCGGATCCTGATCAGATATAATAGAAAGTGGTACTCCATGCAGTCTTACCACTTCCTTTACATATATCCTGGAAAGCTGATCCAGAGAGAAATCCTCTCTAATAGCAATGATGTGTGAAGACTTTGTAAGACGATCAACTATGACCCAGATAGCATTATTTCCTTTGGATGTTTAAGGAAGTCCTATGACAAAGTCCATAGTGATATTTTCCCATTTCCATTCGGGTATGGGTAATGGTTGTAACATCCCCTTAGACTTCTATCTCTCAGCTTTAACTTGCCGACAAACCAAGCATCGAGAGACATATTTAGAAACATCTCCTTTCATTCCATCCCACCAGAAGTACTCTTTCAGGTCACTATACATCTTCGTACTTCCAGGATGAATAGATAATGAAGAACTATGAGCCTCATCCAGCAGCTCCTTCTTTAATTCGGGGATGGGAGGAACCCAAAACCCATTCCTGTACTTTATTGTCCCATCACAATCAAGGTTGAATTCAGGAATATTTCTCACCTTCTTTTGTAACTCTAAATCTTCTTTCTGTGCCTCTTTTTTATTAACATGTAATGATGGTTGAACATTCATTTGAGAAAGATACGATTTTCCCCTTTCATTATAATTCCAAGATCCATCCTTTGTAAATACATAAATACTGGATCTTTTGTGATCCTCATCATGGATAAACTGGCATGATCTTGTCGACTTAATGCATCTGCCACCTTGTTTTCTTTCCCAGGGTGGTAATGAATTGAGCAGTCGTAATCATTAATCATCTCCAACCATCTTCTTTGGCTCATATTCAGCTCCTTTTGTGTGAAAATATACTTTAAAATTTTATGATCAGTATAAATGTAACACCTTTCTCCATAAAGGTAATTCCTCTAAATATTTAATTCAAAGATTACCGCAGCTAACTCCAAATCATGAGTTGGGTACTTTTGCTCATGGATTTTCAACTATCATGAGTCATAAGCTATCACCCTATCATTTTTCATAAGAACACACCCCAATCCCTTCTTGGATGCATCATTGTAGATCACAAACCTTTCTCCACTACAAGGATGTGTGAGCACAGGTGCACTGGATAACATTCTTTTCAACTCCTTGAAATTCTCTTCACATTCCTCCGTCCAAACAAAACTTAACTTATTTCCGATTCAACTTGGTGAGTGGATTAGATAATTGTGAAAAATATTTCACAAAAGGTCGATAATATCCAGCCAAACCAAGAAAACTTTGGATCTCAGTTACTATTGTTGGTCTCGACCATCTTTCGATAACCTCTGTTTTTGCTGGATCCACAGATATCCCCTCTTTTGAGATTATGTGACCAAAAAATGAAACTTTTTGATTTAAAAATTCCCACTTGGTAAATTTGGAATAAATCTTATCCTTTCTCAGGGTCTTCAATATAATTCTCAAGTGATCTTCATGTTATTTCTCTTTGAATATACAAGAATATTGTCTATAAATTCTACCACAAACTGATCAAGATAGTCTCTAAAGACTCTATTCATCAGATCCATGAAGATAGTTGGAGAATTAGTAAGACCAAATGGAATCACTATAAATTCATAGTGTCCATACCTTGTACAGAAAGCCGTCTTTGGTATATCCTACCTTTTGACCCTTAATTGATGATACCCCGAACGAAGATCAATCTTGGAAAAGTATTGAGCTCCAAGTAGTTGGTCAAATAAGTCATCAATGCGCGGTAGAGGATATTTGTTCTTGATAGTGATCTTGTTAAGTTCTCGATAATCAATGAAGAGTATCATTGATCCATCTTTCTTCTTAACAAACAGAACAGGTGCTCCCCAAGGTGACACACTAGGGCGTATGAACCCCTTATCATGATTATCTTGGAGTTGCTTCTTCAATTCCTTCAACTCAATTGGGGACATTCTATAAGGTGTCTTTGAAATAGGTAAAGCACCATGTACGAGTTCTATTGAAAAATCAACTTCACGATTTGGTGGAAGACCCGGAAATTCCTCCGGAAAGACATCATCAAACTCTCATACAATGGGCATATTCTTAATTGTGAGTTTCTCACCAACCATTTGAGATAAATAACCATCATTTAGTGGAATCAAGACCCATAAGATGGAAGAAATTTCCACTGGAAGGTTATGTTCATCCTTTCATCGATAGACGATCAAAGATTGATCTAGAATATGAAATGTGACTTCACTTATTTGGAAATTGATATGAGCTCCGTATAGAGAAAGCCAATCCATACCAAGAATCACATAAAATTCCACTATAGGGAGGATCACAAGATTTGTAGGAAGCACTTTCCCACAAACTTCAATCGAAGAAGAATTGTAAACTTTTGATTCGACTATTGTCCCATTAGGGGTTGTCACAGCTAACTCAACATCTAATTGTTGAGGTAATATGGTGATACCCTTAGAAAATTCTTCAGAAATAAAGGAGTGGGTGGATCCAGAATCAAATAAAACATTTTCTACTTTAGAGTGGATGGTAAGTGTAACTTTCACCACTTCTTTATCGTACTCCACATCACAGATTGAAATTGCATGTGACATTCCTTTGTCTTTATCCTTAAGAGTTTGTTGACGTCGATCATCATAAAAAACCCTTGGATTAGGGCATTTATTGGCGTAATGCCCCATTTCCTTGCACTTGTAACATTGAAGTGTACGTGGTGAACTCTTCGTAACCTGTTCATTGTTCTCATCACTAGACATCTTCTTCCCATCATTGCAGCATTGAAATGCCCGATGACCTTCCTTTCCACATTTTAAACATTTACTTGTCCCTTTAAGAAAACTCCCTCCATGTTTCTTTCCACACTTTGAGCATAAGGGAAAACTCATCTTCTTTTCAGTGTACTCTTTCAATTTTCCTTTGAATTCCATTTTCCTCTTCTTATCAAACCCATATGAATGATGGGTTACTCCAATCTCCATCTCAACTTTGAGAGCACATCGAACGATTTCCTCATAGCTATTGAAGTCCCTTATCGCTAACGCCCTTCTATGACTTGGTTTTAAGCCACTAAATAATCAATCGATCTTACTCTCAGGTTGGATAATAATACCAGAAGCGTAACTTGAAAGTCTTGTAAAATTTTCTTCATAGGTAGCAATAGATTCATCATCCTTTTTCTTTAGGTCAAGAAAATCCTTCTCCATATTTTTTCGGAGAATATGAGGGATGTACTTATTGAAAAATAAGTTCTTGAACTCGTCCAATTCGATGGACTCAATTTCCTCTCTTGGCCTCGTATTCTCGATAAGATTCCACCATGGATCAGTATCACCTTCCAAACAATACACTGCTAAGACGACTTTATCATGTTGAGAACATTGAAGAACTGAAAATATCTTTTTAGTATTACTGATCCATTGTTCAACAACTAATGGATCAGTAGACCCACTGAATGAAGGAGGATGTGGTCTCATGAAGGATTCAATAGAATGTTGCTCCTTCCTTTGCTCTTTTGGAAGTACTGCATGATTCATAGCTTGAGAAAGTTGTGTGAGCATGGATACAAGATTTTTCATTCCAGATCCCATAACGTTTGGTTGCTCAGGGGGACAATCATTACATTGCCCGTCGCATTCCGCAATAACAAGGTTCCTTCGGGTTCCACCCATTGACTAAAACCAAGAAGAATAGTGTGAGAAACACTAATTATAATAGGAAAACCACATAATCAAGAATAAAATTTCATACTTAAGGTCATATCCTAGGTTATTCATGGCCATTTCTAAAACACTAAGATTGTTTTCTATGCTTAGACTTATCCTTAGGATTCTTACTAAGGATTCCACATCCTAGTTTCCAAAGGTTGACTATACATTTCCTCTAATACCAACTATAACGACCCATACTTTACATACATTTTTAGTACATCAAAATTGATGTACACTTATTACAACATATAAAAAAACCATGAAAGGACCATATAGGTATAATGTCTTTAGAAACTGGGAAACATAAACAACTGTTTCATAAAGCGTCTACACTGTCTCCCATTTATTTCATCATATCTATAGTCCCTTTTGGAATATCTTACATAATAACCTTCTTCCTGACCTGGGGAAAGAAAACATTCAAAAGGGTGAGCTCAAATGCTCAGTAAGGGTAAACAAAAGAAATATCAATCACATCATATTCATAAGAACATAACATTTTGGAAATCATACCCTTCAAAATAGATCATAATTTCATAACATGGGATAAATCATGGTTGTGAAATGTAATCAAAACAATCTTAACATAAAACATGAAGCTTTGTGGAATACACACATAATCATAGAGAATCATTTCTTATTAGTCAAGACTCATTGGCAAGACTATCTTAGTGGACAAAGTGGATTTCTGAACCAAGTTCATTCCTTGTTTCAGTCCTGTTTAACTGAACAGGTTTAACCTGCCGTTCCAGCCATGTCTATCTCATGCGATATAAAATCTTTACCCAATGCATTGGAGGGAGATATAGGTCCCACCCATCTCATAATGATACCATTATTATGTGTGCCACAAAATCATAAATCATACATCATTTCATAACCCATGTAATAAAAATGGGATTCTTAAACAGCGTGACATCATAAAATAATTCATATAGGATAAAGGAATTCATAAAAATAATTCCATCACAACATAATCGAATCAATGTAATAATAGGGACAGAAACAGATCCCTATATTATCTTAGATGGAAAATAATTTTGATAAAACACTTAAACTCTATTCTTGAGGAAAATATCCTTTCTACTTTAAAAATATTTTTCCTTTCTTAACATGTCATACAATTTTACACTAAAAGAAGTTGATTAAAAATAAAATTGAAAAATTATAAAAGAAGCTTCTTGGAAATAATGTTTTAAAAATCCATTCAATCCGTATAAGTTAAAAAAACATTGTTCTCGTACTTTTGTCAGAAAAGTCAAAAAGTACCTCGTACGAAAAACGACAAAAGATTCCTTTCATATCTTTTACTAAAAACTCACCAAAGGGTAAAATTGGATTTAAACAATTGTAGGTGGATGGAAATAATATTACATATTGAGGAAACATGGATGTGGATGATACAATACACCCTAGTAAATTCCAATGTATAAACAATCTCGGATAATAATGAGATTGTGATATTTCCCTTACCTTAGGTCTGATTTGCTTCGTAAGTGTCCGAACCTCCTGTATAATGATTTAAATAATGTCATTGACTTATTACAGAATCGTACTCATTGTTATGATATCATATATGGTCATATTCATAGCTTATTATTAGTAATATTTCATTGCTACTTGTTATTCAGGTGTTTATTAGTTTTTGTTCTTATGCGTGTTTTGTCGAATAAATTCTTATTCTTCTTTTTAGGTTATAGATACCTCATTTCCAGAACTTTATTAGTGTAATATATATCGTATTTATTCACTCAATTAATTTATGTAATCATTATGAAATGAAAATCATGTAGAACGAGTCGCATCACATCGTGGAGACGGTATTCCGTACGTACGCACGAGCGATGATATCGTTACCATGATCGTGGAATTGTCTTGGAGTGTATGTATACTATTTCAGAATCAATATAACTTTACAATAATCATATATATTCATTATTTACAACATTATACCCATCCAAGTAAGGTGGTGGTGGAAAATAGATTACACCACGACGTGGAGACGGTATTCCGTACATACGCACGCGCGATGATTTCGTTTTCCGTAGGATGGACAGATCGTGAAATAGGGTTGTTTCATAATTATAATAACATATCAGCATATGAGTGTTACTGATGTTATTAATTCATAATGATACAACTAATGAAGAAGAAGTGGAAGAAGAAATAAAGTTTAAATAATCGGTAACAGACATTACCTCTTCTTTGAAGTGCTTCTTTGAGTCCTCCTTTTAGGGCACTAAAATTGGTCTTTTAAGAAGACCAGGACCTCTAGGATGTTTCTAGGGAAGTGGAGAGGATAAATTGGCAGGGGTTGGCCGAGTGTGAAGGCTCAAAGTGGTGTGAGGAAGAGAGGTAGGAGTTTCCCTTTTATAAGGGAGGAGAGGGGCACCTTTGAAAAAACTAACAATATTATTTTATTATAAAGCCATATTCAGTTTTAAATAGCTCCAAAATGATTTATTTCGAAGCTAAGGTGGGGATGGGTCTAAATAATCTCATCCAATAGAATTTGGACATGTTTAATTTATTATTTTAACCTTATCATTTAGATTTAACTTTAAGTTATATAATTTTACTTTTACCGTGTCTTTTTTTGTTCTTACACTATAAGGTTAATAAACTTACTATAACAAGCCAAAAGAACCCCAAGTTGTTTATTATTAATATATATAACCTTAACTAAGTCATTTGGACGAACCATAGATTTTTAAGAATAAAATATAAATTAATAATATAATATTTGTTTTAAAAACTATTTTATGTCAATTTTGACACTATTTAGTAATTGATTTTTGTGAAAATCATAACAAAATGATTAGTTCTAAAAATGTAAATTAAATAAATACTAACATGTCATATTAACCTATAAAATTAGTGTAATTTATAAAAAGTCTCAAATTACATTTATTTGGGTATTTATAACATCAATTATGTCCATATTTCGTTAATAAGATAATTACTGCATCATCTTTGTGTCATAAATAAATTAACTTATTTAATGTCTAAAAATTCCAAATAAACTACCATTATGTAGGAAATTGTTTTATATTTCTAATGAATATTTATAGTCGAATTTATCTTATTTATAACCCTATATTGAAAATTATTTACTTATTAAACATTGATTTTAACCATTTTAACCCTTCTTCAAATAAATTAATAATAAATGTCCTAATCTAATCAAAGTGGGACTAAATGGCCATATTTTATTCCTAAGGTTGTTTTTGGTCGAATTACACTTATCCAATAGAATTAGGACATGTGTTAGGGTAATAATAATATCATTTTTACCCTTAATTACCCTATTTCCTTTTAACCGTGGTAAATAAAAGTAAAATGTTACTATGAACCAAAAAGTATTTTCATCTCATTGAACCAAATTTTACTTACTGACATCAACCGTGTCTCTCGAAGTTTTGAAATTCCACTCACAGAATTAGTAAAATTACGTTTCATGTAAATTTGAAAATTCTCCTAGGAGGTGTGTAAAAGACGGTGAAAAGTTCAATAAAATTTTTATATATCGAAAATTATTATAAAATGACTCCAATGAATTACATTGAACATATATAGGTATTATTTATCAATTTTGACCTAAAATAAATGTAAATAAACTAAATAATTATTTAAATAAAAAGTCGGTTTTTAAAAAGTAACCCAATGTTTTCACTATTCATCAAAAATTGAATGTTTCCAGAAAAATACCAAAATTTCACCCTAGGCTAATTTCGATATTCTAAATCCAAAAATGAATCCATTTTGAAAAATAAAATTTACAAAATTTTAAAAAGTGTTTATTACTATTCATAACGGTTAGTTTTAATAGTATTTTAATAGCATATCGTTGTTTAGTGAAACTCGGTATTTCGTACGACGCAAGCTATCAAGGAAGGTCGCGATTGCGTGTAAAGAAATCCAAACTAGTGTTGTTTGTAGTTAATGATTCATTTTATGATTTTTATAAAATAAAAACAAAATATTTCTTATAAAAGTCTCGGGTGTTACATTCTACCCCCCTTAAAATGAATTTTGCCCTCGAAATTCGTCACTTGTAACAAAAAGATGAGGATACCTCTCCCTCATCATATACTCAAGCTCCCATGTAGCTTCTTCTAATTGGTGGTTCCTCCATAAAACATTCACCAAGCGGGTGGTCTTATTCCATAGGACTTTTTCACTATGATCGAGAATCTCTATCGGCTGTTCTTCATAAGAAAGATCTTGTTCCAGCGGTATAACTTTTGAGCTGAGTACATGTGAAGGATCAGGTATGTACTTTCTCAGGATAGATACATGGAACACATTGTGAACATGAGAGAGATTCGGTGGAAGCGCCAATCGGTAAGCTACCTTCCCAACACGATCCAGTATTTCGAAAGGACCGATATACCTAGGGCTCAGATTTCCCTTCATTCCAAATCTCATTACTCTCTTCCAAGGAGATATTCATAGGAACACTTTATCACCCACTTCAAACTCTAAGTCTTTACTTTGGTTGTCGGGATAACTTTTTTGTCGACTCTGAGCTGCTCTTATGTGTTGTTGAATAGATCAGACCTTTTCTGCCATCTCATCAACAAGATCAGGTCCTAATAGCTTTCTTTCCCCAACTTCATCCCAGCAAGTTGGAGTCCTGTATTTATTTCTATAGAGAGCTTCATAAGGAGCCATCTGAATACTAGACTGAAAGCTATTATTATAAGAAAATTCCACCAAAGGTAGGTGTTGATCCCAAACACCTTTGAAATCCATAGATCAAGCTCTCAACATATCTTCTAGAGTTTGAATTGTCCTCTCAGACTGACCATCTGTGTGAGGATGATAAGCAGTGCTGAAACTCAACTTTGTATCTAGAGTATGCTGAAGACTTCACCAGAACATTGAGGTAAACCTCAGATCCCGATCAGATATAATAGAAAGTGGTACTCCATGCAATCTTACCACTTCCTTTACATATATCCTGGCAAGCTGATCCAGAGAGAAATCCTCTCTAATAGCAATGAAGTGTGCAGACTTTGTAAGACAATCAACTATGACCCAGATAGCATTATTGCCTTTGGATGTTTTAGGATGTCCTGTGACAAATCCATAGTGATGTTTTCCCATTTTTATTCAGGTATGGGTAATGGTTGTAACATCCCCTTAGACTTCTGTCTCTCAACATTAACTTGCTGACAAACCAAGCATCGAGAGACATATTCAGCAACATCTCTTTTCATGCCATCCCACTAGAAGTACTCTTTCAGGTCCCTATACATCTTTGTGCTTCCAGGATGAATAGAAAATGAAGAACTATGAGCCTCATCCAACATCTCCTTCTTTAATTCAGGGATGGGAGGAACAAAAACCCGATTACTGAACTTTATTGTCCCATCACAATCAAGGTTTAATTCAAGAACATTTCTCACCTTCTTTTGTAACTCTACATCTTCATTATGTGCCTCTTTAAGCTTAACATTTATAGATGGTTGAACATTCATTTGAGAAAGATACAATTTTCCCCTTTCATTATAATTCCAAGATCCATCCTTTGTAAATCCATAAATATTGGATCTTTTGTGATCCTCATCATGGATAAACTGGCGTGGTCTTGTCGACTTTATGCATCTGCCACCTTGTTTGCTTTCCCAGGGTGGTAATGAATTGAGCATTCGTAATCCTTAATCAGCTCCAACCATCTTTTTTGGCTCATATTCAGATCATTTTGTGTGAAAATATAATTTAAACTTTTATGATCAGTATAAATGTAACACCTTTCTCCATAAAGATAATGCCTCCAAATATTTAATGCAAAGATTACCGCAGCTAACTCCAAATCATGATATGGGTAATTTTGCTAATGGATTTTCAACTGTCGTGAGGAATAAGTTATCACCATATCATTTTCCATATTAACACACCCCAATCCCTTCTTGTATGCATCACTGTAGATCACAAACCTTTCTCCACAACAAGGCAGGGTGAGCACAGGTTCACTAGATAACATTCTTTTCAACTCTTTGAAATTCTCTTCACATTCCTCCGTCCAAACAAAACTTAACTCCTTTCCGAGTCAACTTGGTTAGTGGATTAGATAATCTTGAAAAAGCTTTCACAAAACGTCGATAATATCCTGCCAAACCAAGAAAACTTTGGATCTCAGTTACTGTTGTTGGTCTTGACCATCTTTTGATAACCTCTCTTTTTGCTGGATCCATAGTTATCCCCTCTTTTGAGATTATGTGACCCAAAAATGAAACTTTTTGAAGCCAAAATTCACACTTGGTAAATTTGGCATAAAGCTTATCCTTTCTCAGGGTCTTCAATATAATTCTCAATTGATCTTCATGTTCTTCCTTGCTTTTTGAATATACAAGAATATCATCTATAAAGACTACCACAAACTGATCAAGATAGTCTCTAAAGACTCTATTCATCAGATCCATGAAGATAGTAGGGGCATTAGTAAGACCAAATGGCATCACTATAAATTCATAGTGTCAATACCCTGTACAGAAAGTCTTCTTTGGTATATCCTCCCTTTTGACCCTTAATTGATGATACCCTGAATGAAGATCAATCTTGGAAAAGTATTGAGCTCCACGTAGTTGGTCAAATAAGTCATCAATGCACAGGAGAGGATATTTGTTCTTGATAGCGATCTTGTTAAGTTCTCGATAATCAATATAGAGTCTCATTGATCCATCTTTCTTCTTAACAAACAGAACAGGTTCTCCCCAAGGTGACACACTAGGGCGTATGAACCCCATATCAAGATTCTCTTGGAGTTGCTTCTTCAATTACTACAACTCAATTAGGGCCATTCTATACGGTGTCTTTGAAATAGGTAAAGCACCCGGTACAAGTTCTGTTGAAAAATCAACTTCACGATTTGGTGGAAGACCCGACAATTAATCCGGAAAGACATCATCATACTCTCGTACAATGGGTATATTCTTAATTGTGAGTTTCTCACCAACCATTTGAGATAAATAACCTTCATTTAGTGGAATCAAGACCCATAAGATGGAATAAATTTCCACTGGAAGGTTTTGTAGATCCTTGCATCGATAGACGATCAAAGATTGATCTGGAATATGAAATGTGACTTCCCTTTTTTGGAAATTGATATGAGCTCCATATAGAGAAAGCCAATACATGCCAAGAATCACATAAAATTACACTATAGGGAGGATCACAAGATTTGTAGGAAGCACTTTCCCACAAACTTCAATCGGAGAAGAATTGTAAACTTTTGATGCGACTGTTTTTCCATTAGGGGTTGTCATAGCTAAATAAACATCTAATTGTTGAGGTAATAGGGTGATACCCTTAGAAAATTCTTCAGAAATAAAGGAGTGGGTGGATCTAGAATGAAATACAACATTTGCTACTTTAGAGATGATGGTAAGTGTACCTTTCACCACTTCGTTATCGTACTCCACATCGCTGATAGAAATTGAATGTGACATTACTTTTTCTTTAGCCTTAAGAGTTTGTTGACATCGATCGTCATCAAAAACCCTTGGATCAGGGCATTGATTGGCATAATGCCCCATTTTCGTTCACTTGTAACATTGAAGTGTAGGAGGTGCACTCTGTGTATCCTTTTCATTGTTCTCATCACTAGACATCTTCTTCCCATCATTGCGGCATTCAAATGCCCGATGACCTTCCTTTCCACATTTGAAACATTTACTTGTCCCTTTAATACAAATCCCTCCATGTTTCTTTCCACACTTTGAGCATAAGGGAAAACTCATCTTCTTTTAAGTGTGCTATTTATATTTTCCTTTGAATTACATTTTTCTCTTCTTATCAAACCCATATGACTGATGGGTTACTCTAATCTCCACCTCAACTTTGAGATCACATCGAACGATTTCCTCATAGCTATTGAAGTCCCTTATGGATAACGCCCTTCGAAGACTTGGTTTTAATCCACTAAAGAATCGATCGATCTTACTCTCAGGTTGGATAATAATACCAGAATCGTACCTTGAAAGTCTTGTAAAATTTGATTTATTGGTACTAATAGATTCATCATCCTTTTGCTTTAGTTCAATAAACTCCTTCTCCATCTCTATTCGGAGAATACGAGGGAATAACTTATTGAAAAATACGTTCTTGAACTCGTCCCATTCGATGGACTCAATTTCATCTCTTGGCCTCGTATTCTCGATAAGATTCCACCATTGATTAGCATCACCTTCCAAACGATACACTGCTAAGATGACTTTATCATGTTCAGAACATCGAAGTACTGAAAATATCTTTTCAGTAGTACTGATCCATTGTTCAGCAACTAATGGATCAGTAGACCCGCTTAATGAAGGTGGACGCTGTCTCATTAAAGATTCAACAGAATGTTGCTCCCTCCTTTGCTCGTTTGGAAGTCCTGCATGATTCATAGCTTGAGAAATTTGTGTGAGCATGGATATAAGATTTTTCATTCCAGCTCCCATAACGTTTGGTTGCTCAGGGGGACAATCACTGCATTTCCCGTTGCATTCTGCATTAACACGGTTCCTTCGGGTTCTAGCCATTGACTAAAACCAAGAAGAATAGTGTGAGCAACAATAATTATAATAGGAAAATCACATAATCAAGAATAAAATTTCACACTTAAGGTCTTATCCTAGGTTATTAATGGCCATTTCTAAAACACTAAGATTGTGTTCTATGCTTAGACTTATCCTTAGGATTCTTACTAAGGCTTTCACATCCTAGTTTCCAAAGGTTGACTATACCTTTCATCTGATACCAACTATAACAACCCATACTTTATATACATTTTTAGTACTTCAAAATTGAAGTACACTTATTACAACATATAACAAAACCATGAAAGGACTGTATAGGTATAATGTCTTTAGAAACTAGTAAACATAAACAACTGTTTCATAAAGCGTCTACACTGTCTCCCATTTATTTCATCATATCTATAGCCCCTTTTGGAATATCTTACTTAATAACATTCTTCCTGACCTGGGGAAAGAAAAAATTCAAAAGGGTGAGCTCAAATTCTCATTAAGGGTAAACAAAAGAAATATCAATCACATCATATTCACAAGAACATAACATTTTGGAAATCCTACCCTTCAAAAGAGATCATAATTTCATAACATGGGATAAATCATGGTAGTGAAATGTAAAAAAAATAATCATAACATAAATCATGAAGCATTGTGGCATACACCCATAGTCATAGAAAATCATTTCTTATTAGTCAAGACTCATTGCCAAGACTATCTTAGTGGACAAAGTCCATTTCTGAACCGAGTTCATTCCTCGATTCAGTCCTGTTTCACTGAACCAGTTTAACCTGCCGTTCCAGCCATGTCTATCTCATGAGATATAAAATCTTTACCCAATTCATTGGAGGGAGATATAGGTCCCACCCATCTCATAATGATACCATTCTTATGTGTTCCACAAAATCATAAATCATACATCATTGCATAACCCATGTAATAAAAATGGGATTCTTAAACATCGTGACATCATAAAACAATTCATATAGGATAAAGGAATTCATAAAAATAATTCCATCACAACATAATAAAATAAATGTAATAATAGGGATAGAAATAGAACCCTATATTATCTTAGATGGAAATTAATTTTGATAAAACACTTGAACTCCATTCTTGAGGAAAATATCATTTCTTCTTTAAAAACATTTTTCCTTTCTTAACATGTCATACAATTTTAAACTAAAAGAAGTTGATTAAAAATAAACTTTAAAACTTGTAAAGGATGTTTCTTGGAAATAATGTTTTAAAAATCCATTCATGTCGTATAAGTTAAAAAAACATTTTTCTCGTACTTTTATCGGAAAAGTCAAAAAGTACCTCGTACGAAAAACGACAAAAGATTCCATTCATATATTTTACTAAAAACTCACCGAAGTGTAAAATTGGATTTAAAAAATTGTAGGTGGGTGGAAATAATATTAAATATTGAGGAAACATGGATGTGTATGATAAAATATACCCTAGTAAATTCCAAAGTATAAATAATCTCAGATAAAAATGAGATTGTGATATTTCCCTTACCTTAGGTACAATTTTCTTCGTAAGTGTCCAAACCACCTGTATAATGTTTTAAATAATGTCATTGACTTATTCCAGAATCATAATCATTTTTATGATATCATATATGGTCATATTCTTAGCTTATTATTAGTAATATTTCATTGCTACTTGTTATTCGGGTGTTTATTACTTTTTGTTCTTATGCGTGTTTTGTCGAATAAATTCTTATTCTTCTTTTTAGGATATAGATACCTCATTTACAGAATTTTATTAGTGTAATATATATAATATTTATTCACTAAATTCATTTATGTAATCATTATGCGATGAAAATCATGTAGAACGAGTCGCATCACATCGTGGAGATGGTATTCCGTACGTACGCACGAGCGATGATAATGTTACCATGATAGTGGAATTATATTAGAGTGTATGTATACTATTTCAGAATCAAAATCACTTTACAACAATCATATATATTCATTATTTACACCATTATAACCATCCAAATAAGGTGGTGGTGGAAAGTAGATTACACCACGGCGTGGAGACGGTATTCCGTACGTACGCACGCGCGGTGATTTCGTTTTCCTTAGGATGGATAGATGGTGAAATAGGGTTGTTTCATAATTATAATAAAATATCAGTATATGAGTGATACTTATGTTATTAATTCATAATGAAACAACTAAAGAAGAATAAGTGGGAGAAGAAATAAAGTTGAAAGAATCGGTAACTGTCATTACCTCTTCTTTGAAGCGCTTCTTTGAGACCTCCTTTTAGGGAACTAAAATTGGTCTTTGTAGAAGACCAGGACCTCTAGGATTTTTCTAGGGAAGTGGAGAGGATAAATTGTCCGGGTTTGGCTGAGATTGAAGGCTCAATGTGGTGTGAGGAAGAGAGGGAGGAGGTGCTCTTTTATAAGGGAGGAGAGGGGCACCTTTGGAAAAACTAAAAATATTATTTTATTATGATGCCATATTCGGTGTTAAATAGATCCAAAAGAATTTATTTCAAAGCTAAGGTGGGGATGGGTCGAAATCCTCTCATCCAATATAATTTTGACAAGTTTAGTTTACTATTGTAACCTTATCAATTAGATTTAACTTTATGTTAGATAATGTTACTTTTACTGTGTCTTTTTGTGTTCTTACACTATAAGGTTAATAAACTTACTATAACAAGCCAAAAGAACCCGAAGTTGTTTATTATTAATATATATAACCTTATATAAGTTATTTGGCCGAACCTTAGATTTTTAGGAATAAAATAACAATAAATAATATAATATTTGTTTTAAAAACTATTTTATGTCAATTTTGACATTATTTAGTAATTGATTTTTGTGAAAATCATAAAAAAATAATTAATTCGAACAAAGTTAATTAAATCAATACTAACATGTCATATTAACCTATAAAATTATTGTAATTTATGAAAAGTCTCCAATTACATTTATTTGTGTATTTATAACATCAATTATGTCAATATTTTATTAATAAGATAATTACACCATCATTTTGTGTCATATATAAAAAAAATTATTTAATGTTTAAAAATTACAAATAAAATACCATTATGCAGGAAATAATCTTAGATTTCTAATTAATATTTATAGTCTAATTTATCTTATGCATAACCCTATATTGAAAACAATTTACTTATTAAACATTGATTTTAACTATTTTGACCCTTCTTTAATAAAATTAATAATAAATGTCCTAATATAATCCAAGTGGTCCTAAATGGTCATATTTTATTCCTAAGGTTGTTTTTGGTCGAATAACACTTATTCAATACAATTAGGACATGTTTTAGGGTAATAATAATATCATTTTTACCCTTAATTACCCTATTTACTTTTAACCGTGATAAATAAAAGTAAAAAGTTACTATTCACCAAAAATTATTTTCATCTCATTGAACCATATTTTACATACTAACATCAACCATGTCTCTCGGATTTTTGAAATTCCACTCACAGAAGTGGTAAAATTAAATTTTATGTAAATTTATAAATTCTCCTAGGAGGTGGGTAAAAGACGGTGAAAAGTTCAATAAAATTTTTATATATCTAAAATTATTATAAAATGACTCCAATGAATTACACTGAACTTATATAGGTATTATGTATCAATTTTGACCTAAAATAAATTTAAATACAATAATTAATTATTTAAATAAAAAGTCGGTTTTTAAATAGTGACCTAGTGTTTTCACAATTCATCAAAAATTGAATGTTTCCAGAAAAATACCAAAATTTTACCCTAGGCTAATTTCAATATTCCAAATAAAAAAATGAAGTCCATTTTGAAAAATAAAATTTACAAAATTTCAAAAATTGGTTATTACTATTCATAACGACTAGTTTTAATAATATTTTAATAGCTTATCGTTGTTTAGTGAAACTCGGTATTTCGTACAACGCAAGCTATCAAGGATGGTCGCGATTGCATGTAAAGCTAGCCAGGATAGTGTTGTGTGTAGTGAAAGATTCCTTTGTTGATTTATATAAAATAAAATCAAAATATTTCTTATAAAAGTCTAGGTTGTTACATTGTATGATCTATGTGGCACACTTATGCATGAAATGAAATGATTAAGAAGGGGGCACCTTGATAGAGCTCTAATGCATTGGGTAAAGACTAGTATCATTATATGTAAAGTGGAATGGAGATTTAATAATACTAATTCAAGTTAAATGAGGGTTTATTCGTTATCCATGTGCAATGAACCCTGTCTCATGCTAATATCATGTTAAATGTTGATTCCAAATTTCAATGTTATGATAATACTGCTATATCATGCCTTTATGTTGATGTTTTTCTTATTCTTTATTGATATGAATATTTACTAACATTTATTTTATTCTTCATGTTATTACTTTTTTACTCTCTTGATGGGCTTTATAGCCCACCCTTTTCTTATGCATGTCATCCGGTTATCCCATGCAATGCTAAGTACGAAGGAATGTGTGTGGTCATGTAATAAACGTTTTCAATAAAGATGTGTATTTCATGTTTTATGTTGTCATGTAATTTTACTATGCCCCAAAGACACTAGACCTCTTGACATTCTATGTTGAATCAAGTGAAGATTTTATGTAATAAATTTTGTTTAAATTTGAAATAAAGAGCAGGGTTGTTATAATCTCATCACCATCATGTCATGCCGAGCCTAGATATAAAATATTTAATCGTTGCTCCATGAAATAGGTGCACAAGGATTGATTATTTGGTGTATTATTAACAATGGGACAAATGGATAATGTATGCAATGAACGTAGAATCATGGGTGAAAATAAAAAATAACAAATAATGAGTAATAGGCCTCATTTGATGTTTGTTTCAAAATTGATTCATTGATATTAGAACACACAATGAACATATAATAAAATAATCACAAATAAAATATACCAATTCCCAAAATAATCTAATCCATCACTGCATGCATGATCCATGAATAAATTTGTTGATTGATTTATCTGTGTACATCATAGTAAAAGGAAACATGGAAATAATACAGTAAAAATAAACATACTACCTCAAGCTGGATCGATTGCTGGTGAATAATGAGCCTTTTTGGTTATATTTTGTGAGATCATTCGATTCTATTACACGTTGACACTCATCCATGATCCAATGAATGTTTATATAATAGATATCTTCTAATGGTTTCTCCAATGACTCTAGGGTACGACATCTGACCCTAAAATTACATAATAACCACATAAATATCGATGGAATTAGGTCTCTATATCAATTGATGATTTATAATAAATTTATTTAATTATTTTATTCTGTTTTATTCCCATTATAATGTTTTCACAAATTCCCACCCCAAAAAATATTATATCACACCTAATTTAAAACCCTTGTTTTGAACTTTGCGGTTCCCCCATATTCTGGATTTAGGACCCCTTTTAAATATTTTTTAAATTATTTATGTGAACAGTGTGGGGTTGATATTTAATATATTTCAAATATTTCAAAATATTTATTCATGGAACTTGGCCATAGAATCGCAATCCATCATAGTGTTTATTCTAAAAAATAATCTATAAATTATCAAAATAGAGAAAATTTAAAATTTGATTCATTACAGTTAATGGGATAATAATTTGAACTACCTAAAGAAGAAATCAAGTGACTATAGTATAAAATGAATTAATTTTTTCAAGTGAAAATTCAATGAAACTGTGTTAGGTCATTGTGATCAAATGTAAACATACTTTAACTAAAGAGAAGTATCCTTGTCTAAAATATGTAGTGAGGTATTTTTAAATCTACAATAATTATATTTTGGATAATTATTTGAATATTCAATACATTTAATACTATAATTATTTTCCTCAATGGATACTTTGATATGGAGTTCTATTTCATAAGAATAACCTTCTCTGAAAGAATGTGTTACAGTAGAGAATACTATAATTAATAATAGAGTTGGACATACATAGGTGCTTAAGACATAGTCGAAGACATAAGACTCACTATGAATATTACATGACACTCTTTTTTACTAGACTATCTATGAAAACTCAGGTGAGCCTTTTCAATGAAAAATACATGGATTGCATAACAAAAAAATATGGTCATGTTGAGTTGCATAAAATATTCTAACAATCTTTCCCTTGTCCTTTATATTATATCTTACATTGTGGGTTGTGTTTATTTAAATATATTTATCCTTCAACACATACTAATGTATTGTATTGGATAATTCCAAACACATTCTCTCTAATATTTTTATATTTAATATCCTTTGTAGAACTATGGAAGAGGCTAGTTATAGCCTGGATTTCTGGAGAGCATTTATTTTATGTAAAACACAATTTGGGTTATGGAATAATTTTTTTATGTAACTGCTTGTTAGTGGGTGACTTAAAAGTATATAGGCTTATGGATAAACATGAGGCAAAACCACTTATATTTATTCCACTATTTGATTTCTTGTTTTTTACTCTATTTTAAAACAAACAAGTGCCTATTTTTATATTTTCGAATGAATAATGAAATAATATATTCATCTTTAATTTTTTTATATGTAAAATTTTTTATACAATAAAATATATTTCAAAAGATAAAGAGGTTCTAAAAACTTTTCTAAATGTGGTTTTATAGAAAATTTGAAGACTTTTTCTAAAATAAAATTAAATACTTCTACTATATTAGTTATAATTAATTTTTTATTTAATTTTTTCATTTATTTAAAATAATAAAAAAACTCATTTGGAAACTCAAATCCCCCCTCTTGATCAGTCCACTATAAAAATTATTTGGTATCATATAAGGTCCAATTAATTTTATACATGATATAATTTTTACAAGAGATAAAATTTTTATGTTATTTATAAATTTCTATCATTTTAGACAAAAATAGGAGAGTGGGAACTACCCCTAATCAAAAACTTTATTTTAATGGAACAAATTATTCTTAGTGTGAAATAAAAATTAAATTCAATATATAAATAATGGGATTTGATATTGGGAATGTAATCGAGGAATATTTTGAAAAAAATAGAGTGAATATAACTAACTGGTGAAAGAAAAGTATGTACGCTTATGACTGTAACTATAAATTCATGGATTTATTATTTTTTCTTTAATGGATGATGAGTTTAGTATAATTTAATATTGCTATACTATATTTGAAATTCTGGATACAAATGTTATATGTCAAAAAGGAACATTCGATGTTAAAGAAATGAATCTGAATACTTATACCACAAAATATCATTCTTTTAAGAAAAATATTAATATAACAATTTATGATATGTATATCATGTTTAATGAGAATGTGAACATGATTCATGCACCAGGGAAGAAAATAAAAGTTAAATATAAAGTGATTTAATTTCTACAATGTTTACATAATAGGGGTACATGAACCTCCTTTTCCATTAGAGAATATTACAACATAATTAAACATCTTGTAAAAGATATTATTGAGAAATTTATAATGTAAAATGAGGATCTAGATGTGAATAAATAGGAAGAAGATGAAAAAAACAGAAATTAATTTGATTTCAAGACTATTAAGTCAAATATAAATGAAAAAATCAAATATGATAGTTCATTTCAGGATGAATAATCTTCAGACAGTGATGAGGATGTGTCTCAGACTTCTATTATATTTAAAAAGTCCTAAATTGAGAATAAATTAATCAGAAAAGAAAATTTATCTAGAAAGTATGAGAAAAGAGAGATCTATAAAATGAAGAATCAATCTAGTAATGTAACCTTTTATTAATGAAAAATTAATGTACACATAAAAGTTTAGTTTCATGAATTGAAATAAAAAAATATAAGGATAAAGGTAAAAGGTTAATTAATACTATAAAATAAAACTATAGTGCCTATGTGGAAATACCACGTCACTCTATCATTAGTAGAGAATATAATAATGATAAAGATAACATGTTTTTTAAGAAAAAATCTGATGTATCAAATACTATTCCTAAACCTCATATTCATATATAAAATATTTATGAAAACTAAAATAATGGTCAAAAATGGGAAATTAATATTTCATAAAACACTGTAATATTTTTGAATAAAAATATATTGAAATTACAGATATGTTTTCAATTCTAAAGAAGCCACATGCCTTATCAGATCATTTTAAATTATTGTTTACAATCGAAAAACGAAAAAAATTATCAATTGTTATAAGATAATAATTCACTTAATGTGTCCTATGAGAAACTAAAAAGGAGTATGGAGAGTTTTACAAACCATATAGAAACATTGAACTGGATTCTTAGTTAACAAACCTCACCCAATTAAAAAATTGAGATTGGCTACAGAATAGATTAGAGGAAAAAAATATAATAATGATTTTTTTCTAGTAAATGATCTACCAACTCTTTATATAGTTCATATTCATATGTACTTAATAAATTTTTCATTTAAAAAATTCAAAATATATTTATGGTATATAATTTAAACAACCTTTCATTCCCAAATTTTTCATTAATAACATTTTTAAAACCTCGAAAAGTATGGGTAAAAAAATCATCTCTTATCAATATGTGTCTAAGAAACCTACATGAAGAGTACCAATAAAAACTAACTATGTCTATATAATTTATTTTATAGTCACACGGCTTAAGAATACTGAATATTTAAAAGTATTATCATGTTTGATGGTGGAAATGTCATTTTTTGTGACAATTCTTAATGTTAAACAATTAGACTCGATCAAATCAATAATTCCAATACTCTTTTGATTTATAAAGTGTTAATTGTATATAGGTTATAACATTACCTTCTTAACATCATACTATTATTTAATTATGGTCACCAAGTCAAATTTGAAATAAAATCATGTAAAATGTATTATTCCTTAGCATGATTTAGTTTTTACAACCACATGTGATTAAAATGTTTATGCTGTTGATTTAGATTAATTATATTCCTAAAATATTCGTTTTAAGGAATTTCATGATGTGTCATGGATATTGAATAGGAGACTAGGCCTTTCCAACCTTAACTAACTTAGAAGTTAACTAGTAAATTATTAGTTAAGGATCTTCTAAAACTAGAATTCAAAAAATACAACGTTTGTAACCCTTGTCAAAAAGGGAGGTAGTATGAGATATTTTTCATAAGAAAAGAATTTTCAAATTCATAACCCCTAGAGTTTATTCCAATATAATTTTAAGACCTAGTAGAGTTTTTAGACAAAATGGTAATCATTATGCCTATTTTCTAGTAGATGAATGTTTTAGATACAAATTTTCATTCTTTCTAATTCACAATAGTTAATGTTGTTCTTTATTTTGCAATGATGAAAAATTTGTAGAAAATATTTATTGACATAGTATTAAGACCATAGGAAGTGATAATGTCCAAGGGTTTGAGAATCAAGACATTGAATCTTTATACTCATGACATCGAATTTAATTATGTTGTAGAAAGAAGGAATGAAACTATAACACCCCATTATTTCATAGTATGTTATTTTTTTCAAAGTAATGCAATAACTTTCACGACACGCAACACTGAGTTTAAGCACATCACGACTTACCAAACGAGCCATTCAAAAGCGGCTGTGAATAGTATTAACTGAATATGGAACATTATATAATCCTTATAATTTTATAATCCATATTATGAGTTTATTAGACATAATTTAAGGAAAAATTCATTTTTTTAAGATAAATGATATATTTTTCAAAAAATGAAATTTTGCCGCCTTTTAATGGAGAACCCTTTTTAAATCTAATATTTGAAACTTTTATATATTAATTTTGACAAAATAAACTTCTTCTTTAGAATCGGGACATAAGAATTGAGTTTCAATAAATTTTTGGTTTTTTCTGATAATTTTCATATTTGGGTGAATAGTGACAAATAATATATTTTAAATGAAAACAAAATTTTTTAATCGAAATAATTTATAGTTTTGAATTATACATTTTAATGTTTTGGAAGTATAATTAGATTAAATTTTTACCCTTTAATCCAATTTTGGTCATTGGAATTAATTTCACAATGAAATTATACATAAACAAGTGTCAATCTTTTGATAGTTATTGTTTCTTAAAAACATGCTATTTATTTTGAAAACGATAATTAATTTTAAATTAATAAATTCAACTTCTATGTTTTAAATTTTGTAAAATAATCTGCATTTTTGGATTCGAAATATCGAAATTAGCCTAGGGTTAATTTTTGGTATTTTTATGAAAACGCTCAATTTTTTCTGAATAGTGAAAAAACACTAAGTTATCGTTTAAAACCAAATTTTATGTTAAAATAATATTTTATTTTATTTAAATTTATTTTATTTCAAAATAGATACATAATATATATATAAGTTCAATGTAATTCTTTGGAGTAAATTTATAATAATTTTGGATATATAAAATTTTTTATAGATCTTTTCACCGTCTTTTACCCACCTCCTAGGAGAATTTGTAAATTCACATAAAACATAATTTCACCACTTCTATGAGTTGAATTTTGAAAATCCGAGAGACATGGTTAATATCAAGGAGTATAATTTGGTTCAATAAGATAAAAATAATTATTGGTAAATATTAATCTTTTTCTTTTTTTTACCATGGTTAAAAGTAAATAGGGTAATTAAGGGTATAAATGATATTATTATTACCCTAGAACATATCCTAATTCTATTGGATAAGTTTAATTCGACCAATAATATCCTTAGGAATAAAATATGACCCTTTAGGTCCACTTGGACTAGATTAAGACATTTATTATTATTTAATTTAAAGAAGAGTTAAAAGAGTTAAAATCATAGTTTAGTAACTAAACCATTTTTAATATAGGGTTATACATGAGATAAATTATACTATAAAGATTTTTTAGAAAGATAAAAATATTTACTACATAATGGTATTTTATTTACAATTTTTATAGATTAGATAATTAAATTTATTAATGACACAATGAGGATGTAGTAATTACCTTATTAATAAAAGAATCAAATAAATAGTATTATAAATATTAAAATAAATATAATTTCAACGTTTTTATGAAATCCAAGAATTTTCAAGGTGACTATGACATGTTAGGTATGATTAAATGTATCTTCTTTGATTTAATCAAGTTGTGATGACTTTCAAAAAAACAAAATACCAAATAGTGTTAAAATTTACATTAATTAATATTTAAAACAAATACTATATTATTGGTAGATATAATATTCTTAAAAAGGTAAGGTTCAGAAAAAGGGATTGAATAATATTATATATGTCATTAATGACCCACTTGAGGTTCTATTGGAAGTTTAGAGTATGTTTATTAACCATATATAGTAAGAATACAAGAAGATACAGAAAACGTTAAACTATTTAACTAAGATTTAAATCTAAATGATAAGGTTAACATGTTAACCTAATCATTTCTAAAACCTATTGGTTGAGAGGATTTAGACTCATAAACACCTAAGGATCTAAATGAATTTATTTGGAACCATTATAAACTGAATATGATTGTATAATAAATTAATACTTTAATCTTTTCCTAAAGTGACCCTCATCCCTCTTATAAAAGGCCACCTCCCCTTCTCTCAAAATCACACCTCCAAAGCCATTTTGGCTCGGCCAACCCCTGCCCAAATATCCTCCAAACATACCTCACTTAAACATAGTGGCCTTATTTTGATCAGAAATCCAACCTAAGGATCTCTTTTGACAAATCAAAGTGAAGAACCCGAAGAAGAGGAGGTTAAACGTACCCTTGACTAAAGGAAAGTGGAAGGTAATGGGTTTTTATGTCACTCCTTATTCCCATGAGATTCATGCCATATTGCCACTATTAACTTTTGTGTGGTTTATGTACTAACAATAATTTTATTCTTCGTGTAATACACTATAATTTATGTGTATTTACATATTCATTGTATGATACCTCTTTCAGGGGGTGTATGTTTCGTAAGTTACCAAATTGGTAAGGGTTTAATTCCTCAATCTCATTATTTTCCAAGATTGTTTATGTATAAGTATTTACTAGGAAATTTTTATCATCCATGTCCATTTTTCATAAAAATGATTTCAAAATGAATATTTTAAGGATTTGTGAAAGGTACTCTTTATCAAAAGCAGAATTTTAAATGGTTTAAAGATTTATCTTTCTAAATAATTTTAATTAATGTCCTTGTTTTTAAAATTATTTTAAGGATTTATTTATATAGAAATTAATGTTTTGAAATGATAATTATTTTCAAAAGTTTCAATGGGTTATGGGACAATTTGATTCAAAAATCTATTTTAAATTACTTCCTTTATAAATGTGTGACTTTAAAATGATTTTACAAAAAGGATATTTATTAAAAATGTTTTACTCATCATTTTCAACTATGTCTTCATCTTTTAATGGATATTATTATTAATTGAGGTTGATTTATTATAATACAATCTTCCATGTTGTATTGAATGAGTTATGATATGTTTGACTGTGGATGTTCTATATTTATACCATTCATTGTTTATGGTTAATGTAATTCCATTTTGTATGCAAGTTTTAAAATGAATGTTTATGTTATGTTTCACCTTTTTCATATGAGGAATGTAGTGGGATTAGTAAGTGAAGGGTAGAGCCCGCTACAGCTCCTCGATGCATCGGTAGGTCTCATGAGACAAAATAGTGTTTTGGCACAAGGCCTTGACAAAAATGTTGTTTTCAGTCTTGGCACGAGGCCTTGACTATGGGGTAATGATGTCCAACAATAGGCATTCCCTCATTATGAAATTAGTTATTACATGTGATTATTAAACTAGTAGAATATCAATGTGCATGTTTTTATGGTAATGCTTAATTTATTTTTTCCATATTATGTTCAAGTTTATGTTTAAAAAGGCTATTGTTTTTATCACACATCTTGCCTTAAAATTTTATAGCTTCCTCTATATTATTTACACTTACTGAGCATCTGATCTCACCCCTTTCTTATGTTTTATTTTCCCACGATTCTAGGAAGTGAATTATGATTAATATGTAGGGTTAATCTTGGGGATTAACGGCGTTCTCAAAGGATCATTTATGTTGTGTTTTATTTTATAATGTGTAATGTAATGTTCATGTATGTAATCTATTTTCCAAGACTGCTAAACTGATCGGTCTTTTGGGACTTGATTCCTTTTAATCATGCCAATTTATTAAAATAACTCACCGACTCTGGGTAACTGGGTTTGGGGCGTTACAGTTGGTATTAGAGAAAGTTTAGTAATAACCATGGAAGCTAGATTTAGATAAACTCTGATTAGAGAACAAAGTCCTAAGATAGACTTTTAGGATTAGTATAGAAGGACTTCCTAGAATTTTGGTAATGTAGAGATATTTTGAGTATTCTAAGAAAATACATCCCAATATGGATACGAGCAGGTTGAGGCGGCTCAAGTAGAGATGTACTCAGGGGTAAAACCCAAAAACACAGCTTTGATATTGACTCGAACCGGAACTGGTGCACGACAATGGGCCTTGCTGTACTCTTGGTTATGACACTCTCGAGGGATATGCTTATGATAATTCTCATTTTCTTTACAAACCAATATGAAGTGTTTATGAGTATATACCTCCTCAAAGAAAACATTTTTGTGATTATTGATTATATCCATAATCTGTTCAATTTACATTAGGTATTTTATATGTTTGGAATTACGAATTGTGATTCATAAACTAACCTAGTGTATGCCATTGTTTAGAAATGGCACCTAGTAGAAGGAATGAGAACTCCAGAAATACATATGATCCAAAGAGCAAGAAGGGTCATATAATTCATGGTATTAAGACAACATTTATAAATGAAATAGTCTCCTATGTATTATCATCATATAAATAAATAATATCATGTGTTAATAAGATCAGTAAAGAATTCTCTTAATCCTATGGCTTTGAAGGGAAGCCAGAAAAGAAAATGATGGTAGAAAGAAAGATGGATAAAGGGGATAAGGGAAAGAATAATTTTCCAATATGTGATAAAAATGGAATTAATCATCTTGGTAAATTCTTGAATAGAATGAGATTTTGTTATAAGTGTAGAGAAAAAAGACACAAAGTACGTGATTTCATGGGTGACAAAAAAATTCAAATGTACAATGCTTCATCTGCATAGTGTTGGGACACTACACAAATCAATGTATCAGTCATCAGAGTATACCTTAAATGATAATATCAGATAATACTCAAGTTATGTTACGACCTCATGTGAAGAGGAATGACTAGTGTTATTATGTTGTTAATATAGAATTATTTCATTTCATTGTTGTATCAACAATATACTGGTTATATTAATTATGGAGATAAATAAGGATTGTACTGCAGAACTAGTTTACTTAGGATTTGAGATTATATGGTTCTAATAAAAGTGACTTAATAGTATGCTACATTTTTTGGAAAATAAATAGTTGAAAGAAAGGTAATCCTTAATATGATCATGATAATGAGGTAGTGATTTTGGGATAAGATATGGTTGATTTTGGTAATTCAGGATGTTTCCGTGTTCTAAAAGAATACACGATGAAGGCGTTCACATGTTATTACCTAGAAAAACGGATACTAATTATGTTTAACTTCCTTATAAACTTTATACTGAGAGTTTGGATATAAGTATTTTGGATAATTCTAAAGGTTGGAATGGATAATGATTAAAAATGGATACTATTGTTATGGTTATTTTTGGATTCCCATAAAAAGGACAACCTGGAGGTTGGGCGGCAACCCGTCACGTCCGATAAGGCCACGAGACTTGAACCCGCAATCGAAGGGAGGCAAGGGTGTATCACCTATCACTGACTCACATGATTCCCTGGATTGAATAATGTTGTTTTTTAAAGGTTCTGATATGTGAATTATAAATTCATTATTTTTGGAACCCTATATGATTATCATAAATAGCATATATATATATTTTAAATCTTTTAGAGTGAAAGATGAGTTTGTGGTAGGAATTATTAGAAGGATGAAACTCTACTGGTAATGTATATATATATATATTCCCTATTATTTTATGGATAAATTAATTATTATATTTTAGGGAAGGGATCTCAAAACCAAAAATGTGTTATCCTAATACCATATGTTTTGTTGAATCGATGGTATTTTAAATCATCATAGATTGGTGGCTTTGAGGCCCAAAAATCTTACAATTGTTTGTGATTGATAACTTCAATCACTCCCTATAAATATTTACGTTTTTACTCTAATTATGTGTCTCTAATTTCCACCAATTTTCTCTTAATCGAGATCATAATTTGGTGGTTACTTTTTCATTCCCCTTTTCCCTCTTATTAAGAATAAATTATATTATCCCAATTTTCGATGTGGGTTTTCCCACAAAGGTATTTTAAATTTTCAACCTTTTATTTTCAACCAGAAATTTCAAATTGTGAGGACGCAATTTAATGATGGTGGGAAGAATGTAACACCCCAAGATTTCATAGTATGTTATTTTTTTCAAAGTAATGCAATAACGTGCACAACACGCAACACTGTGTTCAAGCGCATCACAACTTACCAGACTAGCCGTTCAAGAGCAGTTGTGAATAGTATTAACTCAATATTGAACATTATATAATCCTTATAATTTTAGAATCTATATAATGAGTTTCTTAGACATAATTTTAGAACAAAATCATTTTTTTCAGATAAAAGAATTATTTTTCAAAAAATTCAATTTTACCGCCTTTCAATGGAGAACCCTTTTTAAATCCAACATTTTAAACATTTATATATTCATTTTCAGAAAATAATCTTCTTCTTTATAATTGGTATATAAGAATTTAGTTTTAATAAAATTTTGGTGTTTTTCTGATAACTTTCATATTTGGGTGAATAGTGAAAAATAATATATTTTAACTGAAAACAAATTTTTTAATCAAAATAATTTATAGTGTTGAATTATACATTATAATGTTTTGGAAGTATAATTAGAATATATTTTTACCCTTTAATAAAATGTTGGTCATTGGAATTAATTTCACATTGAAATTATACATAAACAAGTGTCAATCTTTTGATTGTTTTTATTTCATAAAAACATGCTATTTGTTTTCACCATGAGTATTAATTTGAAATTAATAATTGCAATGTCTATGTTTTGAATTTGGTAAAATAGACTTCTTTTTTGGATTTGGAATATTTAAATTAGCCTCAGGTGAATTTTTGGTATTTTTCTAAAAATGCCCAATTTTTGATGAATAGCGAAAAAACACTGAGTTATCGTTTAAAACTGAATTTATATTTAAATATTTTTTTCTTTAATTTAAATTTATTTTATGTCAAAATATATACATAATATCTATATAATTTCAATGTAATTAATTGGTGTCAATTTATAATAACTTTAGATATATTAAAAGTTTTATAGAACTTTTCACCGTCTTTTACCCACCTCCTAGGAGAATTTGTAAATTCACATAAAACATAATTTCACCACTTCTTTGAGTTGAATTTAAAAACTCTGAGAGATATGGTTAATATCAAGGAGTAAAATTTGGTTCAATAAGATAAAAATTATTTTTGGTAAATAGTAACTTTTTTCTTTTATTTACCACGGTTAAAAGTAAATAGGGTAATTAAGGGTAAAAATGACATTATTATTACACTAACACATGTCCTAATTCTATTGGATAAGTTTAATTAGACCAAACAAAACCTTAAGAATTAAATATGACCCTTTAGGTCTAGATGGACTAGATTAAGACATTTATTATTGTTTAATTTAAAGAAGAGTAAAAAGAGTTAAAATCAAAGTTTAATAACTAAACCATTTTTAATATATGGTTATACATAAGAAAAATTCGACTATAAATATTAATTAGAAATATATAATGACTTCTTACATAATTTTATTTTATTTATAATTTTTAGAGATTAAATAAATAAATTTATTAATGATAGAATGATGATGCAATAATTACCTTTTTAATGAAAGAATTAAATAAATAGTATGATAAATATTAAAATAAATATAATTTCAATGTTTTTTAGACATAGTCTAATTTTATAGGCGACTATGAAATGTTAGGGCTGATGAAATGTATCTTCTTCTAAGTAATATAGTTTTGATGACTTTCACAAAAAAAAATACCAAATAGTGTCAAAATATACATTAATTAATATTTAAAATAAATACTTTATTATTGGTAGATATAATATTCTAAAAAATGTATGGTTAGGACAAAGGGATTAAATAATATTATATATGTCATCAATGATCCACTTTAGGTTCTCTCAGAAGTTTATAATTGGTTTATTAACCATATATAGTAAGAATACAAGAAGACACAGTAAACGTTAAACTATTTAACTCAGAGTTAAATCTAAATGATAAGGTTAAAATGGTAACCTAAACATGTCTATAACCAATTGGTTGAGAGGATTTCGACCCATAACCACATGAGGATCTAAATAAATTCATTTTTAACCATTATAAACTAAATATGATTGTATAATAAATTAATACTTTAATCTTTTCCTAAAGTGACCCTCACCCCTCTCATAAAAGGGAACTTCCATTCTCTCAAAATCTCACCTCCAAATACATCTGGCTCGGCCAACCCCTTCCAAAATATCCTCCCAACTTCCCTCACCTAAAACTCGAGGCCTTAGTTTGATCATAAATCCAACCTAAGGAGCCGTTTTGATCAAATGAAAAGGAAGAACCTGAAGAAGACGAGGTTAAACGTACCCTCGACTAAAGGAAAGTGCAAGGTAATAGGTTTTTATCTCACTCCTTATTTCCGTGAGATTCGTGCCATATTTCCACTATTACCTTTTGTGTGGTGTATGTACTACCCATAATTTTATTCTTTGTGTAATACACTTTAATTTATTTGTATTTACATATTCATTGTATGATACCTCTTTCATGGGGTGTATGTTTCGTAAGTTACCAAATTGGTAAGGGTTTAATTACTCAATCTCATTATTATCCGAGATTGTTTATGTGTAAGTATTTACTGGGTAATTTTTATCATCCATATCCATTTTTCATTAAAATTATTTTAAAATGAATATTTAAAGGATTTGTGAATGGTACACTTTATCAAAATCAGAATTTTAAATGTTTTAAAGATTTATCTTTCTAAATTTTTTTAATTAATATCCATGTTTTTAAAATAATTTTAAGGATTTATTTACATGGAAAAGAATGTTTTGAAATGATAATTAATTACAAAAGGTTCAATGTGGTATGGTACACTTTGATTGAAAAATATATTTTAAATTACATCCTTTTTGAATGTGTGAATTTTAGATGATTTTACAAAAAGGATATTTCTCTCAAAATGTTTTACTCATCATTTTCAACTATGTCTGCATTCTTTACTGGATAATATTTTTGATTGAGGATGATTTATTATAATACAATATTCCATGTTGTATTGAATGAGTTATGATAAGTTTGACTGTGAATGTTCTATTTTTATACCATTCATGGTTTATGGTTAATGTAATGACATTTCATATGATAGTTTTAATACAAATGTTTATGTTATGTTTCATCTTTTTCATATGAGGAATGCAGTGGACATAGTAAGTGACGAGTGGAGCCTGCTATATCTCCTAGATGCATAGGTAGGTCTCGTGAGACAAACTAGTGTCTTGGCACAAGGCCTTGACAAAAAGTTTATTTGTAGTCATGGCACGAGGCCTTGACTATGTGGTAATGATGTCAGGCGTTATGCATTCCCTCATTATGAAATCAGTTATTACATGTGATTATTAGACTAGTATAATATCAATGTACATGTTTATATGGTAAGGTCTGATTTATTTTTTCCATATTATGTTCATGTTTATGTTTAAAAAGGCTATTGTTTTTATCACACATCATTCCTTAATAGTTTATAGCTTCCGCTAAATTATTTACCCTTACTGAGCATATGAGATCACCCATTTCTTATGTTTTATTTTCCCAGGATTTGAGGAAGTGTATTATGATTGATAATAAGGGTTAAGCTTGGGGATTATTGTTGTTCTCAAAGTATCATTTATGTTTTGTTTTATTTTCTAATGTTTAATGTAACGTTCATGTATGTAATCTATTTTCCAAGACTGATAAACTAATCAGTCTTTCGGGACCTGATTCCTTGTAATCATGCCAATTTATTAAAATAATGCACCGACTCTAGGTAACTGGAGTTAGTGCGTTACATAAACCCTTCAAGATACATTCTAGACTGTATAATGAGTGTGATATGCCTATTTATTTTTGGGTAGATGATATGAATTAAAATTTTAATTTTATTAATATGGTTTTCATTATTCCACATTTAATGAAAATCCCATATGAGTTATATAATTAAAGAAATACAAATTTTAATTACTTTAGTGTTTTTGGAGGAAAGGAATTTATTCTAAACATAAATGAAAATTTGGATATGTTTTCATTAAAAATTTATGAAGGAATATTTATTGGTTATTCAAGCGCCAGTAAATCGTAAAAATTATTCAATAAAAACTAAAATTGTTGAAGAACCTATACATGTATTTTTTTAGGACGTACATCCACACGAGCTTATGAAATCATTATAAAACCATGTGGATGATCTTTAAAATTTGAATATCAATATCATAATAAATCTATATGATAGTTATATAATTGTTTTTATAAAAATATCACCCAGTTTTGAGAAATAATTTGATCCTAAACCTTAAGAAGATGAAGTACCAAATAATTATATCCCGAGAACCATTAGAACACATAAAGACCATCCATTAGAAATTTCTGTTCAAAATCAAGATATAGGAACATAAATTAAAGATTCTATTTATAATAAAGTTGAAAATAAATCATTATTTTTTATATATGGATCCTAAAAACTCCATTAATGTAATAGATTTTGAATTATGGGTTATCTCTATAAATGAAAATTGAACTCATTTGAAGGAAACAAAATCTGTAAACTAGAATAAAGACCTTAGTACATCCTGAACATTGTCACTAAGTGTGTATTTAGAAATAAGGCTGAAAATTTGGGAACTGTAATCATATATAAAGAAAGACTAGTTTCCCACAAACACAGTCAAGAGGAATGTATTGAGTATAAAGAAAACCTCTTCACCGGTAAAAAGACATGAAACCATTATATTATTTCATGCCTCTGCATCACATTTGAAATTAATATTATATCAAATAAATGTCAAGAGTTACTTTTCAAATAGATATATAATTGAGGATGTTATTTTATAAAAAACCAGGAATTTTAAAACCTCATTTTCAATATTGAGTTTTTAAAGTAACCAAATATTAGTATGGTTTTAAAAAATATCCTATATCAGGGTATGATATGATAATATAATTTTTAATTTCCAATGGTTTATCAAAATTTTTATTTGATCTTCTGTTATTAATTAAAATAATATCCCATGATGTCTTAGTAGATAAAATACATGTTGATTAATTATTGGATTTTACAACATCACTTTACATATTTAATTTATGAAATTTATCACAAATACATTTGAAATGAGTATAATGTGAGATATAAAGTTCTATTTTGATTTTTATATTTTTTAAAATAAATAATGAATAACTTTAATGAAAATAATCTATACTAATGGTATTTAAAAATATTTTGGTATGGATAAAACTAAATGTAATAATACACCCATGATCACAAGACGTTTGTTGTACCATGATAAAACATAGAAAATAGTATGTAAAATCATCTACAATGGAATGATTGAATGTTTACTATACATAATTACTACCCAACTAGATATTATGTTTAGGGTTTGAGTATGTGCACATTTTCTTAATAGTGCATAATATTTATTTTTTAAAAAGTTATTTTAAAATACTTAAAAATTAGATAAAATTTAGTATTAGTATATTATAGAGGACATTAATTTGGTTTATTAAGTTATTTAGAGGTTGATTTTTTGCAGTGTTATGTGACTAAAAAATGATCCTCTAGGACCTTTCCAAATTTGGGTAAGTCTCTTGTTTTTTGGTGTAATAAATGAATAAATAAATTTCATTATTGACTACTAAAGCTGAGTATATATATTTAGTCCTTTATTGTTCACATATTATAGGGAATAAGCATGTGTTACTAGTCTATAAATATTAACATTGATATGTCCATATATATTAGGATAATAAAAAGAAATAAATAATTCTGAGAATTTTATATCTCACTTATGGATAAAAAATACTGATATAAGACATCAATTTTAAAGAGTTCATTTCCAAATGGTTGAAATTACTCTCAAATTCATTGGCACTGAATATTATAGTAAGAATATATTTACAAATGTATTTAATATTGAAAGAATAAATATTATCATTCATGGGTTAAGTATGATCATATATTCCAAAGTCTTGAAGTACTATTTTATAATTTTTATTTATTTGAAATTTTTTATAGGATATGAATTTCATAGATTTTTTATTAAGTAACTATGAACATTTAGTTCACACTACCAGTTATGTGACTTTTATTTTTTGTTTATACGGTATGTTATATAACCATGTCCACTTGGTCATGTGGTCACTATACCAACCACAAACATTTTACAACATAGACACTATACCCTCCATGAAATTTTATTAATACAATCACTATAATTACCATGACTGGATTATTTTTTAGTTAGTATACATACCATGAGTCTATGGTCAATAGAATTGTCCTTCCTTAGTTTCCATAATCTCACATTTATTATGCCTACTATATCTATTTTTTTATTTTTATATATAACTATTGTAGTGTTATTTTTATAAACTATTTTATCATTTTATATCCCTAAATGAGTGAAATAAATTTTGGAATTGAAATTTTAATCGATCAGTATATTTTTTCAAAAAAATTATCTTCATTTCAAATGCTCAGCTTCTCTTAAAACCTTCTCTCTCAAAACACACTTATCTCAAACCTATATCTTGAACATAAAAAATCTAAAAATCAAATCGATGCCTGAATATTTTGAGGTTGAAACGATATTTTGATGCAACACCTCTTAAAATGGAGCCTCATGCAACACAATTAATGATGTAAAAAAATAATCTTTAGTGATGTAGTGAAATAAAGAAACCCACATTGGGTAAATCGATCCATTGTTCCTGAAAAAGATGTTGATTCTTCATGGTTAGAGTCAAGAGAACCATTATTATGGAAAATGATTTAGAATCAATGCTATGTAGATTGGTTTAAGGAAAATGGTAAATAATTCAATATATGGTTAGTTAAATACTTTTATTCCCATATGAAATTTATCACTAGATATAATATAAACCCTATTAGGTCTATAGTGAATGGATAAGAATAAGAGTTTTCTTAAAAAATCACTACTTAGGTGTACCTAATTATTTTGAGTATAAATCCCATCATGGTTCCAATCTACTAAACCATTACCACATTTATTTCTAAAATCCCCACTAAGAACTAATTGCGAAGGGAAAACCTAGGATACCAAAAATAGGAGATCTTATTTGGGAGTGTTTTCTACTAGAAACATTCACCCAATATTTGATCTATACATAGAAAAGGGACATTAGTGTCATGAGGCACCAATATTATTTTTCCTCTTATAGATGATGAAAGTGTTTCGGATCAATTTTATAAGGTATGTGATGAGGCATTTAAATGAGATGCGCAATCCCACATTGATGTTTAATTATCTTTTATGTGTGAAGATTATATCATCACTATTTAATTGTAAATATTTAATTATTAAGGGGTGATAACTTTCTCAAATGGTTTATGGTTAACTATGAACATTTATAATGAAAATATGATGAAATTGGAATCCCTAGAAATATAATGGGTGGAATGTTATGATAAGTTATATAAGTAGTTTGATTTTCTATGTATTGATTTAGACCAAGGGATCTAGTGGATGTACGTCCTGAGAAAGATCACGTTGTCTAATATTATTCTAATGATGTTTTTTGATGTTGTTCATGTGGAAAAAAATGATGTTAAATAAGAATAAATAGATATAGTTGATCTTGATATGTAATCTAGTGACACACATTAGTATTAAATGTAATCTAGTTATTCCATGAACTCCGGATCTCCTAGTTATCATGCACCCTGAAATTATCATGAATATCAGTTATAATATGTGTACCTTGTTGATACTAAAGTTAATATTAATGTTTTGGTGGATGAACCTAAAGAAGATGACTCTGATGAGTCATTAGAGGATTAAGATAATTTTTATAAGTCTCTTGTGATAGGTTTTACTCCTAGAAAAAGTATATAAAATACACCTTTTAAGGGGGAGAAATTCATAGGATTATTTGTGTTTGGAAGATAATATTATGAATCATTATATGATGATGATAATTGGGCCAGTCCACTACATGATAGTGGTACTTCCATCACCTCTTCAAAAAGAGATTTGGAATGATATTTGAATATTGAGATAGATTCTCAGAATTTACACGAGTTATCTATTCTTATAACTTGAGTTGACCAACATTGGAAGATATAATTGGTCTTAATCCAAACATTAAATTTGATGAATGATTGAAATTTAAGGAAACACCACCTATTAGATCACTCCATACTATTTTTCATGTGGTTTTTGAGGATATAGTTTATGAGACATAACATAAATCACTAAGATCTAGGTTATTGGCTATTAAGGATGATATTTGGTGGCTAGAATATGAAAAATATCCCTCTATACTTGTTTCTACCCCTTATATTCTTCCACGTCCTGTGTAACCAAAAAAAATTTGGATGAGTTAAAATAAAATATAATGGTGTTGTTTAAATTACTCATTATTGGTTTTCTCCAATAAATAATTCCAATTAGAGAAGGATATATTGCGAGATCTATGATTTTGGTCATTTATCACCTCTATCCCAAATTCCATATTAAACTAGACATTATGGGAAATGATGTTGATGATTTGAAAGCACAAATATGTATTTTTGAGGAATATATTTCTCATATGATGATGAAGATAGACCGGAGCTATGAAATGTTTTTGTTTTAGGATTCTACATCTACTATTCAATCGCTTACTCCTCTCGTACCATCTGCTAATAAAGTGAGAATCCTAAAACTCATAATATATGAGTTAAATTTGTTATTGATTAATTTTGGAAAACAAGGGATATGGTGTTTGATGGATTTTAGACCCAGGCTATAATGACTTTGGTGTTAGTTATAAAGGATTTCATACATGTTAGAAGGGGCTAAGAAACTATCAAAAGATCCATTGGCTTCAATATTCATATCATATTTTCAAATTCAGACCTCAAGGGTCTATTTATATCTTCTGATAATAATTTTATGATGCTTAATTTTACCCAAGAATAAAATTCATTGGTTAAAAATTTGAGGCTTGTTGCTCCCATTCTAAAACATTTCATATAAAATAAAGAGTATTATTTTCATGTAATTGTATATGGGTAAGGATAATTCAAGAATTTTACCATGTTTAACGAGACCTACCTATAAGATACTGACACATCCCACCTATATTCACCTACATTACTTATTACATCAACCCATTCTACTATTATATTTGAAATGTGTTAGATTTAGATATATAATATAATTAGGAACTAGGAAATTATCATTTTAATTTTTGGTCATATTTTTGTAATCCGACATTATAGTTGGGTATTAGTAATTATTTCAATATTTTTTTTATTATTTGTTATATTATAACCTAAATAAACTTCTAGATTATCCCAAATCTGATAGAAATTGATAAATTAATTAATGTGATTTGGGGAACACATTCATTATATGTATTCAATTCAATTCATTTTATATTTTAGGAATTCAAATCATCAAATATGGGTTATTTTTGGATTAGTGTAGAAGATGTATATTTTAATGATATCCCTATCATGTTTATTATGTTTGTTAATAATTTATTTTTTTTATGGTAATCTATTTTTTTCTTTCTAAAATAGTATAATTACATATGCCATGAATATATAATGTCTATCTTATGCTTGAGTAATAAACCTAAAGTGTGATAAATTTCAACTAACTATGTAGGTCATGTGAATATATGTATGTAAATATAATTTTTACTAAAATTTACTACATGTAAAATAAAATTACCACACATCCGATTATCTAATCCTTTCCAGTTCACGAATTTATAACACATTATGTTTATGTGACTACATGTAGTAAAACTGTTGTATGTTGAAATAGAGAAAAACCACTGGAAAAACCAATTTACAGTGTCATAAGTGATTATAAATTATATAAATCATAAATTGAACATGTGTTTATAATTTAGTAACCATAAGAACAAGTCATGAAACTATGATAAGAAAATTACCTACCATATGAAGAAAAGAATCCACCACATCAGGTCATGAATCTACCACATAAATTAATGAATATGTTATGTGAAAAAAATGAAGTGAAAATGAAAATAAGTGAACATAACATAAGAAAAAATCAAGTTAACTCAAAAAAGTGAAATTACGCTTCCAAGTGATAGTTCCAAGTCACCGTTCTAAGTAATCATGTGAATTTACCCTAATCCAAATTAAATATACCTTACATGAAAACAAGTGACCATGTATAACTTAAGTAGTAAGGTATTTAAAATATTGAAAAGATATATTTTGTAAAATTAATTCAATATTATGTGAAGTATATATTGTAATGCATTTCCTCTAATAAATATATTTAGAAGGGTTTATCCTTAAGAAGAATATCCTTCTGTGGAAAAATGTTTTTTAATAGAGGTTGGTATCGTGAATAATAGATTTAGAGAATATGTGTGTTCTTAATATATACAAATTCATAGAGTACTAACTATGAACCTTACATGACATCCTGTTTTCCTAGTCTATCTATAAAAACAAGATTAATCCTTTTTAAGTTTAAATATAAGTAATACTAAATAACTGAAGTAGATCAGACTAATCTATGTCAAACATTCTAGGTTTTTTACCCTTGATCATTTTATTCTAGCTTAAATTTCATTTTGTGTTTATTATACTATGTTTATCCGATATAAAAGACACATATTTGTATTAGAGTATACTATATAGTCTCCCTATTACCTTACTAAATTTTATATCCCATGAAAAAACATTGGAAGCAGCTATGCAAATGATGGACTACCATAGTGAATTTGCTTTAAGTAAAATCCAATCTAAGATACAGAATTTTTTATTTGATTGATAAAGTAATTAGAACTGGGTGAGTTCCAACTGAAGAGGACTAGTTCTTGGAATGATACAAAACATATTATATTTATTCTTATATGTGATTTCCTATTTTTTACTATATTATAAAAATGTTCATGTTTTAAAAAATAATAATAGAAATACATAGCTTTTGTAATTAGCTTTAATGTATGTTATATATACAGTGTTTGAAATAAGTAAACCTATTTAAAAATAAAATGAATATTTTAAAATTAATTTTAAATTAGTTTTTATTTATATTTTCTGAATATGTTTTAATAAATAAATTATATGCTTCTAATGTTTCATAAAAATTGAAATGTTTTATGTAAATGGTGGATACAATTTTAAAATATTTTTAACAAAATTTTAATTGGAAACTCCTTTCACCACAACCACACATCATCATTTGTCCACCCCAACCAACACACACATTTAATTAAGAAAATATCTCTCCCATTCCATAAAGAAATCATATTAAATCATTTAAAAATAAATTCATATTAGGTTTTTGGTATCCTCATAATAGATATGCCGGCATGATCCATTCGAGTCAAATAATTATCAAACTTGTGAACAATAATAGGTTGGTAATGTATTATGCAGTCAAAATATTTAATCTATTGTAACAGTAACTTCTATTTCCTATTCATCTCTTCCCACAAGAATATATACTACATGATTGTTTGGTCAATATATATATATCACTCCGTTAACCATATAGATAATTCCTCTATATCATCAATCATTATGGTTGTTCTGGTCCAATTCTCACTATCTTTCCTCTTATAATTATCCACTGATTACAATTTCTTTTGATCACATGTCCCAAAAATCATAATTTTTTAACAAAAATTCAAATATACTTAATTTGTCATATGGTTTCTACTTTCATAGGGTGTTCAAAACAATTACTAAGTTATCATTATGTACTTAAATTATATTGGAGTATATAATAACACTTTATATTAATACTAACAAAACATTATCATGGTTATCTCTAAAAACTCCATTCATTAAATCCATGAAGATAGTTGGATAATTGTTATGTCAAATGGAACCATGATATAATCATAGTGTCTATAACTAATATGAAAGGCTTTCTTATGAACTTATTTACCTTCGGTCCTTAATTAATAGGATCCCAAATGAAGTTCAAACAATGAAAAGTATTGAGTTCCCTGAAATTGATCAAAAATATCATCAATAGAGGGTTTATCATGTTTATTATTAATCATTATCTTGTTTATTTCTCCAAAATAAAGAAAGATTCACATTGATCCATATTTCTTATTAGAAAAATTAATAGGTGTAATCCATGTTGGTACACTTGGCCAAAT
Source organism: Viscum album (assembly GCA_963277665.1). Classification (NCBI taxonomy): domain Eukaryota; kingdom Viridiplantae; phylum Streptophyta; class Magnoliopsida; order Santalales; family Viscaceae; genus Viscum; species Viscum album. Next base: position 959,636,412 of record OY728123.1, read on the forward strand.
GAATCCATTATCAATAGTCTCCTAGATTCACTTCATCTGTTCCAACAAATAAACAAGGGATATTCTAAGAGGGGTATTTGAATTTTTTTTGGAACCATTTATTTGTTCTATTATAAACTCAACTATATCATTTAGAGGAATAATAGAAAACTATTCAGAAAAGGCAAAAAACACAAGGGTTAATAGGAATATCTTTAATGTTGAGTTTTTACACCAACCATTTGAGATAACTACCTAATATGAAAAGAATTAAATTCCCATAAATTGTTAGTAATTTCCATTAAAATATTGTATTCATTATTACACAAAAAAAATTACATTTTCATAAAAAATATGATATGTAACTTTCCATCCTTTTATATTTTTATAATCGCTCTATATATATAGAACCAATGCATACCGAAAATCACATGAAACTAATAAAGAGGTATAATAACAAGACTTTTAGGAATCATAATCCCACAAATATAAGTTCAAGAGGAATCATAGACCTGTGATGTGATTATCATAAAATTAAGAGTTTTTATTATTAATTCGATATATAATCATTGAGTTGGTAATGTGATGACCTTATAAAATTTTTCCAATATAAATTAGTAAGTTAAACCAAAATAAAATAAATCATTAGTGGTTCTAGAATGGATTGTCAGAGTACCATTAATCAGTTTTTTCTCATTATCCAAAACATAAGAAATCATTATTTCCCATTTCTATTTCTCTTTAATCTTAAGATATTTATAACATAAATCATTATCAATATCCCAAAAATTGGATAAGTAGTTAAAATAATTTCCATAATTATTTAATTTGAAATACTAGAGTGTGTGTGGTACATTATGTATATATTTAGCTCTATCATTAGCTAAATTATTCCCATTAAATTGATCATTAGTTGCCTCATGAATTTATTTTCCATATATAATTCATTTATATTTAAACTTATGGAAATATCCTACATGTTTCACTAAAAAAATATTGAATAATGGAAGACTCAAATTCTTCCCTATATGGTTTTTAATTTTAAAATTTCTCTTGAATTTAATATTTACATTCGTATCCAAACTATGATATTGATTGTTGATTACGATCTCTATTTTTACCTTGACATAAAATTTAATTATTCATACATTTATACTATGGTATATTATATATATCTCCCTTAAAGGGCTTGGTTTTAAGACACTAAAGTATCAATCAATCTTAAATTTTGGTTTAATGATAATATTGTATGTATTCCTCACAATTATTTTTAAATATTCCCCATATTTACTAATAGATTGATCATATTTTATACTTAGCTCATGAAATTCTTTCTACATTTTCATATGAAGAACATTAGGGATGTAATTATTTAAAAATAATTTCATAAACTCATCCAACCGCATAGAATAAATTTCTTAATGTTTCTAACTATTTTAAATAATATTCTATGATTAACCTAACTGATATTCCAAGAAATATAAAACCAAAATAACGTTTATAATCTCTAAGCACTATGGAATAGAAAATATCATTTCAATGGTACACATAAAGTACTCAGAAATTATGGATCAATAGACCCACTAAAAATGGACAATGTTGCCTCATGAGGGACGCCATAGTTTGTTTTCCCCTCTTTGATCATTTTGAAGATCATCATGAATCACATGTTTACAAAATTATATATGAATAACAATAATATTTTTTTACACATCACATAAAATTGATTTTCCTATAATGAAAATCATTTCCTTTTCAATTACATTATGCATTAAAATTTTTCCTCATAGTTCCATCCATTTAATAAAATCAAATAGAATAGATTGATTAAAAAAAATAATTTTGAGAAATTATAAAATCATAAAAATTAATTAATAGGTTTTCAAAATCATAAAAACTTCTTTTATATCTACGAAACTTTATGTCTACCAAAATTTATTCATGCTAATTATATCTGCAATTAAATTATAATTGTTTATAAATAAAATGTGAAATACCCCAATAATATCCCCCATGAGTTTTTAACAAGGTGTTAATTCATATTTTCACTCAACACAAACCAATGATGATCATGTTAATAACCAATCCATCCCTTTTATAGTTGTTATATCTTGATGTATCTATATGAAAACTGCAACCACTTTTATTGTATCTAGTGATTAATGTATATTATATGAAAAGAACACATCTTTATTTACCATAAATTAGTATATTCTCATATACTTTGCTTTATGAAAAGGGTTCTTTCAAATTCACTCTATTCCGAATCTCTAAAAATAACTAATCCTTTCTTTAATAAAAACAATGTTCATGTAAACATTTCATACACAATCTTACATCATCCATAAATAATATTTATTAATTCACATAATAATACATTCCCTATAACCATAAAAGGTTAGTGTATTTACAAACTAGATACATAATCATCATATTTCATTAAATAACATCAACACAACGCAAATAAATCCTCTAATATAGTAAAATTCATTGAAATATCCTAGTTAGAACCATCATTCAAAACCTGGGGAAATGAAACATAAAAAAGGGTGAGACCAGATGCTTAACATGGGTAGACATGGTAGATATCGGTCAATAATCATAAGTATTCGTCAAAAAAGTATAATGTATGAGAATATGGGATTTAAAATTTAAAACAATACCCATCAATTTATAGACCATAATAATGGAGAATGAATTTGGTTTTTCATAACCAAATGATCCTAGATGAATAAAGATCATGATTCATGATAATATAACATTGGCATAAGAACATTTCTTAAGAGATTGGAAAAAACTATGGAATAATTATAATTATATAAATCATAATTCAAGGTTATACAAAATGAAATTCATCACATTTTGGGATTCAAATAACAACCCATGTACCCTATTTTGTCTCAGGATAACCTCACATATACCCAATTTCATGTGTATAATATCCTCTTATATACCCTATTTTAGGATTGGGATAACTACATATATTATAATTCCCTAGCCTTAAACGTTACACAATCTTAAATTATGTTAATAATTAACATTGACTATCATTTCAGGTTTAGATATTTTAAGAATTAGTTTATAACTTATACATAACATCTTGAATATTTCAAATAGACACTTCAACTCACTGCCCATTTTATTCATAAAACAAAAACTATTTTAAAATAACTTTACATCGTTTCATGTTTTAGCAACATAAATTTTCCTTGATCCCATCCAAGAATCTATACATATTTATGTCGTGTGAATGTTTTTTCAATACATGGGATGAGCTTAAAAATCTCCATAAGGGATACATAAGGAAACAAAAAATGTTAGTCATTAAATAACATGTAAACCCTGTATATGTTATTATAAAGTAATAATTCTCACCTTTAAGAATTAGTAAAAATACTTCCCTAAATACAATCTCATTTATTTCCTTTTTTTAAACAAAAGATAACCACAATCCCGTAGAGAAAAACATATAACATATAAAGGTAACTTGATACATAAACATAATTATATGTAATAACCATACATTCAACTTCCACACATATCACTAAATGGAATAGCCATATGTCTGACTTACATACCCATTGCATTGGAGGTTATAAAGTAACCACTCATCCTTGGTTTATCACAGAACCTCCCGTCATTTGTTTTATCATGTAACTGCCCATCAAATGTCCAAGTACAATTATATAAGCATAACACATAAAATATTGAAAATATCCCCATTTCACTAATAAAAATTCATTTTCAATGATAAGAAATAATTTAAAGATTTTGAAAATACTCAATCCATTTAAAAACCATTTTCAATACCAAAATGCTGAAATATGGAATAAGGGGTTTCATTTTTCCTTTTAAAAACCTTAAGGCTTATAGAGGAACCCAAATAATGATTACGACAGTGGAGAGGTAATTAAAAATGAATAGATTAAAAACATTCCTTTTTTAGTAAAATTATTCATATAAAAAATATTCCCTTTGAATGAATTTAAAATTTAAAGGGTTTTATTATACATAGTATAAAATAATGAGGTACACATTATCGAAATATGGCTCAATGAATGGAGATTAAAACGAAGTCCCTTACCTTGAATTTGACTAGTCTTGTATGTTCCTTGTTCTTCCGGAATAATAATCCTAAGTTAATTTATACATGATTAATATAATTTTTCATGTTTATAATTACTTTTATATCATTTATTACCATGATTTAACAATTTTTTAATTATTTGTGTTTGTATCAGACATTTTGATGAAGTTCGGAACATGTATCAAAAATGAACTTCTAATAATTACAAATTTTCCATGTGGTCAAAAGTACATTATCTCCAGAATGATATTCATGATATAGATATCATATATATAATATATATACAGTATATATGTATTTTAAATAGTCCAGAGCATTTGGATATAAGAAATGAAATGCACTGTTCATGGAGTTGATAAGCTGTACGTATGCATGAACACAACTTTCATTTATTTTTCATATTTAATGGAATGAAAACTAAATGATAAAAGCTAAATTATAATTCAATTATTATATCATATATAAGTTCATTAACTATATCCTTTATATGTTCCATGTATGGCATGAATGAGTGACATCATTTTGACGGGGTGGTAGTCCACACTTTCTCAAATTGAATTATCATATTTATACAACAGGAAATGTATAAAGGTATGTTTTAAATGAAAATTACCGAAGAATAGAGATAAAATAAATATCATAAATATCATATATAATTACATTTTCATCATAATGGCCACTATAATAGGTGGTAAGAGATTTCTGAACAATTATCTTTTCATGAGGCAGTAGTTTGCCATCCAAAAAAATAGTATGTTCTATACCCATTAGATTGAGGAGTGTGTAAGTGTAGTTTGAATACTTATCCATAAAAAAATTGTTATATTTAACTTACTAGTTTTTTATAAAATAATTTAACAAAGATTTTATAGGGGATTGGACAAGGAAAATAAATGAAAGAATCCTGAGAGAAGATATTAGGTCAAATTGGGTAAAACCTTTTCATTTTAGTTAAAATGACTTCATTAGTTGCCTTATTCTGATATTAAGGCTTCTATGAGAAATATACGGATGTTGGGAGATTGTTTGGAAAATTGTTTTATGATCAAAGTGGCCTTGAGAGGTGTGATTATGGGTTAGAGGTGGCATCCTTTTATTAGTGGGAAGAGGGGAATTTTAGGAATGTTTGAAAAAAAGTTTTTTTATTAATTGATTTTAGAATTATAATAAATCCCAAGTGATATATTTCTAATAAAATATGAGTATGGGTAGAAATATTCTAAGAAAATGTATTTTAGACAAGTTTAGTTCATAAGATTAACCTTATCTTTTAGCTTCAAACCTTAGTAAACTAATTTAGCTTTTACCTTGTGTTCTTGTATATTCATAATATATGGTTATGATAATTACTATAAAATACCAAGAAACCAAAAAATGAATCATTAATGGTATTTTTATCCTAATATATGTAATTTTTATGAATATTAAAATTTTAGGATAATTATATTATTTAATAAAATATTAATTGATTTAAAAACTAATTTATGTTAGTCTTTATACTATTCATACCATGAATTTTTTAAATTCCATAACAACTTGATTATTTTTCACAAAACTAATTAATTAATATATAACAATTTATAATATTATAAAGAATTCTGTTATTGCATAGAATGTTTAAAACGAAATTTATTTTAAAATTTATAATCTCATTTATTTAAATATTTTAATTAATAAGGTAATCACTACATCATCATTGGGTCATAAATAAAATTTTTTATTTGAATATTAAAAAATTATAAATAAAATACCATGATGTTGGAAATATTTTTATCTTTCTAATGACTAATTATAGTATCATATATGACTTATATAACCCCATATAAAAATTGGTTTAGAAAAAGATACATGTTTATGTTATTTTTTGTAACTTTAAATTAAAATCAATTAAATGTAATTTTCACACAAAAGTGGTTCCATGGGGTCGTAATGTAGACCCAAGTTTGACCATGATGAGAAATATCCCATCCAATAGTGTTAGGACATTTTTTAGGGTAATTATAACTATATTGTTAACCCTTATTTACCAGATTTACCCTTTAACTATGGAAAATAAAATATTTACTAAAGTTACTAATCATAATATATAAAAATAAAAGATATATATTTAAAAATTTTGGATCTCCGGATTCCAAATATTGAATCCATTTTTCAAAATTTAAAACATATATGTTTCAAAAATTAATATGAAATTAATTCAGGTTTTCAAAACTGAAACCTTGTTTTTAATAAGTAAACACTACCAAACATTTGACTTGTGTTTATGACCAATTTCAATGTGAAATTAATTCTAATGAGCAAAATTGGATTAAATGATAAAAATATCATATAATTACACATTAAAAATATTTAAATGGATAATATATTTATATAAATAAATTAGATTAAATGACAGTTTTGACATAAAATGTAGTATTATTTACTATTCAATTAAAAATGAACTTTATCAGAAAAATACAAAAAAAATACCCAAAGTAGATTTTTATGTCCCACTTCTAAAAAAGATATTAATTCGTTCAAATTTATCATATAAACATGAAGAAAACTATATTTAAAAGTGGTCATCTTCAAAAGGCGGTAAATCAACAATTTAAAGAATTTTAGAGTATTTCATGCTTAAAATCGAATTAATTCTTATTTTATGCCTCTAAAATTTATTGGATCAATGTAATGACATTTAAAAAACATGTGTAATCATAATTTATTTATTTATTTTGATTACAAGCATTACAATGACTATTCGTTAACAAATATTTAAAATACTGATAATATTATATTATTTTTTGATATAAATCAATGTTGTGTACAACATAAGATTTCAAAGAAACCCAATGTTGCCTGTTGAGTATGCTATCAAACAAAGTTTCATACCTAACTTAAATTAATATCTTATTTATAAATACTAATAGATATGAAAAATTATTTTTTTATAAATTCCTAAGTCATTACATCCTTCAACTCTTTTGGAAATGGTGTCTCCACAAATTTAAAATTGGGCTTATAAATTTTATTGAAAGTCCCACATCGGAAAAAGAGTCAATAAAAATATCACGTTAAAATAAAGATAAGTAAAAATAAAAAATTAGATAACACATACTAGGATTCCATGTAGGAAAACATAGATATGGAAGAGAAACTACCTCTCATAGATTAATAGAGAGTGATAGAGAACTTGATCATGGAATGTTAACCACCACAATACCAGAAATTTGTAGTTGGATAAAAGTCTAATGATAAAAGAAAGCTTATAATTTTTTTTCTACAATATCCTTTTCATAGAGTTGAATAATTTTATAAATAATTCTACTAAGATCATGAGGAAATACACTTACTTTAAAATTAGTGTTTCATCCTGTAATCAAAATTCGACCACAAACTCATTTTTCTCCAAATGATGAGTATTAAAGATGACTTGTTCACATATGATGTGCTAGAATCAACATATAGTGAATCACATAATCCAAAAAAATGAAATATATATTTCACATTCCTTTTGAACTCAACCAATATCAAAATGGATAGTATGAGAGTAGATAATCCCCAAAGAGGATAATACATTATAAAAAGAAATACTACACTTAATCTCAAAAATTTGACAAAAAATACCCAAAGTTCAACAAATATAATTAAATAAATAATTGTCCTTTAAATTATTCAATGTAATCCAATCTTATATTGGAACACAAAACTCATAAATATTTAATCAAATAGTCTCCTATAGTAAATCATAACATTTATATCCAAATAACATTGACTAGTCTGAACGTCTTATACTAAAGTGTAAGTAACCTATTCACATATTCTCTATGATAGATTACTCGTTTCCATAAATAACCGAAATCATCATATGTCCACAATAAAAAAATATATTCTTACAAAATAAAATTTCAACCATTACTCCATAAATGAGATCCCATAGTATTCTATTTTCCTTAATAATATAGTGTTCTCAAAAGAAAGAATGTCTTCAAAAATAACCTTTATCACTTAAACACCAAATAATTTTCCTACACTAAGGATATCCATTTGATGAAACATAATTTCACAAAATAAACTTATTATTAATCAATAAAATCATTTAAATAAAAAATAATAAGCAATACTAACCAAGGACTACACATAGTCCAATGGTAGGCAATAAATCCCAATCGCACTTTGGTTGTGGGTTCGATTCCCACAAAATTGTCTAACGTGATGGGTTTTCACATGGTATGTGCATTGTCCATTTTAAATAACTATATAATTATATAACATTCCCAAAAATGATATAAATTCCTCAAAAATAAACATAACATATTTTAACACCAAATATTATCTCATACATCACATTTTCATCCCAAAAAAGTAATAACCTGTAATTTCCCCAAATTCAAGGATCATATAATCCTAAAAGGTTCTTTATAACTGTATCCAAAAAATAAAAGATAAGTTTTCCTTGATTAAAATTTTCACATATCAATCTTTAGGGTCACACATACCAGAAAAAGTCTTCCAAATCAATCTTATCATTAATAAATTTAAACATATCATCATCTTAAGATCCAACATAAATCTTCAATTCCTAATATGTAAACATCTTAATCATCAGACATTCTTCATGACCCTTTATTCATTTTTTCCATCATATTATTTTATTCCTATTTCCTAGAAACAAAATAATGCATAATGTCCTAAAATTTTAGTAATGTAAAAACATGTGTCAAGAAATAATCCATAACTTCCATAGGCTATTTTCTATTTCCTCATATTCAATTGGAATGGCATTAAGAATTTGTAAACTTATATTTGTATGATCCTGTTGATCCCACTCTTGAACCTTCTTTGTAGGAAATCTATTTGTATAATGACCATGCACACCACATTTAAAACATTCAATTGATCCTTTAGAATGAACTACTTTCCATTTCCATGATTCAACCGGATGATTCCTTTTTTAGGGAAGGTTATTTATTTATGACCTTCATTACCACATCAGAAATATATTCCCATACATTTGAAGCATTTTTCTGGGTGTTTCTTTCAATGACCTTTACACATAGGTTTTTTAATATACTTACTAATATGATTATTACCAGAACATACAATGGGATTGTTTTATCGCTTATAAGATGCGTTAGAAAAATCAACAAGGTTCAAGTGGTCAATCATGGAACCAGATAGATGTTTAAGAATAACCTCAAAAGTCCTCATTGCAGCTCCCATTTCATTCCATTTCTCAATAAAAAATCCACCACAGTTTCCTCCACACACAATGTTACTTTGGTGCATACTAGATATAGACATTTACTAAAACCAAAAATTACCGTGTGAGTATATCTGCAAAATCGTTATATAATATATTATGAGGAGTCTAAACATTATGATATAGTTATTAATGTTATCTTAAACTCATTAGATTTATCTAAATTAACTATGAGTCTTTCTAATGTTCTAACCATTATGGTTATGTCACTTATGATTAAATATAATCATAACCTCAAAAGTCATCTATACCGACATATGATACCAACTATAAGGCCCTAGCCTTAAACATTAAATGATATTGAATTATGTTAGTAATTCACATGGAGGATCTTTTCATGTTTATATCCTTATAGAATTAGGTCATAACATATACATAAGATCTTGAATATTACAGGTAGATAGTTAAACTCACAAACCATTGTTTTCATAAAACAAAAACTCTTTAAAAAACATGAAATCAATTCATGTTTTAATATAATAACATTTTATTGATCTCATCACTGAATCAATTCTTCTTTATTTTCTATGAAAAACATTTCAAAACATTGGATGAGAAAAAAAATCTCAGTAAGGTATACATAAAGAAATACAACTGCTATTATTTAAATTACATGTAAAAAACGAATAATTTATTATAAAGTAATACTTTTAACCTTTAAGAAGTAGTAAAGAAACATAACTAAATATAAGATAATTTCTTAACTTTTTTATAACTTGAATATTACCAAAATCCCATATAATAAAACATATAACATATAAAGGTACCATGGGACATAAGCATACTTAAATGAAATAACCATATGATTGACTTCCACACATATCACTAAAGGGAATAAACATATGACCGAATTCCATACCAAATGAATTGGAGGTTATAACTTAACCACCCATCCTAGGTTTATCATATAACCAACCGTCACTTGGTTTATCATGTAACCCCACCATCAAAAGACCAGGTAACATTAGATAATCATAACAAATATAATATTTCAAATATCAACATTTAACTAATAAAATTTCATTTGAAATCACAAGAATAAATTTCAAGGTATTTAAATACAAAATCCATTTCAAAAACAATTTTCGATACCAAAACACCCCAAAATGGAATAAGGGCTTTGTTTTTCCTTTTAAAACATTAAGGCTTATAGGGGAATCCAAATAATGATTACAGCGACTCAGAGGTCATTATCGCTGCACACATTTAAAACATTCCATTTTTAATTTAGTAAAATGAATCATATAAATAAGATTACATTTGAATGAAAGTAAAAGTCAAAGGGTTTTAATATACACTATATAAAAGAAGGTGGAATACATTATCGAAATATGCCTCAATAAAAGGAGATTGAGATGAAGTCCCTTACCTCAAGTTTGACTTGTCTCGTATGTTACTTGTTCTTTGAGAATAATAAACATAAGATAACTTATTCTTGATTCATAACCCTTTTAAATACTATCATTCCTTTTATGTCACATATTACCTTAACATAAAAATTAGTTAATTATTGGAGTTCATATCAGACATTTTACTGATGTTTGGAATTTGGGTAAAAATGAACTTGTTATAATAAAAAATTGTCAATGTTGTCAAAATTAAATTATCCCTATAATTATATTCATGATTTATTTAACTTATATATATAATATATCCAGTATATATTTATTTATAATAGTCCATAACATTTGGATATATGAAATGAAAAGAACTGTTCACGTAAATGGTAAGCCGTACGTATGCATGTACACTACTTTGATTTTTTCATATTTAAAGGAATAAAAACCAAATAATATATAGGTATATTATAATTATATTATAATATAATATATAATTTCATTATAATCATCCTTTATACATTACATGTATGGAATGAATGAGTCACATCACTTTGAGAGGGATGTATTCCACATGTCCTCAAAAGGAATTATCATATCTATTCAACATGAAAAGTATAAAAGAATGTTATAAATTAGAATTACAGAATCATTGAGATAATAAAAATATAATATATATCATATATAATTACAGTGACATCATAATGGCCAATATAATATGTGGTAGGAAAATATTGACCAAGCATCATTTCGTGTGGTAGTAGTTCATCGTACAAAGAAATATTATGTTCTATAACCATTATATGGAGGTGTGTGTAATTTTACTAAGAAAAATTCACATAAAAAACATAATATATTGATGATAATATAGTTTTTATAAAATAATTTAATAAAGAGTGTTAGGGGGTCAGAGAAGTAAAATAAATGAATTAATCATTATAGAAGACATTACCTCAAATAGGGTAACTCCATTTTAATTAAGCTAAAATTACGTCTTTAATTGCCTTATTCACAATGCATGGATTCTATGAGGAATAAATGGATGTTGGGATCTCATTTTATAAGAGGTTAGATGATCCAAGGGGGCTTGAGAGTTGTGAGTAAGGGTTAGTTGTGATGTTATTTTATAAGAGGGAAGAGGGGCACTTTAAGAAAGTTTGAAAATAGTATTCTATTATAAATTTATTTTTGAATTATAATAACAAAAATGTGATATATTTATAAACTCATATTAGGATGGTTCTAAATAATCTCAGTGAATAGATTTTAGACATGTTTATTTCATAAAACAAGTAATCTAATTTATCTTTAACCATTTATTCTAATATATTCATAATATATGGTTACCATAGTTACTATAAAATTCCAAGAGAACCAATGATGGATAATTAATGACATTGGTAACATCATATATTTCATTTTTATGAATCATAACTTTTTTGTAAAATTATATCATTTAATAGAATGTTAATTGATTTAAAAATTCATTTATGTTAATTTTTATAGTATCCATATCATGAATTTTTAAAAAAACCATAACAACATGATTCATTCAAAAAAACATCATTAATTCAAATATAACAAGTCATGATCATCCCAAAAATTATACTATGGCATAAAATGTTTAAAAATAAATTTATTTTTATATTTATAATCTCATTTAATTGAATCATTCATTAATAAGGCAATCACTATGTCACTGTTGTATCATAAATAATTTTTTTATTTGATGTATAAAAATTATAAATAAAATACCATAATGTAAAGAATATTTTTAGATTTATAATTATTATTTATATACTAATATAACACTTATATAACCCAATATAAAAATTGTTTTAGTAAAAGTTACATGTTTATGTTATATTTTCCTTAACCTTAAAATACAAGTAATTAAATGTCATTTTCACACAAAATTGTCTCCATGGTGTCCTAAAATCGACCTAAGGATGCCATGGGTTAGAAATATCTTATCTAATATGGTTAGGATATGTTTTAGGGTTATTATAATTATACTTTTCAACAATATTTACCATGTTTACCTTTTAACAATGGTAAATAAAATATTTACTGAAGTTACTATTCATAATATATAAAAATAAAAGGAACCTATTTACAAAATTTAAAAATCAAGAATAAAAATATGGAATCCATTTTACCAAATTCAAAATACAGATGTTGTGGAAATTAATTTGAAATTAATTCCCATTGTCCAAACTAAAATGTGTTTTTTAAAAAGTAAAAACTACCAAAATATTGACATGTGTTTATGTAAAATTTAAAAGTGAAATTACTTATAATGAACAAAATTTGATTAATTGATAAAAAGATATAATCAAATTACACTTTAAAACCATTTAAAAGGACAATATAATCATATAAATAAATTAGATGAAAAGATAGTTTTGACTTAAAATGTAGTATTTTTCACAATTCATTAAAAAATGAACATTATCAAAAATAAATACCACAACAATTACCCAATGTAAATTTCGATGTCCCAATTATAAGAAAGAAGTTTATTTTTCCATATGTAACATATAAATGTGACTAAAATTATATTTAAAAAGGGTTCTCTATCAAAAGGCAATAAATCGTCCTTTTAAAGAATATTATAATATTTCATGCTTAAAATAGGATTTATTCTAATTTTAAGCCTCTAAAATTTATAGGATAAATTTAAATAAATTTAAAAAACATGATTAATCCTAATTAAGTTACAAATATGTTTTCCCAGCATTACAACAACTATGGGTTAATTACCATTTAAAAAAATAATATTATTATATTATTTTCTGGTATAACTCAATGTTGTGTGCAACATAAGATTTCAAAGAATCATGTTGTTGCGTGTTGAGTATGCTATCGAAAAAAGTTTCCTCTTTAACATAAAGTTAATATCTTATTCATAAATATTAATATATATAAAAATTTATTATTCTATAAATACTTGGGTCGTTACATATACCCTTATAGATCATAAAAGTTAAACATTAATGAATTTAATTGAATGAAATAATGGACCTACCCACTATAAAATCATAATTAATTTATATTAATATACATAAGATAATGAATATATTAATCACTTCTTTACAACTCTAACCATAGAAGAGAAAATGGGTACCATCAAGATTTAATCTTCATAATAAATAATCATTTGATGAAATAATAAATGTTCCTAATATTCTATCATGTCCCTATTAAAGAATGAAAAATATGAATGGATATTTTTATTGATTAAAATAAAACTAAAATATCATTATAACATTTCTTTAGGAATATACCCTTTTCATTTTGAAATCACATAATTAAAATATAAAAAATTATATAAGATTTTGAAAAAAATGATTTTAAAGAACCATGGAATCTTGTAATAGAAGTTTCAAATTAACAAGTAATCATAGTGTTAGGAAATTATTTTGATGTGATATATATTAATATAAATATTCGATTCACGCATTTGGTAAATTTATCCCAATAAGAAAATGAAAAGAATACTCATTTAAAAAAATTTCTATAAATTATGACATGGTTAAAAATGAATTTTTTTAATTATTATAGAATAAAAAACACACTTTAAAACATTTTAAAAATAATCTGGGCATGTAAGAAATATATTTCCTAGAGAATGGAAAAATGATGTATGTTTTACATTGAAAAATTCTTTAATAATTTTGATAACATAGAGGGATAAAAATGGAATAAAAACGTTTAATTCTCATAAATAAACATAGGATAAGAAAGGGGATAATATTTTTGATAGATGTATCATGTAATTTAAAATTTTAAAAATTTAATGACAAGAAATATTGGTATAAAGAGTTATTGTAAAAAAAACTTATTGTTTTGGTAACTTTTTAATCCTAACCCCTGCGAATGATATAATTTTGAATAATATTCATAACTCCATGAATAAAAAGTGATTCCAGATATAAAAAATCAAAGAGTAATTTTACACAAAACAAGAAGTAACATGATCTGAATATAGTATATGTCTCACACCAAAAAGATATATGGGAAAAATATACAATTGTTCTAATTTTCATCATAAGTTCATTTGAAATCATATATTAAAAAATTGAATATATTTTAATTATATAACATAACGGTATGCATAATTTTATTACAATACTAGTTTCACTAATAAAATATTTTTTTCTCTTTTATTAAGGATCTTTCATTATCATAATCATTCAAGGTGTTAACTACTTAATTTTAGTGTATATGTTGATTCAACTATTGTTTTCCTTGTATTGTGATCTTTATTATAGAAAATACTGAACCATTATAATGTCATAATTATAATATTTATTCATTATATAGAATACTATACACATTCATATAATGTGATAATAAAAAAACAAACGCATCACTTCATGGAGGTGGAATCCTAGACATACACATGAGAGAAGGTATCATTTTACAAAAGATTATAAGGATGGAAGGTAGATAAGTTTTTAGAATTATTAAAGAATAATTATGATATAAAAATAAAGTAAAAAATTTTATTCAATATTAATAAAAAAAGATTGAATGATAGTGATGGAATATGAATCCTATTGGTAAGTGGAGGCCATAGTCAACACGTATGCCTGAGTGATACATTTTTTCCCATTTGATGACGAGGGGCTTGAAAATGGATTTCATAATCATAATAACATCCAAGTATATTTAAGATAATTTATTTATTAATATATTATGGTAACAATGTATTTATAGGAAGTGTAACATGAAATAAAAATTGAAAGAGTCGGGTAAGATGATTACATCTTCATTCAAATAATTCCTTTATATTTCACATTAAGCTATTTTAAAATGGTGAAAGGGTAATAAATGAAGCTAGTTAATTATGGTAAGGAAAATATAAAGGTTTTTTTGTTGTTCTTGGCTGAGATAAAATTCTCAAATTGTGTGAATAAGGGGAGACCATATTCCCTATTATAAGTAAGGGGGAGGGATTACATGAAATTACATAAAATATTTTAGTACTATATGTTTTATTCCATGTAAAAGTGGACAAAATATTCAAGAATTAATAGATATGATAATATAATAATCAAATATGTTCCCCACCTGATTGACTTGTTTAAGCCCAAACAGTGGTAAGAATTGTTTTACTATATTTTCTATTACATATGAAAAAATTAAAGTGGAATCATTAAAAAATATGGAAATTATTATTCCAAATATGGATTATATTTTAGAAAATTCATTATGAATATGTGTCAGAAATAAATTTTAAGAAAAATATGAAAAATACAATGAAAATATTTCTTAGAAAAATACTTTTTTAATAAAAAACTAAGTTTACATTCATTCCATGTCTAGTAAAAACAATTAGATAAATGTTAAAATATTTAATAGAAACTATAATATAAAAAATTCTATAACATAATTAGTCTATAATTATGTTTTAAATTTCTTATATTTAGGATACATTTTTCAGATAAAAATAGTTTTCTATAAAATAACTCACTTTATTATCAAATGTTTTTTTCTTCATTCCTAATATTCACATGAATAACAGAAGAATGCATATTCATCATTTATAAAAAAAATTAGTACAAAATCATTTTTAATTAGTGATTAATAATTTTTGACATGAAAATTCACAACACCTAGAAATATAAATTACTCTAGAAAAATGAGTAATTTAATAATTAAAATATTTTTTTTAAAATTTATTGATTATTTTTGTCAAATTAAAAAATGAATTTATATTATGGAATATTTTATAAATTTTTTTCAAAATTAATAAAATATTATTTTTATTGAAAACTCTAATGGATAGATTATAAAGAACGTACTATATAATTTTTCATTTATAATTGGGGTTTTATGTAAAGAAATATATCAAGTACTTGAATAGTAGTTCAATGAAATAAATATAAAAACACAGGGTGTTAAAAACATAACTTAAATAATGTAGCATGTTATAAGTGAGTTTTTTATGATAATTAATAGTATGGAACATACTGAATAGTGGTATCCAATAATTTTATATAGGAAACATTCATTAAATAATGGGTATTAAGGGGTACATTTTTGTACATATAAGCTGATGTTTATTACCCATAACACATTTCTATTTAGAATAATGTCATTTTAACATCTTAAAATATTTTTCATTATATAAATGAATCTACCCATTTTTTCATAACTAATGGAAACCTTGTTGGAGAAAATGAAGATGACATGCACCCAATATCACATGGTTATAATATGGTGATATAAATAATGATTGTATACTATAATAGAGTTTTTTAGGTTATCTAAAAAATTATGAATGTGATATATCATACAATACTCTATATTTAGTTTTAGCACATATCAAAAAAAATTATTATTTAGTCAATATGGTTGGTGAGCATGTGACAATATATTTGGATTTTATTGCCATTATTGTTATGGAATTAAAATAATTAATTAGTTTTTTCATGATGGTATTCCCTATAGAATATTCAAATATAATCACACATAAATTTATATATATACTTGAATGATTTTTATAATTTAGTTTTTGAGTATAATTATCTTGGTGATCAATTTTGATTGTAGGGTTGTGGCCGGTGGGAAATTTTTTGGAATCGCTGAGGTATGCAAGTTGTTTGGGTTCCAATGAAATACTGGGATTTTTTGATTTTTTACATTTTTGTTACTATGACTCAATTTTTTTATCCTATATTCTATTCATGCATTGCACATTGTTTATGATATTAGCTGGTCATTGATTCTAACATCCCATAAGGCATCATTAATTCCATGTGAGGATTCATGTTTAGAATTTATATTTTATCTCATTCTAATAACTAAATACTAATTCATAATTTACGGATAGTTCAAGTTCAAATCACCAAGACATTAATCCCTAGAACTAAAAGTGTTATGATGATTGATTTCAATTATTAAATGTAAATCTAAAAATAATTAGAAAAACAATGAACGTTTAGAACTTAATGAAAATTTGCAAATATTGGATTGTGAAATATATAAGTAACTAAAACATATAATCGATCATCATGTCATTACCATAATTAGATCTAATTAAATTATTATTCTTCCAGTGTTACCATTAAATAAATAATAACCAATTTAATAATATCATGTATTTATATTCATTCAATAATTAAGTTATCTAATAACCATAATTAAACAAAGGAACTCAAACTCAAACTATCACAAAAATATAATTAATGGTGAGAAGATAATTAATTTAAAACAAATGCCCAATACAAATGGAAATGACCATTCATAAAATAATAATAAATCATATAGTTTAATGAGTAATTAAAAAACCCAACACAAACTAAATAAATTGAAACATAATAATTAATGAGACTTCATTATAAATCTCAAAATGATGTTTATACCCCATACATTTTAAAATAACAAAAATATTGATTCATGTTAAACATAATAGAGGTTTATAAAATCCAAAAACAGACCTATGACGTCATACAGGAATACAAGTAATTAATCCCTCATATGTTAAATGTCAGATCCAAAAAATGTAGTAGTGGCCAATTTTTAATAGAAAAAATCACTCATGAATCTTTTTATTACTCAATTTGTATATATATCCCGCATTAAGTAAACCATTAAATCCAAAAATATTTTACAAAAATTACTAGGATATCTCAAATAAATCCCCATAATGATAGCTTGAAATATATATAATGATAATAGATTCATGGCCTTGTATGTTTGTAATATTCTCTTGACACCACTTTATTATCTTCATTACTATATAAAAAAAGTTTTTTTAGAACAATGTTTTCATATTCCATTACCCATTAAGATTTAATTATGAATTAACCATGTATATACTCATTATGATCTTATATATCTCCATTGTAATCTATTTTAGATATATTTTCTTCAATTTTTTATAAGTGATATTAACATCACCATGACAAAGAAAACTTTGAAACATATTTTTATGTCATATCTCTCTCTAAATACCATAACATAAGCCTAAAAATTATAATGTCCATATTTATAATCATATTAAATTTTTTCACGTAAAAATCATCCAAATAAATTATATTTGAGTAGTTTTTTCTTTATAAATGCCTTTGTTTTCTTGAAACAATTATACAACATGTTATAGTAGATCTAATTTGAATATGAAAATTTAAATTTCATACATGCCATGTGGCATTGAATCTATGTTTCTAGGAATTATCTCCCATTTAAACTATTCATCAATTCCATAATGATTAGTCAATTCCCAAGCTATTCATTTCAGTATCCATCAATGGAAATGATATGAACAAGAGGGAACCATGACATATATGAACTTCAATTTTACTATTTTATTCCTAGATCCTCCAAACATCTCTTAGAGATGTTCCAACCATAAAACTATAAAAATATAATAAATTATGGAATAATAAATCATTAATTGGTGACATCATTAACAAAAAGGAATGTATATTTTCCAACTGTCAATTTCCCCCATAAATAAACACTTAATTTTCCTCCTTCATATATCTCTACATAATATGAGGAAAACCCATTAGATCAAAACTTAAAAAAATATTTTCAATAAAGTCAAATAATTATTGATATCAGATATAATTTTAAAAATCATATAAAAATATATTTTTAACACATTGTTTTTAAATAAAACTACTTAAAAATTTATTTTAATATTCCTATTCCATTTAATGTTATCTATCTTCACTTACACTTAAATCATTCAACTTCCTATAGTATTCATGAACACTTATGATCTACCTTACCTAAAATTTATTTCACTCCTATCTCATGATCATTTAATTAGTCCTAAAGATAATATAGGGTATATGAACTCTATTTATATTATTGAATATTATCTCAATATATATATATATATATCTAAATCAAAAAACAATAATGAAAAAAATTTCATTATGGTTTTGATTACATTGAGGTAAATGGGTTAATAGGTCATTGATGTTATAATGGAAATAATATTTATAGAAATGATGAATAACTGTTAATTAAATGACATTTTATACAATTAATGTCATTAAAAATACCCTCCTTCTTCCACTATTAAAATTAAATATATCTATCCTACCCCTATTTTTCTCATTGGTTTTAAAACCCACACTTTTAATACAATAATTGATTTGTTACACTCTTGTTTTATTATTTCCTTCTTGAGCTGATTGAGGAGCCATGTTATCTCAATGTAAGATATCATCTGATCTCTTCACCAATTAAATAAGAGAAGAGTACCACACACATTTATATTTTCTAAAGAATATAATATCCAAAAATATCCCTCAAAAAACCCAAACTCACTATTTAGAATAATATAAAATAATTCCAAAATGTTAAATAATTTGGGTGGGGGATAAATTGGATTTTAATATGTCTTCATATTAGAAAATTTATTTTCAAAAATGGATTAAAATTATATCAAATATTGGGTAGGTATGAATATAAAATAGATTAAAATCATTCACAATTTAGGAACCCAATCATCATAATTTGGTTAATAAATAATCATATTTCAAAAAAGTTAAAAAAATTTGAAAGGTAATTATTTCTTAAGAATATCTTAAGAAAGTGGGTATAAGAAAGATTTAATAAAAATAGTTTAGAAAAAATCTCATGAATAATAAGCATAATATTATCCAATCAATAATGTAACGAAAAATTAAAAATACTAATTATGATAAATTATAGAAAATAAAATTATAAATGTGTTTGGGTGACTTTATTTACATAATTCAACCAATCATCCCAAAATAATGATATATGGAATTAATGTTCTCAGTATTATATTTACGCATATTTCGATAATATTACTCAATACATCAGATTAATTGTGATATTTAAATCATGGTATAATTTTACACCTATTAAACTATTTTTATTATAAATCATTAATTTATTGTGAAATATAATTGTGGAATGCAATTTCCTAATCCAAAAAACTAAATGAAAATATAGGGAAGGTAAAATGAAAATAATTTTTAAAAAAACTCCCATATCTAATAAATATTTTTAACTTTCTCATATTTATCTTTCATTTTTTATTTTTTACATCATATTTCGTGTTTTAAAATGTTAAAATAGATTAGTGAAATTATAAGATTCTTTCCATTAAATCTTAAAAAGAAGATAATGATTGATTTTTATACGATAAAAACATTCTTAAAAAGTAAACCTAATATTTCATAGAAAACTTATGATTCCACACATATTTGTATTATAAATTCTACTATCTCAAATTGTCCTTACTAAGCCATGATAATGTATAATCCAAAGAACTTACCTAAAATACATTGATTAATAGTCTTAGTTGAGTTTCCACTAAATTATGAGTCTTTTTTTACTTTCACTGGTATTTCATTTACTATTATTTTAGGCATCAACTTTTCTATTCAATTGAGCCAATCCTCTAATATTTAGTCAATCCAAAAAAATAAAAATTAAATTCAAATACTAAAAAACTATTCATCCATATTTAAACTCCATTTTCGGTATATCTTTTACAACATCATCAATCCTTTTAATAATCCCCATATTCTTCTTCTTTTATAATTTCTCACATTTCTTTATTCCATAATAGCTACAACTTCATTTTTTAATCAATAACAATTATTTTATTACTCAAATCTAGAACTTCCTTATAAATATTTTTCATTATACAGTGAATATTGGAATTAATTTTCTCCCAAAAACACACTCCAAAGTAACTCCCCAAATTTAACATCAGTGAAGTTCCATTACAGTTTTATAAATATAAATTCAATAATAAGGGATGGTTCTTCTTTAACCATATCAATCATATTATGGGCCACAAAAAAGTAAAATTTATCCACATTAACAAAAACATTCTCAATTAAATCTCATGAATATATAACTATTGTTTACAATTATATAAGATAAAATTTGGTTTCATTAACCTCCACTAATTCCATTATTGTGAATGATGTGTATGAAATTATTTCCAAACTCAAATGTAGATTAGAATTTTTTTTCTAAAAACATAATATCCAATATTAATAATAATTGAAAAACTACCTATATCTTATTGATTTTCTGGTTAAATTGTGTACACCATATATGAAAACTCCTTAATAAAGGGTTTCGTACCCATAACCTTAATATTATTTATTTATAAAACACAATCATCCATAAACAGTTCATATCTAGTAATGTTCTCAAAATATTATTTCAATTTAATGTCAATACAATGTTTCACAAAAACTACTATTTTTTACTTCATTGAACCTCAAATATCCTGATTTCAATCCTTTATAATAATTGCATTGACTAGTTTAAAGGTGTCGAGGGACCTTACCTAACTTCATTATCATCACTATATTCCATATCCTTCATATTTTCTCCACTTTTTTATATTTTTATATTTTTTTATTTTTTTAGAGAATTCTTTCACAGTTTTCAACTAGTTTTGGGGATAGTATTAATTTTAACACAAGTTTATATTTACATATAATTGTTATAAAATACTCTAGGAAAATCCTTAAGATAATTATGAATTTTATTATCTTAAAATTGAGATTTCTCAAGCCGTATTATTTATCCATATAATCCTCTTTCAAATCATAGATGGCATCCCTTGTGATTTTTAGGAATGTGGCCATTGTTTAATCAAAAAAGAAATTTTGATATAAATCAATAGTCCTTATATTTATTTTTGTTATGAACATAAGTATATATTATAAAATAGTTTATATCTATAAATCAGACATCATAATTATTAATTTTAAAATTAAAATTATTGTTATTCACTTATTTGACATACATTCCTTATCTTTGTTGTAGGAAAATTTTAATTGTATCAATGATTAATTAGATATCATTTATTCTCTCTAGGTGGTCACCATATGATCTTATTTTGGTTTTTATAATTCCTCATATTTCTATTGAATTTTTTTTGTATAACCCCTGTTTTCTTGTAATTTATAAAATCTTTATGATTATTAATTATATAAAGTATAAGGGTGGAGTTTGGAAGGGTTTGGGAAAATTTTAAAGTGTATTTGGGATTTTATATATGTTCACAAGTGGTGAGTGATCTGTAGGGATCATAAAAAACATGATGTAAACAATGAACAATGGAATTAGGGAAAAAAAGATGGTGCACATGTGATGCACAATTTGTCCAAACCATGTGGCTGCCTAGTAGAAATCATGCGCTTTTAAAATTTGATTTGGTCATTGTGAGGAAGAAATTCACCTCGGTTGAAGAATTTTTAGAAGACCTTATGAGATGACCATACGAGGTTTATCGTAATGGAAGAATATGAAAAAAATTTAGCACATGATTTTCCTAACCGTGCGACTAAACCATGGGTGGGTCAAAACCACCTCCTTAAAAAGTGGATCTCACTCGGGTTTCCCATTAAACCACTCATTTTCCACTTATGCAGCACTAACTAGGGATTTCGGTCTCTCAAAACTCAAGAATGGTTCTACCATCAATCTATAGGTGATATGCCGACTTCCCTTGGGGATTAAAATATAATTCCTCATGGTAATTGATTGTTCAATGTCGTTGTTGTTGTTTTTATTAGATCTACTTTTCCCTCTCACCAATTTTCATAGATATATGACTATTATGGGTAGATCATTAGTTTTTTATACCAAATATTTTTAAAGTTTTCCTTTTTATTGATAGGTGTATAGATCTAAGATGGGTTTGTGGATATTCAACCTAGTATTGTGATATTTTTTGTACCATTTATCATTTTCTACCAAACATTCGACACAGGTGGCTTCACTCTCAACTCCACTTACTTTGATTGAAGTTAATTTTTTTTATTTCTTGTAAAATAATTGATAAAACACTCTTGAGTGGTGGTTTATGGAAATTATGTAAATTGGTGTTTTTTGGGAATGTTTTTTGATAACATGATTTTAAAATGATGATTTTAAAATTATTTTTTGTCTTTTCTTCATAGAAGAATTTTTTTCCATAAAAGAAATTATGTTTTATTGAATTTATGAACAAACCTGAATTTGGTATGACATAGAGTGGTTTTTTGGTGTGTGTTCATATGCATTGGGATGCATAAGGGCTTGAATTACCCCATAAAATGTTTAGGATTGATATGGATGTCAATTACCCCCATCATAGTGGTCCATTATGCGCCAACTTAGTGGAAGGATGACTCTCCACATGTGAGCATATGGAGGTCTGACGTTTTTTTTTGCATGGATGGATGTATGGTTGTGTTGAATCAGATGGTTTATGACACAATTAAATTTTTAATTATTTTAACAATTCTTTATGTGATTTCCATGGAAAACTATTTTCAATGGATTTAGATTATTCTACAGTATAAATGTTTTATGAAATTTATTTATATAAATTGTTTTATATAAATTTTTATTACATGTTCTATCATAATGGTTTGAGTAGGTAAGTCATCGGGGAAAACATATTGAGTTTTAGTAATCACCCCTTCATTGTCACTTTGGTGATTTTGGAGATGTCATTTATCAAGACATATTCAAAGGTATTGTATCAACCCTATTTAGAACAAGTTTGTGATACTTGGTTTATTTGATGGAGTTCGAGCATGGAGATTCTGCATCATGGTGTCTTGTGTTTGTCTTGTTGTCTTTTTATTTTTTCATCCACTCTTTACCTTGGTAATTTATTATTCCATAGTGGTACTTATTTTTTTGTATGATTTTGATAAATGAAATATTTATTTGTCAGTAATTTTTATCAGGCATCATATAATGGATATTCAATTATAGTTTATTTGGTTAGTGGTTTTCTTATTAAGGTCCATCACACACACTCTATTGAAACACTTCGACATTTATTTCCCACCTTTTTCATCGTAGGGATGACTTTTAAGGCCTAGTAATGTGTCAACACCCTCTCAATATAATGAGTAGGGGAGGGGAATGAAAATAGTATATGTTTTGTTTGGTCCAAAACTTTGTTTAAGACAAATGGTATCAGCTTGGTCCTTTCATTGTGGAACAAGTAGTCATCGGTTACTTCATCCGTAGAGTTTAATTTTACACTTGTCTGTTTCTTACGTTGGGATCATATAAAAGAGTATGATTTTTTGTACATGAACTATTTCTTATAAAAGGATTTAGATATCATTTTTATGTAAATATCATGTTACTATAGAGTTGGGTATATAAGTGTTTTTGGGCAACATAGATGATTTTGAAATATCATTGTCATGGGTTTAGCCAATGAGATGAGCATGACACACATTAGTGGAAGGAATTACCACATGGATTACATAAATCATTTTTAGTAATGATTTACAATCTTGTAAAAACATGTTGATTTTTTAAAATTAGGAACGTTTTTTTAAATGAATGATTTTCAAAAAGATCATGGTTGTGGTATTTTGGAAATGGTTTGATTTAAAAAAGTAAGTTAGTGTTTTAAAAAATGTTTGATTTTGTAATTAAATTTTGTTATAGTTTATGTGGTAAAATTTGAAATTGTCAAGCCTTCAGTTGATAGAGTGTGAGGATTGTGTACTTTTTGGTTTTTTTAGAAAATGGGACCTTGTAGTTATCATAGAAACAAACCGAAATAAGATGTGGAGAATATGGTCCAACTGAACCACAGGTAAACCAAGAGCTTGTTCAAAGATTCATTCAAGCATTTAAATATTTGGAGATAAGAATCTAAGGAACGTCCCAAGGCTAATAGATCATTTTATCCTATTTTAGAAGTAGAATCCACCCACCATCCGAGGGGATTCTGAACTAGAAAAGGGAAAGGTGTGGATGAATAGGATGAATCAAATTATTGATTTCATAGGAACACTAGTAGAGCTGGAAGTCAAAATGGTGACATGTCTTCTCAAGGATCTTGGAATCTAGTGGTGGGATCTAGCAGTATAGGGTATTGTAGATGAAGGCCTCAGTTGGTTGAATTTTGAGGAATTATTCAACAAACAATTCTATCATCATATATTCAATATTTAGATACTAGTGTAATTTTTTAGCAAGAAGCAGGAAAATCTCTCTATTACTGAGTATATTGCTAAATTCTTGAATTATTATGCTTTTCACTCATGGTTGCAGCATGTTCGTACTTGAAAGCAGGCATCATTGAATATGGGATAAGGATGGAGATTTTCTCAAAGATAGAAGTGCCCTGTATTAATGACTATACATAGATGTTTAATAGAGATATGGTGGATGAAAGTGACATTTCAAGAGGTATGGGAGGAGTCATTATGTCGATATCCATGGTAAATGGTGGGAACTATAATGCTGGGAGAATGTGGAAGATGGAAACCTACTACCTAGGTGGAATAGTGAATTAGAATCAAACGAATGGGGGAAGTAAACCTTCCTTACCAAACTGAGAGAAAATTAGGTTGTTTCCAAAGTGGTTCACTTGAACAAATAAACAAAGAGTGTATAGAACAACCGAGAGAATGTCCCAACTATAACCATATGGGGAATCATCCACTCTATTGTTACAATGCTTCAATTTCAGGTGCTTGGGACACTTATTAGGTGTCATAGACTTCATAAGACTCAACATGAAAAAGATATCATAACCAATCTCACCATTAGAATAGATATATCCATAGTGATTCTAGGAATACCCTGACTACTCAGGTAGGGAAAACTCAATAGGGAAACAAAGAACCAAGTGTAGTAATGTATCAGTTATATGGTGATGAGAAAGTGAATGTGGATGACCAGGTAGGACAATCTATGGTGAGGGGTATAATTTTTTTAGTTCTACCCTTATTAAAGTACTATTAGATACTGGTAAATTTCATCCCTATATTTCTTCTCGTAGTATTTATTTGTATTGTTTAAAATTTGAGATGATTCCCTCTCTGATAAAACATCAATTTCCTCTTATGGAAAGAAAATGTTGAGAATTTCTATGTAGATCCTGTTCTATAAATGATAATGGATATATGATTTAGCGGGATTTATCTATGATGAAGATGGATGTCTATGATGTAATATTGGGTATGGATTGGTTCAAAACATTCATGTATCACATTAACTATTATAGAAAAATAGTTAGTTTCAAGACATAGGATGGTTTCGAGCATCTATTTAAGGGAGAAAGAGATGTAAATATAGGTGAAACATGATTTTTAGAACAAGAAATTGGAATGATATCCTATCAAATTGTGGAATTTACTTTTTCAACGATGGAAGAGATCGAGAATAATAGTTTTCTAGTAGTGGTGGATCTATTTCTAGATGTGTTTACAGAGAATTTCTTGATGTTACCACTAGCTAGAGAAGTTGAGTTTTTGATTAGTCTCCTCTTGGGGACAAGTCCTATCTCACTTCAATTTTATCGAATGGAACTAATAGAATGAATGGAATTGAATGTGTAGTTTGAATAATTGGAAACAATGGGGTTCATTCGGCTAACCATGTCTCGAAGGGCAGCTGTAGTCTTGTTCATGAATAATGATGAGGGAACTCTAAGATTGATCCTAGATTATGAAAATCATAACCATGTTATAATAAATAAAATTTATCCATTTCCACACATAGAAGATTAATTCGACCAACTAATGGGAGCTCAATGGTTCTCTAAGATTTAATTGCGACCAGGATATCACTAACTACGAGTTCAGAAGTATGATATTCTAAAGGAATCATTCAAAATTAGATATCGACATTATGAGTTTTTTTAATGTATTTAATTATTAAAAATCCACAAGTATTCTTTATGGAATTGATGAATAGTATATTTCAGTAAAATCTATATTATTTTGTTGTAGTGTTTATGGACGACATATTGGTTTATTCAAAGACAAGGGATGAGCATGAGAAACATTTTTTTGTCAATGTTTGAAATCATGAGAGACCATAATTTGTATGAAAATTATCAAATTTAGAATTTGGTAAATAAAATGCCAAAATTCTTCACCATGTAATTTTGGAAATATCTGTTTCAATGGACCTCAGTAAGATAGAATATATTATCTCATAGAAACATCCAAAGAATATCTTTATGATATTGAATATTTTTCTTCTATCTAGTTATTAATTTCATATTGTGCATGACTTTTGACTTCTATCTTTGTTGATGATAGATTTGAAAAATAATAATGTCCCATTCCAATGGAGTGACGAATGCTAGAAATATTTTTAAGAGCTAAAAGATTTCCTTATAGACATAATTATCATGATTTTTCTAGGATCAAGACAAGGATACATAGTGTATTATAATACATTCAGATCTGGGATGAGGTTTATTATTATTAAAGGATACTATGTTTTTGGTTATGTCCTAATAACGTTAATTGTTTATGTGAAAAACTACCCAACACATTATTTGTAGTTAGAAACAGTCGTCCATTCTATAAAAAGTTCTCTTCATTATCTCTTCGATGAGAAATTTACTGTGTTCATGGACTGTAAATGATGGATGAATATTTCCCCAAAATGGGATTTGAATCTGCTGATAATAATATGGATGAGGGGTCTTTAAATGTTTTTCATTGACTTGTGATATACACCGGGTAATTGTAATTTGGATGTCGATGCATTAAGTAGAAATTTGTATTCTTAGTTGGTAAAAGAAGATTCAGATGAGTGGAAAATAATGATGGTCCTAGCCTAAATGATTATGGGAAGTGAAGACAGAGGTGATGTTGTGGTTTTCTTTCTAGTTTCGATCGTTCTTTATTTGTTAAATATGGTAAAGGAGGAATAAAAATATGATGTAGAATGAGTTTCTATGAGGTCATAATTCAATAGTGGGGAGAGCATTGATGTCTAGAGGCTAGATAAGAGTTCAGTTATGTTGTTTCAAGATGAAATGTTTGTACCTATGAATTATCAAGAGAAACATCTGCATACTTACCACCATTTGAGACATATTTTCCATCATAGAATACAGAAGATGTATATGGTGTTGAAGGGAATGTTCTAGTGGAGTGGAATGAAAAGGAAGGTGTTATGTCCACTAGGCTAAGATACCCTGATAGGGGTGGTGAATCAGGGTATGAAAGATAAAATCAACTACCCTGTTTGATCTTGTTTTTCTATAAGACAAAACCCTCTTCTCTCTCCTTCATGTTGAAAAGTATGAATAAACCTTAAAGAATTCACAAGACACAACGATTTTTACATGGTTCACCCTCACTGGGCTACGTCCAAGGAGCATAAACATGCAGTATACTGATGTACCAATTCCACTGTAATCACACCACTGTTTACATGTTCGGAGAGGACTCACTATCCCTCCTGGTTTACAACCACTCACAAATTTGAGAACGCACTGCTCTCTCAACTAAAGTGAGATCACTGTTTTTTCAGACGATCCACTCATAGTTTATAGATATGTAGGTCACTCCATTATCTCTATTGAAATATGCATCCTTAACTGTTGATAGATTCTCTGTGGACATTCAACTTTCACCTGCAGACGAATCTCTCTTTGCACCGGGTGTACTGGGCATCCCCAATTTTTAGGCGTATCCCTTACTGCACCTTGTGCGAAGTTCCATTGACTTGCATGAAATACACATTTCACGCAACACCTATTTTAACCACAATCACCATATTTTATGCACAACCTCTACACTACCTTGTGTGGAATTTACTACTTTTGCGCAAAATCTACTTTTCCCACAACACCACTTTTACGTGGAACCTTTGTTTTGCGCGCAAACAGTTGTTTTATGTGCAAACTTGTTGTTTTTTCACGCAACCGTCTTGTGCACTCCAATTTCACACACCGGAGCTCAGGTACTATCTAATTCTTGAGCTCTTTTGAATGGAGGGGGGTCACTTCATATTTTTAGGCAAAATCGACCCTGCGTGAAAAACCCTCCTTGAGCACATAATTGTCTTTGAGCATGAACAAGAAATATTCCGCGCAACACCATTTTTCGTGCACTACTCCAATATTTCGTGCACCTCATTCCTTTTCCAATTTTTGAGCTTTAGACCTGGAAACACCTCTTGTGTGAAAACATCATTCCACTATTACGCGCCTTATTTTAAATTTTCACGCACCGGGAAAATATTTCACGCAACCGTTGATTTTTCACGCGCCACTATATTTTTCGCACATACCACTATTTTTTATGAAAACCATTATTTTTTAACGCACCACTATTATTTTATGCACTGCTCCATTTTCAAAAAATGCACCTCTCCATTTTACGATTTTCAGGCCCAAAAATTTGGCAAACACGGGAAAATGGTGCCACCTTGTATCTTCTCTTTTCGTACCACCTCGAGATCATTCATTCCATTGTCAAGGTTCTTTAATCAATCATGGATTGTTTAAATAATCCCTTGAGCCCGAAAAATCACCACGTAAACCCCCTTTGTCAACACACTCATACATTATGGTCTGCTTTGTCAACAAACACTACATGGAGGCCCACTTTCTGAACTAACACAATCACCTCTAAAATGCTTCAACGAATACTTGAGGGATTCTTCCCAAAATAAGGTGGATGAGTTTATTTCCAAATTCATAATTGGGTAGAATTTTATGGTACTACATTAGATACCATTTCATATGTTGTTGTCCTTACCTATTAAAAACTGGAAATTAAAAAAGGTAACCATGGATTTTTTTACAAGTATCCCAAAATGATTCAGAATCATGATTCCATATGTGTGATTATGGATGGTCTTACCTATTCAGACCACATCATAAATATTCAAGAAACTCATACGGTAGATGATCTATCCAAAAACTATATCCATAATGTAGTAAAGAAACATTGAATTCCAATTTCAATTGAATCACCTAGAGACTTGAGGTTTATGTCTCAGTTTTTAAAATGATTACAGAACACCCCTC
Source organism: Viscum album (assembly GCA_963277665.1). Taxonomy (NCBI): domain Eukaryota; kingdom Viridiplantae; phylum Streptophyta; class Magnoliopsida; order Santalales; family Viscaceae; genus Viscum; species Viscum album. The sequence goes on from OY728123.1 coordinate 959,666,828, forward strand.
AGACTAAATTGACTATGACTACAACATATTATCCTTAGATGGATGGAAAATCAAAAAGGAAAATACAGAAATTGTAAGAAATGTTGTGATCTTGGGTAATGGATTTTGGTGGCTCATGGGAAGATAATGTGTTGTCGATATAGTTCTATTTTAATAACATATATCAGGCCTTGATACATATGGATCAATTTGTTGTATTATCTGAATATCCTTTCCATTATCCTCTTTATAGGTTAAAATAATCGATACTTCACTTGATGGATTGATCATTGGATAAGAAAAAATAGATAAGATTCATTTATGAAGAAATATATTGAGACAGATTAGAGTCATTATATATCATATGTAAATCATCATCAACGGTCATTTTCATTTTCAATGAGTGCTTATATGTTTTTTAGGATTTATCCATGCCTTGGAAATCACTTTTTTTGTGATTCAGGTATAGTTATCGCCTAGATACAGAGTCACATTTTAGATATTTGAATGGGTGTGAGGGGTGGTATATCTATTGACATTACCACCATAGTTCAGTGTGGTGCAAAATGTGTTCCACTTATCTCAATTGAAAAAGAATCAGCCTAATCCTATATAAGTGATTAGTTGGGATCACAATGAACTAGAGGTAGATGCTTCATTGGTACATATCCCAGTTCATAATGTGGATATTCAAGATATATCCTTGTGTGAAAAAAGCATAGGTCTAGTATGGGTTTTGTGGAAACAAGGTCAAACATAGGATGAAACTTGGGAATGTGTGAAGGAAATGAAAGGGAAATGGATGAAACTCTTTCAGGTATCTGTTGGTTTTATAATTTTTGTTGATGGAAAAACCAATGGTGGGGAGAATGTATCACCCTCAATTTTTGGAATGTAACACGTTCATTATGACTTTTATTTATATAATGTATAATGATGGATTTTGGATGATTTTCTAGAACTTTTAGTGTGTCTTTGAGTCTTTTCTATATGTGCAAGAGTGGTGCACTATTTTTTTGATCTGTGGAACACTTGAAAAAAGTGATTAATAGTGGGATAAGAGGAAATGAGAGGGCACACAGGTGATTAATGGTATGTCTATACCATGTGGTTTCCTATTTGAAATAGTGATCTCTTAAAATTGGATTTGGTCATTTTGAGGAAGGGGATATTACATAGTTGGAGCATTTTATGGAGACCACGAGAGATGGCAATGGGAGGGACATCCTTAAGGTAGTTTCTAATACAAAATTAGTGAATGGTTTTCCTAACTGTGTGACTAAATTGTGTCTGGGTAAAAAAACCTCTTTATGAAGCAAATCTCACTCGGTTATCCATTTAGCCCACTAATATTCCCCCTGTGCAACAATAACAAAGTATTTTTGTCTCTCAATGGTCATGGAGGGTTCTTCCATCGATCTGGTAGCAATATGAAGGATTCCCTTGGTTATCAAAAGCTGATTCCTCATGATAAGTTTTTATTCTCTGTCATTCTTTATGTTTCTCTTAGATCTATCTCACCAACTTTCTCAGTTTCATAGATCTATAGCCACTGTGGATAGTTATAACATTGTGGTTTCAGAATATGTTTATATTTGTTCTTGTTTTTATAGGGGAAGAGATGTAATCATCTTCATGGATATTAAACCCAATTTGTGATGTTGTTCATGTTGTTTATCATTTTTTCAGAACTCTCGAGGTAGTTACATTCACTATAGAATCATTTATCATAGAACCTAAAGAAATTGTTTCATATTTTTGGTTTGATATAGATTGTTTTTTATTTGTTTAAAAATAATTTTTAAAACCCTCTGGAGTGTCATTTTGTGGAAATGGGGGAAATTAGTTTTTCATTGGAAACTATTTTGGGAACATGATTTCAAAATTTGTATTTCAAAATATTTTCTAGTTTTCTACAAGGATTGAAATTGATTTTCAATAAAATGAATGTTGATTTATTGAATAGTTTGAACACACTGGGAGTTGCAATGAGTTTTTATAGTTGTGTGGAATGTTTTCATATGCATGGGGATGTATAAAGGCATGAAGTACCCCCAACAAAAGTTTGGGATAGATATGGGTGTGATGTAACCCCATCAAAGTGGTCTACTATGAAATTTATTATTTGATGGATGACTCACGACTCGCTAGTGTAAGGAGGTCTATTGTTTGTATTCATGGTTGGATTTTTGATTGTGTGGAAACGGATAAGCTATACCAAAATTGAATGACAATTGATTTAATGAATTTTTAATTTGATTTCTTTGTCAAACTTTTTAAAGTGGATTTATTTTATATTTTCATATAAGCTATTTTAGATTTTTATTTATATAAAAAAATTTATATAATTATTTATAATATGTTCTATCCTTTGGACTGTGTAGGGATGTCATTGGGGAAAACCTACTAAGTTTTATTACTCACCCATACTTTGATACTTTGGTGCTTTTGCAGATTTCATTTACCGAGACACAAGAAAAGTTAATGTGTAACATATATTTAGAACTAATTCCTGATAATAGGGTTGTTTGATAGAGTTGGATCGTGGAGGTTGTGGAGAACATATTCTTGTGATTTTCTTGGAGTATTGTTAGTTTTTTTTCCACTATTTACATTGGTATTGTTATCTTCAATTATGGTACTTATTTTTATTATGATGCTGATAAATGAAATGTTGAGTTATATTTCATTGTTATCATGTATCATATAGTGGTTGTTTTTTAGGGATTATTTAGTTAGTGGTTTTATTCTTAAGAGTAAATCATCCCCCACATGTATTAAAAACCTTCGACATTTATTTCTAGCATTTGGCATATTTGGGATGCCTCTTAAGGACTAGTATTGTCACACCACCCTCTGAAGTCAATGATAAGGGGAGAGACGTTACAATTTCAATACTTGTAAACCCACAAGTCAAAGAATCTTTCAGTATCATTTTATTTAATGATATACTTTAAGAAGTTTCAAAGGATGCACTATAAACTTGAGACAAACTATTAAAAAAAATTTCTTAATAAACATTTATGTTGACTATAATGGGGGAACATTATTATCAATTACATTAATATATATCATATCATATAATGTTACCCCAATTCATATTATTTGAAATTTAAGTCATTTAAATGGGGATTAATAATTTTTTATGCTAGAATATATCTTCTTAAGAAGAATATTTCCCTATCATCCCATATATTGATGAAATGTGGTTCACATATTTGAATCGATGAATTTTTTATACTTTTAATGAAAAATTTAAAAGTCTAATTATTAACATATTATTAGAAAAACTATAATATTGGAAATTATCAGAAAGATTAAGAATACTTCCCAACTGTGTGTTTTGATCATCATGTGGGAGAATAATAAATTGAAGATATTTTAGATCATTTTAATATTTTAATATTTATATTAATATGTTATATAGAAACTAGAAGAACTAAGATATTTTGTTGTATCCACACACATGATGTAAATAAATACTCTATTAATGTTCATTTCTCATGTTTTCTTCCATTCATAACTTGATAAATGACATATAATTCATCTAATACATCAATTTTCAATTATTTATTTTGAAACTTTGATGTCCTCTCAATCTTAGGATAGAACTAAAAAAATACATTTTCTTTATTTTTCAACATCCCCTAGAGTTTATTAATTATAAAATATTTAAGATATAACCTAAAAATCACATTGTGAGTACAATAAACATAATAATGGAAATGAAATAAAAATATTTATGGAGAAAATACATAGAAATATTTATAAATCGATGGTCTCTAGAAACTGCACATGTCCAAAACAATGGTTTCAAAAAAATTAAATACATATAAGGCATCATTAATTCCCACTAGGAACCATGTTTATAATTTTTATTTTTTCTTCATTAAATATTTATCTACTAAGGAATAATATGTTTCTAATATGTGAAAAAACCATAGAGACATAGATCCATTTGACTAAATTTCTATTAAAAATTAAAGATGATTAATTTTAATGATTTAGATAAAATATAATGTTTACTAAAAAAACTATAATTGAAGGGAGTGTATTGAGAATTTACAAATCCAGGATGTTGAAAATGGAAGACAAACAAAATCTATAATTGCTTATTTTTTTGTTATAGGAATTTGATACAAGTAATTAAATAGTGTCAGCATTTAATCTCTAATTACTAAACTTCCTTTTTTATGCTCATCAATTTTTACTCGTTCAATAATTATCTAATCCAAAAATAATTAATCAAAGATGCCCAAACATAATCTATGATCAAGTTAAAATGAAAATGACTAGTTATCGTATTTGGAAAGAAATTGCATAATCCAAAAGATAATGATCATAAATAAAATAAGAATAAAAGATGAACAAGAATGAATGAATATAATTTTTTTTAATAATGTATATGAATTGAATTTATTTTCAATAAAAATTAGAGTTTCTTTTAATTGATGATGGTTATGAAAGGATATAAATTACTTTAGGGGACATGGTTACATGGATAAATAAATAAATATGGCTATCATATAAAAGTTAATCATGCATAGTGACTGTGATACAAGTATTCATGTAGTTGATATATATGGGATTGTATTTTTAGGATCTTTGATGATATTTAATGATCATATTCATATATATTCTGGATTTAGAAATGGTTTTCGAAAATTTAATGATTTTCGGTGAGCATTGAGATGTTTTTTGGATTAGTATGCTGTTGAGTGGGTTGGATCTGAGAAACTAGTAAAGTCCTTAAATATAATGGTAATAAAACGATGATATATAAGGGAAACTCAAGGTGAGATTACAGGGTCAAAAAGTATAATAGTTCTTATATGTTAGGGTTTGATTTAATGATACATAATGGAATCATGTTCTGATTAGTTTTAGTATGAAAACACATACCTATTCCTAAGGGTTAATATGGACTATATGTCATAGCTATGTGAAATATATGTAAAAGTCAATTGTATTGTACATAAAGATTATCTACATAATATTTTTGGGTCATATGGGTGATATGTATGTGTTTTGAAAACCATGAAAATGAGAAATGGAAAAAAAGAAATGTTGACATGATACTTAATGGTACATAGAGGTATGTATTAGTTTATCTAATTTAATTAATACATAAGGGGTAATCTATGAAATTTAATGTTTTAATGATGTGTAAGGGTAAATGAATATTTTTCAAAATAAATAGTTTGACTTAGGAAGAAAGACCAATACATGATAGTCACATCAGAACCATTTGGTGGTTTATCACCCTGATGAAATCTATATAAATAAAATAAATAACATTTCATGATAAATTGGTTTCACCATGTTGGACGTGATTTCTGAAATAATGTATCTGATTTGGGTTTAAAGAGGATATATGTCTTTGATCTGTGAAGTCATAAACCAACCCTTAATAGGTTTGGAGATCATGATGCTTCGAATCTCATGTTGTGAAATTAATAGTGTTTTTAATGATATTTTTTTTAATATTTTATGGAACAATTGGTTGAATATTAATCAATATATATTGTACAAGAACACATCATAGAATAGTTGGAGTAAAGGCATAAAATATCACAGTGCATGAAATCGATCCCTAATCTTCTTATTTCTATAATATGTGAATGATTTTTTTAGAAATTAAAAAAGGAATATATGGAAGGAAATTTTGGGTTTGAATCAATTTAAATATATTAATATAAAAAATTATAAAGATGAGAGATATATAACATGATCATGGTTATGTATAATGAATTACAACTTTTGAATCAATTGAATACATTATAAAAACTACTCATAGATGTTCTGGAAAATACATTAGAAGAATATATATATATTTAGTAAAAGGGAAGAATGAGAGGTGTGTAATTTCATGTTATATCTGATTCTTGTAAAAATTAATGGGAAAAGGATTTCCACTAATACATGTGACTATTAAAGTAAAAGTAAAAAAATTATATTGGTGGGTTATTTTTATTTCTTTGAAGAAGTTTGATTATCACGTTTATGTAGGAGAATTATATTTTCTAATCAAATTTATTATTGACTATCATCAGCCATTAAATGTTTTTAAGATAATTAAACAAATATTAAAATTGAGAATTAAATTAAGAGTTATGATGCAAGTAGAGTAACATGTTCCGCATAGAATAACATTTATGTCTATAAACTATTGAAGTATCCCCCAAATCATTCAAATGACTTTTATTTCACCAAATAGGTGTACAATAGTGATGAATAAGTAGTAACCCTTGGATTAAAAATGATTCATTATAAGACCTTATAAGTGATAATAACCTTGAATCGGGTGACGATAACATAAACTTTTCTACAATTTAATAGTGAATTATAATGGATTTAGGTATACCCACACATCACCATGTGTATTCTCTTATAATTGTCCCTTTTTGGTTTTCCATGTAAAATAAATATATATGTTTGAGTTTTTACATTTTCACCTCTTTTTATATTTAGGTTCTACAAGTTATGAGATAAATATCAATCATTTTTTTTCCTTCCAATTAAAGAATAATAACAGTATATCGTAGGGGAATAGAATAAGCTAAATATTTTATTAATTTTGAACCATGTGTCACCCCTTAGGGTATTATAGACATATTGGTCCAAATAAGTGGTATCAGATTTTAATGGCCTAGAATTGGTGTTTAATCTCAAAATAAATTTTTTATTTTTTTATACACATGGAATAATTAATAAATCACCCATTTTTCATTGGTACATAATATTATATTTCAAAAAATTAGATCTTTTTATTTTTATAACCTTTCAGTGAAGGTATCCAAAATTATTTCCAATGTGGTACAGATTAAAAAATACATACTAATAAATACAAGTTGTAGAGATAGATAATTTTTTATATAGTGGTCTATCTGGTAAAGTATTCAGAAATTTTTTTCATCATACTTGTTCTTTTGATATTTATATATAAATGGAAATAATATAAATAAAATTATATTTGAAAAAAATATTGTAGGGCCTAACTAAATAGGATAATATAAATACTATTATAATGAGAAAGAAAATCAAAAATAAAACATATGGAAAATATAAAAAATTCCATTAATATAATGGAGACTCCAAAAAGTAAGAACAACCCCACTAAGGTATGTGAGTTGAGATAAATTTTAAATAAGCCTAAAACATTCATCTGGAATATTCTTCTATATATAGAAATTAATATTCCTCTATAAATAATAATTTTTCCGTGGATTTAATGGATAAAGATAAAATAATTTATTATTAGTAATAATGAAATTCTTCATGCATTGGTAATGACAAGATCCAATCCATTTATGAGATGTTGAATAAAAAAAATACCATTTATCAAGTATAATATTCACTCATAGAAGATATGTCTATGTATGACAAAATATTAATGAAATTAGCGGTGAGATTAAATAATGTAATTATGAAAATGTGTAAAAATTGAATGGAAGTAGTGACCTTCTTGACGAACTTATCCATGAGACAAGATAACAAATGGCCAAATAAAACGAAGTAAAATAATGAATTATACCACTCCAAACAAAACAAGAATAGAAGACAAAATTTATAAAGGAATGTTTATTGATATTTTAGGAAATATCTATTTATTTAAATGATAATGAAGATAAGTCATGGAGCTAGTGGGTAGGTTAAAAATATCTAATTATAATAAGAATATATCACGCAAATAAGCATTAATAAGTGGATTATAAAAATGTGGAATTATAGAATTAGTGATTTAGTGTAGGATTATTTCTAAATTTATATTTAATATATCCTATGGAAATATAGTTACAATATGATACTATTCCAGAATATTGGACACACCATTTGTGTGTTTTTAGATACACAGGGGCTCAAAGGTGGAATAGCATCTACTACATCAATGTCTCAATGATGAAATTACTACATGTTGTATGAATTTAGAAGAAGATGGTTTATTTATAAAAACTATGGAAATATGACTCTAAATTATAGAAATATAGGATATAAATGTAAATTAATATATTATTACTTTCCTAGGACACAAATAAATAAATATGGCACCAAAATAAAAAAAATTTGTTTCAAAATAGATTTTACACTTTATGGGAAAATAATATTGGATCATAATGAAAGTTGTACCAATAACCAACAATGTTATACCCACAATAACCCTCTTTTAATGAAATGAACAAATTTTGTGGAAGATGAAGGATGTTTATCCTGCTAAGAGAAATCTGAATGAGTATGTATATAAAAATACATCAAGGAAAAATAATTTTTCTGTAACAAATATAGAAATATAAGAAGAGAAGAAATAATAATTCCTTAGTGCTTTTATAAAATATACTACATGGAAAGAGATATAAGATCCATAATTTGATGGAGGAACCATTATAAAAGATAAAAAAATTAATCATAATAATATTGAGTGGGATTAGTCTCACAAAAGAGGTAAATCCCAAATCGAATAAGCTCTAGAACACTTAATTTCATATCCATAGAGATGTTTATAAAATTTGTATTTAAAGGATAACCACTTGAAAATTATGATTTATGTTTGAAGAAAATGGTTGTTAAAAAAGGCAAAAATCATTCCTCAACATTATGAAATCTCAAAAGTAACCCTCTCCCCAAGTGTTCAAATGTTTTTTACTATTGTTGGATGATATTCAGATTAAAGGAGGGGATACTATATATAGGGTGTTATTATACTAAAAAGAGATTGATTAATCAATTGGGGTCGGATTTATTATAGTTTTTAAATGGAATTAACAATACAAAAAATATCAAAGAGTACCAAGGCCATAATTGAACCAAAAAATTGTGTAGACAAAACACATTATATATCAATGTTGAATATAGAATTTCATTCTATAATAAAGAATTTAAAATGATACATATCATCATATAAAATTTATGTCAAGATAAATCACTATTTAAAATATATTGTTCTAGAATGTCATATTTTTTCTATCAGAAATGTTATCAGGACACATTTTATGTGACAACATACCAAAAAATAAGTAAAAGATAACTCAAGAGAAGATACAATATTATTTATGAAATTCATATTTATTTTTTTCAATATAATAATATTGTATTAGGTGATTTTTTTTAGATACCTAAATCAATATGGAATAATGTTATAATACCAAAAAGTAGTCTAATAATGTTTAAATTATCTCAATGTACGGTGTTAAGAGATAAAGTCATTTATAGGGAGTTTCTTAAGAGAATTAGATGGTTGTTTGGATTTATCTATGATAATATAATCCATATATAGACCGGATGAACATGTATATCAATTATTATAAAACTTTTATCAATATAATGTGGTATTATATGGTTTAACATATAGTATGAATCATGAACATAGATGTTTAATATTTATTCATTGTTATACCTACTTATGTGAGGTCAAGATCGCATTAAGAATTTTTAATGGAATTATAATCTTAACTTTTCTATGATTATAAAGTAAATATTTGATAAGATTTATTTATTTTATTATTTCCTACAATAAGTCATTTCTCATTAAGATTGAATAATTTTATATTGTCAGATTGAAAAGTGGAAAATTCAAATGTAGAATATATTTGTGTAAAATTCCTATGGAGCAAGTAAATAATTCATATATTACAAAATAAAAAACTTGAAATTTTTTTTTGATTATGAAATATCAAGGATGAAGTGAAAATACTAGAGTTCCACCAATAATAAATACTACTAATGGATTATTCAAAAAATGGTTGTCTTAAAATAACATTATGATGATGGAAAATGGATCCAAAAGTTCAATTGATAAATCTCATTTGGAAGTGGTTAAAATAGAAAAATCATTTTAAAGGAAATTATAAAATTGATAACTAAGGTAGCAGTTTTCCATGTAAACTAGTGAAGACAAGTGGAATATGAAGAGGATATAATTTGGATGGGGTGGTCAAAATATCTATGTATAGATTTCATAGGTTGAGAAGAATCAACTAATCCTAACAAAATCTAGTAGAGATAATTGAAAATATGGATAATGTACTGTATTCATAAAGGGGAATTAGAGTTTGGAAGATATATCTTGAATAATATTATGAAAAATGGGGAGATAATGAAATGAAAAAGTTTGTATAATAATAACTTGGAATTTTATAGAAAAATGGGGAGAAGGAAAATCACTACAAAAACATATATGTTTCTGGAGTTAATAAAGATACATATTGGGGTTGGATTTATGGTATAATTGAATAATATCTAAATAGGGAGAATGTTCCAACCATAGGTTATGAACAAGATTATTTTCAACTATAATTGGAGGTTTTTTCAATTTTTGAACATGATAAAAGTTTATCATAGACATTTAGAGAAATGGGGATATAGATGAATAAGTTAATATAATTTACCTATATAGGGAAACCATTCTTGGTTATGGTGATATAAGAATTATCAACATTGAGATACATTGGAAGGGAGTTTTAGGATGATTGAATACATTTAATGGGATTATTCAATAATATTATATCATTCTATGAGATGGGAGATTTTTTAAATATTTTTACGGAAGGGAAAAATTATATTTGTAATTTATTTGTTCTAATAAGGCTTGGTCTATAAAATTGATAATGTACTTATATATAAGAGTAATCGGGACATGATACATAAGGGTAACTAATGCTAAACTGATTGTGTAAGAAAAATGAAAGTGTAAACATATGCATTTTAAGATCTATAATATATATAAGGGAACCCATTGATGATTATATTGGGTCATAAATAGTAAAATTTATTTATATATAATGGTTTATCTAGATTTCATGACACCAAAATTCAACTAAGGTATGCTCTAAATAATGTTTTTATTGATCTCCATTTTTTCTATATAATAAAATGGTTATGGGGAATATGTGGATTATTAGGGGTGTAATGTGGGTTTTGGTAATGAGAAATGTGAAATAAGGTCCCTCTAGTGCATGTTATATGGTTGGAACACGTTTAGTAAGAACTGTGCAACATAACCATGTTAGCATGGGAGGCAGGTGCATAGTGGAAATACTATGCAAGGGGGGGGGGGTTTGAGACCCTGTGGGATATGATATATCCATTCCAAATGGACACTACATGGGTTTTCAAACACTATAGGCTTTTTTGGATACCATGATACCCATGCCCCTCTTGGAAAAATGATACTACATAGTTGGCGCACAGTATTTCTAACCTTGTGGCCAAAAAATGCAACTCATTAAATGGGGGAATGCCCCATTTTCCCCACATTGGATTTAAGGGATCTAAACTAATTTTACCCTATTTATACTTCAAGTATCCAAGGTGATGAAATATTCTTCTCCATGTTTTACATGGAACAATCTCCCATGATTTTGAGCTGATTAGAGTGAATTTGGGTGGAAATCTAAAATCTAGGTGAGTATAACCCTCCATTTTCCCCTATTTTATGAAAAAAATCTTTATGTAGTTGTTCTTCTCCATTTAAATCCCTTATTTTTTTCTATTATATTATATGTTTATTATTTTAAGGTTGGATGATTTCAAATCAAAGGATAGGGATAAGAGAGCGTTCAACTATGAACAAGAAGTAGGGTGTCTGCAAGTTATATCCTATATTATTGATGCACTAATTTATCTGTGTGTGTTTTTTTGGTGGTACCTTCTTGATTTCCAATTTTTATACTTGGTATGAAATTATGATTAGGTTAATTTAATGATGAATGGTACCCCTCAAGTCACCCATGGGATCCATTGAGGATAAGTAGATTGGGTCTAAGTGCCTCCATGCAGTGTGACTCTTCCATTAAGTTTGTATTGATTTTAAAAATGTAAAATTAAAGGATTCATGAGATAAAACCAATGATAATTGTGTTTATATTATTTACATGGAATATGGTCTTATTTTTCAAAAAATAGATTTTTTAAATGAGTTTTGGGAATAAAATGGAAAATAGTTTGAATGGTTGAAGAATCATTCTCATGTGAATAAATGCCATAGGCGAGATGTTATATTGAGGCATTATTCCCATGGGTCTTGTTAAACTAACGATCTATAACCCACTAATGTATCTCATGGGTTAGGTTGTCACACTGAGGCTATATTCCCTTTAATATTTCGAATGAATTTAATACCTAGACTATGGATCTGAGGAAAGATGATGTATGTTTTGTTTTGTTAAATAAATTACCCAGTGATGTAGGGATGATGAATCCCTAGTATGTTGTTTAGATTACTGATATTGACGGATGAATGTTTTAAGACAATGGGTAACAAATGTAACTAAGGATTAAAGTGGATAATTTAAGCACTATTAATTAATGGAACCAGGTTTATCAATTTTTTACACTCTTTCATACACTATTAATACTAGATATTTTTTAAACACTATTTGTGGTGGCCAAATATGTTGCACAAACACATAAATCATGCCTCTACAAGGTACCTGAAAAAATTTCATCGTTTCTAATCGGGATAAGGGAAAGTTCCCTATGCTATAGGGTAGATTTAAAAATAAGGTATATGCATGGATGAGGGAACCAGACATGGTTTCAAGACACTTTTTTTGTAGATTATTTATCATTTATTTATTTTCAGTTTTTTTACACTTAAAAAAATATTGCATGACATGGTATGTCATTTTACTATTTGTTTTTGGGTATATACCTAGTTTTTTTTGGAATTTTATTGGTGATTAATGTTTATTGTTTATATTGTTTCCTTTATTAATTATTTAATTTATTGTGGATTACTAGGAAAACTAGGTTATATTCTCCCCATTTGACTTATTATACCATTATTTATAGTATTTATCATCTAGAATAAAGGGAGGCATGCTTTAGGTTATGTGGCACGCCAACTCAAGGAACCTATTTTGTGGATATAGGGTAGGGATTTACAAAGTGTTATCAGAGTAGTTTTTTTTCTAGTATTTATTTTATTTTGGGAAAGTAGAAAAAAGATTTATATGTTTTGAGCCTTGTAAATGAGAATGTGTGTTAGAGTAGCTAATTGATGTATGGTGGAAACCAAAGAACACATGGTTATATTTTTGTTATGTACATTCAATATTATAGTTTAATGTTATCACATTATAGGTGATGCACTTGATGCATGATGTTATAGTTTAATGGGAATTTTCTCTTGGAAAAAATTTCCTGCGGTTTATTTAATCATGAATAAATTTTTAAACTTGGGGATATATGTGACACAGATCATGTTAGGCCCTCATAAGAAAACACATCATGGTCAGGTATGAGAGTTATGAATTTATTTCTTATTATATTATGATTTTGAAGATAAGTTCCTAATACAGATTTTATTATTGAATAATTAATTGAATGATGTTATTGAATCATGAAAAATATAATCTAATGAGAATATTCTATTTATTTAATTAATTAAAGGATCTTAATGGAAAAGTATTAGTATGATGTTCAGTGTGAATTAAATTTGAATGTTTAATGGAATTATGTTATCCATGACCAGTTGTAGGGATGGATGAGGGTGGTGATAGAGATATGATCATGTATCCAAGTATAGTGTATGAAGGGTGGGTTGTTTATGTCTAGTAGTGATCCATTTTTTTAAATTTTGTACAATTAATGCTTTCTTTTGAGATGCATTTTAAGAATTGTAGAAAGATTCATCCACGATGACGCCTTATGGTTAATTGGTAAGAAGATATCACAAGCATTCCCCTAATATTAGGGATAATGACCCCCTATTGGTTTTGATTAATTGAACGGAAGAGTTTTTCTATAATAATTTTTATCATTTTAATAAGTTTATCGAGTGAGACATGGGGAAGGCTATACAGAGTATGTGTGAACTGTCAATAGATTATTAGTTACTGTAGCCTCTAATGTGTGAAGGAGAGGGTGAACCTATGGTATATGTGTTATTAATAGATTACATCTAAAAGAATTTGGAACACTTAGACACTTTTCCAAAGAAGATAGTCAAGTTGTAATCTTGTATGTTGTGATTACTGGTATTTATTTGGTGGGATATCTAGGTTCAGACATAGTAGGTAGATGGTATATAGTGGAAACATTTCCAGGAATAGTTTTTTAGAACACATCTATTTGTAGACTCTGATATAGGTTAAATATATAGATTATATGATGTTGAATCAAGGGGATATGTTTATGATGGATTATGTTGGCCACTCCACTATCTTTCAATTATTATTTCCAGAATCTCTAGGGGAACTGATATCTACGATGACATGTTTTCAGGGAAAACATTAATATGAGATGAAGTCATAGGTAAATACATGTCATTTAAAGAGGCTTTCTATATTGGTGGATTAATCTCTCATTTTAGTATGGAACCAAAAATATTCTTCTGGTTGTGGAAATATAGTTTCAGATAGGAAATCTATTGGTATGACTTTTGATAGGTCGAAGAACCTTTTCATGGGTTCTCACCAGGGAGATGGTAGAAAGAGTAGCCAGGGGAGAGGTTTGATTTCTCAGGTTGGTGACTTGGTGTTCTTATATTAGTGTGGTTGGCCATGAAACATTATTTAGGGTTACCAACCAACAATTGTGTTCCAAGAATTGAGATGGGTGATGCATTTATGGAGGTTTTGTATGAACCATCAGAAGGTAGGTAGTGGTTGAGGGTCAAAACTGGTTCAAAGAGAAGAAATGGGGTCTGCTACCCCATAACAGGCTGGTAGTTGGTATCCTATGGGTTTTACTAATTATGGTGGTTGATTTCGTACTCAAAGACATGAACTTTCACTTTAGTGAGGTAGTGTAGTATAAGTAACATATACTAGAGCACATGGTTGAAGATTTGGTCAACATCATGCATTTCAAACAACACCAGGTGGTGGTGATGTCTAACCATTGACAGTTTGAGGATTAATTTTTTTGTATTTTTATTATTTTTAGTGCTTTATTTTATATTGGAGCCTCATATACATTTATATATCCCCAATATTTGGATGTTTGGGCCCATTAGTGAAATGTATATTTGTGGATATGTAGATTTACACACCATTAGTAGTATGAGAAGAAAAAATCCAACAATGTATGGTTAGTTCTCTCAACATTGGATTGTTCCATATCATTTGGGAATTTTTTGTGCATCAGATTTGGTGGTATTACATTCCACTAGGTACGGGTTGGTTGATGTTATATTGATCTCATATCAGTTGTTACAATCAAAGGGTAATGTTCAAATCCCTTCATAGTCACACTTATATTCCCTATGGGGAATAGAGTATCTAGATAGGTAATCTATGAACACCTCATCAACAGTTATGTGAGATCACAGCCCATGTGGCATGTCTTCTACTTAAAAATGGGGGAGTTGACCCGAACATCATTCCACTGATAGTGGATTATCTCCATGATGTGTTTCTAGAGGACTTCCCACCGTCACCTCCTCTGAGGAATATTGGGTTCACAATTGAGTTGATTCTTGGAGCTGATCAAATTTATACTCACCCATATATAATGTAACCAATAGATCTCTAGGAACTTATCACTCAATTGTAGAAATTGGAAAAAAAGGTTTTATTCATCCCAGTACATCACCTTGGGGATCTCTAATTTTATTTATAAGAAGGATGATACGACATTGAAATTGTGTATCAATTACTAGAAGTTGAATCGAAGGAAATATATGAAATAATATCCTCTTTCATTAACTGATGGTCTTTTTTACAAGCTGAAAGGTGTATCTTTGTTCTCCTAAATTGATTTGAGGTCATGGTATTATCAGTTGAGGGTGAGTCCTTTTGATATACTGCAGACTTTCATAAGATGTTCGTATGGGTTGTAATACTTCGTTGTAAATCTTTTCAAGCTCAAAACACTTTATATGTGTTTATGGCCTTGAATAAATGAATCGTTCACCCATTTCTAGATTAGTTTATCGATTGGTTATTGTATATGATATATTTCTTTACTCCAAGACTCATGATCATCTGTTTGAAAAACTTGGCATCACGCAAAGTACACTAATATAGAATAGTTTATACACCAGGATATCTATGTGTTTGTTATAAATCATAAAGGTATATTTTGTGGGCCACATAATCTCTAAGTAATTTGTATCAGTGGACCTAGAGAATGTTCAATAAATGGTATCTTGGTACTAGTCCATGTATTATTTCAATGTCATAAGATTTTTCAATTTTGTGGGCTATTACTGAAGGATCATGAAGGTATTGTTACCCATGGAAGCACTAATTTCAGGATTATACAAGAAGGATATCATTTATTAATATTTTTGATCATGTGATAATTATTTCGATGAGTAAAAGAATAATTTTATTACTAAATTGATTTTTGTCATACCAAAGTGGGGTAAAGAGTATATAATGTTTTTTGTTTCATCTATTGTCTGAATTGGGACAATGTTGATGTAGAAAGATCTGGTTTGGGAATATGTGTCATTAACATTTAGTATTCATGAAAAAAATTACCCTACACTCAATTAAGAATTGTCCATGGTGGTTTTTATCTACTATTTTGGAAGCATTAACTATTGGGAGAACATTTTATTGTGTATACCAACCATAAAATCCTAATGTACATCTCTTGTCAACTGGATTTGAACCTCTAATAGGGATAATGGGTAAATTATATGAAATATTTTGATTTTCAGTTGGAATATACAATAAGAAATATAATTACTAATATAGAAACAATATGTCGAAAGACATAGACTATGATCTTCTAGGAGTCTTGTTTTGAGTGAATGAAGACAACCTTGTTTATTGATATGCATATAGAGGTTCAGGTGGGATAAAGAACTATATAAAACTCATTTTTTAGATGAATCTATACTTATAATCAAAATCAAGTGGAGTTAGTATAAGGATATAGAGTTTTTTTATTGATAGAAATCCTTGAAGGTGGAAATTCACCTTCCAACAGGACTATAGATTTGGATGAGATCATTTACATTCATGGGCATGTAGTTTTTCCTACATGTATGTTAGATTATATGATTCATTATATCCACGCCTTGAAGTGGGAGGTAAAACTATTATTGACCACAATTTTTAATGATATTCATAGATAATATTGGTGTCTAGGGATGAAGAAAGAGTTTACAGGTTTCATGATGCGGTGCTACACTTGCCAGATGGTGAGGGTCCTCAATCAATGACCTGGTTGATTACTATAGCCATTTTACAATTTGGAATGGATGTAGGATGATGTCACCAAAATATGATTTTCTTATAATCCCAAGGACGCCTAAGTATAATGAATTATGTTATATGGGAAATTTTTGAACAGTTGAACAAGGTAACACATTTCATTCTGATTCGATAAAATTTTACTATAGAACATGTGGGTGACATGTATGCATGAGAGAAATAAAATTTTCATGGTGTAACTCCAAGTATTTTTTCATGTCTTGATAAGCAATCTAATTATCACTTTTGTAAAGGGTTACAAAAGGTTCTTTCTACCTAGGAGTTTCTGAGTATTAATTTTCACATGCTGATGGATGGGATGTCAGAATGTACTATACATGTGATAGAGGACATGTTTCCTAGAATTTGGTCAATCTTGGGAGAAACAATTAGAGATCATGGAGTTATCATATAATAATAGTTATCATATGACTATTAATATAGAACCATATTATGAATTCAATGGTATGTAGTGTAGATATCATTATGTTGGATGAAGGTCAATCTGATTTGTTGGGGCCGAGTCTCATGGTGGAGACATCAGAGTTGGTTCTATTGTTTTAGAAGAGTATGGATAGGTCATAGTGTATGATTAATTCATATGATGATGGAAATCATTGGAAACTTTGGTTTGCAGTAGATTATCATGTATTCTATATGGATTCTCCATGTTTGGGCCACTATCGTGTTCAAAATTTGGCATGCTGGTGCCCAGGTGTGTGGGGTCATTTGAAATTGTTGGGGGGATCATACTGGTTTCATACCAATTGTATCACTTATAGTGTTATAGTGCAATACATTATTATTTTTGATGTGTCTTGAATTTGGATGTTCACCATTACCCTTCCCCTGTGACTGCATTTTATGATGTAGTTATTTATGTTTGTTTTTCCTTTTGGGAACATCTGGTTTTGGTTGTGGATCAGAGTACGAAAACCTTTTGGGGTAAGAATGTTTCGTTATTTTATGTGTTTTAGAAGAATGATGGTGTTATGGAGGAAACATAGGAGTCGGAGGTTGATATGTGAGCCTAGTGTATCAATCCATTTACCATGAAGACGTAGTGATGCATGGGAAGGCAGCTTGAGGATGAGCTGTTATGTGGGGGTTACAAAACCCATAAATTCTACTGATATAAATTCTTGTTTTTGTTTCAATTTAAGTCCATTTTGTTTTTTTAATGAAAAGGACCAAAGGTGATTGAGTGTTTTAGGGGTGTCCTAGTTGGTTGGGTCATGAGAAAGTGAAAACAAGGGACATCCAATTCATGTTTCATGGTTGGCTCATGATTAGTAATAACCATGTTCCATAAAAAAACAGGCCAGGGAGTTTGGTGGACGGTTGAGAAACCATGAAAAGGGGGATCCTGAAACCATGTGGTCTTGGATATAGCCATTCATCGTAGCCATCATATGGGCTTTCAAAGAGTATGGGCTTCCTACGAGTCTGGGAAACCTAGGATCCTCTTGGATAGAGGGTGGCACATGGTTTGGATATCCATGTATCCAAACCATGCACCTCGTTAAAAGGAGAACTTCCCATTTTTCACCCTCTTAGATTAATGTTTCTTACACAATTTTCACCTATTTATTATTCTACTATTCTAGTTTATGTGCCCTTATTTTCCATGTTTCTCATGGATCAATAGCTATTAATATTTATCCATTTGGAGTTCATTTGGGTGAAAATTAATGATATGGGTGATTATATAACTTTTAATTCACCAATTTTCTTGAAAATTCATTTTGTTGTTTTTAGTCTCCTTCTGAATCCCTAAAAACCTTTTTTATAGAATATTTTATGATTATGATTTGAAGGTTTTTTGGGATCTAAAAATGGATAAGGTTATGTGAATGTTCATCAATGAACTTGCGGTAGGTGGTCTACATGTTATATCCTATAGTCTTAATTACCTAATTTATTTTCATGTGGTTGTGTTGTTGTACATTCTTCCTACCCATTTGGTGTACTTGATTGGAAATAATAATTTGGACAATTTAATAACGATTTTAACCCCACCATATCTATGTGGGATTCATTAAGTATGAGTAGAATGGGTCTAAATACATCCATGGGGTGTGCCTATCCCTTGAACTTAGAGTTTAATATCTAAATGTAAAATTGAAGTGGTCTTCATATTCAAAAATGATAATTTTTTATCTTTTTAACATGGTATATAGTGGTGTTAGTGCCAACATTAATGTGTTAAATGAGTTGTGGACAATTAATGGTAAATGGGTTGATTAGATAAAGGTGCATGATCATGTGAATAAATGGTCT
Organism: Viscum album; assembly: GCA_963277665.1. Classification (NCBI taxonomy): domain Eukaryota; kingdom Viridiplantae; phylum Streptophyta; class Magnoliopsida; order Santalales; family Viscaceae; genus Viscum; species Viscum album. Next base: position 959,686,231 of record OY728123.1, read on the forward strand.
ATATGAGGTGTTAAACTGAGGCTCTAATCCCACTAGTTATGCTAGAATTATTCTATATGCCCCATTGAGGTATTTCATGTGTTAGGGGGTCAGACTGAGGTTTTATTCCCCTAACAAATTCACTAGATGTAAATTCCTTGATTAAGGATCTATATAATGATTATCTACACATTTCATTGTGAAATCAATGATAATGTCTTATAGGGAAATAAATTCATCATATTCTATTTAGTTTAATATTATTGCTAAATCATATTTTATGAATATAGGTGAAACATGGAACCAGAGATTGAAATTGGTAATATAAAACCATTAAATTAATGGAGCATGGTTTATCATTTTTTATCTTGTTGTTAACTATACTCCTTCATACACATTTTATACTAGATATTTTGTAGGCTGTGTTAATGTTGGCCTACTAAGTGGTACTCATAGCCTACTGAAGTCTCCATTGGTAACCCAATAAGATTTAATGGTTTCATACCACGAAAAGGGAAAGGGTTATATGCTAGAGGGGAAATTTTGGATTCATGGATGTGCATGGATGAGAGAACCATAATTGGTGTACTCACTTGTTTTTGAGAATTATTAATCAAGTCATTATTTTTAGTTTTCATCCACACTTGGCCCTTTGAGTCATGAAATGGAATGTCATGTCTACTTTTTGGCTTTGGGCATGTTCCATGTTTTGGGAATTTAATTTGGTATGTATTTTTATTTAATATACAATTTATTTTGTTTCTATTTCTCTCAGTTGTGGATTACTCTGATATAATGGTTATAGTCTCCCCACATGTATCATTATACCCTCATAAATAGTTAACATCCTCTTGCATACATGGAGGGATTCTTGAGGTCATTTGGTTGACCAGATCAAGGAACAAATTTAGTGGGTTTGAGTTGAGGGGTTACATTGATAGTGTGAAAGAGTCACATTCATCATACTTAATTGTCATCTATATGATAGGTAAACTTTATATACTTGATATTGAAGGATAATTTGGATAATATTTAAGCTGTTTCAGGATATGGAGAATGGAAAATTGTGAAATTAGTGAGTTATAAGGATATTTAAGGGTACCCAAAGGTATAAGAAATGGTTCACATAGTTTGTTAAAAAAAGAAAGGTTATAATATGATGCATAAGGGTTTAAATATGAGTAAGGGTAAATCCATACTATTAAAAAAATCTAGTGTGACTTTGGATGTATTATCCATATGTAATTGTCTCATCAAAACCATGTAACAACCTATAAAAAAGAAAAGGAGGATCATTCCATGACATGGTGGTTTCATTAAAGAAGATGTGGTTTCTTTTCATTATGATAGATATTTGGATTTGATTAGGATATCTGTCTTTGTGTCAAGATGAACTATATTACTCCATAATAGGTTTATAGTTCATGATTATTAAGAGTATCATAATCTTATATGTATAGAGTTAAAACAAGAATGTTCCATGAAATGTTAAATATTTGGTATTTGACTAAGCAGTACAATATATATAAGGAGACCATATGACAAAATAGATTGAGTTGAGGTATGTTATTCAAAAATTCATGGAATATTTTCATTATGTAGTTTTTTATAGTATACGTAAAATATTTGGTTAGAAATTTTAATTTCAAATACTTGTAAAAACTATATGGAGTTGAATCAAATTAAATGGATGTGTTTAACCACATCTATATGTGTGTGATATGGGATGATCATAGTGATTTAAAATCATTCCGATCCATTGAATCAAGGTAATTATTTATAAAAACAACTCCCAAATGTTATGAAAAAATGATGAGAGGAATATATTGATATATCTAGTATTGAGGAAGAACGAGTGGTGTATACGTCACTACAATGAATTTTTTTGGATAGATGAATGAAAGGAAGAAGGAGTTGCACAACTGCACGCATCTATTCAATAACAGGTGAATGAAAAATAATAATGGTGTGGTATAATCATCATTTGCTGGAAGAATTGTCCTTCAGGTTAATGTGGAATAAATATTATTTACACTCACCTTAAGTAGTAATTTTCATTAGGTCTTGATGAAATAATAGAGTACTAAACATGGACTATAATAGAGATTCTAATCAGGAGTTATGATGTAAGTAATTTCACAATATTAAAATGAAAAAACATTAATGTTTTTAAAATTTTAAAGACACCATAATGTCTATAAACATTTTGTTCTCCTTATATTGGTAAAAAAGAAATGATGAGCTGATTTTTTAATCTACAACAACAACAACACCTAAAATGATAATTCCAATTATAGTGAATTTGAATTTAAAAATTCAATTAAGTGCATAGATCATGAAACTTTTAAATGGAATATTTAAAAGTGATTTCAAACATATTTTTATATTAGTTCATATCTAAATTATCCTATGTTTACTCTTCACACTTATCTATCCTAGAGAGATATGGAAACCACATTAAAAACACATTTTTATGAAGAGTGACAAATATTTATAAGATTCCATTTTCACAGTTGAGGAACAAACCTAATCCTATATCATTCACACCTAGAGGAACATCCCAAAACCCTCCTTTTTAAGTGTAGTAAGAACCAATATTTATTTTATCTAAACCCATGGAATAATTAAAACCTCTTCCTTTTACCGAACCAAGGCTTAAATTGGGAATCATATTTTTTATTAGGTTAGAATAACTAAGACATACCATTTAATATAGGTATAACCCATCAAATGATCCCAAAATGAAAAAATTATAGTATATAACATAAAAAAAATAAAGGAATAAAATAATTAAACAAAACAATTTTGTTGATGATGGTTGTTAGTGTTTGGAATATTTATGCTTCAACCTTACAAGATGTATATGATGAAGTCAGGGAAATCCAAAAAATGTAGTATTGAGAAATAGATATAAATATGATGAATTAATTTAGTCATGTCATGTATTAAGAACACATGCACAATACCAACCATCAACCATTTTTAAATATAATTAACAAAAATAACTATATTCTATACATTTCCTAAAAAAACTATATTCTATACATAAAAATTCATGGGAATAATATAGCAATTAATGATAATTTTTCACATGGGCTACTCTTAATCTTCTCGTAGAAACTTGTAAAATATAAAAACCTCATACAACTAAAATAATTATAATAATAAATGAATAAACGTTTAAAAATTATTTAAATAATCACTAAATAATAATGAATTATGCACTTGGAATACTCCCTAAAATCATGTGTGGCTAAACAATTGAAATTGAAAACATTTTGAATTTGAAAAATGGAATCCTGCTATTCATTCCTAAATATTGAACAATGAAACCCACTAATAAATTCTAAAAAACATACCTTTTGAAAGAAACCTATATGAATATGTATGTAATATGTAGAAAAATTATAATGTAGCTCACCTTAACAACCAATAAAAACTATTCCAAAAATCATGTTCTCTAACAAAGAATGAAAAATAATTGAAAATATAACGAAATCATAAAATTAAATATTTATAATATAAGAGAAATATCATAAATTATGAATAAATCTTATATTTTTTAATATCTAATCATTCATCATGAAAAATTAAATCCATAAATCATATGGTTCATTCAATTAATTTTCATTATTTAATCCCATAGAGTACTATAAGTTTTCGAGTAAGCTACATTACTAATTTTCCAATTCCACTAAAATATAAAAGTCATTTAAAACAGAATATAAGATTTATTTTTACCTTTTAATATATAGTATATTAGAGATATATTAATGAATGATTTATAAATCCAATAACATAATAGAAATAACACTTAGTTTAAGTGACCCAATATAGAAAAAATAAAAAAACTTGAACTAAATGTAATTCTACAAGTTGAAAACTCAATAAAATAATAATAAATAATATATAACAAAATAAAAAAAATTATAATTATAAAAACAATGAAAGACTTAAAAATGAATCAAAAACCAAGAAATACTTTTTTGTATGATTATTAATTACCAAACATTAAAAAATACTATGGTGAGGATCCAATGAACATTATATCATGTTTTGATAATTATAAAACCAAATACTATTATAAAACTATATACCTTTTAATAATGATCGAATAGACCAAAAAATGGTAAAAAAAAATTATAAACCAATATCATGAACATTAACTCATTCACCCTAGTATAAAAATAAATAACTCATAAACATTTAGAAAACTCTCTAAATAAATAGAAAAATACATAATATTCTGGAAACATAAACATATTAAAATTAATTGGAATGATTACTTTAAAGTTATGAATTTTAAATAAATAATCTCATTATAATAGAAACAAATAAAACTATTCTGGATATCATGGGAAAACAGAAAATAAAGGGTTGACAAATAAATCCTAATAAGGTAATAATCAAAGAATTACCTAATGAACACAATTATTGTGAGTCAAGAGTCATTAAAAGGTGACATAAAAGGTTAATAATATTAACTGTGAACATCAAATCATAATATAAAATGATAACATCATCAAAACATAGAAATGTGGCAACGACATAAAACCGGACATTATAAGAATAATTCAAGGATTACAACCAACACATCATAACATAATGTGAATATTATGAAGTCCCACCCACTATATATGGTAATTAGGATATCAAAACATTACCTCATGTATTAGAGGGAAATATAATTCTAGGCCCACCAAACAGATTCGTATTATTTACATCTATCTGTGTGCCATATAGATCACAAAATATCAAAATTGATTTGATCAATATTAATCCCAAGTGTAATAAGTGTGTGTTATATACATGGAATTTATTTATAAAGGAACGATTTCAACATCTAGGTGAATAACCTTGAGTGGAAAGTTTGATCGATATTCACAATACAAAAGTTTGAAATGGAAAATCATGTCCAATTTGAGCAGCATAACATGTGTGCATAAATTTCGTAGAAGGTCTTAATGAGAGTGAAATGTTGTATTTAAATAATTGTGAATCATTACAATGAGATATGCTTGTGTAAAAACATATATTATCCGGAATATTGTAAATTTTAAGGGATAATACAAAACAAGGTGTGTGAATATAAAATAAAAAGGAATTTAATCACTTCCCTTGAGAGGGTTCTTCTATAATATTGGGAAGATCCGCATAAGAGATTTGAAACACCTTCATAGGAATTTATAGAGGGGGGGGGAGATGAAATTAATTCCCAATGGGGTTTTAAAAAAATTAATGGGAGGTTTTATGGATATATCTATAAAATAATAGGCGAACTATTTATTAATTTATATATATTCTTTTTCAAACTACATAAAAATAATAATCAAAACTAGAAGACGTCCAATGGTTTTCTTCCATGAATTCTGACAAATAGGTGTGGTTTTGAATGTTTTATAAGTAAATAAATCTAAAATATTAAAATAATATCATTAGTGATGTGTATGTGAGTCTTGTTCATACTAAAATGATTTTCCAAAAGTAAAATATAATATATGTTTTTGGTGATTTTTAAGGGTTTATAAAATTTAACAAATAACATAAAAAACATCATTTCAAATTATAAATATATATTTTTATCTTGGATTCCATTCTTATAATTTATTAATACACTTTTGGCCCATTTTTATGTCATAATTCATACCATATATTTATAACATGTATAATTTTATACCAAAAATTTGAATTTCATAGATCATTAAAAAAATTTATTATTCAATAATTTCTATTTCACAATTTTGAAAATGATATTTATTTTTCCAAAATAACTATAAAAATATGAGAATTTACATTTTTAAATAAAATTATTTATTCACCATAAAATACTTGTTTTCACAACATCATCTACTTTCGGACGCTTCTAAAAATTATATCAGACATCACTAGATTTTTTATCATTTATATTCAAACAAAAAAAAATATAATAAGAATATTTTTTAAAAATACCATTTTTTTTGATTTTTTTTTGAATTTATAAAAATGATTATTTTAATGGAAACTATATATTTCCCCAAAATAAAATTTTATATTCTTCGAATCAAAATGTAATTTTTATCAAACACTTTATTAAATAATCAATATATTGTAATAATAAAATGGCATAAATATATTAATTTTTTAAGAATAAATTTTATAAATTCATAATAATTGTCTTTATATATATATCCACTTTTTTCAAAATAGTACACCATAAGGGTATGGTTTATGATGGTGGAATGTTCTTAGAGTCATTTAGAAAACATGGTTGGTTTGTGATCTCAATAATATTTAACTTCAATCATAAAAGGATTCATTCATGTTTAAATTTTTGAAATTTATCTTGGTATTTGTCATTTTAAAAGACAATTGATTTTATCTCTCTTAGAACCTCCAACAATTGGGCATCACATGGTATGTTACTACAAGTAGATAATATCACTTCTTACATATGTTCCAATTAGACTTTATGATAAGACTTAATTTATAAAATCTTAATAATAACTCCATAATGACAATATAATCAAAGGTTAAAATGATTAATGATATTTTAAATATGAAAAAATCTATTTTTTAACCGTACCATATAACAAAAGTAGTTAATGTGTTTTCTATAACTACAATACATAATAATGCATTTATTTTCCCAAAAAGGGATCTTAATTTAACAAAATTGAGGTCATTATATTTTTTCATTTAAAAAAAATTGTATGTAGGATAATAAGAGGAAGTAAAACTTAAATTGATAGGGAGTCTTTAAAAAATTTGATAAGGGGAAGTTCCTTGGTATAGAGTGACTATATCAAAAAATCTATATCCACTGAATAGTGTGTGTTAGTTGGGTTGTTTTACAATGAGATTATATGAGAGTGGAGGGTTTAATTAGGGTATAATATTTTTCTATAAATTGAAATTATATTTTCCCCATGTTTCATGGAATGTTTTAATCCTAACTTATTAAATAAAATATTACGAAACATAGAAATAATGATATAGATACACAACAAGAAAATTTTACTTTGTTTACCACTAAGGATTATTTCAAGGTTCATACACAAATGATGAGTTTATCATACCATAATCCACTAATATTCACTTTTCATGGAAGATTATTATTTTTTTGTTCTGGAAACAATATTCTAGGTGCGAAAATATTACATGATTTTTGAGATAGTGCACTACCTCCCTCCGATCACTTCCACTGACTCCCATTTCTATCTACATAAGTTTCAGTATTTTCATGTTTAAAAACATGAAGGATATCTTCATATATAGTTATATAATGATGAATTTTTATATCCTCACAGAGAAAATAATTTTATTTAATGAATTACACAAACATTTACCTAAGTGTAACATAAGCCTCACAACTATATTTGTTAAACATACTTTTTCTTGAAAGTCTAATTTCTATGAAACTCTAAATTTGACAAGGCTAATAGATTTGGTGAAAAATACAATATTAAAATCTATATGATCTACTTAGTTTATAAAAATACTTTTCTTGTTACATTAACTCATGTAATCTTCCCTTCTATACAATAAATAATGTAACATAATTTTTATATAAATACAGAGAGATTATTCAATCTACAAGCTCATTATCCTTAATGTGATGATATTCAACCTATATATAGTAAAAATATAACCCTGTAATGAAACACTATTAAACTCAAAATAATAACACCCTTAGATATTCTTTTCACGTAGAGCACCATGTCTATATTGTGTTCATAAAACTCCAATTTTGTGAGGCCACATGGCTTTCAAGAAAGAATCTATATATCATGTAATATACTATTTTACATAAAAAATATTAGTTAAAATCTTATTAATTAATTTCATGAAACTTATTTCTTTTTATATGGGACTATTTACACACATTCTCCAAACATAATCACCCATAATTTCGGAAATCAATGTGAAAATGTTCCACTTGTAAAATATTTTTGGGACTCCATACCCTGAAAACATTATTATTTAGAGTTCAAACAACTTTATAAAAACATAATGGATGGAATAAAAATAGTACACATAAATATATAGAGAATATCACCATGGTTCATAAATTCTATCACTTTTGGAAATGATAATTGAACTTCAGTACCACAATAATATTATAACACTTTCAGATTGTAGTGAAATAACTCATCCATCATTCTAAGTATACATGAGAAATTCCCATTATATAAATCAATATTAAATTATTGAATCTCATTCCTCATTATATTCATTATTCTATAACCTCCACTCTCATAAACTATAAGATATGAGTTTCAATTATAGTAATATTTTCTTTCCAGAAAAACAATATCACAATACACATAGTTTTATTCAAAAATGTGACTAAAACCAAAATTATCAAATTTCAAAAATTTAGTTTTAAAATATATATATTAAATTTTAAATAATCATTTTAAAATTAACTTCCTGTAAAATGTTGGTATTTTTATAAATTGTTTTTAGTGATTAGTGAAAAATATTGATTTTTATTAAACTATCATTTCATATAATTGGAAAAATTCCATAACATTTTTAATTAAGTTAAAAATTAAATTAATTATACATTATAAATCATCTATCTACATTTAAATGAATAATTTTTTGATATTTGTGTAAAAATACTTTTGTACATAAAATGTATTTTTGAAAAAACATTTTCATCACACTTTTCTAGATTATTATAAAAATAGTTTCCATCACTTATAGAGATTGAATTTGAAAAAATTTATTCCATATTTATAATTTAATAATTAAAATTATTTAATAATTACAACTTAAATTTCTTTCATAATGAATAGTAAAATATTAAAAATTAGTCACCAAGGTAAAATGGTAAATTAGGTTATTATCTGTTTAAACTAAGTGATAAGGCCACCATAATTCAACGTAATGTTGAAATAGTGGGTTCCCTAGAGCCGACTCTACTTTACCATTTTATTACCTTATTTTTTTATTGAATTAGACATAATTGATGTCTACTTACCATTATAATATATATATTTCCATGTCCACTATTTAATGGCAACGTCCATAGAATAATTTTTTTATCAAAAGGTTATAGAAGATCCTAGGCTCTAATGATAACCATGTTATGCCATGAAATTAATCTTAAAAAAAGGTATTATGGTCCAAATACATATTATTAACTGGAAATAGTAGACATTTTACTATTAGGTACTAGGGCTCAAAAGCATTGAGACTTTTTCTCATGATGTTCATTCATATTAATCTCTAGTGGTGAGATTAGGCGGACAAAACTCCCAATAAGAACACCACATGTTTTTTGTGTCATTTATGTTCCCATCTACAAACATGTTTATTGGTATCCTGACTTGAGATCATTACTATTGTGTTCCATTTTATTGTGTACTTTGACACAAGGAAGAAACCATGATATTGAAATTTAGTTGAGGTAGCTTGTGTTTGGTACGTCATGGGAGGTATGACATTTGTTTAACAGTCAAGAAAGGATTTGTCACTTTCAATTTATAAAAGATGAGTATCTTAGGAATGGTTGATTAGGATGATGAAACCTTCATTATTCATTCGCCAATGTATTCAAAAGGTAAATCAGTAAAGATAGATAAAAAAATAAATCAAAAAAAATGATGATGACATAAGTGTGTGTCCTTATTTTATGAGATTTTAAACAAGAAGATATTATAGAACATCATACGTGTTCCCAATATTGTACTCATTAATATGAAAATCCTCATCTATTTAGGATCCTTGGAGGATTTTTAAACATTTCACTTTTTCTATTGATTTTATTCACTACTATAGAGATAAGGGCCTAGAGGGTCACACACAATAGTATGTTTGAGAATCATCCCTATTCATTCGAATTGGTATATTTTTCAGGGTAGGCCCTGCCATGGGGTCCGAGATTTTTCCAAGGTTTCGATAACTAAATAAATAAATAAGTTCATGATGAATCAAGTGATGAATTATTCGATTGAATTTATTTAATTTATATACAAGTTACGTAAATATGTGAAAAATTATTCAAACTAATATTGTTTTAATATTTAATTTTCCTTTAATACTAAGTAGGATTGGATAGTCTAGGGAACTGTATCAATTTTATAACGTAATATATTTTATATATATTAAAAGTATGTGATAAATTATTAATTATATTGATGGCTTTATTTAGTTCATCATAATTATTATTCAGTGGATTATAAATTTCTAGCTGTCGGGGGACCCAATCAGGTGTTACTAATCATCCACTATAGATAAGTAGAGAGAGGCTCAAGATAATTACTATTCATGGAATTTTGGCCAGAGCCTTTCTCTCCTCCCGCTTCTTAGAGAGATAATTAATTCATCCATGTTTTCAAATCATTTTCTTCTTCACGCATCCTAAGCATTACGATGTGGTGATCGTTGGGGCATTAAAGGCATCATCAGATTGTTGTGATCGCTCTTAGAATTTTATGATCGACACTACAAAATATTTTTGAAGAATGTGTGGATGATCTAGATGGATCCTACTATGGATCACTTATGAGATGATCATTGGTGATTTTTTTCTATCAACCATTCTGTCTGATCTGTAATAGTATGTGTACATATTTAAATTTTGTGCTCTTTTAATTTACGTGAGATCATCATACCATATTTGGGCTCGAATAATTAGAGATAATATGTTCCATCATGCCATCAATGAAAATTTTAAAATACTCACCGCTACAACTTCCACTTAGGTCCCAAAGACCTTCACTTAAATCTTATTAGATAAATTTATTTTGACCATTACCACCTTTGTCAAATGATTTTATTTTCTATAAAAATATTTATCATGAAAATGACCATTATAACATTTTATGTAATTAAAATTCAAATATGTCACTCTATTAACAATAATATCAATACAATTTTGACATAAGTTATAAAATTGGATAATGTCATCTATAAATATTTATTTCAAATATGAATTAATTTTTTTATCATAGTGATTTTTTTATTTATAAAATAATTACATTTAATACTTACACAAAATTTACACAATAGTTGTGCAGGTTGTATAAAAGTCATGTAAATAATATTAAAAAACTAAAAGAAAAATTAATTTTATTAATTTATTTTTTCACAAATTTTTATAAATTACTATAAATTATTCATTATTTGTGAACTGAATATATTATAATTCAAATTCTATCTTTTAGTATTTAAATTTAAATTAAATGGAAAATTTCAAAAATGACATTAATGACATTATATAAAAATAATAATAATTTTTTTAAGAATAAAAATTACGATTATAAATTGCAGAAAATTCCATCCGATGATCATTTTTGATACAATTGATACATTATAAGAAAAATTATAACCATTTGATAATTATTTTTTAATTATGGTTAAGGTCAAAAGGGTATTACTAAAAGGTTATTCTAAAATGATAATGATTAAAATGACCAAAAAAAACTTTTAAACACCATGATATAGTTTTATTTTAAAATTTACATTATAAAAATCAAATATTAGTCATTGTGAATAAATATTTGAAAGAACATTACATAAGAATATTTAAAATCATTGAAAAATTATATGGGTGCACTCACCTAAATTATACAAGGGAACCTACTACCCTCACTTATTCAAACATATTTTTCAATCAAGATTGACAAAAACCTAAAAAAATTGTCTCTCTGACTTTCAAAGACATATTATTTTTGTTTTGGTATTCCAAAAATACTAGGCCTAGGGTTATTAAGTGGATATCCAAAGGTGGTTTCTTTATGAGAACATAACAGTTTTTACAACTCATTCAAATTTAGATCTTCTTCTAGTTTCTCCAAATCTACATTAACAATACTAAAATAATAAATACAGTGTATTAAATATACTTATATATTATTATGATTCATGGATAAAAATTTTACATCTCTTTTTCATCCTATAGTAAGTGAAAAACATCACACGTGTATACGTATAACTTACCATCTCTATATAGCAGGGTAATTTGTTTTTCATCACCACTATACGATGATGGTAATAAATATTTAAGAAAAATATATTTTTAAGAAATTTATGATATAATTATTCATATATAATTATAATATAATTTCTACTATCTTACATTCCTATCTATAGAAAAACAATAACATCGCTCATGTGTACATGTGGACTACCACCTCCACGAAGAGACATGATTTATTTTTATTATTTATTTACATGGTGATAATAATGATATATTTAATGAATCTATGTGTTATATATGATATAATAATTATTTTATAATGGTTAATTATTATTTATATTTATTTTTTCAATGATTCTAAAATGAAAAAAATATTAATGTGTATGTATGACCTACCGTCTCAATGAATATTATAATTTACCTTTTTATATCTACAGTTCATGGATGATTAATATTATGTATATAATAAATATTTATAGTATTTATATTTCTATTAAAAACCAAATTATGTTGTAACCTTGAGAAATATAGTGGGACTAATACTACTGAATGAAAACGTAATGGAAATATAAAACAGTTAAAATTCAGAAGTAGAAAATTTTACAAGTATTTATTAACAAACTATTATTGAAATGTTATAATTGGATAATATATGATATTATATGTATGTATATGGTTGTGGTATATAAGTATACTAAATTTAATTTTCTTATACATGGGGATGAAATTATATATAAATAAATTAGGACTAGAGGTAAGGGTTTAGTTTAAAGTTTCATCGTTATTGAAGATTGTTTATGTTCTAGGTTTCTCATAGAGAATTTCTAGATATTAATTTATTAAATGTAATATTTTTTTTAAATACTACATGTTTTACTTTTATTTTACTCACTTTTAAGTATTAATGAGAATGAAAAAATGATTTTAAGTAAAATAAAGTCTATTTTATATTCCATCAGGAATCACTTTCTTTCATGATAATAATATAATAATAACATTTTCAAGTATGTTTAAATATAATAATATTTTTTTCAATTAATTTGTATCCATTTTTTATTTTTTATAAAGAAAATTCAAATAAATATTATTGTCTCTATCTGAATGAGGATATTCTTAATTTTTTTTTTAAAATTCGAATGGAATGTTTTTTTATCCTACATGACATGGACATAATTTCTTTTTATCATAACAACCCAATTAAATGAATTATACTTTAAAAATTTTAATGATTATTTAAAATAAAATATTTTTCTTTATATTATTGAAAATTTTAAATTTTTTATAAGTTTTTTCAAAATTAAATGTGTATTTTCCACATGAAATCTTTCAGTAATCTTCTTTAATTTTTTTTCCTATATCCACATTATTTGGAGAGTATTATTCTACCACAGGGATGTAATATTTCGATAAAATATTTGTATTTATAAAGATTATTTTTTATTAATTTATATTTATTAATATGTAAAAATATTAACATTTCATTGTCTAGTTTTTCAATATTAATTTTTATATTGATTATTTTCTCTCATTTTATATGATAAATTTATTATATATATTCAGTGATGGGTAGAACCAATTCTATCTATTTAATGCGTTAATAGGTCTCATGAGAAAAATCAGTTTGGGTATTTTGTATACAATTTACCTATTTACATATGTTGTCTTGGTACATGGCCTTGAATGTAATATTATAATGTTTGAAATTGTTCTTTTTTTCACTGTGAAACTAGTTAATATTTTCCACAGTATTATTTATGTAGTTTTGTTTTCCACGGGTTTAACCCCATCTTTATGTAATTTGTTATACAAAACAATTTTTTATTTTTATCTCGGAAATATTATTCATATTTTATTATATTTAAGAAATCTTATTTTGAATACATTCCCATAAAGATAATCTGAGCTTACCCTTTATTATGTTTTACTACCCCTAGGAGTCCAATATTGGGTATTTGAATGAATTCAGAGATTTAAAAAAAATTATTAGAGTCATTATTATATTATATATCATGTTTTCATATATAATGTGATAGTAATATATACATCTATTCTCCAAAGTCTACTAATGTAATTAATCTTTTGGAATGAGATCCTTTATATTTTATGACAAAGTAGAAAAATAAACACAAACACTGGGCTACTAGAGTCACGATGTTAAAGTTTGAATCATAGGATGAATAGTAGAATCCTTGAGAACTAGATTTTTGAAAAACAATATTATTGAACCTAAACAACTGAAAAACCCTAAATATTTATTTAATTATAGGATGAAAACATAATTTTTTAGTGAAGTAATGATTATGTGGATTAACTAGAAATAAATCCTAGTCTATACACTATAAGTGGATTTGGTTTTAGAATAGATTCATCTATGGATAACAACCCCAAAAAACGTTTTTCAAGTATATATTGGTGATCATTCTGAGGCATAGTGAGTGTACCCTTACTATGGATTTGGTTTTTGAATTCTAGGTGCTATTCTTTGGTTAATTATAATAATATTTTCAACCCATTACGAAAGTTTTAAAAAAACATTATGATTTTTGAATATTTCTAATTATACAAAACTAATGATTCTATTATTAGATATAAACAAATTTTCATGTTTCAAAAAGTGCCTCAACATTTTTTGAATTATATATTATTATTCATAATGTTATGATCTAACATAGTGTATGATATAGTCTAGAAATGGTGCCTAATAGATTAAATGGAAAATGTATCAATTTACATGATCTGTGTAGGGATTTCTCTCCTAGTGAAGACAATTAAACCAGAGATGGAATTGGAGATAAAGCTATAGCTACAAAAACTATAACTATATTGTGGAAGACGACTTGGGTTTTAAAAAATAACATTTCTCGTATAGATTATCCAATAGATTTGAAATGTGGAGAAACAATTATAGACTACCACATGCATCAACAACCTCCACCATTAAATGGGACTACTATACTATTTTTAGCTATGAAAAGGATTGATTCCTTAGAGAAGTCATCTCTTACATTAGGATGTAATAAAACAGAATCTTTGTTGAACGGAATTTATCATCTCATGGTGGATGTAGATAGTAGGTGGCCATTGATTGAAAACACTAAGGATTCAGGGGAAGTAATAAACCATGAGTGTAAGGAATTTATGTTAATTTTATTTTAAAAATATTTTCCTAATCGTTAGTGAAAGGGTTTGAGGAGATAGTTCTTGATTTTAATAAAAAAATAATATAATAATTTTTCAATATATAAAGATAACTTTAATATGTTATAAAGACATTTTGTAAGCTAAGTCCACAATTCGAACAGCGCAATTAACCATTTATTTGATCAGATAATGTAAATACATTATAGTTCATTTGTATCCTAAACATTCTTATCAAATGAGGACACATTGTCACAAATTATCAAGATAGGGAAATAATTCTCCAAGTATTCCTCCATTGAATAAAATAAATATAAGAATAGGGTGGATGAATTCTCTATGATATGAAATATAGAAAAATGTAATAAGAGATGTGTGGAATTTCTAATATGTAATAAATAGAGAATGAAACACCATGGAACACACTTACTATAAATTACTTTTTACTTTATGTGTGGAGATAAAGGTGATCATGATCATGACTGAAATTTTAATAAATTATCTTCTAATTTTCAATGATTTAACTACAAGGAGATGGGGAACTATGTGAATGAGTTACCCCTGAACATTATTATTTTGTCTTATTAAAGGAAAAGTTGTTAAGGCTAAGATTATGTGATCACTACAGCTGAGCTTAATGTTCTAAAACATATGTTAGTCAGTACATTGATCGTAGCATAAAATTTATCTAATTATTTATTTGACTTACAATATTTTTACTCTTTAATATCATCCATGTCTTCCATGTAAATTAAATATTTCCCCAGTACCTTAAGAAGGTATTTTTTAATCAATAATCCTAGTTCAAATATTACTGTAACAAGGATAATTTATTTAGTTTCCATTATAACAAATATACATACCCTATTTTAATACATGATCATTATACCAATATTTTTATTGAAAATAATCCTCAATAGAGATTGTATTTATTATTATAATGACAAAATTTGTTTATTAGAGAAGGAGATTACAATTTGTGATAAAGGTACATAGTGAATCATCTTTAAGGGGGAGACTTCATTATTAGATTCAAATGTAAAACCACCAAAATAATCTCTCCTTTATCAAATTCTTATAGAAGAAAAAAATAAAAAATATTGGAAATGGAAATTTTACCGCAAGATTGAATATTTTCTTATTTTGAAAGAATATATTAATGTTTTTCTTGATGAAAAACCTATATGTCCACCTAAGCATAAAGTATAGTTTTCTATTGAAATCATCCTTGGTGCAAAAAAATATCTATGAAACCATATACTATGGTTAATATAGAGACAGTGGAGTTACATAAATAACTATAGGAGTTGTGTGGTGTGGGATTAATACACCCATGTGTTACTCTTTTGGAAGCTTCTATTCTATTTTTGATAATGAAGGATGGGACAATGAGGAAATGTTTTTATTATAGGGAACTCAATGCCATAACTATGAATAATAAAAATTATCTACCTTGTTTTGACGACCAATTTGATCATCTTGATAAATAATTCTATTTTTCAAAGATTTACCATTTTTTGGGTATCATTAATTATGAGTAATGAAGGAATATATTACAAAGAAAGCATTTTTTAGAAGGTATGTAAATTATGGGTTTAAAGAATATCCCTTAAGATTGTCTAATTTACCTTCCATTTTCATATATCTTATGAATATAGAGTTCATGTAATGTCTTGATAATTAAATTATGGTATGATTTGATGATATCATGATATAATCAAAATTTTATGAAGAATATAAGATTAATTTATGAACCACTCATGAGAGTATTAGAGAAATGTAGTTATATAATTAATTTAGAATGTCTGAATTCTAACTGCTATAATTTTCTTTTCAAGGATATATTATATGCAGGGATGGAATGTAAGTTGATCCCTAAAATAAAAGGATAATAAAATAATTTACAACACTAAAAAACATAAAAGTGGAATAATTTTTTCTTAAATTATTAAGTTATTACTAGAATATTTAAAACAATCCCAATTAGAACACATGTCAACCAATTTAACAGGTAAAAATATCATCTTCCTATGGAAATATCAAATTAAAGAATGATTTTTAGAATTAAAGAGGTGTTTGGTTATTGAGATAATGTTTATACAACCATTAGATGAATATTTATTTCATATAAATAGTTACCCATAAAACATAGGACAATGATGTGTCATTAAGTAGAATGATAAATATATTTTTCATGATTCAATGTAGTAAAAGATACATTAACAGATCTATCTGTCCCATGATATTGAGCTATTAGTAGTAATAATTCATTAAAGATATGAAGGTATTATCTATATGACCTATTATGTGTGATATAGATAAATCATAATAATCCAAAATACATATTTCTAATAAAAGTGACTACTAAGATGAAAATTATATTTCTATAAAAGAAAAAAGGATAGAAATTTATCAATACAAAATCAACCTGTAAAGGATAATACTTTGGCAAATTCTTTGCGTATGAAAGATCATTGATTTATAACTAAGATAAGGATGGTCCCATATTTTCAATTTTGTGAACTAGTAATATTAGGAATGGATATTTTTAGGTAAAGGGAAACATTACTCATTTTTAACTATTTCAAAATTTTATTTATTAAAAAAGAAAAAAAAAATAGTCTAATGATGAGAATTTTGAAAAGAAAATTTGTTCCATGATTAAAGTGATCTTGGAAGACCTAAATTATGAAGTTGGTGTTCTTAAAGGTGGAAAGAGGTGATGTGTTCAATATATAACCAAGATGAAAAGAGAATCATATGTTTATTATCACAGTTAATATTTCCCTATAGACCATGGTTTCACTAATATATATAATAATTTTATGGACAATTTTTTGTAGAATAATATGAAATGGAATATTTATAATTATATATCATAATGCATTGTTTTTCATTAAGATAATATTGAGAGAAATAACCCTAGAGTGTTCATGAATTCCTTACCTAGTCCTATATGGAATTGGGATGGTATTACCAAAAAAAATTCATTAGAATACCAATAATTCAAAAAAATGATAGTATATGGGTTATTATTTATCTCCGTACCAATTGTGAACATTTCATCACTATAAAAGAATATTTACATCTTAATAATCTTGCATGTATCTATATTAAGAATTTATAAGAAATTATTTTGTACCTATTTCTATTGTCTCTAACCATGATCCATGATTTATATCTATGTTTTGAAAAATCATCAAAATTATATTGATATTGAGATATATTTTATAACCACCAATCATCATCAGTTTGACGGGATGTCTAAGAGGAATATTTAAACATTAGAATACCTGGTACGGTCATACAATCTTGACATCAAATACATGTTCGACCAAGATTTATCTATCATGGTTTTTTATATATAATGATTTCTTCCATTCAAGTATTCAAATAGAACTATAATAAAATTAAATGGAAATATATGTTGCACACTGTAATTTAGGATTAATTGGGAAAATGAAATCTTTTAACACTGGAACCAGAGGAGGAGAGTCATAATATCAAGATGCATCTTTGTGATCGCTAGGGGGTAATCATTGCTCAATTTTTATTTTTATTTTTATTTTTTTATGAAAAAACATTAAAAGACTACTAAATAGTTATAACATTTCTAGAAATGAAACACATGAGAACAACCACAAGAAAACTCTATATTACAACGTTTACTACTCAACCAGAGTATCTAGTCCTTTGAATTATTTGAAAAAAATATAGTAACACACAATCCACTAGAAAACAATCATTTTATGCGGTTACTACAAGTAGGAAGTAACCATTAACATGCATAGAACTATTATAAATAAAACAATTCATATCAATATCAATAACAAGATATGTAAATAGTTTTTTTAAATTTTTTTACAAAGCTTCCCCAACTTGTTCAGAACATTATAAATGAGTTACTTCTCTAAAATACACTTTTGATATTCTTAAAAACAACTTCTTCATTTTGGTATATAATAGTAGGAAATAACATAATCTATAGACATTGTAAAAAATTTAGTATGATCTTTCTATCAAATTCCTCTATATATTTTATCTTTATGGAAATTAGTATTTTAAGAAAATGGTCTGTCTAGTTTTTCTATAGCAAACCAAAACCTTGATTTTCCTTCTTCTTTAATCACATAGAATCTATCATTCTGATTATTCTATTAAATCCTATCCATCTAATTTGTTTTTCCATAAAAATAATCCTGTAAAACCTGATCACAATATCTTATTTCACTAAGAACTACTTCTTCATCTCAACAAATATATTCCTTGGACTGAAATAACCAACTCAAAAATCATTCCAAAATAAGTCTATTTGATGTACATGTATGAAACTAATTCTGAAAAACATTAACCATTTCACACATATGAATAGTCAAACCTATGTACAATCACATTCTCCCATTATATAGGTGCACTTGAAATATAAAATGTGGGAACTCCAATTTTATTTCCTTATTCAATGAAAAAATCGGATTGAAAACTCTTACTCATAAAATTCATAATTTGAGAAATTCACGAACATCCTTCATAATTCCTTAAAACTCGGTGATAATCATTATTTTTCTCTATAATTTTTGGAACAATAAAATAACCACCTAAAATCATCACTTTTTTATAACATTACAATATCTGTAATGATATTAAATTCTTATAAAGAACATTTTCCATAAAATTATTTTCAATAAAATTATTATTGAGAAAATATTCAAAATATTCCTTTATCTAGAAACTAAGTCTACTCAAGCATGACTATTATTCTCTGTATGAAAAACTAGGTATAAAAATAAACATGACATATAAAGTTTTTTATAAACATCATCATACACTCATATTTCCATTCTTGAATTGAATAATCAATAGTATTACTCTATCTAAATGACTTTGTTCAATAGATAGATGATCTGCCTTTTAATTTTCTCATAGATATTAAAACTATAATCTTCATGAATATATAAAAACTAGCACCATTTTAACCCAATGAAAAATAAATAAGCATTTACAAAATTCTAAACTTCAAATACTTCTTAATTATTCAGTCAAGTCTATGTATGGTCTTTTGGAGAGGAAGCTCTATTTGATCTTCTTCCGATAAACCATTATCTGATCATCTATCTGGAATCCTATTTTCATAGTTCATTTTGAGAAACATGCAGAATAAAATATTTATGTAAAAAAATATTTATCCCTTATATTAATATAATTTGTGATTCATGTTCTTATATTAATTTATCACGTTGGAATTGTTCATAATATCAACACACCGCCAGATTTTCCCTAATAAAAACCCCATTGAAAAAATTACATCTAGAAAACAACATTGAGATATTTTTTAATCAAAGTACATCAACATCCTAGATTTATGGAAATAAAGTATAATGAGATTTTCCATGATGTTTGAATTTTTTAAGATGTTCAAATCATCTTCTATCTTAATATTAAACATTTCACTCAACATGATTATGTTATGAAAGGTATGTTCAGAAACTAGTTCTCGATTAAACATTTCGAAAAAAATCAACCAAGGAATTTGTTATGAATTTTTTTTATAATCTCTTTCATCTAACACTTTACTTATAATCCTCTGTATATGATCACAAGATTTAATAATTGAGGTGATCTATTTAAAATGAAAAGAGATATTATTAGTCTGGGAAAATTATTTCCAATAGAAACATCATCCAACTTGATCCCTTCAATCTCCCCCTTTGGATTTTGTTTCAACCAAGGATGAAGAATCATTGAATATTTCTAAAACATTTAATGGATAAATTTTACAATAATTATAATCCTATTTGACCAATATTGATATAGGAAAAAAGAATCATTAAACAAAAAACCTTGTTTTTCATATGTATTTACTTAAGAAACTTATTCTTTCTCAAACACCACATAAGAATCTTTTAATTATACCCTTGAAATAGTTTTCACAAAAAAATTCAAGAATAATTATTACTTTATCTATGAAAAAAATATTTAAACACAATTTCTGCATGCTTAAATAACAGCTTACCAGTTTTAATAACCCTCTTTAATACATGTTTTCCTTTAAAGGATTAGCATATAACAGTGGATTGATTTATGAAACATCATTTTTATCCCCATTGACAACACTACCCAGATAAAATATAAGAGAGGGTATGAAACACATACCTCAAAATGGAGACTATGAGGTTGTGCACCCATGTTCCACCTCCGTTTATTAAATTGTTTTGTTTGACAAATTTTTCTTGAACATATTTGTAACATGTTCCATTATATCATTATCTTCCAACATTAATTTATTATTTTACACATCCTCTTTTATGAAGTGATATTTGATATAAATATGATTGGAATGAAAATATTTCACAAGAATTTTATTGAAAATTATAAAACCTACATTATCACAATCTAAGATAAGGTGAAACCTCACATTAACTAACAAATCATACAACTGAGTTTTCATGCACAAATTTCATGTTTCCCTTTGAGTGTAAGTGGGATATTCAACATAAATCATGAAAATAATAATATAGTTTTTTTTCTTTTTAAACCACTCACACAAATTTTCATGATATATAAAACTACACCATTTGTGAATCTTATATTATCAACCCTACCTGCCCAATATGTATTCTCATAACCAAAATAATAAATCTTTCCAGAGCATTCATATATTATAACAAAATCTGTTATGCCTTTTATATATATAGGAAATGTAACACCCCGAGATTTTATGAAAAATGTTCTTTTTAATTTCATTAATGTCTTGTGTTGTACTCTACACCAAAAGGAGCTTGCACAATACGCATCACTAACTTTCCTTACATTACGCGCAGTTGCGACCTTCCTTGATAGCGTGTGTTGTACGTAATACCGAGTTTCACTAAACAACTATATGATATTAAAATATTATTAAAACTAGCCGTTATGAATAGTAATGACCACTTTTTTAAATTTTGTGAATTTCATCTTTCAAAATGGACTTCATTTTTGGATTCGGAATATCAAAATTATCCTAGGGTGAAATTTTGGTATTTTTCTGGAAACTTTAAATTTTTGATGAATAGTGAAAACACTGGGTTACTATTTCAAAACCGACTTTTTATTTAAATAATTATTTATTTTATATAAATTTATTTTAGTTCAAAATTGACACATAATACCTATATAAGTTCAATGTAATTCATTAGTGTCATTTTATAATAATTTTAGATATATAAAAATTTTATTGAACTTTTGACCGTCTTTTACCCACCTCCTAGGAGAATTTTCAAATTTACATAAAACATATTTTTACAGCATCTATGAGTGGAATATAAAAAATCCTAGAGACATGGTTGATGTCAGTAAGTAAAATGTGGTACAATGAGATGAAAATAATTTTTGGTGAATAGTAACTTTTTACTTTTTTTTCCCACAGTTAAAAGTAAATAGGGTAATTAAGGGTAAAAATGATATTATTATTACCCTAACACATGTCCTAATTCTTTTGGATAAGTGTAATTCGACCAAAAACAACCTTAGGAATAAAATATGATCATTTAGGCCCACTTGGATTAGATTAGGACATTTATTATTAATTTATTTAAAGAAGGGTTAAAATAGTTAAAATCAAAGTTTAATAAGTAAATAATTTTTAATATAGGGTTATAAATAAGATAAATTCGACTAAAAATATTAATTATAAAGATAAAAGATTTACTACATAATGGTATTTTAATTGTAATTTTTAGACTTAAAATAATTTAATTTATTTATGACACAATGATGATGCAGAAATTATAGTATTAATGAAATATTGACATAATTAATGAATGTAATTTCAGACTTTTTATGAATTCCAATAATTTTCTATGTTAATATTACATTTTAGTATTTATTTAATTAACTTTTTTCTAACTAATATTTATGTTATGATTTTCACAAAAATCAATTACCAAATAATGTCAAAATTGACATAAAATAGTTTTTTTAAAAAATATTTTATTATTAATTGTTATTTTATTCTATAAATCTAAGGTTCGGCCAAATGACTTAGATAAGGTTATATATATTAATAATAAACAACTTGGGGTTCGTTTGGCTTGTTATAGTAAGTTTATTAACCTTATAGTGTATGAAAACAAGAAGACACGGGAAAAGAAAAATTATTTAACTTAAAGTTAAATCTAAATGATAAGGTTAAAATGGAAACATAAACTTGTCTAAATTATATTAGATTAGAGTATTTCGACCCATGACCACCTTAGCTTCGAAATAACTCCATTTGGAGATATTAAAAATCGAATATGACTTTATAATAAAATAATATTTTTTTTTATTCCAAAGGTGCCCCACTCCTCCCTTATAAAAGGGAACCTCCTCCCTCTCTTCCTCACACCACTTTGAGCCTTCAAGCTCGGCCAAACCCTACCTATTTCTCCTCTCCACTTCCATAGAAACATCCTAGAGGTCCTTGTCTTCTTAAAAGACCAATTTTAGTGCCCTAAAAGGAGGTCTCAAAGAAGCGCTTCAAAGAAGAGGTAATGTCCGTTACCGATTCTTTCTACTTAATTGTTTCTTCCACATCTTCTTCTTTAGTTGTTTCATTATGAAGTAATAACATCAGTATAACTCATATACTGATATGTTATTATAAGTATGAAACAACCCTATTTAACCATCTATCCATCCTACAGAAAATGAAATCATCGCGCATGCGTACGTACGGAATACCGTCTCCACGCCGTGGTGTAATCTATTTTCCACCACCACCGTACTTGGATGGGTATAATGGTGTAAATAATAACTATATATGATTATTTTAAAATTATATTGATTCTGAAATAGTATACATACACTCTAATACAATTCCACAATCATGGGAATGATATCATCGCTCGTGCGTACGTATGGACTACCGTCTCGACAACGTGATGAGATTCATTCTCCATGATAACCATTAATGAATGATTATAAAGTATATATAATAAGTAATCATGAAATATATGACATAATAATTATAATGGATTTATGTGTATATATATATGTATGTCATCTACTTAATTTCATTCAATTCAATAAGGAAACGAAAACAGTATTCATGCGTATGTACGGCCTACCGTCTTAATGAACGGTGTACTTCATTTCATTTAGTCGATCTATCATATATATATATATATACTGAAATATATATTATAATTAAATCATGTTTTACATTCTGTAATTAAGTAAATCAGGATATAAGTAATAAAATCAAGAACAACATGTCCAAACACGTATGATAAATAAAACGATTTAACCCAAAACGCTACTTTAACATGGAACTTACAAAAGAACGGGAAATATAAAGTCATAAGTGAACCATATATGATATCATGAAATTGAATATGATTCTGTAATAAGTCAATGACATTATTTAAATCATTATATAGGTGGTTCGGAAATGTACGAAGCATATCAGACCTATGGTAAGGGAAAATATCACAATCTCATTTTTATCGGAGATTATTTATACTTTGGTATTTAATGGGGTGTATTTTATCATCCACATCTATGTTTAATCAATATGTAATATTATTTCCATCCACCTACAATTTTTTAAATCCAAATTTACCCTTCGTTGAGTTTTTAGTAAAATATATGAAAGGAATCTTTTGTCGTTTTTCGTATGAGGTACTTTTTGACCTTTTCGGAAAAAGTACTAGAAAAATGTTTTTTTAACTTATACGGAACGAGTGTATTTTTAAGGTTTTATAAAGCCTTATTTTCATTAAGCTTTCTTCAAACGATTTCATGACTATTTTCAAAAAAATATATATTTTTCTTTTAAAATTACATTATGTTTTGTGAAAAGAAATTGATTTCGAAGAAGAATGGATATTTTCCTGAAGAATTAATTACAAGTGTTTTATCAAAATTATTTTCCATCTAAGATGAAATTATTTCATATGTGTATGTTTCAAATATAATGTCTCAATGATTTACATGGTTTCAATGTTCTTATGATGAAATGATATCCATTTTTTTATATGGATTATGTTATGATGGGATGATGTTTATGATACCCATTTTATTCTTTGGGTTATGATGAATGATTTATGTTTATGCTGTGGCACAAGTACGAATGATTTCATTTTAAGATGGGTGGGACCTATATCTCCCTCCAATTCATTGGGTAACAATTTATATCACATGAGATAGACATGGCTGGAACGGTAAGTTAATCCGGTTCAGTGTTACAGGACTGAAACGAGGAGTGGACTCGATTCAGAAAGGGACTTTGTCCACTAAGATAGTCTTGGTAGCAATGCCTTGGCTACTATGGAAATCATAAAATTTACTGAATGGTTTCCACAATTACATGTTTTATTCCCATTATATTTTATCATGGTTGATGTTATATTATGATATATTTCTTACATACTTCCACGATTTATGTCTTTGCTCAAGATTTTGATGTTTAAATTTCATGTTCAAGTTTTTGCTTCCAAATGTTTATGGATTGGTTTATGTTATCTATGTTTTCCCTTACTGAACATTTGAGCTCACCCTTTTTATGTTTTATTTTCCCTAGGAAATAAAGAAAGGTTTTAGGTTAGGAAACAAAAAGGGGATGATCTGTATGGGAGTTGTTGAAGATATTTCAACACGATTAGACGTTTATATTCCGAGTTTCTGAAGACACTAAACTATTACTGTCTTTGTGTGTCTGTTTTTTTATGTATTAAGTATTCCTCAAAAGTAATGTAATGTCCATGTATGTCAAGATTTGGGTCTCTACAGTTGGTATCAGAGGAAAGGTTTAGTCACCCTTTGGAAACTAGGATGCGAAAACGTTAGTGAGATCCCTAGGGATATTTCTAAGGTATGTCTAGGGATGTACCTAATTATACCTATAGGATTTGTCCTAGAACTATGTTAACAATCTTATAATTTAACCTAAGATGTTCGATATTGAAGGTACTCCCCCTTTATTATGTTGTTTTCGCTGCATGATTTTTTCCTCTTACACTATTCTTTTTGGGTTTTAGACGATGGATGGAACCCGAAAGAACCGTGTTGGTCAATGTAATGGACAATGGAATGATTGTACTCCTGAACAAAAAATGTTATGGTAAATGGATTGAAAAATCTTATTTCTATACATACACAAGATATGAATCATCCTGGAGTTCCAAATGAGCAGAGAAGGGAACAATATTCTATTGAGTCCTTCATGAGGAAACACCCACCTTATTTCAGTGGGTCTTCTGATACACTTTTTGCAGAACAATGGATCAGTACCACTAAAAAGATATTTTCAATTATTCAATGTTCTGAACATGATAAAGTCATCTTATCAATATATCGTTTGGATGGTGAAGCTGATCAATGGTGGAATCTTATCAAGAATATGAGGCCAAGAGATGAAATTGAGTCAATGGAATGGGATGAGTTCAATAACATATTTGTCAATGAGTACATCCCTCGTATTCTTTGAACAAATATGGAGAAGGAGTTTCTTGAACTAAAGCAAAAGGATGATGAATCTGTTGGTATATACAATGTGAATTTTACAAGGCATGCAAGGTATGCATCTGGCATTATCATCCAACCTAAAAGTAAAGTTGATGGATTCTTCAATGGCTTAAAACCAAATCTTCGAAGGGCATTATCTATAAGAGACTTCAGTAGCTATGAAGAAATTGTGTGTTTTGCTATCAAGGTAGAAATGGAAGTTGGTGTTACATATCCATCTCATGGTTTTGACAAGAAACGAAAGATGGAGTTGGAGAAATATCATAATAATGGTGAAAAGAAGATGAATGTTTCCTTATGCTCAAAGTGTGGAAATAAGCATGGTGGAGATTGTCTTAAAGGGACTAGAAAATGTTTTATGTGTGGAAAAGAAAGTCATTGCGCAGCTGAGTGTCAAAGTAATGGAAAAAGGGTTGCTAATGGTGTGAATAAAGAAAAGACTGTAGAGAACGCACCACCAACACTTCAATGATTCAAGTGAAATGAAATGGGGAATTATGCTAATCAATTCCCTAATCCAAGGGTTAATGATGATCGACAAGAGAAACCACTTAAGGAAAAGAAAAAAGGGAAGTCACATGCGATCACTATTGGCGATGTTGAATATGACAACAATGTGGTGGAATGATTAAGTGTTTATGTAATGGTATACCAAAATAATGTTTTATATAGAATCATGTAATATTGGAATATTTATGTATTGGTCTATTGTGGTTTTCAATAATTTTATGGTACCGGTAACCATGGAAAGTGATTGAGATATTTTTGAAAAAGAAGATGATATGCGCATAATGAAGGGATAAAGAGAAAATGAAATGTTTGACAGTATTCATGAGCTGATAACTGATATAAGGAAATAGTTATATCATGGTTTGAGTATATAGAATTTTGGGTTTTTGGTATGTGGAAAGAGTTAAATTTTGACAGCACTCATGTTTTCATTAAGATTCAATGGGTATTCATTTTTCAAGAGAATACATGATTAAGGCCTTCGAATATTTGGAATGTGACCAACAAGACATATCTTATGATATATGGGGATCAACGATGGTATTAACATGCTTGTTATATGAAATCTCTGGTAATCGTTTTCACTATATTATGAGAGTGGACTGCGGTGTTATGGATAAGACTAAAGATTAGAATTGATTATGTTGGACATAAGTTAGTATTGTTTAAGGATAGAAGTTTTTTCGTTATTATTGATGGGATGTTTTATTAATTCATTTTTAGAAAAAAGGACAACCTGCAGGATGGGTGACAGCCCATCGCGTCGGACAAGGCTGTGGGAATTAAGCCCACAACCGAAGTGCGACTGGCCTTTAACGCCTACCACTGGCCTACAGGAAGTCCCTGGTTAGTAGAAACTAGTTTTATTTTATTAAGCGGTATGATATATGAAGTATAAGTTCATTTTTGGAACCATATTCAATTAATCTAACCATAAGATGGACTTATAACTTTTGCTAACCTTTTGTTTGAAACAGATGGAATGACCCATCATTCTATCAAATGATCTTCTAACACATCACGAATAACAAATTCAACTTCATTTCTTTAAGAGATGAAGTGGAAATTGTTCAAAGCACAAACAAAAGTGATATTGTACCAAAATCAAGGAAGTATTTCTTTTAATTCAAAATTTTCATCTTTAGGGAAAATATATTGAAAACAAAAAATGTTGTCCTAGTGGTTTTATATCGGATTAATCAGATGGTACCTTAGATCATCACAAATCTATGGCTTTGTGTTTTTTGGCTTTTTAATCGCCACGTTCTCAACCACTATCCATTAGAACTTGATGGTTAGATTTTTCGTCCGTATCCATATTTTCACCTATGTTCTCCTAAGTGGAAACCCAGTGATGAGTTAATTTGGGTAACCGTTACGTTTCATATATTATTTTTTAAAGACAAGATTTTTAATTCCTTTTTATGATGTGGGTTTCTATTAATGAAACTTTCAACTAGTAAACCATCTATAACCCCGACAAATTTCGAAGGAAAAATTAATTTTAAGGGGGGAAGAATGTAACACCCCGAGATTTTATGAAAAATATTCTTTTTAATTTCATTAATGTCTTGTGTTGTACGCTACACCAAAAGGAGCTTGCACAACATGCGTCCCTGACTTTCCTTGCATTACACGCTGTCGTGCCCTTCCTCGATAGCGTGTGTTGTACGCAATACCGAGATTCACTAAACAACGATATGATATTAAAATATTATTAAAACTTTCCATTATGAATAGTAATAACCAATTTTTGAAATTTTGTAAATTTTAACTTTCAAAATGGAATTTATTTTTGGATTCGGAATATTGAAACTAGCCTAGGGTGAAATTTTTGTATTTTTCTGGAAACATTCAATTTTTGATGAATAGTGAAACCACTAGGTTACTATTTAAAAACCGACTTTTTATTTAAATAATTATTTATTTTATTTAAATTTATTTTAAGTCAAAGTTGACACATAATACCTATATAAGTTGAATTTAATTCATTAGAGTCATTTTATAATAATTTTAGTTATATAAAAATTTTATTGAACTTTTGACCTTCTTTTACCCACCTCATAGGAGAATTTGAAAATTTACATAAAACTTAATTTTACCGCTTTTGTGAGTGGAATTTCAAAAATCCGAGAGACACGGTTGATGTCAGTACGTAAAATGTGGTTCAATGAGATGAAACTAATTTTTTATGAATAGCAACTTTTTACTTTTTTTATCACGATTATAAGTAAATAGAGTAATTAAGGGTAAAAATGATATTATTATTACCCTAACACATGTCATAATTCTATTGGATAAATGTAATTCAACCAAAACAAATCTTAGGAATAAAATATGACCATTTAGGCCCACTTGGATTAGATTAGGACATTTATTATTAATTTATTTAAAGAAGGGTTAAAATAGTTAAAATCAAAGCTTAATAAGTAAATCATTTTTAATATAGGGTAATACATAATATAAATTCGACTATAAATATTCATTTGAAAGATAAAAATATTTCCTACATAATGGTATTTTATTTTTAATTTTTATACTTTCAATAATTTAATTCATTTATGACACAATGATGATGCAGAAATTATATTATTAATGAAATATTTACAAAATTAATGAATGTAATTTGAGACTTTTTATGAATTCCAATACATTTCTATGTTAATATGACATGTTAGTGTTGATTTAATTAACATTGTTAGAACTAATCTTTCTGTTATGATTTTAACAAAAATCTATTACCAAATACTGTCAAAATCGACATAAAATAGTTTTTAAAACAAATATTATATTATTAATTGTTATTTTATTCCTTAAAATCTATGGTTCGGCCAAATGACATAGATAAAATTATATATATTAATAATAAACAACTTGGGGTTCTTTTGGCTTGTTATAGTAAGTTTATTAACCTTATAGTGTAAGAAAACAAGAAGACACGGTAAAAGAAAAATTATTTAACTTAAAGTTAAATCTAAATGATAAGGTTAAAATAGAAACCTAAACTTGTCTAAATTATATTAGATGAGAGGATTTGGACCCATCACCACCTTAGATTCGAAATAACTCAATTTGGAGCTATTAAAAACCGAATATGACTTTATAATAAAATAATATTTTTGGTTATTCTAAAGGTGCCCCTCTCCTCCCTTATAAAAGGGCACCTCCTCCCTCTCTTCTTCACACCACATTTATCCTTCAAGATCGGCCGACCCCTACCAATTTCTTCTCTCTACTTCCCTAGAAACATCCTAGAGGTCCTGGTCTTCTTCAAAGACCAATTTTAGTGCCCTAAAAGGAGGTCTCAAAAAAGCGCTTCAAAGAAGAGGTAATGTCCGTTACCGATTCTTTCAACTTTATTTCTTCTTCCACATCTTCTTCTTTAGTTGTTTCATTATGAAGTAATAAAATCAGTATCACTCATATACTGATATGTTATTATATGTATGAAACAATCCTATTTCACCATCTATCCATCCTATGGAAAATGAAATCACCACGCATGCATACGTATGGAATACCGTCTCCACGCCGTGGTGTAATATATTTTCCACCACCACCTTACTTGGATGGGTATAATGGTGTAAATAATAACTATATATGATTATTTGAAACTGATATTGATTCTGAAATAGTATACATACACTCCAATACAATTCCACGATCATGGGAATTATATCATCGCTCGTGCGTACGTACGGACTACCGTCTCCACGACGTGATGAGATTCATTCTCCATGTTAACCACTAATGAATGATTATAAAGTATATATAATAAGTAATCATGAAATATATGACATAATAATGATACTGGATTTATGTGTATATATATATGTATGTCATCTACTTAATTTCATTCAATTCAATAAGGAAGCGAAAACAGCGTTCATGCGTACGTACGGCCTACCATCTCCATGAACGGTGTATTTCATTTCATTTAATAGATATATCATATATATATGTATATACCAAAATATATATTATAAGTAAATCATGTTTTAAATTATGGAATTAAGTAAATCAGGATATAAGTAATAATATCAAGAACAAAATGTCAAAACACGTACGATAAATAAAACGATTTAACCCCAAACGCTGCTTTAACATTGAACTTACAAAAGAACGGGTAATATAAAGTCATAAGTGAACCATATATGATATTATACCAATGAATATGATTATGTAATAAGTCAATGACATTATTTAATTCATTATACAGGAGGTTCGGAAACGTACGAAGCATATCGGACCTAAGGTAAGGGAAAATATCACAATCTCATTTTTATCCGAGATTGTTTATACTTTGGTATTTACTGGGGTGTATTTTATAATCCACGTCAATGTTTCCTCAATATGTAATATTATTTCCATCCACCTACAATTTTTTAAATCCAATTTTACCCTTCGGTGAGTTTTTAGTAAAAGATATGAAAGGAATCTTTTGTCGTTTTTCGTACGAGGTACTTTTTGACTTTTCCAGAAAAAGTATGAGAAGAATGTTTTTTAACTTATACAACACAAACGGATTTATACAGTTTTATAAAGCCTTATTTTCATGAAGCTTTCTCCAAAAGAAATCATGACTATTTTCAAAAAAAAATTGTTCTTTTAAAATTGCATGATGTTTTGTGAAAAGAAATTGATTTTGAAGAAGAAAGGATATTTTCCTCAAGAATTCATTTCAGGTGTTTTATCAGAATCATTTTCCATCTAAGATGACATTATTTCATATGTGTATGTTTCAAGTATATTGTCTCTATGATTTACATGGTTTCACTGTTCTTATGATGAAATGATATACATTTTTTTATGGATTATGTTATGATGGGATGATGTTTATGATACCCATTTTATTCTTTGGGTTATGAAGAATGATTTATGTTTATGTTATGGCACAAGTAAGAATGATTACATAATGAGATGGGTGAGACCTATATCTCCCTCCAATTCATTGGGTAAAGATTTATATCTCATGAGATATACATGGATGGAATGGTAATTTAATCCGGTTAAGTGTTACAGGACTGAAAAAAGGAGTGAACTCGATTCAGAAAGGGACATTGTCCACTAAGATGGTCTTGGCAGCAATGCCTTTGCTACTATGGAAATCATAACATGTGATGAATGGTTTCCACAATTACATGTTTTATTCCCATTATATTTTATCATGGTTGATGTTCTATTATGATATATGCCTTACGTAGATCCATGATTTATGTCTTTTCTCAAGATTTTGATGTTTAAATTTCATGTTCAAGTTTTTGCTTCCAAATGTTTATGGATTGTTTTATGTTATTTACGATTTCCCTTACTGAGAATTTGAGCTCACCCTTCTTATGTTGTATTTGCCCCAGGAAATAGAGAATGGTTTTAGGTAAGGAAACAAAAAGGGGAAGATCGTTATGGGAGTTGTTGAAGATATTTCCACATGATTAGACGTTTATATTCCGAGTTTCCAAAGACACTAAACCATTAATGTCCTTGGGTGTCTGTTTTTGTTATTTATTAAGTATTCCGAAAAAGTAATTTAATGTCCATGTACGTCAAGCTTTGGGTCTCTACAGGAAATCAATTTCATTCCATCCAAATAGAGTCTTTTTTGTGAACTCTGAAATCATGAAGACAATGAAACATCATATATAATATTTGGTATTGAATCTATCAGATAGTAAAATAATCCAACCACTTTTCTATACTCCTTAAGATTTACTTCCACAACTTCTCCATTAAGAGAAAAACAAATTCCCACTGAAATGGGTTTGAGAAAATAGTTTGAAGCTGTAGTAAAAGTTTCATATGAAGTTCCATAGTATTCCATTATTGAGATAGGAAAATATACTTCTTCTTTTTGAAGATTTTTAAGCCAATAAATTATTTTGTTTTTCTCAGCATGGGAATTTCAATAAACATATTCATTTCCTTGGAAAAATTTTCACATGTTTCTTCATAATTTCCAATATAGATAATATCATCAAGATAAACTATAAAAATATATGAAACATTATAAATTTCTATGATTTAGAGATTACTATAATCTATACCATTCTCAAAGTTAAACATCCATAAAATTTATCCGATTTGTAATAATATAATATTGAAGTATTCTTTTACCCATAAAAATATTTATTTAACATACAAACATATATTTCATATTTTCCAATCACTAAGACACATGAATGTTCAATTTAAACATCATCAATCTCTCATTAAAAAAATTTAACTATATATTAAAAATAAAAAATTTATTACCTTGTTGTGTAGCAATAGAAAGAAGTATTCTAATAGTTTCTAAAATTTGTACATGGGAAAAATTCCCATCAAAGTCAATGCCTTCATTTTGTGAATGAAATTTTCAAACCAATCATCATTTTATTATTAATACTTCACCATCTTTATTAAAATTATTTTAGAACACCAAATTCAAACCTATATCATTTTTTAATTTTCTTGGGGTACAAGTTTTCAAGTTTCATTTTTTTCAATAAAATATAACTCTTCATTCATATCATTAATCCACCCATGATGCAAAAAAACCTCATTTACATCTTTTGGATCATAATTAGAATATATAGATGTATGTGTAACCAACATTGATGTCCTTCTCATTTGAACCTATTATAATTGATCACTAATGATTCATTAAACTTACACTTATTTCCCCCACCTTGTATATAATATATAGAATGTTATTCGTCATGAGTAGAAATAACTGAGTTAAAATCCACATTTTTTGTAGCATCTATAATGTTAGATTTTTTTTATTTTTATCAATAGAAACTATATTATCTTCCTCATATTTCTTATATTCATGTGTCTATAAAAATTTCTCATCATATTTTTCATGTTCATATATAACTATTGAATCCACTATATATCTAATTTATTTTTCAAAAAATATATATCCACTAAAATTAGGAGTATATCCAAAAAATAGTCTATTAAAAGCTATGATATTAAAATTTCCCTGATTACAACATTTTATTTTTTTGATGCGGGGAATTCCATAAACTCTCATGTATTTTAAACGTGGAGATTATTTTAAAACATTTAATTTGGATTCATATTAGAACTTGTTTTATATAAATATTACTTCTCGAGATAAACTATTATATTCATCAAGTGCCTTTAAAAAATGATAAGTATCATTCTCAACTAAAAGTGTACATCCCTTCTCTATCAAACATGTTTTTTCTTTAATAAACATTGTTTTGTTTTGGTGTTTAAGGAGAAATGGTCTCATATAGAATTTAATGTTTTTCATGATAAACATTGAACTCCTTATTTATTTATTGTCCATTTTTTTCAGTCATAACTTATTCATATAATATCAATATTCTTTTTCATTACTTCTCTTAAAAATCTTAATTTTTTTCCATATTCTAATTTATTTTTCAAATACATAATACAAGTAATTCATGTAATATCATCAATGAAATAATTGAAAAACTTTTCCACATTTTTAGATTGTCTACACGTTAGACTAAAAATATTAAAATGAATTATATCTATGGGATGAGTTGAAAGAGACTCGATTTTCTTATGAACTAAATTTTTAATGTTTCATTTTTTGAGAAAATAACAAAACCAATCACTTATTCTTATAATATATGGAATATCACTAATGTTATATAGCTATGTTAACTTACTCATATTTCTCTAACACCTATGTCCCAATCAATTATACTAAAACTGATTTTCTCCTATCATTCAAAAATAGACTAAATTTTGTACATCACCATCATGAAAAAAGTTCCCATTTGTTTGTTAGAATCATATAACATTTTTTTTCAATATTTACTATTTTTTTAAAAAGAAATCTACTTTTCTGAAAACAAGTCTATTACCTTTATCCTAATGTTATGAAACAATTAATATGTTCTTTTTCAGCTCATCAACAATCAATGATCATTTTGATTTAAAATTTTCTTCCCGAATTATGGAAGATCCAATAACATATATTCTGAGTGACTTATCATTTATAAATGTTTATTTTTCTTCTTTAACATCTTTCACATTCATCAATAGCTTCAAATATTCCATAACATGTGAAGTGAACCCAATATTTGAATGAAATTTTCTTCTTCTTTTATATCTTTAATAGTAGTTCCAATAACATGAGCCTTTTCCCTTTATATTATTTCCATTTATATATATATTTTGGAAATTGTTATTCTGAATTTATTGTTATGGTAACAAAATAGTATATCCTTTTAAGAATTTCATGTTGTTCAAATATTTCAAAATTATTTTCTAAAGGTTGGAATCTTTTTTCAAATTTCACATCAAAGTTTTTATGGTTTCCTTATATTAGTGGGTTTAATCAATCTAAAACATTGAAATAATATTATATTAGGATTATTTTAGTATTTTTGATTGATAAAACACATATATTAACTATATTAATATCCACTATAATACTAGTAGATGACATAGAAGTAATAGTTTCTTGTATAAAATTCATACAACTGGGACATACAATCTTAATTTTTCTCATCTTTCTTACTCCCCTCTCTGTAACTTTGTTTCTCCCCAAATTTTTTATTATATTTACAGTTTTATTCATTAATTATGAATCCTCATATTAAACAAAATCAACATCATTAGAAATAATTATTTCTGTTTTTGTGATTTAAAAAACATTATATTTTTCAAATATGAAATTTATAGATATATACATGATTTTTATCATCTATATTTTCCTTCTAAACATCTTTATTATTCTTATAAACCATTTAAGATTAACATTTTTCATCATTCATAGGATCAAACTTCTCAAATCATTCACCAGATTCTGTAATGTTGTATTGGAAATTCTTAAATCCTTGTTGAATTTTAACAACTCATTTTTAAAACAATTATAATTATTTCCCCTTCAATTTATCTTCCCATTAAGATAAATATTTATTTTATTATCTTTTTTAAAATAATTATTCAAATGAAAAATTAAATATAGTAACATGGACTTGTATTCATGAAAATATCCTTGATTATATATTGTGGACCTTCCCTTTTTTATTTTCTTGATATCTCTTTCATGTATTACAATCATTAAAAAAACATCATGAATTTTTATTTTTTGATAAAATTATAACTCAGACTTTATTTCATCAGAATAACTACTTTTATCATCAGTGATCCTTTCATCATAGAATTTTTAAATAAAATTATTTTCAATTGCTTTATCTCAAGAGTTTTGAGTTTCAACATCACTTTTATCAACATAAATGTATTTAGACAAAATCATAACCATTTATATTAAGATAATTTTTTATCCCTTTTAATTAAATAGGTTTCAGAGTTTTCATCATTTTTATTAAAATATAATATTGACTTCTTTAATCTTCATTACGTTCATCATCTTCCATTATTTAAGAATTGTTTTTGAAATATGACCACTTATTCCAAAGCCAAATCATTTAAGTTGTAACTTTTATTTACACATTTATATGCCTCTTTTCACATATTTATAAAAATGAGAATACATTAATAAAAGTATTTACTGAGTTTACAATCAGTTTCTGGGTCACTGGATTTTTTTGGATCTTTCTAATATTTACCTTTCTTGGATGCTTTAAATGAAATTTCCTGATCAAAATTTTCATTTATTTTCACACATTATATATTCTAATTTCATATATTAGAAGATTAATATGTAATTCATCTAGAGATAGTGTTTTGGGATCTCAAGTTTCCAATATTGAAGATTTGGATTCAAATATATAAGAAATATTTCAGAATATAATTTTATCAATAAAATAATTTTCTATCTTATAAAAATGAACTATTATGGTGCCTACAATATCATTAATCTTTTTAAATAATCCACCAATAGATTCATAATCACCCATTTTAAGATATTCATACTTTAGTCACCATATCTATAACGTTGATTTATTATCTTCTATATTTTCTTTATAGATGTTCTTCAACTTTTCCCAGATAAAATTATCCATACCAACACCTTTAACTCTATAGAACTCACTTTCCTAGAGTAATAATATAAAATCAATTTTTTTCGCCCATCATTATCCAATTTTTTCTTATTTGTAACAGTTATAAGAACACTATTAGAATAAAGAGGAAAAAGATCAGACAAAACTTCATGAACATAATAACCAAGAGACATAAGATATGGAAGAATTATATCTTTATAAATATAGGAAATCATTCCATAATTTTTTTTATCTCATTAAAATTCCAATAATTCTAATCATATGTAAAAACATATCTTTTCATTCATCTTCATTAAATCCCAAGAAGAGTCTATCTGATCACAGAGAAAGGGGAGAATCAGTGATCTTTTTTTATTTTGTGTTTCATTTATTTTGAAACAACCTTAACTTCTTGTTAGGGATTTATAACATTTCTAGAAAATAAACTAATAAAAACAACCACCTAGACTCATGAAATTAAAAAGTTCACTACTCAAAAATAGTATATTGTTCTTTGTGTGGTTAAAAATAGTTCAATACCACATAATTCACTAGAAAAAACATTTTTTTGGTTACTACGATTAGTAATTATCCTTTCACATGCATGTCATAATTTTCAATACAATTCTGAATGTGATTCTCAGGAGTAAAATATATAAATACAATTTTGTAATGAGTTTATAAACCTTTAATATTTGTTTCATAACATTTTCACTGTGCTGCATCTTCAAAAATCACTTCGATTATTATTAAAAAATCCATTTTTCACTTTCTTACCTAGTTGAAGGAAATAACTTCATCTATAGATTTTTTAAAAATTAAATCAGATTACTCTATCTGAGTCATATTTCAATCTCCCACTTTTTATTTCATCTATTCAAACAAAAGTCCTTACAGAAAATGGTCAATCCATTTTTTCTGTAGGAAACCAGATCCTTACTCCTTGTAGCATCATTCTTCATTCAAAATCTTTTTTCTTATTATTATTTTTTCTAATCAAATCCTTACAATTAGTTTTCTCTACAAATTTCATTCAAAAAATAATTATCCCAATTTATATTTTCACCATAATCTAGGTTTTTACCTCAAAAAAGATATTCCTTTGTTGGAAAGAACCTTCCAAAAAATCTGTCTAATGGAATTTTTTATCATTAGTTTTTCCAATGTATTGGAATGAATCCAGTTCTGTGATACTTTCTCTTTTTTTCACTCATAAATTATCAAATACCTATACTATAAATTTCATACTTTATATAGGTTCATACAAAATAGAAAATCTCGAAACACCAATTTATTTTCTAGTTCAATGAATTACTCAAATTCAATACTCTCTCTCCAAATATTCTAGATTTGATACATTCAAAAGCTTCTGTTTATACTTAATTTATACTCCATGAGAATTATGATATTCCTCCATGATTTTTGGAGAAATAAAATACCAGCTGAAAATCATTATAATATAATAATATTATATAATTTTTAATGTTCTTAATTAATTATCAAGAGTTATTTATAAAAAATAATTGTCCATACTCTTTTTTATCAGAAAATATTTACCAGATTCCTTTTTTAGGAATCTATATCCACTAAAGTATTTTTTGTATTATCTAGATGGAAAATTATATCTAAAAAATTGATCAATTATTTATTTCAAAAATCTCTATATATTATTATCATTCAACGAATTTTTTTTAAAAAAATTCAATAATACGTAGTCAAGTAAACTTGTTCTGAAACATTGAGGATCTATATTATTATTCTTTCATGGATATTTAATCTCTGATCTTGTGTCCAGACTAAGAAAATATACAATTGTCACCGTATCAAGAAACTAGCGGAATTCACTAGCTTCTCAAATTCAATGACTTTGTAATTCTCTATCTAGGTCTCTGTCTAGTCTTCTATCTAAAAAACTTTGTCTGATTTTTAAAAAAAATCTTAATCCAGTATTCTGTTTGGAATCCTATGTCTATAATTTTTCCTTAGAAAGATTTAGTATGAACTATA
Source organism: Viscum album (assembly GCA_963277665.1). Classification (NCBI taxonomy): domain Eukaryota; kingdom Viridiplantae; phylum Streptophyta; class Magnoliopsida; order Santalales; family Viscaceae; genus Viscum; species Viscum album. Next base: position 959,725,186 of record OY728123.1, read on the forward strand.
TAAGTAAAAATTATTTTCTCACTCTGTCTAAAAAAATAATTTAACATTAACTTTTATTAATTCATTATGTTAGAAACTTTCTCAATATAATATAATCTCCATATTTTTATCCACAAAAAATCCATCAGAAAAACATGCATTCATAATTTTTTCAACGGAAGACCTTAAAATTCTCATTATTATCAAAAGACCGTTTCATGAAATATTACAGGATGTTATTAGTTTAATGACATGTACATAATCATGTCACTTCATATCCAAAATTATTTAGGATAATATTTCTCTAAAAACCTGTTTTAGATAAAAAAATTACAATAATAAGAACCAATAGAATTTTTTAAGAATTCTATATTCAAACCTCTGTATAATATCCCCTACATTAAATATGTAGATTTAAAAATTGATGTTATTTTTTAAAATAAAATAAAATGAAATTTATTCTAAAACATTTTGCAAATAGATGCATCACCTTACATGTCCCAATAGAGACAATGAAAAAGGTAAAGACTGTACATAAAAATATTAAGTAATAGTAAAGAAGGAAAAATATTTATGTTTATAACATCCTGGATGAATTTTAATATTAATGGGGAGAACATGTATTAATGATATTATCACTTTGGAAGGATGTAATAAATATTGTTTTTAATGAATAAACGATTCCAAAGTACATCGAAATGTTTCAAATTTAAGCATGAAATGGAGCTATACCTTTTTTTCAAAATTCCTCCAAACCTCTCTAAATTACATAAGGTGTTTCAGAGAAATTTTTTAATGATTTACATCCCATTAAAAATATTATAAGTCATACATAAAAAAATAATTTATATGGCATCATTACAATATATTCCCAATGGTGAATATGTAAAAATGGTGGTTCTTATTGATGATGAATAGAAAGACCATAAATATTTCCTTAAAACCATTTTTCTAAAAAATGTACTTTTATTTTTTTATTTTTTTTCAAAATGTTAAAAAAAAATTGAAAATAATTTTATTTTAAACTAATATTGGATGCTTTTAAAAGAAAAATTAAAACATTCACTCTTCATAACTATGGTAAATTCCATAAATGATATATAAGGTAATTAATATTAATTTCACATTTTGTTTAAAAAACATGATTTATTTAAATAACAAAATAAATAATCCTTTCATTTTTTTAAAAAATAGAAACATAGGAAAACAATTATTTAATAATTAATGTGATAAATAAAGTCTTATTGTTTAAAAAACATTTTCTTAATAACTTTAAGTACCATAGAGATAAAAAATGTTATTATTAATGGAATAATACATAAAATAATAGAAGATATTAATATTCATGACTTTCTTGAGTGATATATCATATGATTTAATAATTAAAAATTTAAGCATAAACAATCTCAATAAACGATGAGATTATAAAATAAACTATTACCACATTGGTAACTTTTGAATCATAATCCCCATGAAAAGAATAACATAAAATTAAATATAAAATTTCATAAAGAGAAATATTTTCATGATATAAAATATAATACTAGGAAGTATATACCCCACCCTAAAAGAATAATTGGTGAATAATACATATGTCTCATTGAAGTAAAAGTGAACCGAGAAAATATTAAAACAAATATGACTTCTATATTATGTGTTTTAACCACATTTAAAATAAATATATATTTATTATAAATATATTAAATTATAGTAATAATATATTTCATAAAATATATGATTTAATTATAGTCTTTTACGACCTGTTTATTAACAATTCTTGGTTAAAATCACTCTTTGTGATAATTAATTTCTTCTTTTTCAAGAATGTTTTGGTTCTATAATAATAGTCCTTTTAATATGATCATTGTTAAATCATCTCAATAATGGAAGTAATGATATAAAGATAACATTTATAAACTATATATGTATTTATATAAATCTATAAATTCTAGAGATAGGAAATGGATTACAGAGTTAACTGGGATAGTAGGTCTTACGTCTAGATGAATATTGTTTCAATTTTTTTAATGGATGGAATAATGGAACATAAATATTAATTGAAAGTGAAATTATAATTATTATGATATATATAAAATATATATAAATAAATTCAGTACTTCTTACTGTCCATGTAAAAAAAATGAAAAATACTTCACATTGATATGTTGAGGCAATATTCGAGGGGTATGCACAAATGATGTTATTGTATTCCAAAGGATTGTAAGGTAATAATTTTTATGTGATATTTTATTTCCATAAGTATTTTTTTGTTTATAAATATTACATAAATTAATTATTTTTATCCTTAATACCTTTCATGTAAAGCGTAATAAAAAAACAGATCACATCACTTCGTGATGCGGTAGTTCATCGTACACATGGGTATCCCCCAAAGAATAATTAATAAGAAGGTAAATGTGATATCATAATTGAATAAGTATAATATTTTAATAAATATAATATACATATATTAAATAAATCATTATATCAATCCATTAAAGTTGGTAATGGAAAAAATTATAACATTTAGTGAGTCATTAATCATCTAAAAACACAATAGATGGTTTAATTTTCATTTGATGGAAGTGGAGATGGACATGAATTATTATATTAACATAATATAATATTATTACATGGTTTATAAAATTGTTAATATATTATCATATTTTATTATTATTTTAATGAGTTCTCATAGGAAATAAAACAGGTATGCATGTTTAAAAATTTTATATCTTCCTAGAAGATCCTCTTTTGGATTATACCTAAAGAATTCATACGATGGATTAATAATAATAATAAAAAATATATTATGTGGGTATGGAATTATTAAATATATTTGGGTAGTTATCGGTCAATATAAAGGGTTTTTTATATGTTAATATGAGAGGATATTGGGTGTCCTTTTATAAGTGGCAGAGAGGACACACATGGACCTTTTAAATAGATAAAGTGGTAACCTTGTTTTCCCCTCATTAAAAGTCTCCAAAATGGTTAATTGTCAACCCTCATAGGGGATAATTGAAATACATTGTCATAAAAAGGATCTTGTTCGTGTTTGAGGTCACTTTAACCCTTATCTTCTTATTTCAACCTCTTAGTAAATCACTTCTTACCTTTACCGCGACAATTACATTTTTCTTTGTTTTTACTATTAATTGTGGTAAAAAATTTAGAGAAATGTATTATACAATATTAATTAATTTAATTAAAAATATAGAATCCATTTTCAAAATTATATTAATATAAGGGGAAGAATTTAATTTATAATTAATCCCACAAAGTTGATGAAAAATCGGTCTTCAGGAAATGTATTTTTCTGGGGAAAATATGATCTCATATTAAATGTATGAATACAAAATCCTTATAATTATTTGAAATTAAAAAAATTCCTGTATAATATATCATTTTAAATTAAATCACTTCACATTAGGGGTTATTTTTGTTAATTTACATGGGGAAATATTTTTTACTGGAAAAGAATTTCAAGAATTTTTTTTTCTTAAACCCAGAACTATTCTTATACCAAAATAATTTATAACAGTTATAAAAATTTAATTAATATGATTAAATATAAAAAATAATATTTAAATTACTTTAAATATGATTCCAATAATAATTTTCCATTTAAATTACAAAACTAATTATAAGTAAAAGACATTTTTAAAAAAATCTGAATTTTCATTATTCAATGAAAAATCAATATTTTCATTAAAAATACCAAAATTTCAGCCTATATAAATTTATATATTCCGATTTAAAAAATTCATTTCATATTTAAAAGTAATGTTTCTAAAATTGGTACAATTGTTTTTAAATTACCAATTCCTAGTCTAACTAAATGAACCTTTTGAAAAATACATTTTTAATGAAACATTTCTTTTTCTTTAAAATTGTTATTATTTTATTTATTTATAAATAGATAAACATTGAATTTATTTTATAAGTATAAAAAAATAATTTCTATAATTTTTTTATTCTTATATATTTCCACTAACTTAAAATATAGGTTATAAATTTCATGTTTAAGGAATAATATTTTTACAAAGTATCGTGTTTCATTTAAATTAATTGTTGCATGCATCACATGCTATCAAACAGAATGAATATATTTAAAATGAAATAAATATTTTAGTATTGTTGTGTTACATTCCCTCCTAATATGTTTTTTCATTTTCATATAGGAAATAATACATTATCCCCCTCTTATAAAATTGAGTGGTTATATTAAACCTCTTAAATAAATTAAATCATCACAATTTAATGTTTTCCATAATAATAGTGGGTTTTATGTTTCCAAATACCGTTCTTAAAATAAAAAATTATAAATGAGGTTAATAAAACATCCTATTTATAATAGTTAATGTTAAGTATAATGGTCATATAGAATAACACATAACCAGATTTCTAATTAGATGAACAATGGTGGAGGGAATATATGGACATAGAAGAAGTTAATAAATATTTATATTGAGTAATAGTGATAATTGATCCAAAGAAAGTGAATAATCAATATAAATTCAAGGGCCCCAAAACCATAAATCTATTTTTTAAAATACAATTTAATTTTTCATATATTAAGGTAATACGATAAAATTATTCTTTCAAGATCAATTTTTAAAATACGAGGAGTTATTTACCATCTAATAGTATAAATAAATATACTTACATAAAATATTTATATTTTATAAAAAATATTTCATAAGTTTTTTGGTTATTTGATAAATTTAAAATTCAAATAATTCTCTATTAAATGAATACCCATAAATGATTTCTTTCATCCTGATGAACAAAAATTAAATTTTATTTGATTATAAGATCTATAAATGTTTAAATTTTTTTATGTATTTCTCTAAATATTTTACTAAACAAAGATGGATGGAAAAGGTTATCAAATATAATATATTAATCACTAAACCCCAATTATTACACATAAATCTCAACATAATACATCACTTATGTATTATTACATAAATTTATTTATGTAAAAATATAGTTATATTAACTAGAACATCACAGAGGCCAGTGGCATGAACAAAACCATTATCACCATTTGGTTGGGGGTTCAAGCCTGGTGGCCTTTCCGTTTGTGACTGGTTTTCACCCAACTAGAGTTTTTTCATTTTTATAAAACGATATTAACATAATTCTTATAACATTCCCTAATATTAATAACCCATATATACCTCAATAAAAAAGATAAGATAAACCCAAAAAGAATCTTGTACCTCTAATCTTATTCTATCAAAATATAAAAATATTTTTCCTTAAATAAAATTTTAAACCAAACATATACAAAAAAATTGATTTTTTTTCAATAAATTTCTCTGAAAATAATCTTAATGTTTTAAAACTCCATCCATATAAAGCATTAAAATTGGTGTTTATGAAATTTAACTTATGATCCACCTTAAACGCTTAAACCCATGATATAATCCAAAAATAATTATTTAATATTATATTTGTAAAAATATTATTCCAAAATTTACATAACACTTAATTTTATGTAGATTTATAAAACAATACCATATATAAAAAAGATTCTACAATTTAATTATTGGATACTAATACATAAATAATTTAATCCTCTTTATTCAGCATTTTTCTTTCAATGGTCGGGGGTTTAACTATTAAAAGAGATTGTTGACTTGCATAATTTATAGTTTCCCCGTATTTATGATAAAGAACTATAAATGGATCCCTAGGAGAAAATGTATTCTTTTCCATCGCAACCTTTATTTTTCCTCAGAAATTAATTTTTTTATGCCATAATTTTTCAAAAATAAAAAATTATCTTATTCCTTTGAGATCCATTATTGGGTGTCTCTTGATACATATATGAAATGAGAGAAATTGATATATTATTCCTTCATGGTCTCCACCACTCGATCTCTTAGTGAACTCATACCTTCTTTTCATTAGTGAGTCAAAATTTTTGATAATGTATAGTTTGTTAATCCTATTTGGGGATTGATGATTTGGAAATTTTTTGATATAATTTACTCCAGTCATCATCCAATTTGGTAGCTCAAAATCACTATATTATTCTTTATATTAATTGATAACATGATTACTTTGAGTTCGAGAAATTATCTAAAACAAAAAATCAAAGTGTCAAAAAATAATAGTAGTAGTAAAACCATATAACAGTTATAGGATTTCTAAATCATGACAACATTGGTCAATCTAATACACCTTAGGATTATTATAGGTCATTCACGCTCATCATCAATTCAATTCATTTATAATTTTAGTTAAATAAAATGTGAATGATCCTAATAATATCCGTTTGTAGTGTAAAAATAGGTATGATGTAATGAGAATCATCATGTACAAGGTGATGATCATGCCAATCCCAATAAACATTTTTAGATTTATTATCCCTAGGTCAATGTATGTCAGAACCAAGTCTACGTATAATATTAGTATAGGGTATTATTTCTAGAAAAACAATGTATTCTCATAATTACCAAAAAATTCCTATATTATCGTATACCTAAACTTATGATTAAAGAAGAATATAGGGTTATATTACCTAATATATATTTTCTTATAAATATAATTCCCAAGAATTCTACTAAACTTCAAATGATTCCAACCATAAATTATGTGACCCTAGTTTCTCAATGTCTATCATTACATTACTACATTTTAATATGATATAATGATTCACTTACCAATGTAAAAAATAGTTTGATAATTTTGGTAACTATATACATAATTGAATCTCATTCTGAAAATGAAAACATAAAATACAATAATGAATTTTCGTCAAGTGAATAATTATCTCCTCTTCTATAACTCATAATATCAATCATGATACCCAACTCAACATTCCGTGGAAGGATACATGAAAAATGGGTGAGATCATATGATTAATAAATGTATGTGTACCATGGAAGATATGAATAAGTAATTAATAACTATCATGGAAAGGTAAATAAAGTAATCACATGTCATTTCATCAATAACTTTAGAATTACAGGGATATAATCAATAATTACCAAATAATGAGATATACAAAAAACATGATCCTGAAACTTTCATTTGGATATTATAACTAATTAAATAATCACATTGACATTAATAAAAATTATTATAATGATGAAATTCATAATTCTAGATATCACATGTATACCATCATGTCCTCACACTAAGTCATCATTCATAAATGGGTAATGTTTTATCCCGAAAATACGAGCTAGTTTGTCTCATGTAACCTACCGATGCATCAATGAGCTATAGTGGCCCCCTACCAACACTTAGTAAGTAAATATTCATTACTCAAATGAATATGGTGAAACATAATCAACAAAAAAAGTATATTTAAAAAATACCATATAAAATCTTAATACATTCTCCAATAAATAAATATAATAATAAATCATTTAGAGTAATATTGTGAATAATATCAAAATATTAAACCCTAAAAAACTAATCATACACCGTCATAAAAAATAATTAATATTTTATAATTTCAATATATAAAAAAATTCCGGATGAGGAAAAATAAGGTTTTTGGTGATGATTAATATAAATACTATAAAAATTCTATTTCAAACATTCTTAAGTAAATTATCCTTTTCATTTTGAATATAAAAATATAAAACAAAAAAGTTAAATAAAAATTCAAAATTATTTTCTTTGAAAATAAAATATCAAACATTTAAATTATTATTTAAGAAATTTTGTGATTATGAAAATGGGAAATTTTTTATATTTTATATGAGTTAGGAAATGATTCTTTTAATATTTTCATTAAGTTTAAAACGTTCCATGTTTGTGAAAAACATTAATATTACATAATGAATTGAAAAACTGGGGAAAATATCTTAATTAAATCTTTTTAATAATTTAATAACATTATCTAAAATCTTATTACGAAATATGGATTCAGAATTAAAAGGATTTTTAATCGAAGAGAGAAAGAAAGTCATAATTTATTAAAAATATTATTATCACTTTTAGTACCAAAGAGAGAAAAAACCGTACTATAAATTTTGAAGTTCATGAAAAACTATATGATATGAATATTAATCAGTTTATTGTGTGATATATCGTTTTATTTTGTTACCAAAAATTTAGTCATAAAAATCCTCAGAAGCGATGTGAATAAAAAATTAACCATTCCCACATTAGTAACTTTTGAATAGTAATCCCTAGGAATGGAATAACCTAAAAATAATTAAATACCCTGACTATAAATATATTCATGAAATAAAATATCTTAATTAAATTTTTATACACCAGAACAAAGGAATAATTTTTTCATTTGACATTTTTCTCATGAATGTAAAAGTTAGATGAGAAACCCTTACCTCAGATCAGATTTCCATCAAACGTGTCTTTTACTCAAGTATAATAAAAATAAATTTCTTATAAATATATTAAATAACCATAATAATATATTTCATAACATATGTTATTTAATTATAGTTATTTGTAACCTTATTATTAACAATTCTCGGTTAAAATATCGGTTTCTTGTGGTAGTTTCTTCAGTTTTAATTTATGTTTTGGTTTGATAATTTAAGTCATTTCATTTTGATCTTGGTTATAGAATATTATTACTAAAAAAATTAAATAAATATCTTATATATTCATTATATATATTATTTTAATCTATAAAATCTAGACAAAGGAAATGAATTACACCATTCATAGAGATGGTAAGTTGTATGTATGCATGAGCATTATTTCTATTTTTTTAACATATAGAATGAAAAAATATTAATTAAGAATGAAAAATAGTTATTATGTTATATATATCATTAATATTAATTAAATCCAACCATATTATCATATATGTAAAATTTTAATGAAAAAAATTTCACATCATAAAGTGGAGGCGGTAGTTCACATGAACACACCTACAATGTTATTATTTTAAATGTATTGGAAGGTTGGGATTTATATTCAAAATTATATTTATGGAAGAATTTTTATGTCCTTAATATCACCTAGATTAATTAAATTTATATTTAATACACTCTATGTAAATAGTAAGTGAAAAAAATCACATCACTTTGTCAGGTGGTAGTCCTTCACACACAAGAGCGATGTTGTCGCACACACCACAGAATGGAAATTAATACGGTATATATGATATCATAGTTACATGAATATAATAATTTCATAAAAATAATATATATATTTTAAATATATCCTTATATTCATCCATTAAAGGTTGTGATGGAAAATGAATTACGTCTATTCGTGTGGCGGTAGTCCACGGTACATAAGATCAACCGTTTCATTTCCCATCAGAATAATGTGTATATGGATTTGGGTTATTACATTAAATAAGTAAAATATAATTGTAAAATGGATACTATGGTTAGTATATTATTATATTTTTAGATCATTTTAATGATTTGAAGGATTAAATAAAATAAATATACATGTTTATGAATTTTACTTCTTCTTTGGATAGACTCGTTATGTTTAATCCAAAAGCCGTCAGTAAAGGGATTCCTAATCAAAATAATGATTGATTGATTTTTAATGATAGTAAATAATTTATTTTGGTATCTCTTGGCCGAACCAAATGATTTATTTATGTTGGAATAGGATTAGAGAGTGGGGGGTCTTTTTATAATTGGTAGAGAGGACGTGCATGGACATGTTGAACAAACATAAATGTATACACACAATTTTCTAATAAATAAAAAAAATTAGTAATTATATAAAATTAATGGTTAAAACGTTTAACTATGTCTATAAATTTGTTTTTGATGATGTTTTAGGTCATTTTTAACCCCTAGAATCTTAGGTTTAGCCCTCAGTATACCCATTTTTACCTTAGGCAAAGTAATTTACTATTTATGCTATTAATTATCATAAACGATTAACTCAAAATTATTATATATTATTAGTTATATAGATTACAAATATTGAGTCTATTTTTGTAAATTCAATTCAAATATATTTCACATCTTAATTTTAAATTAATATTCCATTTAGGATAAAAAATTAGTTTTCATGAATTGTATTTTTTATGGTAAATATGATCTCATATTAAATATATGAATATAAGTAATCATTCTATCAATTAAATACTTTATATTTTTAATATTTATATTTCATTTAAAACATTCCTTAGTAGGTTATATTTTTATTTATTATTGTGGGTGCCCATTATGCTCTTTAAAACAGTTTTAAAAAAAATTGTTTTTAAACCCAAAAATAAACTTATACTAAAATATCATATAACTATGATAAAAATATAATTAATTGGATGAAATGTTAAAATAAAAATATTTATTTTATATAAAATAAAACAATAATCATAATGTGCCTCTTAAATTACATAATTTATTATGATGAAATGGATGTTTTTGAAAAATTGGGTTTTCCCAATATTCACAGAGAAAATAATATTTTTCTGAAAAATCCAATGATTTAATTATATTTAAATTTTAATATACTGATTTAAAAAATTATTTTATTTTTCAAAATAGTTAAAAATTAATTTTAAATTATCTATCAACATCATAACTAAACCCTTGTTTAGAAAAAAAATCAAAAAAAAAATTATTTTTCAATTAAAGTGTTCATATTTTATTTATAATAAATAGAGAAATATAAATTTTATTTTATACTTGTTAAAACCATTTAATTATCGTAATTTATTTAGACTTATTCACATACTAACATCACATAATTTTTTAAATTCCAGGTTTGATGAATAATAATCTCGTTGAGTATTGTGCTTTGTTTAAACACAATGTTGGGTGCATCACAAACCATCTAATATATTGATTGTATTTTAAATGAAATGTATCATAATGTAATAGGGTGTTACATTATACTCTAATCATGGTATTTTGTGTAATATAATTCATTGAAAATGATTTTCTTATTTTCAAATATCAGGGTGTTACAATAGAAATGGATCCATATGAATCCCTTCAATGAAAGAAATATAGAACTCCTATGTGATAGAATGATATTGGTGAAAACAAGATACTGTAAATCAAAATTATTGACGAAATATTTGAAAGGGTCAACACCATTATGCTGAACATTAGGTATGATCATGTTCAATAGAAGATCTATACTAACAATTATCGATGATACTTCAAGTTTGATGATTGAGGCAAAGTGTTCATGTACATATCTTCAAATAATAGGGTCGTGGGATTTGGTAAGAAGGGAACAATATGTTCTAGGTACATCAACCCCTTTGATATTCTTGATCTCATTAGTGTAATGTGTTATCGTCTATTACTCCCAAAAACCATGTCTTGAGTATTAGATTTATCCCACATATTACTATTGAAAAATTACACACCATATCCATCATGTGTAATAAATTTAGAGTTGGTATAGATGTAAAAGGATCTCTCTTATAAAGAGAACACAGTGAAGATCTTATAAATTAGAGAAAAAATTATACAAAATAAGAAAACGCTCCCATTCAATGTACTAATGAGAAACCATAATTATGTAGAGGAGTCATGGAAACTAGAGGAACCTTGGAATTAGAATTACCCCCACATGTCTTCAACATAGTATGAAAAATGAAATTTCAAGTGATAAATTTCATAATGCCAGAAGAATATAGTCATACAATATTTCATCAAGGTAATTTACCTTCTTAAAATCATGTCATATTTAGAAATGTAATATATAACACATACACCACATGATGAAACCAACTAAACATTATTATACTAATTTGAACATTGAATTTAGAGAAAACAATCGACATAAGAATTGAAAATATTTCAATGGGATAAAAATAAAAATTAATATAATTATAATATAAAAATATTTTGTTCTTCTCCATCCACCAGAATAACTACACTCCTGAAAAAACTATATATATATGATACAAAACATTATCAATGAAATATTAATATTTAAAAAGAAATTATATATAGCCTTAAGAGAAAATATATCTGAAAGACGAATGAATGAAATAGAATATATTTATTGAATTCATGGAACCCATATAAATATTATAAATCCAAACGTTGTAATAGTAATTGGACCGTTGGACTTTGGATGTTGGGAAATTGATCTAATCATTTAGAATAGTAACCTGAACATTAGTGTTGTATCCTAACTCATGTAAGTGTAATATAATATTTAATTATCTTGTAAAATTAAAATATAACATAATTATATAATGATACAATTATATAAATGTTTTAAAATTAATGAAATAAGTGTTTTTATTTTTGAGAACCATATATGTTTTATTTAAATTTTTCTGAAAAAAGTTGATAATTTATATGATTTTTTAAAATAGAATGTGTTTATAAATTAATATAAAGTTGTATTATAATGATAATATGATTTAATGAGACCATACGTTATTCCCTATATGGCCCACAAGGTAATCATAATATTATAATTAGTAATATTTCAAATAAATACAAATTTTATCTAAATGTTTATCTCAAATTTAGAAAATTATGTCCATAAAATGGGTTTTATTTGATATACATGACAAAATATTTTGGGTTATTTTTTTGTATTTTTCTAAAATAGTTTAATTTTTATCGATTGGGGAAATATGGTAAAATATGTTATTGACCATTATAATTTAAATACATGATTAATTGCATATTGGATGATATAAAACAGTAAATACCTTCTAAATTACATCTTCTATTAACAATATATAGCCACAAGAATCAACACTATTTGTTTTATTGATCCAAACTACAAATTTAATGTTTATAATATTAAAAAAACCCATCTCCTCCCCTTATAAATACAACCCTTCATAGTGAGTTCTCCTCAAATCTTATAATATATAGATTTTGAAAAAAATATCAAACTATTTTCCCAATCCTAAAATCCATTTCCTAGTGTGACTGTTATATCCAAAAGACCAATTTTAGTTTCATTGAGTATTTATTCATGGATATGTTATCCAAGAGGTAATATTACCAAAGTACCTATATTAAATTATTTTCTTTATTTAAATTCTCCTCAAATCTTCCATAAAATATATAATCATAACCCAAATATCATTGTTATACTTTAATTTTATATTTATATTTGAATATTTACCATTCAACTCATCTTCTCCTTTAATTCTAAAAATAAATCCATTGTCCATATTATGTCGTTCCATCACCTCTAGGGATGATGTGTTTTGTTTTTCCATTATCACCTTCCCAGAAGGTTTAAATTAAATTATATTGGTTAGAAAATACCTAAATATGTATATTATATATTTAAATAATTATTTTATTAATATATTCCCAAAATATTAAACAAAATGAAACAATATCATTATAGTCGGTAAAACAACAAAAATAAAATAACCATATAACATTTAAATTTTTTACTAAAAAATAAATTATATATTGGAAAAAATATATGTATTATTAATAATATAAATATATATATGGTCATGAATTCTATTTCAATTCACTTGTTGTGTTTTTCTCTCATTTGATAATAATATCCACAATTATCATCAATTGATTGGACTTTAGAACCACGAAATGAATGCACTAAAAATAGAGAAATTAAACCTTACATCTCATTAATATTCTTATAAATGATATAAAATTAATTATATGAAACAAATAATGATATTAATGGTTTTCAATTAGGATAAAATGCCGTTAATTTGATTATTTATGATGTTATGTGAATGTGCATAATGATTCTAGAAAATAAGCTAAAGGATCTCTCTAAACCTTCCAATTATATTAGGGTTATAGTTTCTATCTCGTTACCTCAACTTATCTCATTATTTTTCTTATTTACATCTTTTATATTAGCTATATATATCCCCCACATATTTTTTTTAATTCACCATTATTATATGTGAATAGACTTGTAATAAAGTCTCACTTCTCAATTTAATTTGTTATGAAAACTCTCTTAAAGGGAACATCCTTTTATCTTACCCATTTTCAAGTACCACTATATAAAATCTTGGAAACAATAAATGGTTTAAAAAATTTCCCATTTTAGTGTGGAAAATTAATTTAGTTCATTTTTTGGTTATTGGAAAATAATATTTCATTTAAATTTTTAAATCAAATAACATATTTCTTAAAGAACCAGTTAATATGTAAATTTAAAAAGCTGCATATACACTTTTTTTACACATTAAATTCAGATGGATCTAAATTTTTCTAAAACAAGATTACTTTTCAACCATTACTTTCAAAAAATATTTTAATATCAACTTTCATGGAAACCATTATGATATTTCATCTGGTTATTTAATCAGATACGATTATGCAATCTATTTCTCTTTTTGGGTAGTAATTATGTTTATGGATTATGGTTAATTCATTATGTGGAACATGTATGAATGTATATATTATTATAGGGAAACATTATATTCCTCTAATAAATTATGTAATTATTATTTATTATGTTATTATGTGTATGTGATTAAGAAAAAAAATCCATGATGGGACACTATAAACCATGTGATGTTTTTTATGAAATTAGCCTTGAATTATTATTTTGTAATCATTTATATTGATTAAAAATTCATAGGTTTTCATGATCTTTGATTCCATGTTCTTTATGTTATGATACAATATAATTATCCATGTTCATCATCTTTCATGATATCAAATTTTTTCATTTTTATTTATATGTTATTCTTTGTAATCATTTTTCTTCCCATACCAGGATTTCTAGTTCTTCACTTTTATTTAGGTATTACCATGTTTATCCTATGTACTTTTTTTAGCTCAAAAGTATTCAGGAACTAGTAATAGAGATTAAAATAATTAATTTTCATTTTAGTTTCTTGTTTTTGTTTTATGAACCTAGTCTGCCGAAGATTCAAGGCCTCTCAATAATTGGTTTTTATTAATTGTATATTATGGTAAGAAACATGTATTAATATATGTAAAAGTACTTGGTCTCTTTATTTACCGAGAAGGAGTCTATTATTATCATTAATTAACAAAACATCTTGTAACCAGACACGAGATAGGGAAAAACAAATCATTTGGTTGACTAGAATAGCCTAATAAAAGGTAACCTAAACTGAGTGATCTGCATTTATGTAAAATTTGTAATTACATGCCACCCATATGTGAATGAGGGTATATAATGGATGTCACATTATTACATTTAAAAATGATAATAAAAAATCATATTTTCATTTATGTGGTTCACCCACGTTATGGTAATGGATTTCACCATCATGTAGGTTTTCTCAATTATTTAAGGGAAATAGAGTATTTTTAAAAATTACTATTATTCCAAAAAAAATTATTATTTAAAAATTATTTATAAAGTATAATTAATGTTATTTTGAGGCATTTTTTTATTAATAAATTTTTTGTTAGCTAATAATTATATTTTTATGAAACATTAATTTGTATATATTACTTAAATATTAAATACTAATATTGGAAATTTATTTTAACAAAATTTTATAGAATTCCTTCGTATTAAGGAATCATAAATATTAAATAATAAAAGAGTTTATAGATAAATTTTTTTAAAAAATATATTTATATTTATGAAGTGTTCAAAATTAATTAATTTTATGTTAATTGGGATTTAATTAAATAGTGTTTAATCCAAACCAAATGGTTTTTTATGCATGAAATGACCATAAATTAAATTATAATTATGTATAAGAAATTTTTATTCTCTAAATTATTTATATAATATAAATTTTATTCGAAAATTGTTTATGTTATAAATAAATATCATGTATTTAAAATAAATTTTCATACAATTAATATTATGAAAGAGTTTATATTTGAATGAATATAATGTGTTTATATAAAAAAATATGGAATTTCCACAATACTTATGATAAAATTATAAAATATTTACAATTATCATTTATTAATGAATTATTTATAATTTTTTTTCTCATTCTTTGATATTAAAATCATTCATTTATTTCACTTTTATTTCATATTTTATTTATATTTATAAACTATTTATATCATGAGTCATGTTCATATAGTATAAATGTTAATCTGTTTCAAGGAAAAAGATCCTTTTATTATGTGCTATGTATGAAAATGGATTTAGGTTTCCATATTCCTTAACCTTAGTTAGAAATTGAATTTGTGGACTTGAATATAGTTATTGAATATAGTTTATGTATATTAGGTTCTAGTGTTATGGAAAATTGCATTCAATCTGGATGAACATCTTCTCAGGTGAGGGGAGTTGGGGTCGGCCGTCTATTGTCTTGAAGGATTATGCCATGTCTAGAAATAGAAATGGTGTTGGCTATTTATTACATTGAGCTTACTCATGTATAAATTTTAAATCTCATATAACTATAAGTATTTTAATGAATTGTTCATGAACCTTATACATATTATTCATTCAAATATGTTTGAATATACAATAATTAATTTTTGTGTGATTAACATAAACATCTAGGTTTTCTATAGTGTTACACAACAACTTTGTTTCTTCTTATTGCTGTGGTGGATGGGGTATAATTACAAAATAAACTAAAATAATCATGAATATATTTAAAGATAATAAAATTAGACAAGAAACTGAGATTAAATCCTCTCCAAATACTCTATGTTAGATTCCTTCCAACGTGGTAGTTATAAATACCTTGATCATTTCACCATATATTTTCACTTCATAATCAGGTTCATATATGTTCTATTTTGTATAGAATATAAGTATGAGTAGGACTTGATTTTCCTTAGGTACTTTCCTTCCATCGTCTAGTTCTCCTAGATTGTCCCTTATTATCTTATTCTTCGTGTTTTATTTGGGTTACACTAATTTTGAAACATTGATAGTTATACCAAAAGTGGAATATTTTTGGATTTATACATATGATGGATTGGCTATTGAATTATCCACTCAACTATCCAAGAGTCATATATGATATAATTGACAATATTACCTATATAAATAACTATGTAGTGACAGAAAAACCATTGTAGATTCATTATTCAGTGAAATATAGATCATTTCCCAGTAATGGGTGTGCTAAATTTTATAAATGGTGTCATAATTTTAGTGAAATACCATTAAGAAAATTCCTTATTTAATTATTATAAATAATGGAAGTCATCTGATAAAATAGTCTATTATAAATTAATTTAATCATCATCAAAAAAACCTTTAAATCAATCCTTGAAAATGAATATCTGAGTGATAGAGACTCCGATTACAAGAACTAGAATTTTTTAATGGTTCTTAAAAAATAAGAAAAGTTATATGTGTTAGAAAAAACACTTTTTAAGAAAAAAATTGCAAATCCATTCAAACAAAAAAGTTTAGATGACTATTATAATCATGAAGAATATGTACATAATGTCTCCACACTCATTCATGTTACCATGGATTCAATGTTTTAATGATAACATCAAATCCTCTCTTCCTATCAAAGGATAAATAAATTTAAAAGTATGTATTATGATAATGCATGGAATAAATTACATGAAGTGTTTAATGTTCTTTATTAGTTCATGATAATAGATAAACCATTATTCAACATGCTTGTACTCAATTATATTGGGTATTCCAAAGATTATTAGCGGTGAGGTTTACCCCATAATATTTTATTGGATATGGATTCCATTCAACATTCATTACAAAATGTTATGAAAATTTTGTTCTAAATTATAATACTAATTAAATATGTAATCCTTTCCTAGAAATACTATATTTTTTTAAAATATTTCTAAGAAGGTCATAAATGGTTTAGAGTGAATTACAAAATGGATTGTATACGAGGAGAATGGTAATGTTCTATCCAAAAGGTGTAAATTAGGTCATAGATATTCAAACAAATCTTTCATGAAATGAAAGAAGAAGTTTAGAAAATTCCTTAATTGTGATAAAGTTAACCATTGGTAATGAAATAGTTTGGATTACTAAAGCCTTTTTAGGAATCCTAGTGGATGATTTACACTAGGGATAAATTTATATAATTAATTAATTTCATTTGAAAGGTATGTTGTAATAAATTCAAATATTAAATGTGTTTCAAATATATTAGACTATATAAGAAGAATTTATATAATTAAATTAATTATCCTTCTGAATTTTTTCTACTATGTAATGAAATAAATTAATTGATATATTGGGATTGGATACTTCAAGATTAGTTTAATATATCATATGTTTTTTACTTTTCTCATTTTTATAATGTAGAGCATGTAAATATTGGTTATTTAAATTAAATGATATTGGGTTTTAATAAAAATTGTTTATGATTTACTCAATAATATAACATACATAAAGAAAAACTAAATTTGGCTGTTATGGTTTGGAATTCATCCTTTTTAATTTATGGAAATTATATAAAAAAATAAATGATCTCAAGAAATATTTTCATATTATTATAAAATTTTGGAGAATAGAAGAATCCGTGATATGATGATTTTAATTTATGTGTTTTATGGTTAGTACTGGTGGGTAAAATCTAAAACCAAAAGAAAAAAATAATTAAAAAGTTCAACACCATTTTTTTAGGAATCTAGTCACGGTTAATGAGTAATAATTTGATATGATGGATTATCAAGATACTTTAATTATATTTAAGAAACTATGTAGAATATCCATGGTAGGAATATATTTTATAGAAATTAATTCTGAAATTTTTAAAGACATATGACACAAAATTTATATTTTACAACTTTTCTAAATATATGTGAGTGAAAAAAATGGAATAATTGATTTTTGTAGTAGTGTACATTAACAAATCAGAGAGTTAAAACATAAAATTTTTGATTGTAATATAACTTATCACGCTCCAATGAATCAATGTAAAGGATGGGAATCGTCATCCCATTTATCTTATATAATTTGAGAATGTGTTAGTTAACAAGTAGTTGTTATGGATAATAAAAGATAATTATTTACAAACACATGGTTTATGATTCATGAATTCTCTATAATTTTTTTATGAGAATGTATTTATAAATGTTCTTATCAACCTATTTTTTTAAAATATAATAGAATACAAATCCCTTCTATTAGTGGTGTATTTCAATGAATAGTCTTATTTCCAATGATAATTCCGAAAACACAGAAAATAATATATTTTATATTGATATAATTTTTTCCCTAATATATCTTTTGGTTTGAAATAAGATTCATTTCATTAACAAAAAATAGTTCATTTTTGTATAGACTGGTATTCTATGAATAATATATTTATTAGGATGTTATTTAGTCCATGATTGGATTTTTAGAAGTAAAAATTTAAAAAATGGAGGGTTCCAAGACTACACCAATCAATAGTTATAGTGAATTCACTTAATATCCTAAATATTTTAGGATGTTTGATGGTAGAGAAGAATGTAAATCATTTCATTTAGTAACTATGAGAATGTGAAAATTAGTATTTCCATAATTTTTGTACTAGTTTGTGGTTAAAATTTTAGGTCCCATAATATCCTAAAGATTCAGGGATATGTGATGATAAATTTTTTTTAATGGTCACAATTATTTATTGTAACCTATAGAACATGAGTGTCTTATATAAGATTATAAAATTATACTTAATAATTTAATTTCTCTTAAAATGGTGAAATATTTTAGGTTATAATAGTAAATATAAATGAAAACAGTTATATTTTTTACTATAATAGAGTAAATGTCACTTTATCTTAAAAGTGTTTAGGATAAGAAAAAAATATTAAAAAACTAAAAAATAAATTACTTGAAAAAACATTCAAGGAAAATATTTTATGTAATGTGTTCTAAGGATGATGAGGAGTCAATTAAAAGAGGTAAATATAGACAATAGAAGTACGTATTATAACATTTTATGTGATGATGTCAAGAAGTATAAATTTAATCGATGATTTTTATAGTAAAAAATGTTATTCTTAAATGAAAAAATTATTGAAATTTATATACATAATATATGTTACTCACACAAGATTAAGTGAGAGGGTTTTATCATATGATCATATAGATATGAGACAAGAATTATATATTATGTAATTAGATAACTAAACCCCTAAAAGTGAAATAAATATAAGGATGATCTGGTTTTTCATCTTATATTATATGAATTAATGGTACTTATCTTATTTCTAAAAACAATAATTAAATGTTTATTAAGGAAGTAAATTGTATAATGTTATATACAATCACCACATTATCATTATTTCATTATTGTAAAAAAAATTGATACATAGATATTCATTTGATGACGTGTAATGATAATTTTCATCTCAAAAATCAACTTTGAGTTATCCCTAATCGATGTTCATCATGGCCTATTATAGATTATAAAAAAAAATATTAATGTTCTCACCTATAAGATTCATTTATAGAGGTATGAAATATGCATCCGTGTCACAAAACAATGAATAATATTTGTTTTTTACAATGGATAATCCACTACTAATACTACATGGAGTGTTATATAGATATATTTTATATACAAATGGCATATGGACAATATTATAGTCTCAAATAATAGTTGATTCCAGAATACAAAATCTAAAAACCAGCATACTTCATTACCCTGCATTTAAAATTTTAAAAATAACTTATTTAATACATGGATGGTTAGGTATACTATTTTTCATTTCATCAATTAATTATCAACTAAGATGGTATTTTTTATAAGTTGAGAATTACAAAAAATCCCTTGATTGAGATTAATTATGGTGTCTGATTCCACACCAAGAAAGTACATATGATGTTCTTATCTATTTGGATTAATGGAATATGATGTACCAATCCATAAGGTTGAATGCAATGGGAAGTATTCATTGATCATGTTAGTTTATAATTAGAGAATCGAGAATAGATGAGTATGATTTCTGAAAATGATATGATCTATGTCCCACTGTAATGTAAAGTGTTGAACAAAAGGAAAATAAAATAATACACATTTTCATATGATAGAGACTATTTGAGAGGGATATAATGATACATGATTTTTACAAATATCAAACCATATCCATTTATAGATTGAATAGATTTGAATATTTTCTAGTGGACTCTCTTTTACTACATTTATGGATCCATAGATTCATGTTTCATGCTAACCCTAACAAATACCATGGGGTTACACTTTGTGGTTTCCAAAATGGGTATCAAGTATGACTTAGATATCTTTACTAAAGATGTTTTAGAGTGAATCCAAAAGATTTTTTGAATGATGTTCATAAGGTGTTTCATATGATTTCATTCCTAGTGATGTTTATTTTTTATTTCCAAAAGTATTTTAGATGGTATCCAAAATGATTTTTGGATATTTTTTTGTAATTTATTTTGTATGATATTGTATATGGTTAATAGACAAAAAAATATCTAAGGAATAAGTTCAAGTTGGATATTGAAGGAGATATATTCCCAAATAGAAGATATATATACATATCTCTATGTGTGGGATATACATATATTATTCAATGAATGAAAACATTTATTTTCATTATAATGCGGGGTATTATTATATAATATGGAAGTAGTATCAATTAGAAAAAACCCCACTCACCACTTAAGATTTCATTAATATTTTTTACATGAATTTTAATGTGAATGTATTTTTTTAGAATTCATGTATATGGTACATTAATCATAGATGAATTTACACAATCATTATAACCACATGACTTAATTCATGATCTATCAAGGAGAATACTCAATGGATTGATAAAGTACACTACCATGTGATGTTAGGGTGGGTGGTCTTTCTATACATGGATGAAACTCTCATAGAATAATAGCCTTCTTATTCTTATTCTTTACCACACTAACATGCTAAAACCCAATGGGAGAAAGAATAATCCTATATGTTTGAATGAAGATTCAATTTATCAATGGATACCATAAACTTTGGGGTTAAATTTTTTCCACCTTTTGATCTTCATAAATCCCACTAGGTGAAGTTCCAAATGTCGTAGAAGCTACATTGGTGAAAATTATGTAGTTTTATAGTTTAATTCACTTATTTTTTTCTATATAGTTTTCATTTATCCTATTTGGAGGTCTTTAGGTAAATAATTTTTATCTATTCTTATTTTTATAAAAATAATTATTAGACATATTAAATCTAAAGACTACTATCACATAATTAATGTACATAAGGCAATGTGAGTTTTAGAATACACACTCTCTACATTTTGATTATCAATGAATAATCAATTAATATATACTATAAAAACAACACATGGAGGATATTATATATTTTTAAAAGTGTATTAATTAATCCTATGGGCTTACATAAATTTTTTTAATAAAATTTCTTCAGTTATATGAATTTACGTCTTATTATACATAGAATAATTCACTTGGTTTAGGTGAACAGAATATAGAATATTTGTGGCCCATTTTTAATTCTAATAATTTTTTTACATAAATTAAAAATTATATTTCTAAAAGAGGGTATGAGTTTGTTAATTTATATTCATCATTAATTATCAATGATTATTTAATAAAAAATAATTACTTGAGTATGAAACACAAAAACAACAAATAATTCCAAATATAAAATAATATATCATTATAACTAAAATGAAACTAATATAAATATTTAATAAATAATTAATAAAAATAATATTTTAACTAGAATCAATGAACTATGAAATCAAAATGTAAGTGTTTCCCACTATTCATATAGAAATCACCCTTCCTCAACAATTAGAAGCTTTCACATTACTTATTAAAAATTTATTGAACATTATTAATTCATATATTTCAATATAAATATGTAAACATGTTTCATTTAATTACCATAATGTGAAATTAATTCAATGTGGAATAAACTTAACATATATAAAAATGATTTATTCTAATCATTTATCAATTATTTTATGTTTTTCATCTAACGAACATTTGGTCTACATGATTAGAAAATATATTTATATTCACTCAAATTCCTATGAATAAAGTTTTAAGGGATATAAAATGGGAAACATAAAATTTGAAACATTCTTGTATTATTAAACATTCTTTTGATTTTTTTTTCAATATACTAGGTGATAAAAATGTTCCCACCAACACATATTTTCATCGAAAATAATAGTTTACTTGTTGATGATAAAAAAATTTGGTCTTCAACCACCTTCAGGTAAACTCTCAAGAAGATAATCTATAGGAACTTCACATACAGATGTAAATGACACAAAATTAAACCCACAAAATAATGCCTAGAAAATAGTAGAAAATCAATAATGAGAAATTGTAATATATTATCAAACCCCCAAAATACAAAAATTATGACTGATTGATGAAGAAATCAAAAGAAAATGGATGAAAAATAACTATAAGGATTACATTATTTAGGATTATGTTGTAATTCAAAACAGAATACTAGTTTAATAATTCTCAAAGAATAAAAGATATTATTACAGTTATAATTATCTCACTAAACTATATTATATTTTCCCCTCTAAAAATTTTATGTAATTGTTCTTAAATAACGTAATACACCCTGTACTTCAGGTTTCCACTACTGTCCAATTATTTATTATATTTATCCACCTCCAGAAACATTAATTGATGATCCTCCATGTATTCAGTTAGTCCCATCACCTAAACAAGATATATAATTGTATTTTTATCCTCATTATGATATCATCAAATATTTATCCCAATGTATCTACTTGTGATCATAATTTTAATAAACTATATTAGTTCACCCTTTAAGTTTCACATGTTTGGTCATTTAGTGATTTTACCCCAATCATTAATGCTCCATATCCCATCAACTCATCATAATTATGTTCTTTAGATTGTTATCCTTATAATGGTCTTAAACTCATTTTCTAGAAAACGTTTCCTACACTCCTAATAAATATATCACTGGATATTAATTTAAAGGATTCATCATGGAATATTACTCTATTAAAATCTATTGACTTCTTCCATTTACTTTATAATTTAGCAACATGGTTCCCTAACTATAGTGTCCAGTCACCCATGTCCAGGTGAGGTGATACCTCATCCAAACACTCTCTTGGTAACCAATTTCAGCGATATGTACACTAGATTATGAAATCCTCTGATATTCTATAGTTCTATAACTATATACTACAGTAGCTTCTTGATGATGTAGTACTTTACTAGAATATGGCCCCTCAGAGTGTGAATTATAAAATACGTGGCCATATGAATCATGTTCTATGCATCAAAAAATAGGGTCCATGTTTTTCTGATCTTATAAGAACCTATATAATCTCATTCAAACACGAATTCAAATTATCTTATTTATCCAATGTTATATACAACACATATATTATTAAGAGTGAAACCACATGACGAATCAGTGTCATCTAATTCATTGTATTTCCACTAAAATTAAGTGTATAACCCATGGTTATCTTACTTGTTTTAGAATTAAAAAATATATTTAATCTAAAAAACAATTCTAAGTCTCATATGATTAAAAGAATTATTTCCCCATTCTAGAACCTAAAAACTTATAGAGATCCCACTTTACATCCACCCAGTTCTCTCATTTGGGGTTCTATATAAAATACTCACAAAACCCACTATATTTTCAAATAATATAATGGAAAAGTGATAAAATACATTAATATTATACCATTTGATGAATATATAATGTTCTCCATAAGCTTAACCACAAGAACCATTCATGATGCTTCTCCCTAATGACCATAGTGTTTCCAAATCGGGGTGTGGATAATAGATTTTATTCTATCATCTTGAAGTGATCTGAAATCCTTTGGATATAATCTTTCAGTGTTATGTAAAATATATTGAAAATTAGGTTCCTCATTACCCTAATATTAAATATATTTGTTATTATACCAAGGTCATTCATGTTTAAAATTTTGGAAAAATTAATGTTCATATCGATGAATATTTCTTTTACTAACTATGCAATCTGTATATCATCAATATAGAGATGTATGATAATGAAAATCCCATCTCCAATCTTATTTTTATAACACCAATTATCAATATTTATATTGATGAACATCTAATACTTCATGAAATTTTTTATCTTTTGATTATATCACATTGTTTGTTTATTTAAACAATAATATCTATGTCCGATTTTACACATTTTTTGTCCCTGGGTTGTCCAGTGGTCCCCTTAGGTGTTCATGATTGGGCCATAACTAACTTTATACTAATTTGTAAATTTTATAAAGATATGAGTCCCACATTGGGATGAATGGAGGATTTCATGATCTATATAATAATGATAAGATCATACCCATATCATGAGTACCTTTAAAAAAGTGTATAATGCCTTAAAAATATAGAACTATGTATGTGTGAGTTCAATAGAGAAAAAACTTGTAGAAAAAAGATATTGGATTAATGCCTGACATGTATCTGGTATCGAAGCTATGAGTAGGATAAAAAACCCCTTTCCTAATGCGGAGGGGAGATTATTGGACCTAGGGTTGTTCATCACTCCCCTAGGTTATTTACAATAATGAATGAGAAGGGTTTCTACGAGTTTATACAAGTTATCATTATGAGAATCCCATGTTAGAGCATGGATAATATCATTTGTGGTTGATAATAAGTGTGGAATTTTCCACTATCATAAGGTATTTTCCAAAAGGTGTGAGATTCCATATAAATAAAAAAACATATGGGTGACACTATAACAATAGGAAAAATAATATATGGTAGTATGATTGGGTAGATTAATAACATGTTCATGAGGGATTCTCTTCTGATCTATCTATTCTAATTATTTATTAATTATAATACTATTGAAAAAAACGCAGTGAGGGGGTGACCTAGCTATGGGAAACTTTTTAGAAAATATTAAATTTACTTTTATGATTTATTTACCCATTTGGTTTTCAACCACTATTAAAAATTTATAACAACGTTTATTTTTTAACCAAAAAAATACACCACATGGAATGAAGAATGGTTGGATATAACTATACACATTTTTTACAAGGTTCTACTTCGATATTGGAAACCTAATCCTTATAGTGAATGGGTCTATAGACTCAATGATTCTCTAAAAAATCATTATCATATAATATTTTATAGATCACAAATTATACTAAAACTAGTTTCACCATATTGTAAAGTTATGGAACCATATTTGTATCATTGTGACCTAATAATTGCATACTAGTGCCCTGATAAATTTTATGTGACCTCAGGTGCACCATACGATATACTAGAGGCATCCTACTAGCAATGAGGGTCTAATATAGATACCATCGGGAGACTATAAATTATTTATCAACAAATCTCAATAGAAGAAAAATGAATTATCAATAACCATTTGATGATAAATAACATCCAAAATAATAAAATAAAAAGGATGACTAGTCTCACATAATGATCCAAAACAAGAAACAATATCCAAAAATAAATGCTTAGATATTTCTTTCAATATATGTGTTATGTGTCAAATGAGAAAACTAAAAATAATGACATTGAAAACTCCTAATAGGGTCTTGAAACCATGTATGGTTTCCTAATCTAGGATACATCATGACTCATCCATTTAACATAGGGTCATATCTCTTAACATATCCTTCAAACATGAATACTATTTGGATACCGATCAAGTAGCATAAGTAGGGTGTGATTATTACTCAGTAGGCCACCACCAATGTCGTTTAAAATAATATCATGTCAATAAAAGTGTTTTTAGTTGTTTAAATAATATTGTACAATTGATTAAATAACCAATTTACCAATTCAAATAACATTTAATTACCTTATAAATGGGAAAGAGGGTTTGGAGGAGTAAACCACACAGTAAAAGATTACATTCTGATAGAGGTGTGGATCCTTAAATCCATCAATTGTTTTTTCATGAAATAGGTCTTTATTTATAAGAAATACTCTATAGGACCTCCAAAATAAATAAGTGAATCTTAGGCCAAGTGGAAAAAATGAGGGTAATATCCAGGGGTATTGAGAATTTTAATTAAAAATTTCAGTGGATTAAAAACAATATGAATGGATTCGTTGGATAGAGTACATGATTTTACAAACCTTGAACCTAATCGAGGGGACACATAGTTACTTTAAAGAGTGAGAATGGTTTTAAAATCATGAGGAAACTATGAAAATTCCATATATTTGGGTTTCCATGAATTTTTGGTGGTGGGTACATAGTTTGGAAAATCTGTGTTCTATCCATCAACTAACCTAACTTCTTCCTAAATTCAAAATCTTACCTAAAAAACCCCTAACAAAAAAAATTAATTCCAAAAAATATAAAAGAGTACCAGAAATGGAGAATGAGAAATCTAAAAAAAATTGGGAACATACAATACTCCCACCTTATAAATGATGATCTACGTGTTTTACACTTTTGAATCTCTATGATTCTGAGATAAAAAGATTATCCACTAGGCCTAGATATATACTTCTCTCTCCCATTTTCATCCTGATCACAAACATGTTTCCACAATACATGAACTAGTATGAATTTGTTTCACCACAAAAATTCTCATTGGGATCCACAATGCGTATCATATGCCCCTCAAAGGTCTCATTGGTATCAAGAACAACTTCAACAACATTTATCACATGAGAAGGTTCAAGGTGATACAGCTGAATTTGTGACACCTGAAAATAATTTTACATCGAAGCACACCTATATGGAAGAGTCAATGTATATTCCACTTTCTTGATTCTCTTCATAACCTCAAAAGGTTTCACAATCCTTGGAACTAAGATACCCTATCTTTGAATCCTACAATTTTTCAATCAAGGAAACACTTGATCTAACACACAATCACCCATAAAAGACTCAACGAGTCATAAATATCTACCAATATATGATCTCTTCCAACTCTATGTCATATATGTATGTTTTTAAATTATCTAAACATGCTCCAATATCTATTTCATGAGACTCATATCCCAAAAATATCTAACTAAACCACCTTAATACAACATAATGTTGATCTATATAGCCAACTGTAGAGAGCCTCATATGGTCCCATTTGAATTTTCACCTGATAAATATTATTATTGGTGAACTCAATGAGCACTATGTTCTTCCTGCAAGACCCATCAAAGTTAAAATGTATGATCATTGAATATCCTACAAAAAATGTATGGTACATTTTAATACCCATTTGTTTATGGCTGAAAATCCATATTCAGTAATAACTATGTATCATGAACATTATTCAATCCCTTACTGAAGCATGACGAGAAACACGGGTCATGATCTGAAACTATGATACATAGAACCCCATACAATTAGACTATCTCTTGAATGTAAAATTCCCCAAACTGATCTAATGAGAAAGTCTCCCATATAGTCAAGGAATGTTCTTATTTCATCAATTGATCCCCTATCACCCAAATAGAGTCATTCTTCCTAGGTGTATTTAGGAGACCCACCAAAAGCCTATAATAACGTCGTCCCACTTCTATAGTGGAATATGAAATGGATTTAGTCAACCATCTTGTCATTGAGGTATATTATTAACTTATTTATAGGTGAATCATCATGTCATGAACCCTAATAAATCCCATTTCAGGCCCAAACGCCAATGCTGTCAATATATCACATAGTACATTTTGGTCAAACCAGGATGCACCGACCACTTTGAGGTGTGAAATTAATGCATAAAATACAACCATGTACATTTATTTAAAAAAATCCCCAGAGATAGATTTTTAAATTATCCACTAATTATCATTTTCTTGAGAGTAAAACGAGTCCTTAATATGCCTTAAGAGACATCCCCAAGATGCCAAAGGCTGGAAATAAATGCCAAAGATTTTCAAATATATGTGGGGGATGATTTAACCTTTATGAAATATACTAATAAACGAACCAACCACATCTAAACATTCACTATACGATGCATGAAAATATGAATGACATCTCAACAACTTCATGTATCTCAAAACCTCATTAAAGTATGCAAAAATGGAATAATAACCAAGAATCATAGAATACGGTGGATAAAGGACACAAGACTCTCAAAAGACCACAGGACTCCATGCTCCACAAGCTCCAAGCTCCACAATCTCCAAACATCCCCAATGTCATGAGTAAGTGCTAAATACATGTGAGACATTACCTTTTCCTTGTCCTCGATTATAGAATCTGCAAAAGAACCAAAGTTCCATAGCAAGGGTGAGATTAAAATTTAGTAGGTTTCCCCCAATGACTTCCCTAGTCACTCCACTAGGATAAAAAAGTTATAAAGATTTATAAAAAAAAATTATTTAACAAAAAATTCAAAATATTTTATAACAAAATATAAAGAAGTTTCCAAATTAATTTATAACCAAAATCATACAAGTGAAATTGAAACCAAATTTTCCAACAAGTTTTTTTTCAGAAAAATAACTAAAAAACCATAAAACCATTTCTCAATGTTTCGTTTTATCATACCCAACAATTCCACAAACCCATGAAACTAACCATACATTCTATGTTATGACAGTTCCATACTCAAGAGCAGTTTCTTCTCAATCTACTAGGTCATCACAGTGTAATTGTATCCCATGTTCCATTAACCCTTTGTCACTGAACACATGGTCATATATCAACCAAACCCCATATATGAAACTTGAACTTTATATCCCATGTTCTATTTGAACTTTGGCACTAATCACAAGTTCATTTTTCATCCAAGTCCCAGAAATGTAATATTCACTCACACACCAATATGCCCAAAGATGATGCTAAAAAACCTTTTTAATAAAAACACCATTTTATTGAAAACCAATTCCATCAAATTCATTTAAATGCATAACAATTTGAATAAAACACCCTTTTAAGTGAAAACCCTTTTTATCAAACAATTTAACAATTCCAGCAAATCAATATTTTAAAATCATCATTTTAAATTAAAAAAAAAATCAAAATCACTTCTCACAACATTTCACCAAGATTTCATAATTTCACTAAAACCATAAATAATCACTAAATATGATTTATAACATGATTTTCACAATCAATTCCATTAAAATAATCCAATTTGAATATAATAAAATCAATTCTAGCAAGGGGATTCATGAGAGAAGCCTTTAACCTCAATAGTTTCTATGAAAACCCCAATGAGTGAAGAACACTTAAGAAAACTAGGTCAATTATCCAAGAACCTACCTTAGATATATTCTCCTAATAAAACCGACACAAAATATTATCATATTTGGAATCCAAACAACTAGATCTACCAATAAAGTTCATACATCTACGAAACTGAGAGAATAAGGGAAGTAGATCTAAGAAACCAAACCAGAATGAAGAAGAAAGATCAAATAACTCAAGAATCTGGCTTCTATTCACCAAGGGAGGCCTTCATATCACCTCTAGAATGATGGGAGAACCTTATTTGGCCTTCAGAGTATTAAAATCATGGGTTTTGGCCACATAAGAGGAAAAAAAGAGCCACTTTGAGGCAAAAACGGGTGAGATCCACTATTTGAGGATCTCACTTAAGTGCCTGCAAGGTTAGTTCACAGACATAGACAAATTGTGCACTAACTTTGCATTAGACACTATATAGGAACACCCTTACAAGAATTACTTGAATGGTCTCCCTAACCATGATCTAACTGTGTAGGAGCCACTGCCTCAAAAAGGCCAACTACGCACGGTTAGTCCATATGGTTAGATAAATTGTGCACCACTCTTGTGAATTTCCTTCTGCCTCAAAACTTTATTCAGTGTTCTCCTCACTCTCCCATTCATCACACTTATCTATATAACCATGAAAATCATTAAGTAATGGTTACATAATAGAAACCAAGGGTAAAAAATTCTCCCCGCCATTGGGTTTTCTGTCCTCAAAATTTAGAAAACCCTCACCAAACTGAAAGAGTTCTAGCCACCGATCTTTCACTTCCTTTTCATGTTCCCAAGTATCTTCCTGAATTTGAACACACATCTATAAAATCATCACTAGACTGATTCTTTTTCCATGCAATACATTCTATTTCCTATCCACAATCCTTACCAGGATATGTATAAACGAATCATCTGAATCTAGGTCAATGTGATCCCATCTGATCACAAGGTCTAGATTAGGCTGATAAGTTTTCAACTGAGATACATGGAATACATTTTTCACCAAACATAACCTTTGTGGAAATTCCAACCGATATGCCACCTCTCCAACCCATTCCAGTCTCATGAAAGGGCCCATGTATCTATGAGATAGCTTTCCCTCCTTTTCAAAACAATTTGGTCTAATCCTGATTGATATCCCCAAGAAGACATGATCACCCACAACAAACAACACTGGTTTTCTACGGTGATCTGCATAAGATTTCTGATGACTCAGATCTATCTCCATCATCTTTTTGATTAATTGGATATTCTCAATTGTTTCATGGACAAGGATCAGCCCAACTAGTGAGGTTCCAACTGTTTTGACCTAGAATAGTGGAGAACGACAAGGATGCCCATACAATGCTTCAAAGGGAGACATTTGTATTGAGTCTTGATAGTTTTTGTTTATTGAGAACTCCACCAACTATATATGATCCTACCGTGAGCCACTAAAATCCATTACAAATGAAAAAAACATGCATTCCATCATTTTTATCATCCGCTCGTATTTCCCATCCGTCTGGAGATGATACGCCATGCTCACAGTCAATTGAGTCCCAAGAGATTACTGTGGGGCTTTCCTGAAATGAGACATGAACCTCAGATCTCTATCAATGACAATTGAAACTAGTACTTCATGCCTATTTACCACTTCATAGATGTATATTTTTTATAGATCCACCACCGTATGAGTTTTAAGAATCAGGATGAAATGGGCCACCATGGTAAGTCAATCCCCTATCAGCCATATGGCGTCGTGTTTCCAAACCATTCATGGAAGACCTATAAAAAAATACATTGCAATCTTCTCACATTTCCACAATGCGATTGGTAATGATTGTAACATTCCTTCTAGTCACTGATTCTTTTCTTTTACCTACTTATATGTTATGCACCACAAGATGAACTCGACAACATTCCTTTTCATACCGCTCCAGGAAAACTTTACCTTTATCGCCTTATACATCTTCTATGTACCTGGATGTATAACTCATCTCGGATAGTGGTAGGCATGATGGAGTTGTCCCTGAAAAGATATTGGTACAACTATCTGATATATAAAGCACAAAAATGAACTCCCATCGAGTTTCTAGTCTTCAATGGTCTCCCCATCATTGAGTTGTAATCTCAAAACCAGACATTCTGCATCTGATTTTTGCGCATTTTGTTTTCCACATTTACCAAATCAGGAACAAGCATATATGAAAAGAAAACTGCAAAATCACCTCGGTCTTCTCATTCCACATGCATGTCAGCTAGGAAAAACATCAACTACCATTCATCTGAAGATTATTTTTCCAACTAAACATATGAATTTCTACTCAATGCATCCGACAACAGATTTATTTTTCCTGGTTTATACATCAATTAAATTTCAAACATATATAGGTACTCCATCTATCTCTATTGCCTAGGATTCCATTATTATTGTGAGAAAATGTGTTTCATGCTTTTTGTGGTCTGTGAACATAGTGAATTTATCACCAAAGAGATAGTTTCTACATGTTTTCAAGGCATGTATGACCGTAGCTAACTCAAAATAGTGTGTTGGGTAATTCTTATCATGAAATATTAAATTCCTTGAACTATAAGTGACCACATGGTCTCCTTGCATGATAACACAACACAACCCTGATCTAGAAGCATCACAGTACACCACATACCCCTGTCCTAATTTTGGAAAAATCAACATGGGTTCTGAAGTAAGCCAAACTATGAGATCATGGAAAGACTACTAGAATTCCTCTATCCATTGGAATGGAGAATTTTTCCTTTTTAGAGCTATCATTGGCGATTCTAGTCATTATAAATCACAACCAAAGTGTTGGTAGTAACCAGCCAGACCAAGAAAACTCTGTATCATGAAGGCATTCTTCAGTGGGTACCACAAGATAAAAACTATTATCACTTCAAGATAAACAGAATAGCATTTTTTTATAAATGACTTGTCCATGAAAACATACTTCCTATATCCAAAAATCACACTATGATAATTTGGCACACAAACGGTGATCTGGAAAGATTTTTACAACTTTTTTCAAATGCTCCTCATGGTTTCCCTTGTCTAAGAATACAACCAGATTTCTTTCACAAACACCAAAACAAAACAATCCAGATATCACTAAAATATCCAATTCATTAATGCAATGAATATCGCTGGAGCATTCATTAGACCAAAAGGCATGAATACATATTTGTAGTGACCGTATCTACTTCTAAAAGCTATCATTGGAATATCCTCCTTCTGAACTCACAATTAGTGATATCTAGATCACATTTTAATATTGGAGAAACACTAATCTACCCTTAATTTATCTATTAGATCATCAATGTGTGGAAGTTGATATCTATTCATTATCATAACATGATTAATCTTATGATAATCTAGACACGGCTGAAGAGTTCCATATGATTTATTCACAAATAAAACCAGTGTCACCCATAGAGATATACTATGACGAATGAAACCCTTCATTTCAAGCTCTTGCATGTAAAATTTCAATTCCCTTGATTTTTTTGGTTACATTCTATAAGATGTTAGGGAAATAGGATTGGTCCCGAGAAGAATATCAATCATAAACTCCACTTACCGTAGAGGTGGTAACCTTGAGAACTTCTTGGGAAAGAAAATTGGAAATTGATCCACAACTGATGGGAATCTATTTCCCTTGATCTCTTCCATTGATGCCAAAGTCATGTTGCGAACTGATAAGAGATCATTCCCACCATTGGTGCCACGAATATATTTTCACCTTTCTTTACCGTAATATCTATTTTGAAAAGATGTTCGATGTTTTCATCAGTTATGAAACTAAATTTTTTCCTATAATATTTTATGTGGTCCTTTAACATTTTCAACCAATCCATATCCAGGATTACTTCATAGAAATCCATGTCCAACATTGAAAAATTCCATTTCACTTCATCTTCATCAATTGTTATATAGAATGCTCTACACACAAATTCTTGACAATATATTTCACCAAGAGGAGTTTGTAGTCTTAAAATAGAAGGCCTCATTTCCAAATTGAAACACAGAAAGTCAAAAATACGGGAAGAAATTAAATAATGCGATTCACCAGTATCGAAGAGCACTTTCACAAGTGTTGAATTCAAAATAATTTTACCTCTCACCATAGATGGTCCAACCTGATCATCGACAATCATCTTCTCATCTCCGTAAAATTACATTGTTGCTACACCGTTATCCTTGATTCCTTGTTGATATTGCCCTGGTTGAGGAGTCATGGTATTTTGATAATCACCATAGCTAGCTCTGTTATGCTGAAGAGACTTATTCAGTTGTCCTCACCCTATTGAATAATACAATGATTGTTATGCTTGAGAAGTGTCCCAAGCACTTGAACTTGGAGCACTGCAACAATAGTGCTTAATATGTCCCATCTTGTTGAAATTATGACATGTTATAGTATATGACATACACTCTCACTTTATGTGGTCGAGCGAACCACCTTGAAAGAAAAATTATTTACTCAGGGGTCGTGGAGGAAGGTTCACTGATCCCACCGTCTAATTCTGATTTTCACTTCCTCCATGGAAATAGGTTTCCCTTTTCCACTTTCTCCCAGTGGTTGAGTTCCCACCATTTCCTCTAGGTATCATCATACCTCCTCCAATCGATCCCAAGATATCATGTTTAGCCATAGTTACTCTGTTCACCATCTCTTTATAATCCATAATACAGATCTCTAAAATCATCGGTCAAATCTCCTTCCATAGCCTCAATTCGAAGATCCATGCCCCCAAAGATGCACTTGGTGCAACCTCTGAGGAAAAAAAGACTAAATTCAGGAATTTAGCTGCATACACTATGATAGATAGGCTGCCCTATTTCAACCTGATGAAGTCCATAATTTTTAGGATCTTACACGTATGAGGATATTATTTTTTGTTGAACAATTCTTCAAAATCCTCTTATGTGAGGAATTCATCCAATTTTGACTTCACTCATAAATCTCACCTCTGTCGTGCAATATCCTCGAGCATATAAGTTGACAGCTCGACTTTGAGCTCTGATGGTGTGCCGATGAAATCGAAGAGATGATTCATCCTACTCATCCACACCTTCACCTTCATGAGATTAGAATCAACTTGGATGTTAGGTGGATTTTTCTTCATAAACTGAATGGTATGATCCAAATGATGAGGGACATTCCTCCAGTTCCCTGTATCCACAACATGAAAATCCTAGACAATACTATGAACCAGCTCATGGTTGACCTGTGGTTTAGGTGAAACCACATTCTCTATAGCTTCTTCGGGTTGGTTTGGGTGACGCCTACTGGGTTCCATTTTATAAACCAACAACAAAATCCATCAATCTCACTCTCTAGAAAATGATGGATTATAATTTCAAATTCTATCACATCAAATATCATAATAGTGTTATCCAAAAACCACATTTTTTCGTGTTCAACCATTTTTAAAAATCAACTATTGGTTTTGAAAATCAAACAATTTTTAAAATACACCAAGTATCCTTTTTTCAAAATCATTCATTTGAGAAAAAATTATAAATTTTATAAAAAATTACATCTTTTCATAAAATCATAAATCAATCCCCAAAATGAGATAAGAAATCCTGGTGGAAAGTCATTCCTCTAAAATTCATGTCATGCTCATCTCATTGGCTAAACCCGTGACAATGAGATTTCCAACATTCTAGGAGTTTATCCGAAACACATATGTACCCAACACCCAGGTAGGTTGATGTGCATCATAAAAAGGTTAGTTATGTCCATTTATGCTATACATTTCAAGTTCCAACAATCCTTCTCCTGTCTAAGATTCCAACCTAAGGAATAGTCGAAATGGAATTCCAACTCCAAGACCAAGAGCACTGATTATTTGTACCATAAAGGAATGACCAGAATGATACCATTTGTAATGACCCAAAAATTCTCATTGTCTTGAGAGGACAACGAGTTATTACTAGGCCTTAAACGACATCCTAAAGGCACCAGCGGTTGGAAATAAATGCTGAAGGTTTTCAAATAAAAGTGGGGAATGATTTACCCTTTAAGAAATAAACTAATAAACCAACCAACCTCATCCAAACATTCAATATATGATGCATGAAAAATTGAAAGACATATCAACAACATAAAGTATCTCAAAACCTCATAAAAGTTTGCGATAGTGGAAGAATAACCTTGTATCAAATTACAGAGTGGATAAATGATAGAAGAAACTCAAAAGACGACAAGATTCAATTATTCACAAGATCAAAGATCCACAATCTCTTAACATCCCAATGATTATGAGGTAGTGATAAATACATATGAGACATTACCACTTCCCTTGTCCCATAAGATTTCATCTGAAAAAGCACCAAACTGCCAAAGCAAGGGTGTGTATAAAACTCAGTAGGTTTTCCCCATTGACTTGCCTACTCACGCCACTAGGATATAAGATTTAGAAACATTTATATAAAATAGTTTGTATAAAAAAATTTCTCATAATAGTTTATAAAAAAATATAAAAAATTTCAAAATCATTTATAACCAAAACATTACAAGACCGATTGAATCCAATTTTTGCAGCATGTTATTTTTCCAGAAAATTAACTAAACAAAACCTTAAAACCATTTCTCAATTTTTCGTTTTATCATACTCAAGCATTGCACAAACCCATGAAACCAACCTTGCATGCTACGTTATGACATTTCTATACTCTTGAGTGGTTTCTCATCGATATACCAGGCCATCACAAGGTAATTTTCTCCCATGATCCATTAACCCTATGGAATTTATCACAAGGTATTATTTCAACGAAGCCCCATATATGCAACATGAACATTAAATTTCCTGTTACATTTAATCTTTGTCATTAAGCACAAGGTCATATTTCTACCAAGCCCCAGAAATGAAATATGAACTCACACATGAATATTCCCAAGGATCATGCCAAACACAGTTTCTATAAAAAACATTTTTATTGAAACCAATTCTATCAAAGTCATTTCGACGCCAAACCATTTCAATAAAACACCCTTTTTATTGAAAAACAATTCTATACAAGTCATTTCATCGCCAAACCATTTTAATAAAAAACCATTTTTTATCAAACTATTTAACAATTCCATAAAATCAATATTTTAAAATCATCATTTTAAATTCAAGAAGCTAAATCACTATGCCCAATAATTCACCGTAATTTCATAATTTCACTAAAACCATAAATCCTCACTAAATAAGATTTATACCATGATTCCCAAAATAAATTCTAATATAATAAACCAATTTAAAACTAATTCAATCAATTCTAGAATGAGGAGTCAATAAAGAAGCCTCCAAACTCAAAGTCTTCGATGAAAACCACAACAAATGAAGAACGATCAAGAAAACCAGGTCGATTATCCAAGAACCTGCCTTATATCACTTCTCCAACAATGAATGATACCAAATCTCATCATATTTGGAATCCAAATGCCTAGATCTACCCATAATGGGAAAATATATTAGAAACCTAGAGAAGAGGAGATGTAGATCTAAGTAGATCTAAGAAACCGAAAATGAACTAAGAAGAACAATCACATACCTCAAGAATCTAGCTTTGATTCACCCAGGGAATCCTTTGGATTGCCTCTCCAATGATGGGAGAACCTTATTTGGCCTTAGGAGAAGAGAAATACTGAGTTATGGCTACTTTGCAGAAAAAATGTTCCACTTAGGGGAAAAATATGTGACAACCACTTTTTTAGGATCTCAATTAAGGTGCATGTTTAGTTTGTACGGTCAGTCAAAGTTCTCTCGAATCTCTCTTTTATCACCTCTAACATTTTAACCATGAAAAGAATTAATTAAGGGTTACATACCAGAAACTGGGGGTACTACAAATGTTATCATTCTCATCTATATTACTATCAGAGGGTGACTCCCAAACTCCATGGATTTCTATCAAGGCTAGGAACATCGGATCCTCATACTACCTCTCCCTAATCTGTCACAAAAGGGTTTACTCAACTGGAACAGAGATAAGGGTCATCTTCACTTGGACCTCCTAGACCACGATTTGCATCACAACTAGCATGGTCATCATTTCCACATAGATCTAGCCTCCTAACCAACCTACGCATGAGTTTTCTTACTTAAAGTATTAGAAACATTATTTCTCTTCCCAACCATATATTCTAGATTGAAATCAAAATAATAAACATACTCAACCCATATCCACTAACATAGATTAATATATCACAGAAAAATTAAATTCTTTAAACTACTATGATCAACATATATAGTAAACTTTTTTATAGATTGATAATTCCACCAACACATCAAGGAATAAACCAATGAAGTAAGATTTAGGTAATGTGTTGGGTAATTCTGTTAATTTTGCCTCAATTTCGTTGACCAATACACCACCATTAAACCACCTTCAATAAAAATATTTCTAGTCCTATCCTAGATGTATTTTAAAATATTGGGTACTCCTGACCCAGCTTGGTTGACTCGAAATTAAAGTTGTAGTCAAGCACTTCTTCAACTCCTAGAAATAATTATCACATGATCTGGACTATTAAATATTTACTCCCTTCTTGTCCATGCATGAAAGTGGTGTTAAAAATAATGATAATTCTGGGATGAATATCATATAATATCCCACTAATCTTAGAAAACTGCATATATCAAAGACATTATTGGGAAGTTCCCTAGAAACCCTTGCAAGAAATTATTTAGGTCCACAAACACCAATTACTTTTAGATGTTGATTCCCAATAAATGTACCTAAATAATCCTAGATAGACAGTTAGATAGATTGAGATATATATGGTTCTCCCTCAGTGTACCTAGGAAGATTCCATGGTGATAGGCCTGATCTTCATGAGTCTTGGAGTACAACAAGATGTAATATATAAAAACAACAACTAACCGATTTAGTTATTGGTGGAAGATTCATTTCATCAAGGACATAAACACCACAAGATTGTTCGTCAACCCAAATGTCATCATAACAAACATAAAATGTCCATACCTACTTTTAAAATCATTCTAAGGTATATCTGAATGTAGAACACTCAGGTAATGATTCCATGATATAAAGCCAATCTTTGAAAAGACCCAATCTCATCTCCGCTGGTCAAAGAGATCATTGAAATGTAAAAGAGGATATTGGTTCATCAATATCATCTTATTTAGATTCTGTTAATATACAAAGTAGCACAGGTTCCCTTCATTCTTCTTTATAATTAGAACTAGAGAACCCCAAGGTGACATACACAGAAGGGTAAATCCCTAATTAAATTACTCTTCTTGCTATGTCTTAAGCTCTTAATGCTCTGTTGGTTCCATTCTGTACAGTGGAATATAAACTGTCTCAGATCCAGGAATAATATCAGTAGTAAAATCATCATCAATATCAAAGTTATTCCCTATGAATTAGTTATAATAAATTTCCTATAATAGGTCCAGTAAAAGTAGAATGACATCCTTCTCCACACCCCCATCATCCGTTAATAGGCTTGCAACCTGGGAAAAGAGCTCCCCCAGTTTTGGAAGTTTTACAGAACTACCTTACTAGATATCCCACTCTCCATGTTGTACATAATTGTTACCATCAAGAGACATAAAATTCACTATCCTACGGTAATATTAAATGTGGGATATGTATACTTCTAACTAGTCACCAAAAACCAATTGAAATACCTACATATCAAGAATGTTGGAAAATAGCACTCCCCAACCTAGAGATGACACCCCCTTTAAAAAACAGATGCCTACCAAATATTATCTCAATTGTTTATATATATTAATCACCCTCCATAAAAAAATCCAATGTCAGGACCAACAGTTTACAAGTTATGCAGATAAAAATGATTGAGAGGTACCAGTATAAAATTAGGCACTATAAAGCATAAAAGATGAAGTAATACTATCTCAAAGGGATGATGGTCCTACCTCTATATCGACAAGAGTAGGGTAAAAAACCGAAACTATCCTTACCATATTCCTTCTGAAGTAGTCTACATCCCCTGAGAAACACCACTATACTAAGACGAGCCCATTTTCCTAGAAGTTCCACTTATACTACCTTGACCACCATGGACATTAAAACTATAACTTTCAGACTATGATGGGGAATATGATCCCCTTCCCACACTCATTTTCTACCAAGATTCTCTATCACTACCCATATATCTTGGGTTCCTACAGATCTGATGTTGATACCCCATCCTGTAGTAAGGTTGTCACTATACTGTTTCTCAAGGACAATGACTACAAATGTGACCCAACCAACCACACTGGCGGCTGATCACACATGAAATTTCTGAAGTAACTGACCATTCCCCCTAGCCACTATACATTACACTTACATGGTTGAAATTTTCATTGATACGCTTCATACTCTCAAATGGCATACCAGCTAGTCATACAGAATAAAAAACATGTATATCAGTAGAATCATCATTTAGGATCCATATAGATATGAGATCTTGATTCACCACATTTGAAAACTTCTAAAGCCGGAAGATTCAAACCAGAGACTTAATCCCACATTTAAGCACATCCTAATACTATTTGGAAATAGTTTCCTCATCCCTTACCACAACTCTAAGAATGCACTGGAAATAAGTAAATTGTCATGTTTAATCCATCATGTTAATACTCCCCTAGTTAAGACTCCATAACTCTATTTCCATATCGTACCAAATAAATTTTGGGTAAAAGTACTCCAATAACTTATACAGAATGTTCTTCCACAACATATTATCCAATTTTCCCATCTAAATATGGATTTCCCCTCAACACATTACTTAACCACATACCTTATTACCATTCATTTTTACTCTCATGTTTTTTGGAGTATATCTGTTTTCATGTATTTTCTAGATAGAGTAAATATAGAATTCAACAACCTCAAGTCCACCCTGTATAGTAAAATTTAAAGGGTGATGTAACTAAAACTCTTGTGTCTAATCATATATATATTTCACACCCCTCCATGGGACTCTTTCTACAAACTGCATGAAGCAAGAAAAGTTCTCATTGAATATCTCACCATCTTCATCACCTAGAACTTTCAGATCCTTGATTTCCACTATTGGTGGCACATTTCCATCTAGGTCAGGATATCTATCTATAAAAATGCATCATAGTTGAGGAATATCTCTAATATGTCAAACACATGTGTTTTTTAGAGTAGGAAACTCATGAGGTGGGTGAATTGAGTTTCTATAAATAATTTTGTTAAAAATTTTATTTAAAAGAGTCCCCAAATTTAAAACAGAATAGGCCATTTAATCAAAGTATTGAATTTATAATATTCGGAATATTAAACTAATTTATCAGAAGATTGATTATTAATCAATTTTAACAATAGGGGATATTGATAAAACTTTTGAAACTAATCTAATAATCTAAATTGTTATAAACACAAGCCAAGAATAACTATCAATGTGAAATTCAGTTTTCTGAAATATAGAAAAAAATAGAGAAATCTAAATTGGAAAACACAGTGGATATAAAATAAGAGGATTACTCTCATGTTAAGACTTAGGCCCCTTCACTTGTTGATCACCATCCACCATGCAGTCTATATAGATAATGGTTTTTATCCACAACCTATATCATATTTTACACAACAATTTACAACTATCACGGTCACCATATGTCTACCACAGTTCTATGTGGGAACAAAATACAACCAGGTCACCTAGGACCTCTACCATAGTTCTAAATGGGATAAAAAAGCGTAAAAATATAGTTGTGTGAGGATATCAAGTATCCTTCAGTTTAGTGTAGAAGATAGTATGTGTTCTACATACAGATGCACACACTAGTCTAAAATGTATTAAAAGGGAAAACAACAGAGCAATAAATATTAGATAGGTTCTAGAAAGATCATTTTGTTATGTAGTTTAGCTATGGACTCTTTGATGTATTTTTGTTGAAGCTTGAGTGTTTTTTTGGAA
This sequence comes from Viscum album, assembly GCA_963277665.1. Taxonomy (NCBI): domain Eukaryota; kingdom Viridiplantae; phylum Streptophyta; class Magnoliopsida; order Santalales; family Viscaceae; genus Viscum; species Viscum album. The sequence goes on from OY728123.1 coordinate 959,766,988, forward strand.
GAAAACACTAAAAGAGAGTGTTCTGGAGGACTGTATTCTATCTTTCTGGTAGGTTATAATTTCTTCTCCCTAGGTTCTGTTGAATGATTTAGAGATAATGGAACATTGGTGGATAACAGTTATATGGTTCTCCACTTGTAGGATTGATGATTTCTTCATGTGTTCTACATTTTGGTATGTTTCTCATTCTGGTTTGCATCTATCTATATGTATCGTTGTATCTATATTTTCATCATGAGATATTTCCTCCTTTATATTTATGAAAACTAACAATGTTCATGTTTGAGGTAGGTTTTGTAACACATACTTTTGACATCCTCATTAAATGTGTCCTAAAAAATCATTAAAGTAACCTGTCACATTAAAAACTCTAAATACTACCTTTAGAAATAGTATTAAATAGAAGGAAGTTTAAATAGTCTATCAGTGAATCAATTGTTAGTGAAAATTTTATCGGTGACTCAAAACATAGTTGAGTCCTTCTATCGGTATGAGTTTCTCATTCTGGTAGGTTATCTGTGCGTCGATGTTTCCTTCTGTCAGTAGCAACATGCATCAGTTGCACCATGCACCAGTAGCCCCATGCATTAGTAGCACCATGCATTGGAAAGCCAATACATCTCTTGACGAGACAACTAAACTATCAGGGAATCATTTGAACTATCGGTGAGGCAATCTATCTATTGGAATCTATGAGTCCTTTGTGTTGTCAGCATCAGTGAGTAAGACTTATTATGACGGCATCAGTGAATCAATTGTCTGTCGGTTTCAGCTTCTTATATTTAGAAAATATTTCTGTTTGGACTGTCTTAAAACATAAATATTATCATAATTTTTTAAAAATATATTTGATCATAGATAATCACAATTAAACAAATTAATACTCAAATAAACTTGATTGAAATGACTATACGTGATTAATAATATTTACCTTGATTTATTACTATTAAAACCACAGAGGGTGTCCAATAATCTCGTATGGTCCATCATTCTCACCCTTTATATGGATGAAAAATCATGGCATTTTAGGTTACAATCATTTTATGTTTGATACAATCATTCTAATTTTTTTCTCCCATTACTGATGAATTTTCTTAATAGACAGATAAGGTTCTTAAGAAAAATAAATAGTAATGGTATCAAAGGTAATAAGAAATAATGGTATCAAAGACTAGTGCCTTTTCCTCCTATACATATTTTGACATAAGGAAAATAAAATAAATAGGAGTGGTATCTAATGGAAAATAAATAAGGATAATGAATAACTGTTCTACCACTTTTGTGATTATAAAAAAGTTCAAGGGTATCAATGGAAAAAATAAATAATTAAATGGAATAAAAGGTATAGTATTGAAAGAAATAGGTATCAAAGGAATAATATATATCAATAAATAATAGACATAACATAGATAGATGAAATTCATGATCATTGAACTCCATTAAAAAGTAAAAATGTATTACAAATGTTAGTGAAAGACAAAAAATGTACAATAAATCAGCCATATCAAAAACCATCCCCCCTACTTCATTAAGGTTAAGAGGGGATTTCCATTTCTCTAAGGGATCAATAAAAGGTCTCGTAGATGGTGGAGGCTGAGAGGTAGGAGGGTCTAAATCGATATTTAGAGGATGTAGGATTACTCCTTTGAGAATAGTAGGGGAAAGGCTGTGTTTGTGTTGTGACAAAATAATAGGTTGAGATTGCGCTGTGATAACATGATGAATATAACTGAAAGCCTGAGAAACTGTCATTTGAGGTCAAGGAATTGATCCATAAGGTCCAATAGGTGAAGAAAATGGAACCACAACTACTTCACTCTATACATGATGTAATGGATTCAAAATCTTGACGAAATCGTCAATGATTTCACCACCAAACATCATAACTTTCTCGAAACCATCTTTATTCTCTGTAAACATATCATGAAGAAGTGTGAAGTCCTATAATAATTTGTCTTGTTATTTGAATTCTCTAGTAACTAGGTGTAATGTCAGATTTAATGTCAAATACTTAATGTTATTGGTCAGCTGGTGCTTGGTGTAAATCTTTAAGAAGATTGAATTATTACTCATTGTATGCTCTTCCAGTGTGTCATATGCTTCCTTGGTATAAAATCTAACCATATTATGCACAAGATCAGTGTTCTTTTCAATTTTTTCACAAATTTCGAAACTAGAGGCACTAAATATGTCATGAAACTCTTCATTAATAAAATTTATAAATTACTCAGTGTACAAGGCTTGAGTTTTCTGACCAGAGGTAGAAAGAACAACATGAGCTAAGGTGTGGTACTTAATAGCTTTAATCACTATCTCCCAATAGCCGTTATACCTATAGGTAAGATGATTTACTGTAGATACAATACCACAAGTTTATTTTCACATCCTTTTGGTGTTCTCAATAATGGTTTCATCCATTGTGATTATGTTTGGTTGAATCTCAGTTATATCCTTCTCTGAAACATTACATTCATCAACCTCATTCATGCTAATTTTTTGAACTAGAACTGTAGAAGATCGCAAAGACACATTAATCTATCCTATTGAATATTTGAAAGAGTTTAGTTCATTACTCATCTAATTATTTTCCATTCTAGCATGTTGAATATCATGGACCATCTATGATTGAACTGATACTCTCACATCTGAACAAGTTTCATCCTTTAACTTGTCAAAATTTAATCAAGTGACATAGTCAATAGGAACTAAAACAGGAAAAGGAGTAGGGACTAAGGTAGATGCCAATAACCGAGGTATCTCAACAAGAAAATTCTATTAAATCAGTGGTATATATAGAATTGATTAACATTCCTCCGCATCAATTTCTGAATAAACTAAGTCAAGGATAACATACCAAGGATGCCTTTGTGATTTAGATAGAACTGAGAGATCCAAAAGAGTGAGTTTGATAACTTTCACTCTTCCATCTTGAGTCTCCTCCCCAACATGAGCTGTTCTATCTTAAATATCCCCCTCATTTTTTTCTCTCTTTATTGGTTTGTCACGCTCAACATGAGGTATCCTTCTTTCATACACTAACTGAGGTTCTTGGATCAATTGAGCTTCCACAACTCTTGGAGTTTTAACTAATCTTCTATCTTTAACAAATATATAGAAGGTTATACATCGTACATCTAAACCAATGAATCAACCATATCTACCTCTCCACCTTGACCATCATCATATTGGTCACCATCACTTTACTTCTATCACCACATCCCTCATCATCAATAGCATGTCCAGTGGAATGATCATTACTTACATTTTTTTATCATAATTCTCTTCAATTTAAATATATTTACTACCAATTCCATTCCTACATTCATATTCTCCACTTATTTATTTTCCTAATTCTAATTTTTTCCTTAGAGCCACTAGATCTACTTACATACACCACAGTGCCAGAAACATTTTTCTCCTCATCACCATTGTCATCCAGTGTGGGCTCATTAGAGAGAAAAGAAAAGGGATGTCTAGGAGGTCCATATGAAATACCTTTTTTGAGCTTCAGTGGTGTTAGGATCACATCTGTCATCAATAGGTGACCCATTATCTCTGAATAGTGTGGCGTGCTCTTCTTCCTAATCTGATGAGTAAGAAACATCCTTATCTAGTCCCAAACCATGATTAGACACATCCCTTGGCCAAGTTGGAAGGTATAATAGAATGAATATCTAATAAATCTTATCATCAGCACTAACCAATTTTATTTTATTTGAGTTCCAATTGGTTTTAATCTTTTTACAGATTTCTTTTCTTTAGAAGATCCCACTACACTCCAAAAAAATCTCATCAGCATCACTAACACATCCCTTCTCTTTCAACATGGTTGAGATCATCCTGGAGAAAAAAAAGAGTTGGTATAGTAGGACGGATTATTCATCTCATTGATATGAAGCATAAGATATCTAAATAGGTTTAACTTAATTCCCTTATTTAGTAGGTACACCAAATATACATCTTTATATTTTAATGATGCAAAGTACCCTTTCCAAGGATAAATTTTTTGCTGAATGAATTTGAAAAAAATGTTGTACACCCCATTTAGTTATGTAGAAATAGGCCTCCTATGCCCATAATTGTCAATAAGCTCCTTCAGAACATTGTCAAAGAAGAAAAAGTCACTCTCAGGTGGAGAAGTAACCTGGTAATCATCAAAAACTCCCACATGAGGAACATTAATACATTCATCACAATGTCTAGATGAAAACAAGATCCTATTTCCTTTAACAACTGACTTGATCCATGAAAATTCACTTCTTTATAGAAGAACCCCCACATTCTTGTAAAATCTATGAACTAACATTGAGTAAAAAGATATTTCATTATATGAAACCACTCAAGAAATCCCTGATCCTCTAACACCATGAAAAAAGTAATACCTTTCCAACATCAATTCAACAAAAACCACCTTTTTTTGAGTCACCACATTGTTCACCAGAGTAGGATTTAGAGGTCAAGAAAATTTTCTTGATTCAATTTTTAGTTTCATAGATACATGATACTCATCATAAAAACTACGTTCAAGAGCTTACTTCACACATTCCATTCCAACAGTTTGGTTTGAAGGTCGGGAGGTGAATGGTCAGGAGGTGAATGGTCGAGGGTAGAGAGAGAGAAATGATTGAGTGAGTTTAATGGTAAAGGAGTAGAGTGGATCGACTCAAATTAATATCATTTAAGGACTAGATCACATAAAAATGTGAAATCATGAAATTGGTTCAATGAAATCACTGAAACTATGTCGTTTTGATTAAAAATATAAAACAGATAAAATAGTGAGTTATTAGTGTCGGCATGACAAGATATCAGTTTGAAAAATCATCAGTGTTGACATGAAAACTATGTAATCATAATGTAGCATCAATATGAAAAATTTATCGGTGACATCAGAACATTGTCAACTTCAAACTACCAGTTTCAGCATGACAATATCTGTTTGAATTTTCTAGAGTCGGTACGAAAACTTCACTAAAAATCATTAATGCAATAACAACAATAGGTCATATATATTGATCATTCCTATATCTTGTCATATGTAGCTCATTCTTTCGGTTTTTAGTGTCTTAGGGAAAATTTTATCAAGCTAATGTTTAGTGACAATGAATTTTAAAGTTATATCACCGTTTTGAGAATGGTCTCTCAAAAATTTATTTCTTACAAAAATTAATTTTGTCCTTGAATTTGAAATTGGTTTTTTAGAAATATTAATATCACATTTATTATCACAATTTTTAGGGAAATGTATCGATTGATATCCATAGTCAAGTAATGAGTGTTTTATCTACAAAAATTTTCACAACAACTACCAACATCTATATATACAGCTTCAATAGTAGATAATACAATACAATTTTTTTCGTACTACAGTATGAAACTAGAGATTTGAATAGAAAGTGACATGTGTCATTTGTTCTTTTTCTGTCTAATTTATAGCCACTAATGTTTTCATCTAAATAACTCTCCGAAGACATAACATTCCTAAATCTATTTTATATGTGAAGTATTTAAAAATAATTTTTATAGTATTTAAATGAGACTACTTGGGTTTTTATTGAAAACATCCACACATTCACACAATAAACATAATATCTAGACTACTAGTAGTTAGATAGAGTAAAATCCCAATCATTCCTTTTTAAGTGGTATGACCAACATATTTACCATCTTAATCAAGTTCTAACATACAAGTAGTACTCAATGGAGTGTCAATACTATTAGTTCTTTCAAAGCCAATTCTTTTTATAATATCCTTATAATATTTACTTTGATTCAAAATAATAAAATCCTTATTTTGAAATATTTGAAATCTATGAATGAATTTGATTTCCCCCATCAAACTCTTCTCAAATTATCATTTAATCAAATTTGAAAAATCAAAACATAACGAATTGTTTGATAATCCAAAAACAATATCATCAACATATATTATTATAACTAAAACATCTTTGTAAATTCATTTTATAAAAAGTGTAGGATCAGTAAAACCATTTGTAAAACCATTAGAAATATGAAATGTTAGGATCCTACCAAACCTAGCTCATGGATCTTACTTTAAACCATATAAAGCTTTAGTTAATTTAAAAACATGATTTGGAAAGTGTGTATTTGTAAAACCATGTGATTTTAAACACAAACATCATCAATTATATATCAATTAAAGCATGAACTCTTGAAATCCATTTAATAATGTTTGAATTATAGATATGATGTATAGGCAAGAAGGATTATAACATACTCAAGTCTAGCTACTAGTGAAAATGTTTTCCCATAGTATATTACTTTATATTGACTATATCCTTTTGCAACCAATATTGGTTTCTTTCTAACTATATTACCAGATTCATATACTTTATTCCTAAAAACCCTTTTAGTGCCTATATGAAAGGTTTATTTGGGTCTATCTAAAAGTATCTAGACATCATTTCTATCAAACTGATTTAACTCTTCTTTCATAGCCATCACCCTAAATTCATCATTCATCGTGACGTTAATGTTCTTAGGTTCATGATGTGATAAGAAAGCTTCATGTTCAGCCAGATTTCTGATAGAATCTATCGTTTGAGTTCCATTGTCTAAATATACAACTATATCATCTAAAGGATGGTTCTTGAGAGTTTTAACATGTCTAAAAAAATAAGGTCTAGTCACTTGAGGTTATTCTAGAGGTTCAGCTTCATCATGACAAGAGTCTAGATTATTTTCTGAACTGAATTTTTTAAAATATTCCTTAAAAGTATGGTGGTGTGATTTTGTATTAATGTCTAGATTTGACATATAATCTTTCTGATTTTCTAGAAAGGTCTTTGACTAATATGGATCCATCTCATTAAAATTAACATGTACAAATTATTCCAAACATTTTATTCTCTTATTTATTACTCTATAGGATTTACTATAGACTAAATAACATATAAATATTCCTTCATCACATGTGGAGGAAAATTTGTCCCGATTATCCATAGTTTTAAGAATATATATTTTTCAACAAAAAAATTAAATTAATTAACCTTGTGTTTTTTATTCTTCCACAACTCATAATGAGTTCTCTTAATGATACATCTAATCAAGACTCAATTTATTATATAGAATGTTGTATTGACATATTCTATCCAAATGTATATAGTTTTTCATGCTCACTAAGAATGACTATAAAAATCAGGCATGATTCTATTTCATCTTTCTATAACTCCATTCTGTTGGGGTATCATAAGAGCATAGAAGTTATGACTATAAAAAAACTTTTGAGATAAAATATTCAAAATAATTCTTCTCAAACTCATGTCCATAGTCACTTCTTAAGGTTTTAATTCTAATAACACAATGATTTTCTAAATTCTTAACATATATGGTGAAATGAGGGAATGCTTCAATCTTCTGAGCCAAGAAGAAGGTCCATGTATATCTACGATTTTCATATATAAGAACATAGTCATAGTGATGCCCCCTCAGACATGAAACTCTATATAGTCCAAACAGATCTATATGAAACAACATAAGATGTTTAGAAGTGGAAATTTCTTTCATAGGTTTGAATTATATTTTGTTTTTTTACCCTTTTAACAAGGATTACAGACCTTGTCATTTGGAAACTCACATTTTGGTAGATCCATGAATATGAATTTGGAATTAAGATTTCTATGTGAGTGTATATTATAGGGTCCTAATACCCTATGAAAAATCCATGACTCTTTATGAAAATCACTCAAACAAGAATATTTTTTGAGAAATTAAGGAATGTAATTCAACAACATAAACATTTTCATTTCTAAAATCATAAAATAATAACTCATTTTTAGAATTTAAATCATTTAATGCATCATTATCAAATTTAACATTAAAAACATCATCACATAATTGATAGATACTAAGTAGATTATATTTTAATCAATTAACAAAAAGTACCTTAGAAATTAAAACTATGTTAGAGTTACCAATCTGGCCATGGATAATGATTTTACTTTTGCATTTTCACCCAAGGTGACATGCCCACCATCAATATTTTTCAAATTATTAATGCACGAGTAATCTCCTACCATGTGTCTTGAACCTTCACTATCAAAATACCATATAATTCTATAGGATCACATTGAATAGCTTTTCTATAAATATAGATTAGACAAGAAATGATTTTGGAACCCAAATTTGTTTGGGTCTAGTAAGATTAGTTATATGGGCTTTGAGAACCCACATTTTCTTAATGGGTTTCCTATAAGTGACATTTAATGTGTTTGAAAAATAGACTTTATTTGGTATATAAAAACAAAAAATAGTATAATTTGTTTCATGGATAGAAAATGCAGAGTTTTTTCAAAAACTAGGAATAAAACTAGATTTTTATGATTTAGATTCAAAATTGGTTTTGATATGATTTATTTTACATTGATAGTATCCAATATAATTAGTGTATTTTGGTGAAACTTGATTGCCAATAATTTGAACCAATATATTTTTACCATCGGTAAACATTTCCATGTCCTTCTTCAATTTCTCATTTGAAATTTTAATCTCATTTTTTTTCCTAAATCAGTTGAGAGTTTTTCTCTTTGTCAACAAAAAGTCCATATTTTACATTATTAGTAAAATCATGATGTTTCTTCAAGTATTTATATTTATATTTTAATTCATTTAATGTGTGTTCAATCATTCTGAAATATTAGAACACTTCTCAATGGCTATGTTTTTAGAATCACATTCATCAAAGAATAATAAGAATTATGTTTCAGAGAGTAAAGTGTTAACTTAGACGTGTTTTTCATAAAAACATTATTTTCTTTATTATAAATTTCATAATGAGAGTATTCTTAGTCACTTGATATGTCCTTAGAAGAAATCCATGTTGCCTTTATTTCTGTATTTTAGTTTCTATCTTTATCCTCATACTTTTTTTTTCAATACTAGATTCGGATAGTCATACTTCACTTATCCATTTCGTTTTCACTCATATAAGATTACTCATATTACATATCACCACTTTTATAATCCTTTTTCTAGGTTCCCTTTTTTTCATATTTACCTTTGTACCTATGATTTATAAAAAATGTATTCTTCCTATATAATTTCATTATCCTTCTAGCTATTTTATCCATCTCCTCATCACAATCTATTGATGATTGTTCATCACTTCAAAATTCATTTTTATCTTGAGATTTTTCCTTATTATTGGAAGTAGTATATTTGAAAGAAACAGAATTTTATTTAGGTTCATCAACCTCTTCTCTATTTACTTTTAGTTCATCCTCACACATCATTAAATTGACTATCAAATCCTTCACTGGTAACGTGGTGAGGTCACAGGATTCTATTATTGATATAGAATTATCTTGTCATCTATCTAGTAAGTATTTATGTATTCTCATGATTTTTTCCTTCACTGTAACAACTCTTCCCCGAAAGATCATGGTGTTCCCAATTTCATTAAACCTGAGATACAAGTCAAAAATAGTATCATCAGGATTTATCTTAAAATTATCATACATAATAGATTATGTGTAAAGTCTCATTTATTTAACATTTGAAGTTCCTTCATGTAAAATAGATAAAGTGTCCCAAATTTCATAGGTAGATATACTATATTATATTCTATTAAATTCTTCATCTATTAGTTCACAAAACAAAGCATTCATATCTTTGAAGTTTCTATTATAAGAAGTTTATATGGAATCAGTCTACATATTCCTTTCTGTATTGGGTATATCATATTTTTTTCAATAACTATCTAAATATCAATGCCCATTCATTATAAATGAATTTTCATCATAATATTATACTAGGAATAGTTTTTTCAATTAAAAAAGGTAGGTCTGTTTGTAGAAGCACCATCCAATATATTATCCATAAAAAATAAAATATTTTTATGTTGCTAAAAATTTAGAAGCAACAAAATTTTTGATATCATTAAAACACAAAAAAAATAAGAGTTGAAAATATTTGAAAAATCTTTTAGAGAATGTTCTATGATACCCAATGTTTCTTAGAGTAGGGTACTCATGCGGGGGTGAATCTAGTTACTTTAAAAATTTCTTTAAAAAATATTATGTAAAAGATTCTCTCATTTTAATACATAACACACAAGTAAATAATAAGCAATGAATTTATAATATTCAGATTTTTTTAACTATTTTATTAGAAGATTGATTATTTATTATATGTTACAATATGAGATATTGATACAACTTTCAAAACTTATTTAAGAAGCCAAAAAATTTATAAACACCATCCAAGACTAACTATCAATGTAAAATTAAGTTTTATGAATTACAGTGAAAAATAAAGAAAACTATATTTTAAAACAAAGTTTATATAAAATATGGGGTTTATTGTCAATCCAAAACATAGTCCTTTACACTTGGTGATCACCTTTTACCAAGAAGTCTATATAGATAATGGTTTTGATCCAAAACCTTGATCGGGGTTTACAAAATAGTTTACAACTATCAAGGTCAACTGACCTCTACCACATGTCTACATGGGAACAAAATAAAACCAAGTCATATAGGACTTATACCACAGTTCTACGTGGAAACAATATGTATAATATTTTATTTTTTTGAGGATATCTAGTATCCTTTATTTCTGGGTATGATACAATGTATGTTATATAGAAAGATGCACATACTTCATGAAAATGTAATAAAATTAAAAAAAATTGAGAAATAAACAATACATAGGGTTTAAGAGGCCTAGTGTGTTATGTAGTTTTTCTCTGGAAACTTTGACGTATCAGTGTTGAAGCTAGAGTCCTCTTCTGGAAGCAGACACTAAAATAGGGTGTCTCAGAGCACTATTTTCCATCTTCAAAGAAGGTGACATGTTCCTCTCCTTAGGTTTAGTTGAATGCTGCTGAGATGTAGGTTCCTTTGTGGACATCAGTTCTCTAGTTCACAAAAATAAGGAATGACGATTTCTTTGTGTGTTTTTTCTTTCTGTATGTTAATCATCTTTATCTACTACTATGTCTACGAGTATATTTGTATCTATATTTTCACCTTGAGATATTTCCTCCTTTATATTTTGGATCCTATAAATGTGAATGTTTGAGGTAGGTATTGTACCCTGAACTAATAAAATCCTCATTAATGATACCTACAAAAACAATTAAATCAAACAATCACATTAAAACACGTAAAATGTGACCGTTATAAATAGACTTAAATAAAATAAAATTTAAACAGTTTATCAGTGACTCCTTTGTCAATGTGTAATGCTTCTATGACACATTCCATCAGTGAGTCCTTCTATCATTATTGTTGTCTATTTTTTATGGTATTTCAGTGCGTTGATGATTCCTTGCAAAGGTAGAAACTTGCGTTAGAAGCACCATGCATCGGTAGCACCAAGCATCGGTATCACCATGCATTTTTTGGACAGTCCTTCTATCAGTGAGACAATTTAACTATTAGTGAATCATTTGAACTATCAGTGAGACAATATTTCTGTCTGTATCGTCAAGTCATTTTTTTTGTTGACATCTGAGAGTCATATGAATTCCTTCATCATTAGTGACTCAAGAGTCTATTGGTGTTAGCTTCTCATACATAGGATATATTTTTCTTTAGGCTATCTTACAACATAGAAACTATCATAATGTGTTAAAGGTATATGTGATCATAGATGGTCATAATTACACTTATTGAAAATTAAATAAATATGATTGAAATTATTACACAAGATTAATAATATTTGACATGATTTGTGATTATTAAAACCAGAGAAGGTGGCCAACAATATTCTATGGGCCAAAAACATGTATTTAAAAACATAACCAAACATTATGATGTTTAAATCATAGGGTTTCTCATAAATCCACAAAAATAAATTCTCCAATACCAACCACATGGTCAAAACCAAGGCTCCATAACTACCCTTAACCATTATCATATAGTTCATGGTTACCAAAAAGGGTGAACACCTTCATAGTTCATGTTTCTCACTAGACACCCATTTTTGAATTTCAAATTATCTAATTTTCATCATTATCAATTTTGAATATCATATTAGGAACCTTTTTCTTTTAAATTTCTCAAATTATAAAAGATCTATCAATATAAAAAATTTATCCCCAATACATTCTTTCTTGTGTGTAATGAAAATAATGAATGTCATAATAATTATTGAGTGCCTAAAATGATGAATGTATACTCAAAACTCATCCCATACTAGGCTATGATTCAATTTTTATAAAACCTTAGAAACAACAATAACATCAAACAAAAAATGCATCACTCTAGGTAAAACAACATCAATCTATAAAAACACATATCAATAACAAAAATACCACCCTTGGTATGTGATTTCACCACCGTACATGGGTTATCTAATCCCATGAATGAGATGTTGACCAAGGCACAACTCATCCAAATCCCATGAATAACTTTCCCAAATAGAAAGACAAAAGAAAAGAAAAGAACCCCTTGTACGATTCCACTTTGTATCATCTTGTCCCAACTTCAACATATTCATGCCCCAAACCAGTCAGTTACATGACCTCAGGCATGCATCCCCATACACCAAAGGCTACAGGCTAGAGGAGATGTTATAATATATATACCATGGGAAAACTATACCCTATTTATCAAAGTAGATTAAAACTTTAAACTAAATAATCAATAACCAATAAATAATAATGAAAATCATAGTAATACCATAATGTGCATGGCCTATATATCATAATGAACCAAAACTGGAATCCATATCAAAAAATAAATCAATATATATATTATTCCATATATGTGTCATGTATCAAATTAAAAACCAAAAAATAAATCCATTGAATACTCCTAGGTAGGTCACAACACCATGTTGGGTTCCCCCATCCATGATCCATCTTAACTTAGCAATCTAAGATAGGGTCCTTTACCTTATCCTACCCATCAAACATGATGTCTATTTGTGTAATGATTAGGAAGCCTATGTAGGGTGGTATTATAACTCAGTAGGCCACCACTAACGATGAATAAAACAATATATAATCCATAATAATTTATAGAGTTGTTTAAAAAAATATAGTACATTTGATAAAATAAGTAATTTACGAATTCAATTATCATCTATTTTTTGTATAAATACCATAGGTTCACGATGAATCCTAAACAATCAATATATTCTTTGGGAATGTCAGAGTCTAATCTATCTCTAAGGGATATAATATATCAAATAACTAATGGGTTTTTATTTATCCATTAAATTCAATTTAATATCATGAAAACATAGAATTATAGTCCAATTCCATGATTTTTTACCTAGAATGTAATGTCTTGCACCCTGTGGGTATTTGAAGACTCTATGAATACACCACAACCCATTTTGTAAAAAATGGGATTTTGATGCATACATTCTTGTCCAACACATGTATGTCAATCACTAAAATATGTGTATTTGAATCATCAGTCTATATATCATCATTTCACATACATCAAGGATAAACATCATTAATCTTATTATCGTACTTTCTCATTAAATATTACATTTCAATTTTCTAAAAAAAAGGTTCGTCACTTAAATTCAATTGGAATAATAAAAAAATCACAATTAAATTATTTATAATCATATAAAAATAAAAACATTACCAAATTATGCATAATACAATAGTCTCATTATTCACAATAATCAATAAAATTGTATAACCGTAATCATCAATTTCATTACTATGATTACTAAATTCAATTTCCCATATTTGACCCATTTTATTACCGTAGGGAAAATAAATTAATCATTTAGGTGTTTCCATTTATTAATTAACAAATTATTAAATCCATTTCATGATTCTATTACCAAATGTGGTAACTGAATTTCCACAATACATACATGCAATTATAAATCAATACTAGGGGAATTTTAATTTACACCACCAACCTCAGGATTTTTGGTGAGTATTTTCCAAACAGAAACTCCCCCAATTGAAGTGGAAATTTTAATTAAGTAATGAAGACATAGATCTAGAATCAAAACGAGGATACAAGATAAAATAGAGGTAGATATTTAAAAACCCAGATCTATACCCACAATAATGGTGAAATAAATCTTTCCACATCAATCAAAAAGATAGATGGGAGAAGGATCCTACCACATGGGAAAAGCTTCCTTTCTTGTATAGATGTATATCCTTAAAAAACATCGATTCATCAATAATAGAGTCTATATAAAATATAAATCCTTCAAGGGAGCTCTAAAAAGGATGAAGGGTATTTTAGGTTAAGCTGCGTTTAATGAGGGTGAAATATAAGGGGTTTCGAAATTTTTAATTAATTTTTTTGTAGTGCACGAACAGTTTCCTAGGATGGGGAAAATGTTATAAAAAATTTGTGCACTATAACCGTTCACCTCTTATATGGTGATACTGGTTAATATAAATAGGGAACATAGTTTAATAAACCATGCGAAAAACTGAAAATCCCCTCTTCCATGTTTTTCATTATTTTTTTGGGGTGGTTACACTGGTTGGGAAAATTGTGCACCAATAGGGCACTGAACCTAATTCTTCCAAAATTGTCCCCTTTCACATGAAAAAAATGACTAAAAACACAAAAAATTATAACAAAATATGGGTAAAATAGTTCCTAAAATAGAGAACAATACATCTCTATAAATGTCAGGATCTAACCATGTTACATAGGTGATTATTTCAATATTATGCATGTGAGCTATACTACAATCCACATGTTCATTATAACATAATTTCACCATTTCATTAAGAAATATGACCGATGAAATTTTATCATAATATCAATATAAGTATTTCACAACATCTAGAATCATATTTCATTTCTAAAGATCTTATATTCTTCTAAAAAAATTATGTATTCATGAATATCTTTATTCAAATTGGTCTTGACCTTCACTCAAACTTCAAGGATCATGACTACCTCAAGATATTCAATTGAAAAAAATACATTTAGAAGAATCTTCTACACTACATTTAGGAAAATTAGTATTATATGAATTATTCATTTACTCGATCTTACCATCAGGACTTGGGTCAAATTTCTTAATTACTTCTTCTTCTTCAGTACGCAAAAATATTATTATTCACTAGGTAGTATCATCCAAATCATCTTATTCCTTAACAATAGTGTTTAATATTCTCATTTCATTGATACCAAATCAAATTTCATTTGATTCTAATTAATTTAATGTTTTATAATATTCAAGTATTTGTTTTTGGCCAAAATGAAAATTTTGATAAGTCTTGAAGTACCGTGAAGGTAAAATTACCATGTAGATGTAACCACGCATGGAACTCCAAGTGACCTCATGTGAAATTATGTTTGAAGATATTAGATGATATAATTATAGAAAATTAATTACATGACCTTTAATTGAAACTCAAGTTCCAATAAAAGGTATTCAACCGAGTGTATGAATAATCATGTTACCATGTGTTAGGTAGGAAAATGTTTTAATCCTTGAATTTATTGTGAGTGTAAGGTAGTGACCTAATGAACATACCGACCTACCATATGAAGAAGTAGAGTTATCATGTGATGAAATGAAGATACCATGAAATGTAATATAGGGATTTTTCATTGTATATATGTGACTGTGAAAGAAAAGAACACACAACAAGAAAAAATAAAGTAACCATAATTAAAAAAAAGTGACCACATAAAAATATTAATATAATAAAAGAAAAAATGAATTAACTATGTGATTAAAATAATCTAATACACAATGAAAATAAGTGATAGTATAAGAAACCCAAAATTCCATGCTATGAAATGGTTCCATGTTACCATATAAATTTTCAACGAAACGTGCCCCTCCCAACTGAGTGTTCCTAGTAAACACGAGACAATAAAAAAGTTCATTAACTGAAGCCCAAGTGACTATGTCTAACATAACCAGTGAGGTATTTTAAAATCCTGAAAAACTATAATTAGGATCATTTATTACAGATCTAGTGAACATTTCAATTCTAAAAATATGTGGATTAAATAACAAAAATCCTCTAGTGACTAAGTTGAGAGAATATCTCTATTATAAAGAAAATCCACCCATGGAATCTTGTGAGTTTATAAAGGGTATTTGTGTGATCCCTGAGAGAATATCAAACTATCCACTAGGCTTCCATGGAACCGTGTTTTCATAAACTCTCTATGAAAACATGGTTGAATATTTTCAATGATATATGTAACTAACCAAACATTTAGAAATTAAATTCCATCTATTTGAAATAATAAATGCATTGTTAGGTAATGATGTTATAGAAAACACATGCCCTACTTTGGTTATATTGGAATATACTAACCTATCAGATCTAAAATACCATTAATTAACATAAATGATTATAATATGACTATTGTAAAATGATCAGATTATTAGTATATATAGGATTACAGTAAATTCGATTGATAAAGATGAATGAAGTGATCACCTTGACCAGTATGATCATACACTATGAATATCATTTATAAGAACATAGGAGGGAGATAAAATGTATGGGGTTTTACACCTATGAAGGACAAGTAGATATTAAAAATCATAATAATGAAAAGAATGCATTAGGGTATAATTTCAATCTCATCGAGATCACGAACAAAACCATGTTCTTCAAATAATCCCAAAAAATATCACTATCACAAAAATTAACATTAGGGAATTCACATGCGTAATAAAGGGAAATGTATCTAAACTCTTTTAGAATGATTATGTATGTCTTTTTTTCTATCTAATTTTCATTATATTTATTCCTTATTGGTTTTAATTTATAAATTATCAAATAATGTTTTCCATAAAATGTAGACTTCAATACAATAAAATAGCAATTATATTTTTTTGTAATAATAATTTTTTAACCCATTCCTTTTGAATAATTCATATATTTTGAAAATCGGTGATAATTTAACAATATATTATTATTAAGGACTATTTAATAACTATATTTGATAATTTAATTTTACAAAGCAAAAAAAATAATTCGTATAATGGTCAAAAAATAATTATTGACAAAGAACCAACTTTTTCAATAATTAGTTATTTTTTTTGAAAAAATTAAATTCACATATTGAGGTATTTTCTTGGATAATATAAATCAAAACATGGAAATTATTCAATGGTGGAATTTTTATTATTTTCAATGATAGTCAAATTTTTTGGTACAAACTAAATGTATTATAAATATGCGGTACATATTATGACATCATGATGACACAAAATTGATGTAATATATTTTATAAAAGTAATCTAAGCCAGAATATATATATATCCTCTAAAATAATGTTCTCTAAGAAGATATGATTAATTTTAAAAATCCCAAATGAATCCTCTAATATATAAAACATATATTAATGCTTTTAAATAAATTAATTATGAATGTGACTCCCTTCCATATCACCAAGGATGTTATTTTTATAAGTTAGTTTCTTAGATTTAAAAAAATTGAAAACTACTCCTCTTGGTCTGAAGCCATTGGTTAAAACCATGGGATGGTTTTTGGTTTTTATTGATATTTTATATAGAGTCCAACAGATACGTTTAGGAAATAATAAAGAACTCCACTATATTTTTTTATATAAACCCACCAAAGGTCCAATTTATCTTCACTAAAAACATGTTCAGAACGACCTTAATCATTAGATTCCTCTCCATATCCCTCCAAATGTACCAAAATTCACTAAATCTGTTGCTCCCATTATTTTGTATGAGCCCTCTCAAGGAAGGCGATTTCTCTCTATCTCTCTCTTCATTTCCATTCAAGTACATTCTTTGTATTTAGAATTTTGAATCTAAATTGTTTCAATATTCATTAACTTATAATGATACATATACATTCCAGTTGATGTTATATGAATTAGAGATCATTTATCACCTCTCACTATAGAATTTACCTAAACAGGTACTATATAGAAGTAAGGGATCCTCCCCTTATCCACTCTATTCAAGAGGCTTATTTATTTTAATATTTTTTATATCCAACTAATAATGTTAGGATATGTAATTAAACACCAATAATAATTTCTTTTTGATTTCCAAATAATGAAAGACACCTATTTTCTCTCATTAAACTATTTTCAAAATATTTTTGTATAGTCGTTTTTCTTCTGAAATTTCAATGTGATTTTTCATTCCAAATGATTATGAAGTGAATACAGGTACCCATTTCCACTCAAGGGTATTCACCTATATGTATCTATAATTATTTTATTAGGAACATTTATGTAATTAATCCAAATTCCTCTATCATGGGGTTAGTATTTAAGACATAAATTTTTATTTTGTATGATTTATATGGAACACTTATTCATGTACTTGATATGATTATGATGGGTGTTCCCAGATAGTGCTACAATACATGGGGTAATTTTTTAATCACCTGATATTCTATGTAATGTGAATGGGATGATATAATAAGATAAATATGTTATGAATTATTTGTGGCTAACCATGAATTTTTCTTATCATTTCATTTTTATGTTGTTTTCCCATTTCCATGTTTCCTTTATGATAGAATTTCATATCTTTCCTAATTTTCCATTATTTTTATTATTGACAATTATGTTAGGTTTTTATTTCTAATGGATCACATGTATTTTTTTTACCCAATTCCATTATTTTTTATTCCCTTAATGATTTTTATAGCTCGAACCATTCTTATGTATGTTCCCTTGTTATAAAATAAAATTTTAGAGGAACAATGGATTTTAAGATAATTTTAAGGATGTTTTCAATAAATTTATTATATCCATATTTTATAAGGTTTCATTATGTACCAAATCTAGGAAAGAAACTATGCCTCTCGATATTCTAGGTTGTATTATGTTAAACATTACCTAAAAACTAATGAATTAATGTGTAATAAATATATAGACTATCATAATAGATCTAAATACTGTTGATCAATTGAAGATGATTAAATTGAGATGCATAAAATCTTCTCGACTCTTATATTTTTCTATTTCTTATTTAGCATACATTTTGATAAGTGTTTTCAATAATTTATTTGTTTTTTAACATAGGATCTTTAGTGTTTTGAATAGTGAAAGACACACATTCTTTGATTATTTTTTTCTATGTTACCCAACCTATAACTATGGATGAGGTTGGTTTAGCATGGATGGCTTTTGTGCTATTATTTTCTATAAAAATATATCTAGGGTGTGGATTAATTAATTTTTATAATAAACTGATTAGAAGTAGGTGACTTCCAAGTGGAGAGGAATTAGTTTTGTCTTTATAATAAAACTTTTATTTTTTTCTTCTATCAGGTGTTTTCTTATTTTTTCACTATTTTAAAATGAAAATGATTTATTTTTCAAATATATATATAAACAATAAATTTATAGTTTTCATTGATAACTATATTATTTATAGGTTTTTATACGTCAAAAGGTGTTTCCAAAGATAAAGGACATTTTAAACACATGTAACTGAGCTATGATACAACTTTTGAGATATTATTTTAAATATTAAATTATATACATATAATTTTTTAGTTTTCCTTCCATTTTTAAATTAATTAAATTAGTTTGAAAACATTTTTAATATAAATTTTAATTGGAAGCTCAATTCAACCCCCTCTAAAGTTTTCCAATTTGAAAAAAATTTAATATCATATGTTTTTATTTCTTTTTGTCTATGATCTAGTTTTACATAAAATATTTAAATTTATTCAATTTACAAATTAGTTTCTTTTTCAATATCAATAATCTTGAGGGGGAAACTAAAAAAATTATTCTTTCAATGGAAAAAAATATGATCAGTGGAAAATCAATATCAAAAAACATATACAGAGAATGAGATTTTCTATTTGGACTATAATATAAGGAAAAAATAAAAAAATAAAATATTTTACAGATTATTTGAGTGAAGACACTAAGGATGCATGTGAATTTTACTAATAATACTTTCATGTCTTATATTTTTCTTTATAAAAAAATGATATGAGTAGAATACCATCTTGTTCTACTATAATGAAATATAAGATACACTTTTTATTTATAATAATGAAATATATAGTATTAATGTGATATTCCTAAATACCTATACATTTAAAAATGATAACTTTAAGATAAATCCTGATGAATCCATTTCTATCATGTATCATACGTTCAATGAAATTGTGGATACAATTCATTCACTGGGGAAGAAAAATGTAGATAACTATCACATGATGTGACTACTATTATTATTACTAGATAGATGGAGATAAAAAACTATTACTTTTATATAATCATTGTGATATAATTATAATTCTAGTAAATACGATTATTAGAAAAATAAATATTTTTTAGTGTAATTTAATGTGATCCAAGAAGAAATAAACCATAGAGAAGATTGTTTTCATTCAAAAATACAGAGAAAAATATGTAGAATAATGTGAAATAATATGGTTCAAGTGATAATGAATCACCCTTGGAAAGAGACTTGGATATTTCTCATTTATTTAAGAGATTTATAATGTTCTATTGGAGTAATAAATTCATCATGCAATAAATTTATAGAGGAATGTATGATAGGGTAAAAAACAAGAAAATGAAAATCAATCTGGTGAAGTGAACAATTATGAATGTAATAAGAAATAGAATATCATATTACAATTTCCAAAAACAATGTATAATAAAATTTATGAGGAAAAATTAAAAAAGAACAAATAAAGCTAGGAATTATAAATGGAGTTCATTCGAAGAGAGTTACCATGAGTATGAATCATGCATAGATGGAAAAGATATCATGGATAATATTTTTCACATATAAAAAACATATGAGCTACTAAATAGTATTTATACATATCCATTCCATATTTCTAATCTTTTTAGGAATGAAAATAACGACGAAAGTAAGATGAATGCGTATTTATTTCTATACTATAAATTTTTTTGAGATACATTCAATGGATTTAAATAGAAGAATATATTTTTAAATAAACATCATGTTTTATCTATTAATATCCAATTTGATATTGTTATTTAAAAGTTAATAATTATCACTTATTAAAAGTGAAAAATGATCTTTAAAATTAAAATGATAAATATTAAAAGTATCTTTAAATGTCTAAAAATGGTAGATATATATTGACAAGGATATTTGGTAAATAGGCCACTCCCAAGAATACAACTGGGATTGATTACCAACCCAAACAGAGGAAAATTAATATGAATAAATTTATTAAAAATCAATATTTTCAATTACTATAAATATTTTTATTCTTATGGACATAATAATGTTTTTATTCATAAAATTATTAAGTACAGTTTTGGTGAACCTGTTAAACTACTTAGCATTAAAAAATATTTTAGTTGTAATAGTTATGGACCCAACAAAGTGTGGATAACAATGTCTTTTTTTATTTAAATGTGTTTAGGAAACATTCATAAAGACTAATATTAGTAATTCAAACTATCTGGAGATTGGATATTCCATACGAAGGACAAGGGAAAACTCAATATTTATAGGACTTGTAATGGTTAATGGTATACATGTCACTTTGGGAGATAATTCCAAATAAAATAATCATAGGATATGGTCAAATTGGTATCTATAACAATATTTTTATTTTTAGTCTTATTTATTTATTTTTTAATGTCTAATATTCTTATCATCTAAAAAATATTTTATAATGTTAACCATGTTAAATTTAAAAATAGTTCATTCAGAAATTTTGATTCTATGAATGTATCAATTTTTTAATAAATTTCATAGTGATAATGCTTATTAAGATGATTTAGAATCGCGATTTTCTCAAAATATTTATATATTATGATCTTTACACAATGAATATTATATATGGAATATGATAAATGGTATTAAAATATTTACTCTCTTAGAAATATCACTAGGGAATCATTAGTTAAATATCTACCTAAACTAGAATTTAAAAAAAGGAAAAGTCTATAACCCATGTTAGAAAGGGAAACATCATAAGATCTCTTTCAAACCATGAAATATCTTTCAAACTCTCAACCCTGAAGTTGGTTCACATTGAATAGTATTGAATTTTTATAGTTTATAGATTAAATTTGATTCATTATAACTATGTTCAATTAGAGTAGCATTCAAGATACCCATTAATACTCTCTTAAGCTCCAAAAAGTAATGCCACATCAAATTATTCAAAAAAAACTATCATATTTGTGAAAAATAATAGTAAGGAACCAATTAATACTTTAAGGAGTGATAATTGTATTTTATTTGAAAATAAATAAATTTAGTGTTTATTCTCACAATATTTATACACTCACAACATTTATTCTCTAATGAATCTCCATAATAATGGTTATGTTAAAATAAGGAATATGACTATTCAAGTGATTTCTTAGACTATGTTCATTGAGTAAGACCTACATGTTTAATTTTTGGTAGAGGATTTAAATATTTCATTCTATATTTTTAATATTTTTCTTATAAGAACACTTTTATATAAATCCCCATATATGTTGAATAATGGAAGAAAATTATTTTTTTGGCAATTTTAATTTTTCTATTATAAGGTATTTATACTATAAAGGAAGGAAAATTTAGATAATTTGACATCCAAAAGTGATAATTGAATCATCCATGATTATTCAAACTATATTAAGTCGTCTTGGTTGTTAAATAAAATAACTTTATTGAATTATTCTATTAATATCAATTTTCTTAATGAATATCACCATGATCATATGTCTTAATTATGAGACATTCAGTATTATCTTTCTAACATCATTATCAATAACACAACTAAACATAAAAATGTATATGTGAAACCTATTGTAAAAAAATAACCCAATATAGAAAACCTATTTAGAATATAACCTGATGATGAAAATGAATTACCTTGTACATCTATCACTAGATAAATTAAAACTCATAGAGACAATAGTTTATATTTTATAGTTAAAGATCTATATAGAGTGTCACACACTAAATATTCTCATAAAAACTAGTTTGAACATGAATCCATCTTTTAACATGTAGAACCTAAAAAAACAACGAATCTAATGTTTTTGAATTCTTGGTAATGGTCATGCCTGATGATTTAAAAAATTTTCATGTAAAAAAGTATTATAATTTATAAAAAGACATAAATACTTCTTAAATATTTTAAATAAGTGTGTGTTTTGAATCAAGGTTTATTAATATATTATTTAAATTAAAAATTAATATTGACAAGTTGAAGATGTGGTGGATCTTGAGTGGTTAAGCCCCATAATATTATACGAAATATGGAAGGGTTTGAATCTTATAAAACCCCTTGATAGATTTATTTCACAGGGGGTGATGTAGACATGATGCAGGTAGGTGGAGATGTAGGCATGATGTAGGTCGGCAGTGAAACAGGAATAACACATTCCATGTAACACGGGTATGATAATATAGGAAAGACACCACACTAGTCTTTGGTCCATGTTCATGTGTCACATGTATTTGGGACTAATTGAAATGTAATGTGTCTCCCTCCACCAAGATAGAAAGAGGTCTTTTCCTTCATAACAAAAAGAGTTACTGACCCCAATCTGTTTTAAAAAAATTAATCTATAATATTTTCACATGGATAATGTAGATACCCAAAGCTTGACGTACATGGAAATTACATTACTTTTGAAGAATAATTAATACATAACAAAAACAAACACACAAGGACCGTAATAGTTTAGTGTCTCTGGAAACTCGGAACATAATCTTCTAATCATGGTGAAAGATATTCAGCATCTCCCATAAAGATCTTCCCCTTTTGTTTTCTTACCTAAATCCTTTCTTTATATCATGGGGAAAAGAAAACATATAAAGGGTTAGCTCAAATTCTCAGTAAGGGTAATCATGGAGAAAATAAAACAAACCATATACATTTGAACATAAAAACATGAACATAATGTTTAAACATCAAAATCTTGAGAAATGACATAAAACATGGTAGTACGTAAGGCATATATCATAAAGGAACATCAATTATGATAAAATATCATGGGAATAAAACATGTAATTGTGGAAAACCATTAAGAACATAATATGATTTCCATAGTAGCCAAGGCATTGCTGCAAAGACCATCTTAGTGGACAAAGTCCCTTTCTGAATTGAGTTCACTCCTCATTCCAGTCATGTAACACTGAACTGGATTAACATACCATTCCATACATTTCTATCTCAGGAGATAAAAATATTTACCCAAATGCATTGGAGGGATATATAGATCCCACCCATCCCATAATGAAACCATTCTTACATTGTGCCACAAAACAAACAAAAAACATTCATCATAACCCAAAGAATAAAATGGGTTTTATAAACATCACCCCATCATCACATAATCCATATAAAACAAATGGATATTTCATCATAAGAAAATTGAAACCATGTAAATCATAGATACATTGCACTTGAAACATACACATATGAAATAATGTTATCTTAGATGGAAAATGGTTTTGATAAAACACTTGAAATGAATTCTTGAGGAAAATATCCTTTCTTCTTCAAAATCATTTTCTTTTCAAAAAATTCCATGAAATTTTAAAATAAAAGTATTTTGTTGAAAATTGTAATGAAATATTGTAGACTAATCTTCATGAAAATAAGGCGTTATAAAACCGTAAAAATCCATTCATGCCAAATAAATTAAAAAAACATTATTCTCGTACTTTTGGCGGAAAAGTCAAAATGTTCCTTGTATGGTAAACAAAAGAAAGATTCATTCCATACGATGAGGTAAAATTAAAAAAGGGTAAAAATGAATTTAAACATAAATGGAAGAAATTTAAACATTTTATGAAAATATTTTGAGAACATATGGACATGTATGATAAACATAACCCATGGAAATACTTACGAATAATCAATCTCGATTAAGAATGTGATTGGAATAATTATCTCTTACCTTATGTCAGATATGCTTTGTATGTATCTGAACCTCATGTATAATGATTTAAATAATATCATTGACTTATTATAGAATAATATTCATTGTTGTTATATCATATATGGTTCACTTAGGTATTTATATTACCCATTCCTTTGTCAAATCCATGTTAAAGTAGCGTTTTGGGTAAAATTGTTTCATTTATCGTACATGTTTGGACTTGTTTTTCTTGATATTATTACTACTTGTATCATGATTTACTTAAATAAAGAATGTAAAAAATTATTTATATATCATATACTTTTAGTATATATATATAATAGGTAGATAAATGAAATGAAACACACCGTTCATGGAGACGGTAGGCTGTACGTATGCATGAACATTGTTTTCCTTTCCTTATTGACTTGAATGGAAGTAAGTAGATGACATATATATATATACATAAATACAGTAGATTTATCATATAATATATTTCATTATTATTCATTATATATATACTTTATAATCATTCTTGAATAGTTAACATGGAGAAGGAATCTCATCGCGTCGTGGAGACGGTAATCCGTACGTATGCACGAGCGATGATATCATTCCCATAATTATTTAATTGAATTGGAGTAGTTGATTTAATATCTCAGAATAATTATGATGTTATAATAATTATATATAGTTATTATTTACATAATTATACCCATCCATGTAAGGTGGTGTTGGAAAAATAGATTACACCGCAGTGTGGAGACGGTATTCCGTACGTACGCACACGCAGTGATTTCGTTTTCCGTAGGATGGATAGAAGGTGAAATGGGGATGTTTTATATTTACAATAACATATCGGCATTTAACTGATACTGATGTTATTACTTTATAATGAAAAAACTATCGAAGAATAAGTTGAAGAAGAAAGAAACATGAAAGAATCGGTAGAAGAGATTAACTCTTCCTCGACAAACCTCCTTTAAACATCTTCTTAGGGCACTAGAGTTGGTCTTTTGAGAAAACAATAACCTCTATGATGTAACTAGTGTGGTTTAGAAGAGGAATTGGCAGGGGTTGTCCAAACTTCAAGGCTAAAAATGGTGTGAAGAGAAGAGGGAAGGGGTGCCCTTTTTATATGGGAGGAGAGGGGCACCTTAGGTAAACTTAAAATATTATTTTATAATAAAGTAATATTAGGATTTTTAATAGCTCAAAATTGATTTATTTCTAATATAAGGTGGGGATGGGTCGAAAAAATCTCAACCAATAGGTTTTAGACAAGTTTAGGTTAATATTTTATCCTAATCATTTATATTTCACTCTATATTAAATAATTTAACTTTTACCGTGTCTTTTTGTTTTCATACACTATATGGCTAATAAACTTACTATAAGAAGCCAAAATAACCCAAAGTCTTTAATTATTAATATATTTATTTTTATCTAAGTCATTTTTTTGAACCTTAGATTTTAAGGAATAAAATGACAATTAATATTATAATATTTGTTTTAAAAACAATTTTATGTCAATTTTGACACTCTTTGGTATTTGATTTTTGTGAAAATCATAACAACATGATTAGATCGAAAAAAGTTAAATTAATAAATAATAATATGTCATATTAACCTATAAAATTATTGAAATTCATAAAAAGTCTAATATTAAATTTATTTGGGTATTTATAACATCAATTATGTTAATATTTTATTAATAAGGTAATTACTTCATCACCATTGTGTCATAAATAATTTAACATATTTAATATCTAAAAATTATAAATAAAATACAAATATGTAGGAAATTGTTTTAGCTTTCTAATGAATATTCAGAGTCGAATTTATCTTATGTATAACCCTATATTAAAAAAAATTATTTATTAAAAATTGATTTTAACTATTTTAACTCTTCTTTAAAAAAAATAATAAGTGTTCTAATCTAATCCAAGTGGACCTAAAGGGTAATATTTTATTCCTAAGTTTGTTTTTGGTCGAATTATACTTATCCAATAGAATTAGGACATGTGTTAGGGTAATAATAATATCATTTTTACCCTTAATTACCATATTTACTTTTTACCGTGGTAAATAAAAGTAAAAAGTTACTATTGACCAAAAATTATTTTTATCTTATTGAACCATATTTTAATCCTTGATATTAACCATGTCTCTCAGATTTTCGAAATTCCACTCACAGAAGTGGTAAAATTAAGTTTTATGTATGTTTGCAAAAAGCTCCAAGGAGGTAGGTAAAAGATGGTGAAAAGTTAAATAAAATTTTTATATATCTAAAATTATTATAAAATTACTTCAATGAATTACATTGAACTTATATAGGTATTATGTATCAATTTTTACCTAAAATAAATTTAAATAAAATAAATAATTATTCAAATAAAAAGTCGGTTTGTAAATAGTAACCCAGTGTTTTCAGTATTCATCAAAAATTGAATGTTTTCAGAAAAATACAAAAAATTCACACTAGGCTAATTTTGATATTCCGAATCCAAAATCGAAGTCTATTTTTAAAGGTAAAATTTATAAAATTTCACAAATTGGGTATTACTATTCTTAATGGCTAGTTTATATAATATTTTAATAACAAATTGTTGTTTTGTAAAACTCGGTATTGTGTACAACACATGCAATCATGGAAGGTCGCGATTGCGTGTAAAGCAAGCCAAGTTAGGGATGCATATAGCGGAAGATTCCTTTTTTTGTTGTGTATAACAAAATCCAACCATATTTCATTTATACATTGAATATATATATATATATACACTCAATGTTGCCTATAATAATTTCCACAAAACGAACTTGAAATTGTGTGTAACATGAGCCAAGACAAGTTTTGTGTATACTGCAAGGAAATACAGTGTTGTCTATAGTACAATATAATCTTGTTGTATTGTATAATAGAAGACATCAAAGAAATTAAAAATAATATATCTCATAAAATCTCAGGGTGTTACATTATACCCCCCCTAAAATGAATTTCACCCTTGAAATTCTTCGGGTTTATAAATGGTTTACTACTTGAAAGTTTCTTTTATCGAAAACCACATCATAAAAAGGAATACTAAAACTTCATTTTAAAAAGGAATGATAGAAATGTAACGGTTATCCAGATTAACTCATCACTGGGTTTCCACATAGGAGAACATAGGTGGAAATATGGATATAGAAGAAAAATCTAACCATCAAGTTATGATGGAGAGTGTTAGAGGACATGGCTATGAAAAAGCCAAAAATCACAAAGCCAATTTTTTTTGATGATCTAAGGTACCATCTGATTCATCAGATATAAGGGCTTTAGGAAAATATTTTTGGTTTTCAAGATCATTTCCCTAAAGGTGAAGAACTTGAATTAGAAGAAATACATACTTTATTTCGGTATAATATCACCATTTTTCATGCCTTGAAAAATTTCCACTTCATATATTAATGAAATGAAGTTGAATTCTTCATTCGTGATGTGTTAGCAGTTCATTTAATAGAATTATGGGTCATTCCATATGTCTCAAACAAAAGGTTATCACAAATTATCAAATATACGTAAGTCCATCTATGGTGAGGTTAATCGTATATGATTCCAAAAATGGAATTATAGTTCATCTATCATACCGCTTAATAAAACTAGTTTCTACAAACCAGGGACTTCTTGTAGGCCAGTGGTGATAAAGTATTGTCACACTTCGATTGTGTGTTCGATTCCCGCAACCTTGTCCGATGCGACGGGTTGTCGCCCATCCTATGAGTTGTCCTTTTTCTAAAAATTTACTATTGTAACATAACAAAAGTTCTAGCCTTAATCTATACTATCTGATATATAACTTAATATATTCCAATCTTTAGGTTTATCCAAAATACTTCTATCTAATATCATAGTATAATGATAATGATTACTTGAAATGTCATCTATCGAGAATGTGAATACCATCATTTATCATATGATATATCTTATTGGTCACATTCC
Source organism: Viscum album (assembly GCA_963277665.1). NCBI lineage: Eukaryota > Viridiplantae > Streptophyta > Magnoliopsida > Santalales > Viscaceae > Viscum > Viscum album. The sequence continues at coordinate 959,795,713 of OY728123.1, forward strand.
AAACATGTGAATACCTTAATCATTAATTCTCTTGAAACATGAATTAACATCGAACCATAGTGAAAACATGATTTCTGTCAAAAGTTAACTCTTTCCACATACCAAAATCCCAAAAAATCTATATACTCAAACCATGATATCACTTAGTGCTTATATCAATCATGATTTCATTTCATTTTTTTCTTTATCCTTTCATTATGCGCATATTATATACTTTCCAAAAATATATGAATAAAATTTCATGGTTACCGGTACCATTCAACATATACTTTCAAAAACATAAGGAAAAACAATAGTTTAAAAATCCTTAGATGTCTCTTTATTCCATAGTACCATGAGATTACTTATACAACATTACTCTTGACAAACATGTAATCATTCACTACCTTCTTAAACCACTGACTGATCATCGTCATTTCTTTCATCTGATATATCATTTGTAGTCTCTTCATCATCATCAACATAAATACAATCCATACGACCATGCTAATTCTCTTCATGAGATTTTCCCTCTGGGAATTGGTTTGCATAATTCCCATAAATTCATCTTTTAAAACATTTAACCATTGTTGATGTCTTAACAATACCATTATCCTTATCCATGGTGTTAACCAAACCTTTTCCATTACAATTATTGGATTTGTGTCCTTTTCCACACCCAAAGTATCTTCCAGTTCCCTTAAAACATTCTCCTTGATGCCTCTTCCCACATGATTTAAATGAGGGAAATTGAACTTTCTTTCCTATATGATCATAATGAAACTCCATCATTCTTTTATTAGCTGAGTCAGGAAAATTACAAAAGATGAGATTATTGATCATATTATGAGACTTCTTATTAGGAATAATAATGATATGTGGACCTCCAGATCCAATTTCATTCAGTTGCTCATGATGAATATCATTCCATTTTCCATCATATCCTCCATTATCGTGAATCTTCCCATTTCCAGCCATTTTCTAAAACCCAAAAATAATAGTGTGAGAGGCCAAAATCATAATCAAGGGGGATTAAATTCAATATCTAACATCTTAGGTTAAATTATAAGATCATTATCGTAATTCTAGGACTATAAACTATACTTATACTTAACCTTAAGGACATCCCTAAACATACCTTACAAATATCTCTAGGGATCTCACAAAGTTTTCACATCCTAGATTCCAAAGGTTAACTAAACCATTCCTCTGAAACCAACTGTAGAGACCCAAATATTGACATACATGGACATTACATTACTTTTGAGGAATACTTAATACATAACAAAAACAAACACAAAAGGACTGTAATAGTTTAGTGTCTTTGGAAACTCAGAATATAATCGTCTAATAGTGGTGAAAGATCTTCAACATCTCCCATAAAGATCTTCCCCTTATGTTTTCTATCCTAAAACCATTATTCATATCCTATGGAAATGAAGACATATAAAGGGTGAGCTCAAATGCTCAGTAAGGGTAAGAATGAATAAAATAAAACAACCCATATGCATTTGAACATAAAAACATGAGCATAATGTTTAAACATAGAAATCATGAGAAATGACAAAAAACATGGCACTACATAATACATATATCATAAAGGAACATAAATCATGATAACATATCATGGTAATAAAACATGTAATTGTGGAAAACCATTAAGCACATAATATGATTTCCATAATAGCCAAGGCATTGCTTCCAGGACCATTTTAGTGGAGAAAGTTCCTCTCTGAATCGAGTTCACTCCTCGTTCCAGTCCTGTAACACTGAACTGGATTAACTTACCATTCCAGCCATTTCTATCTCATGAGATATAAATCTTTACCCAATGCATTATAGGTAGATATAGGTCCCACCCATCTCCTAATGAATCCATTCTTACTTTTTCCACAAAATAAACATAAAACATTCATCATAACCCAAAGAATAAAATGGGTTTCATATACATCATCCCATCATCACATTATCCATATAAAAAATGGATATTTCATCATAAGAAAATTGAAACCATGTAAATCATAGAGACATTGTACTTGAAACATACACATATGAAATAATTTCATCTTATATGTAAAATGGTTTGGATAAAACAATTGAAATGAATTCTTGAGGAAAATATCTTTTCTTCTTCAAAATCATTTTCTTTTCACAAAATTCCATGAAATTTTGAAATAAAAGTATTTTTTTGAAAATATTAAGGAAATATTGTAGAGTAAGATTCATGAAAATAAGGCATTATAAAACCGTAAAAATCTGTTCACGCCATATAAGATAAAAAACATTCTTCTCGTACTTTTTCTGGAAAATTCAAAAAGATCATCATATGGTAAACCAAAGAAAGATTCCTTCCATACGATGTGGTAAAAGTAAAAAAGGGTAAAATTGAAATTAATGTTACATTGAAGAAATTTATACATTTTATGAAAATATTTTGAGAACATATTGAAAAGGATAATAAACATAACCCCAATAAATGCTTACGAATAAACAGTCTCGGATAAGAATGAGATTGGAATAATTATCCCTTACCTTATGTCTGATATGATTCATATGTATCTGAACCTCCTGTATAATGATTTAAATAATGTCATTGACTTATTACAGAATCGTATTCATTGTTATTATATCATATATGGTTCACTTAGGTATTTATATTACCCATTCATTTGTCAATTCCATGTTAATGTAGTGTTTTGGGTAAAACCATTTTATTTATCGTACATGTTTGGTCATGTTGTTCATGATATTATTATTACTTATATCATGATTTACATACTTCAGGAATGTAAAACATGATTTATATATCATATATATTCAGTATATATGAATATATAATAGATAGATAAATGAAATGAAACACACCATTCATGGAGACGGTAGGCCGTACATACACATGAACGTTGTTTTCCATTCCTTATTGACTTGAATGGAAGTAATTAGATGACATATATATATATGTACATATATACAATATCTTTATCATATAATATATTTCATTATTATTTATTATATATATACTTTATAATCATTCTTGAATGGTTAACATGGAGAATGAATCTCATCGCGTCGTGGAGACGATAACCCGTACGTACGCATGAGCGATGATATCATTCCCATAATTAATGAATTGAATTGGAGTGGATTATTTAATATCCGAGAATCATTATTATGTTATAATAACAATATATAGTTATTATTTACAGCATTATACCCATCCATGTAAGGCGGTGTTGGAAAAACAGATTACACCACGGCGTGGAGATGGTATTCCGTACGTACGAATGCGCAGTGATTTCATTTTCCGTAGGATGGATAGAAGGTGAAATGGTGATGTTTCACATTTATAATAAAATATCATTATGTAATTGATACTGATGTTATTAAATTATAATGAAACAACTAAATAAGAAGATGTTGATGAAGAAAGAAACATGAAATAATCAGTAGAAGAGATTACCTCTTCCTCGATGCACCTCATTTAAACTTCTTCATAGGGCACAAGAGTTGGTCTTTGGGGAATACCAGAACCTCTATGATGCAACTAGAGCGGTTGAGAAGAGGAATTGGTATGGTTTGGCCGAGCTTCTAGGCTCCAAAGGGTGTGAAGAGAAGAGGAAATGGGTGCCCTTTTATAAGGGAGGAGAGGGGAACCTTAGGAAAACTTTAAATATTAATATATAATAAAGCCATATTCAGTTATTTAATAAATCCAAATTGATTTATTTCAAAGATAAGGTGGGTATGGGTCAAAAACCTCTCAACTAATTGGCTTTAGACAAGTTTAGGTTACTATTTTATCCTTATCATTTATATTTTACTCTATGTTAAATGATTTAAATTTTACTGTGTCTTTTTGATTTCTTACACTATATGGTTAATAAACATTCTATAAGAATCCAAAAGAACCCAAAGTGGTTCATTATTAATATATATACTTATCTATGTCATTTTTCTGAACCTTTGATTTTTAGGATTAAAAAAACAATTAATAATATAATATTTTTTTTAAACTATTTTATGTCAATTTTGACACTATTTGGTATTTGATTATTGTGAAAATCATAACAACATGAATAGTTAGAACAAATTTATTTTAATAAATAAAAACATTTCGTATTAACCTATAAAATTATTGTAATCCATAAAAAGTCTAAAATTGTATTTATTTGGGTATTGATAACATCAATTACGTTAGTATTTCATTAATAAGGTAATTACTGCATCATCATTGTGTCATAAATAAATTAAATTATTTAATTTATAAAAATTATAAATAAAATACCATTATGTAGTAAATCTTTTTATATTTCTAATGAATATTTATAGTCAAATTTATCTTATTTATAACCCTATATTAAAAATGTTTTAGTTATAAAAAATTGATTTTAACTAATTTAACTATTCTTTAAAGAAACTAATAAGTGTCCTAATTTAATCCAAGTGGACCTAAAGGGTAATATTTTATTCATAAGGTTGTTTTTGGTCGAATTGCACTTATACAATAGAATTAGGGCATGTTTTAGGGTAATAATAATATCATTTTTACCCTTAATTACCCTATTTACTTTTTACTGTGGTAACTAAAAGTAAAAAGTTACTATTCACTAAAAATTATTTTTATCTTATTGAACCACATTTTACTCCTTGATATTAACTGTGTCTCTTGGATTTTTGAAATTACACTCACAGAAGTGGTTGAATTATGTTTTATGTACGTTTGCAAAAAGCTCCTAGGAGGTAGGTAAAAGACGGTGAAAGGATCAATAAAATTTTTATATATGTAAACTTATTATAAAAAGACATCAATGAATTACGTTGAACTTATATAGGTATTATGTATCAATTTTTACCTAAAATATATTAAAATAAAATAAATAATTATTCAAATAAAAAGTCGGTTTTTAAATAGTAACCCAGTGTCTTCACTATTCATCAAAAATTGAATGTTTTCAGAAAAATACCAAAAATTCAACCTAGGCTAATTTTGATATTCATAATCCAAAAATGAAGTCTATTTTGAAAGATAAAATTTATAATATTTAAAAATTTGTGTATTAATCTTCATAACGGCTAGTTTATATAATATTTTAATAACAAATCGTTGTTTTGTGAAACTCGATATTGTGTACAACAGATGCTATCGTTGAAGGCCACGATTGCGTGTAAAGAAAGCCAAGTAAGGGTTGCGTATAGGGAAATATTCCTTTGTTGTTGCATATAACAAAATCCAAACATATTTCATTTATACATTGAATATATATATATACACTCAATGTTGCATAGAATAATTTCCACAAAACGAACTTGAAATTGTGTGTAACATGAGCAATGAATAGTGTTTCATATACTACAAGCTAATACGATGTTGCGTATAGTACAAGCTAATATTGGTGTAGTGTATAATAGAAGACATTAAAGAAATTAAAAATAATGTATCTCATAAAATATCAGGGTGTTACATTCTACCCCCCCCTAAAATAAATTTCGCCCTCAAAATTCTTGGGGGTTATAAATGGTTTACTACATGAAAGTTTGTTTCATAGAAACCCACATCGTAAAAAGGAACACTAAAACTTCATTTTAGAAAGGAAAGTTAGAAATGTAACGGTTACCCAGATTAACTCATCACTAGGTTTCCACATAGGATAACATAGGTGGAAATATGGATATGGAAGAAAAATTTAACCATCAAGTTCGGATGGAGAGTGGTAGAGGACATGGCTCTGAAAAATCCAACAATAACAAAGTCATAAATTTGTGATGATCTAAGGTACCATCTGATTCATCAGATATAAGGGAATTAGGACAACATTTTTGGTTCTCAAGATCATTTCCCTAAAGTTGAAAATTTAGAATTAGAATAAATACATACTTTATTTCGGTGTAATATCACCGTTGTTCGTCCCTTAAACAGTTTCCCCTTCAACTCTTAATGAAATAAAGTTGAATTTTTCATTCGTGAAGTGTTAGCAGTTCATGTGATAGAATGATGGGTCATTCCATATGTCTCAAACAAAAGGTTATAAAAAATTATCAAATATACATAAGTCCATCTATGGTGAGGTTAATCGTATATGATTCAAAAAATGGACTTATACTTCATCTATCATACCACTTAATAAAACTAGTTTCTACTAACTAGGGACTTCCTGTAGGCCAGTGGTAAGTGATAAAGGCTTGTCGCACTTCGGTTGTGGGTTCGATTCCCACAACCTTGTCCGACACGACGTGTTGTCACCCATCCTACGAGTTGTCCTTTTTCTAAAACTATACTATTATAACATAACAAATGTTCTAGCCTTAAACAATACTATCTAAAATATAAATTAATCTATTCCAATATTTAGGTTTATCCAAAATACTTCTATCAATTCTCATAGTATAAAGAAAATGATTACTTGAAATTTCATCTACCGAGCATGTGAATACCATCATTTATCATATGATATATCTTATTAGTCACATTCCAAACATGTGAATACCATAATCATGTATTCTCGTGAAACATTAATTACCATAGAACCTTAGTGAAATCATGAGTTCTGTCAAATGTTAACTCTTTCCACAAACCAAAATCCCCAAAAAAATCTATTTACTCAAACCATGATATCACTTAGTCCTTATATCAATCATGGGATCATTTCATTTTTTTATTTATCCTTTCATTATGCGCATATCATCTACATTCAAAAAATATCTGAATAAAATTTCATGGTTACCTGTACCATTCAACATATACTCTCAAAAACATAAGGAAAAACAATAGTGTAATAATCCTTAGATGTCTCTTTATTCCATAGTACCATGAGATTACTTAAACAACATTACTCTTGATAAGCATTTAATCATTCCACTACCTTCTTAAACCACTGACTGTGCTTCAACATTTCTTTCATCTCATATATCATTTGTAGTCTCTTCAGCATCATCAACATAAATATTACCCATACGACCATGCTGATTCTCTTCATGAGATTTTCCCTCAGGGAATTGGTTTGAATAATGCCCATACATTCAACATTTAAAACATTTAACCATTTTTGATGTCTTAGAAATACCATTATCCTTGTCTATGGTGTTAACCAAACCTTTTCCTTTACAATTACTGGCTTTGTGTCCTTCTTTTCCACACTCAAAGCATCTTCCAGTTCCTTTAAAACATTCTCCTTGATGCCTCTTCATACATGATTTACATGAGGGAAATTGAACTTTCTTTCCTCTATGATCATCATGGAACTTCATCTTTCTCTTATTAGCTGTGTTCAGAAACTTACCAAAGTTGAGATTATTGATCATATTATGAGATTGATGATTAGGCATAATAACGATATGTGGACCTCTAGATCCAATTTCATTCGGTTACTCATGATGAATATCATTCCATTGTCCATCATATCCTCTATTATCGTGAATCTTCCTGTTTCTATCCATTTTCAAAAACCCAAAAAGAATAGTGTGAGAGGCCAAAATCATAATCAAGGGGTATTATCTCCAATATCTAAAATATTAAGTTAAATTACAATACCGTTAACGTAATTCTAGGACTATAACCTATACTTATACTTAACCTTAGGGGCATCCCTAGACATAACTTAGAAATATCTCTAGGGATCTCACAAAAGTTTTTGCATCCTATTTTCCAAAGGTTATCTTATCCATTCCCCTGATACCAACTCTAGAGACCCAAATCTTGAAGTACATCGACATTACATTACTTTTTCAGAATACTTAATATATAACAAAAACAAACACACAAGGACTGTAATAGTTTAGTGTCTTTGGAAACTCGGAACATAATCTTCTAATCATGGTGAAAGATCTTCAACATCTCCCATAAAGATATTCCCCTTTTGTTTTCTTACCTAAAACCATTATTTTTATCCTGGAGAAAAGGAAACATATAAAGGGTGAGCTCTAATTCTCAGTTAGGGTAGCCAAGGCATTGCTGCCAAGACCATCTTTGTGGACAAAGTCCCTTTCTGAATCGAGTTCACTCCTCTTTCCAATCATGTAACATTGAATGAGATTAACTTACCGTTCCAGCCATGTCAATCTAATGATATATAAATCATTACCCAATTAATTGGAGGGAGATATATATCGCACCCATCTCATAGTGAAACCATTTTTACTTGTGCCACAAAACAAACATAAAACATTCATCATAACCCAATGAATAAAATGGGTTTCATAAACATTATCCCATCATCACATAATCCATATAAAACAAATGGATATTTCATCATAAGAAAACTGAAACCATTTAAATCATAGATAAATTGTACTTGAAACATACACATGTGAAATAATTCCATCCTAGATGGAAAATGGTTTTGATAAAACACTTCAAATGAATTCTTGAGGAAGATATCCTTTCTTCTTCAAAATCAATTTCCTTTCACAAAATTCCATGAAATTTTAAAATAAAAGTATTTTGTTGAAAATAGTCTTGTAATATTGTAGAGTATTCTTCATGAAAATAAGGCATTTTAAAACCATAAAAATCTATTCATGCCGTATATGTTAAAAACATTCTTCTCGTACTTTTTCCGGAAAAGTCAAAAAGTTCCTCGTATGGTAACCAAAAGAAAGATTCTTCCATACGATGTGTTAAAAGTAAAAAAAGGGTAATAATGACATTAAACATACATGGAAGAAATGTAAACATTTTATTAAAACATTTTTAGAACATATGGACATGGATTATAAACATAACCACAGAAAATACTAACAAATAAACAATCTCAGATAAGAATGAGATTGCAATAGTTATCACTTACCTTATGTCCGATATGTTTCGTATGTATTCAAACCTCCTAAATAATGATTTAAAAAATGTCATTGAATTATTAAAGAATCATATCAATTGTTATTATATCATATATGGTTCACTTAGTTTTTTATATTACCTGTTCATTTGTCAATTCCATGTTAAAGTAAAGTTTTGAGTAAAATAGTTTCATTTATCTGACGTGTTTGGACTTGTTATTCTTGATATTATTATTAATTATATCATGATTTACATCCTTCCAGAATGTTAAACATGATTTATATGTCATATATATTCAGTGTATATATATATATAATAGATAGATAAATGAAATTAAATACACCGTTCATGTAGACGGTAGGCCGTACATACGCATGAACGCTGTTTTCCTTTCCTTGTTGACTTGAATGAAAGTAAGTAGATGACATATATAAATATACATAAATAAATAAATAATCTTTATCATATAATATATTTCATTATTATTCATTATATATATACTTTATAATCATTCTTGAATGGGTAACATGGAGAATGATTCTCATCACGTCGTGGAGATGGTAATCCGTACGTACGCACAAGCGATGGTATCATTCCAATAATTATTTAATTGTATTGGAATGGATGATATAATATCTCAGAATCATTATTATGTTATAATAACTATATATTGTTTTTCTTTTCACCATTATACCTATCCATGTAAGGTGGAGTTGGAAAAACAGATTACACCACGACGTGGAGACGGTATTCCGTACATACCCACGTGCAGTGATTTATTTTTCCGTATGATTGATAGAAGGTGAAATGGGGTTGTTTCATATTTATAATAACATATCAGTATTTAATTGATACTGATGTTATTAGTTTATAATTAAACAACTAAAGAAGAAGAAGTTGAAGAAGAAAGAAACATGAAAGAATAAATAGAAGAGATCGCCTCTTCCTCGACGCACCTCCTTTAAACTTATTCTTAGGGCACTAGAGTTGGTCTTTTGAGAATACCAGAACCTCTATGATGTAACTAGAGAGGTTTAGAAGAGTAATTTTCTGGTTTTGTACGTGCTTCAATGCTCAAAAGGGTGTGAATAGAAGAGGGAAGGGGTGCCCTTTTTATAAGGGAGGAGAGGGACACCTTAGGAAAAATTAGAATATTATTTTAAAATAAAGTCATATTTGGTTTTTTAATAGCTAAAAATTGATTTATTTTGAATATATGGCGGGTATGGGTCGTAATACTCCAAACCAATAGGTTTTAGACAAGTTTAGGTTACCATTTTATCCTTATCAGTTAGATTTAACTCTATGTTAAATAATTTCACTAATACCGTGTCTTTTTGTTTTCTGACACTATATGATTAATAAACATACTATAAAAAGAGAAAAGAACCCCAAGTGGTTCATTATTAATATATATATATATATCCTTATATAATACATTTTTCAGAACCTTATGTTTTTAGGAATAAAATAACAATTAATAATATAATATTTCTTTTAAAAAGTATTTTATGTCAATTTTGACAGTATTTTGTATTTGATTTTTGTGAAACTCATAACAACATTATTAGTTCAAAAAAAGTTAATTGAATAAATTCTAATATTTCATATTAACCTATTAAATTATTTTAAATCATAAAAATACTAAAATTACATTTATTTGGGTATTTATAACATCAATTATGTTGATACTTCATTATTAAGGTAATTGCTGCATCATCATTGTGTCATAAATAAATTAACTTATTTAATGTCTAAAAATTATAAATAAAATATAATTATATAGGAAATAGTTTTATATTTATAATTAATATTTATAGTCGAATTTATCTTATGTATAACCCTATATTAAAAATGTCTTAGTTATTAAACTTTGATTTTAACAATTTTAACTCTTCTTAAAAAAATCAATAAGTGTCCTAATCTAATCCATGTGAACCTAAAGGGTAATATTTTATTTCTAAGGTTCTTTTTGGTCTAATTTCACTTATCCAATAGAATTAGTACATGTGTTAGGGTAATAATAATATCATTTTTACCCTTAATTACCCTATTTACTTTTTACTGTGGTAAATAAAAGTAAAAAGTTACTATTTAACAAAAATTATTTTTATCTTATTTAACCACATTTTTCTCCTTAATATTAACTGTGTCTCTCATATTTTGTAATTCCACTCACAGAAGTGGTAAAATTGAGTTTTATGTATGTTTGCAAAAAGCTCCTAGGAGGTAGGTAAAAGACGGTGAAAAGATCAATAAAATTTTTATATATCTAAAATTATTATAAAAGACTTCAATGAATTACGTTGAACTTATATAGGTATTATGTATCAGTTTTTACCAAAAATATATTTAAATAAATTAAATAATTATTTAAATAAAAAGTCAGTTTTTAAATTTTAACCGAGTGTTTTCACTATTCATCAAAAATTGAAAGTTTTCAGAAAAGTACCAAAAATTCACCCTACGATAATTTCGATATTCTGAATCCAAAAATGAAGTCTATTTTGAAATATAAAATTTAAAAAAATTAAAAAATTGGGTATTACTATTCATAACGGCTAGTTTATATAATATTTTAATAAAAAATCGTTGTTTTGTGAAACTCGGTATTGCGTACAACACATGCTATCGTGGAAGGTCGTGATTGCATATAAAGCAAGCCACGTAAGGGTTTCAAATAGTGGAAGATTTCTTTATTATTGCGTATAACAAAATCCAACCATATTTCATTTATACATTGAATAAATATATATACACACTCAATGTTGTGTAGAATAATTTCCACAAAATGAACTTGAAATTGTGTGTAACATGAGCCAAGAATAGTGTTGCCTATACTGAAAGCTAATATGGTGTTGTGTATAGTACAAGCTAATCTTGGTGTAGTGTATAATAGAAGACATCAAAGAAATTAAAAATAATATATCTCATAAAATCTCGGGGTGTTACATATACATCCATAAAGAATGTATTGAATATGAAGAAACTTTTTAACTAGTAGAAAGACCTGAAGATATTAGAATGTTTCATTCCTATGAAACGCATTTAAATTTTATATTATATAAATGTGATTTCAATAGTTGTTTTCTAAATTCTAATATTATTGAGGATTTCAATGGAAGAAACCCTGATAATTCTAAATCATCTTTTTCCAAATCAATTTTTTTAATAATAAAAACCTTTTTAATATTTAAAATTAACTCCTTGTGATGTATATCATAGGATCTTATCTTTTCTAATTTCTAAATTTTTCAAAAGTTATAGATGATCTTACGTCTTTTTATAAAAATAATCCCAAAATATGTTTTGGTAGTTTAAATCAATGTTGATAATATTATTTTTAGTTATTTATGAAAATAAATATGTATAGAATTTTCAAAATTGGTGGATAAATAAACATAAATGAGTCAAACAGTTGAGTTAAAATTCTTCCTTGGTTTTTAGATTTTTAAAAATAAGTATGGAATTATTTTAAATGAAATAAAATAAACTAAATAAATTTTAAATTTTTTTGAATAGATAGAACCATAGGTAGTGATACTAACATGGGAACATGATATATTTTAGGTCTCGATAATACATGGAAACTAGTTGATTTGTCGATATACAATTTTATGATTGGAATTTTACTATAAATAACTACTAGTCAACTTGATATTATGTTTAGTGTGTGTATGTAGGATTATTTTCAAGAATATCTAATGAAATAACATTTAAATACTGTAAAAATAATTTTAAAATTCCATAATAGTATAACCAATTTTGGATTTTTCAATTATAGAGGACATGAATTTGAATTATTTGTTCATTTAAATACAAATATTGCTGTTGTGAGTTAGGCCGAAAAAACCCTCAAGAACGTGTCACTTTTTACGAAATTCACTACTTTCACGGTGTAGTAAAAAAATAGGACTCTATTTCATTACCCAATTTTGAAAATTAATAAATTAACGTAGTTTTCATTCATATGGTTGGGGATAAAACACACATTTCAAGACTATGCATCTCAATTTAAAAATGGACCAATAAACTGTACTAATAAAGGTGATATAAATATTTCAATGAGTCTGATATCTCATTCATAAACAAATACATTGATAGAAGACATTAATTTTGTGAGTGACCATTTCAAAATGGGATATAACACATGAATTCATTGTAACTAAACATCATCTAGTTTATATTTTTACATATGCATTGAGTTTTTAGAGAATGAAATATATTAGACATGAGATATGGATTCTTAATTATACCTAAATCTTTAATTTCAGTTTTAAATTTCATTTGTTTATAATTTCTTATTAAAATTAATTAAATTATATGTATCAATATTAATCATAAGCAACCATTATTATTAATTAATATGGTCATCTAATAACTTTGAGTTTCTATTTACATGGTCAGTTAATTGACCATGACCTATTGGTCTTATGTTCACTCGACCTACCATGATACTTTTAAACACATGGTTACTATACCTATGGTTATATTTGACTCTTGTTATATGTTTAACATTTGTGTACATATATATATATATATTAAACCAATCAGTCCATGACTTAGATTCCACAAATACATTGTCTAAATACCAAGATTGATTATTCACTTATCAATAATTTATTATGTTTTTGGTACTATTTTCATTAAGAGTATAATTATTCTTTTACCTAATTTATGAAATTAATATTAAAAATAACAATATAAATGAAATATTATCTTACCTACAAATACCATTCCTCTTTTCAAATATATACATGCTCTCTTGAGACCCTTTTTCTTGAACGATTATCTTGAACCTGAACCTTCTAAGTAATTGATTCACAATGAAAATTATGAGGATGAAATGAATTAATGAAGCTAGACTTCCTAAAAAATTATATCTATTAATGAGATAAAAATGGTAATTATAGCTCGAGTGCAATTGTAAATCACACAACCCGCATATGATCAATTAACTAGTTTGTGCTGAAAAATATTTATATTCTCATTGGATTTATCCTAGAAAATATTTGGTATGGAAATCAATTCATAAAAATATCTAGATTGAATGGTTGAATTAAAATGTAAAGTCTTTCTATCCGATACTTTTTAAATAAATTTATGATCATATGGGATTCAACCCTTGAAATAAAAGAGACATGATATAGACAATTGTGAATGGATATGATTTTTAGTATTCTATAAAACTGTGGGAAAAGATCATTATTTCTTCCAATAAGGGTGAAAATAAATATTATCATAATTAGTAACCTATAATTATTATCCATTTTTACTTCTAATATTCTCTTCACAAATTTACTTGGAATAAGATACCTAAAAGTCTAACTATAGTAGAGCACAATGATTAATGTTGGTTATTGGTTAAGTTTATCCAATTTCAAAATAGTCCCTGGAAAGGGGACTTTAGTATCTTTAGGAAATTGGAATATAATTTCTTTTGGTGAAAAATAATGGGATCCAAATCAAAATATCAATGTATATAATGAAAAATATTTCAAATTTGTGAAATCCCTCTTTTATGTTTAATGTCAATCCACATCAAATGTTTACATCACCCCATCTATATTTTAAGGAATTAGTTCCTCAAGGGGACTAAAAGATGACTTAATAATAGGATTTATGCCTAACATTGAATATCGTTTTTCATATGAGAGTAAATTTTTACCCATATAGGAAGGTATATGTGGAAATCACTAAGAATATATATAAAATATTTTCACTTGTGATGTATGCAATTAGTACTTGGGAACCCGTAAAGCCTATTTTTGAACCAAATAATATACATATTTATTCTTCTAATATTGAAGATGATAATGTTCTAGAAACAAAATAATAGGAACCTAAAGTGTTTGATCTCATTGAGGAAGCCATGGAACTATATAAGAATGATAAGGAGGCCTCTACTATAGTGTCATTTAGATCTCTTATCTCTATCTTCCCTCTCTATTCTCATGAGGAATAATTGAACTCCTATAATACTATTTACACTAAATATTCATTCAATGAATTTATTAATGAACTATTATGGGATGATTATGGTTAGTTTGAGGATGGATAAATTATAGTTAAGTCACCTATTTTTGGTATAATTATTATACCAAGTGTAGCATATTCACACTATAAGGGGGAGAATCCCCATGATTAGAAATTCTAAGCCTTGAATACACTGATTCTGATGATGATGATAATAATATGAGTATACCAACTAAGTATAGTGTAACTTAAATCCCCTTTCTAAAGTAGTTCTTGGAGGTTCATTGATATGTGTGATTAATTCAGAAAATGGATTGATGTATGTACTACTTTTGAAATTGATATTTAGGATTTTGAATCTCAAGTATGTGATTCATAAGAATATATTTTAGATATGATGTTGATGTTTGATGAAAATATTTTTTAATGTCATGTCTCAATCTTAAAATGATCTTCATTAACCTTTTTTGTGTTTCCTTATTCTTCTGTTACTAGTTCTATATATGGGTATAAAATATGAAAACTCATAAGATATTATTTTTAATTTTTTTATGAGTTTTAGAAAAAATGAGAAGTATGATTAGATGGTCTAGAATTATATTCTATAAATACTTTGGTGTTGATCACAAAACATTAAAATAGGTGAGAAGAGAAAATCATACTATGAAATGAGCCATAAATATATATCATGTTATAATATTAATCATGTCAAACCTAATGGATATTTCTAGATAATTGTTTATGGATTTGATAATTCATTCATTAACCTAGGCCTTCAAGTCAAATGTTGACAAGATGAAATTTATTACTCCTATTCTAGAAGAATTTATGGAAAACATTGATGATTATTTTAAATCCATGGAGAATGGTTGTAGAGTAGTTGGTAACTTCACCATTTTCTTGAACCCAACCTTTACAAAACCAACACCATAGTTTTAAATTCTCATACCATTCCTTTATACGTAACCCCTCTTTCATATACCTCTTATGATAACCATTTTGTATTTTCTACAAGATAATAATTACCAAATAATTGACCTATTTTTATGATTTTACTGATTGATGAACCTATTTCTACCTCTCTTTCACAAACTACCCAACCTTATTCATACTCTACCTCAAATGGAAAGGATATGAAACTTCTTTTTGACATCTAGGATGTTACAGATTCTAATTCTGATTATAATTCCTCATATATGAACTCCTTGTAATATTTTGAATATATAATGATATGTTTAGGATATAATGAATCTTTTATTCATTTATGTTTTGTATTTGTTCAAAATCATTGGTTAAATACTTATATATTATTTGTTTTATTTTAATTTTCTAGATGATATAATTTTTATTTTACTAAAAGGTGGATAAATGCTTAAAGAAAAACTTTTTATGAATGAAATTGAGAACATAAAGTGAGACCTTAATATATATAATTCATTTAACGTATCTATCATTATTTTTTATTAAAAAAATGATGGTGATTATTGGTGTAGTATAGAAAATTATTATTATAATGGTCCCAAATAATATTTATTATATTTAAAATAAAATTCATTGCTACATTGTAGTTAAATATTTTATTTCCAAAATGATGAAAATGGGTAAGTCATGAAGTTCTCGTGAAGGTTAAGCGACCATGCAGATGTAAGAGCATGTTAAAATCGAAGTTACCACATGTGAAATTACATGAACATGAATTATATGGGATAATTATATCAAATTCATTTACTGAACATGAATTTAATTTCATTTGACCACATGAATGATTCAACATTCCACATGAATAATCAATTTACTATGCATCATGAAAAAGAATGATTCAAAATCATTTACTGATTGTGTGTGTGTGTGAATTATTCTGAATGAAAAAAATACATACTACAAGAAGGAATGAAGTGATTATGTATTGTATTGAATTAAAAATAGAAATTAATGAAGTAAACATACGATATAAGGAATTGACAATGAGAATAAAAGAAATTCCCAAAGGAATAAATTATGTACCCTTGAGAGAAAACCAATTGGCCATGAGAAGAAATCATGTTACCATAAGAAAAAGTAGATTGAATTTGTGTTGTCAAGAAGCTACTACCTAATGAAATTAATTGACCACATGAGCATGCATTGTCACCATGATATGTAATAGTGGAAATTAGATGAGGAATGTCACAATGGAAAGTGACTATGCCCACTTACTATTCCATATAACTATGGGTCAACGTAACCATGATTCAAGTGAATACCAAGTGACCATGTCTAACATAACTAGTGAGGTATTATTAAATCTTTAATTAGAATATTTTTCATCCTTAGAAAATTTTGAGGCAAATCCTCTTTATATAATGGAAAAAACAAAATGAAAGGAGAAGAAAGGGGTCAAACAAGACAATCTTCCCTCAATCAAGATCAAGAAAAGAGTTTCAGTAATAAAAACCAAAACTATTATAATCATCGTAATCCTAGTCAGATTCATTTAGTGAACTGAAAAAATCACTGTTATTATTTTCCCCTATAGAGATAGATCTAGTTCTTATCATAGGCTTAAAATTCATGGAGTCCTTCTTTGGACTTGTCTTCTTCAAATGTGCGAATGAGAAACCTCTAGTGTCAACAACTTTTACCTTCTCAATAGAATCTTTATACGAGCCTTTATTTGGTGATTCTTCATTCTTTGTGTATGTCCGAGTTCTCCCAGTGTTGTTTAGACTCTACTGCTGATTAATTTACTCAATTATCTATAAACCATCATTATCTGGATTGGTAGCCAAATAAATAGAATGAATTACTGTCCCCATTTC
The DNA here is from genome assembly GCA_963277665.1 of Viscum album. Taxonomy (NCBI): domain Eukaryota; kingdom Viridiplantae; phylum Streptophyta; class Magnoliopsida; order Santalales; family Viscaceae; genus Viscum; species Viscum album. The sequence continues at coordinate 959,813,239 of OY728123.1, forward strand.
TTCTAAATTTCCATATGGATGGATGTTATTAGTTATCCATCCTTGAAGAGGAATGGTTTCTATCTTATCTTCTTGTTTTGAAGATCCATGGGGGACAATCTAAATCCCTACCTTCTCAGAGGGCCTATCCACAGTATGGTAGTTAGCCCCTTCGTATTAGTTTTGAACATTGTTTGGGTACGCAGAGTCATTCTCTTGCATTATTTAGCACCAAAAACATTATTATCTAGCGCAACCCCCTTTTCTTCAATAATATTTTCAACTTCCAAACGTACTTTCTGGCATCCATTAAGTGATTTGTAGGTTCCCTTTTTTTCTTTTCTTTTTTTTGAGTTTCCAACATACCTACTATTTGTGTCCCTTGACAGAACAAAAGGTGCATGTATTAGTCCGAAAATAGTGCTCCTTGAGATTTAATATATCCTGATAGACCATTAAAAATGAGGGCACATTCTCATACATAATTTTCAAATGGATATCAAATTATGATGTAGAAAGAACCACCCGATCAGCTAATTCAGAATTGAGATCAATTCCCTCTAAATCCCAAAAATAAAATTTAGAACTAGATAATTTTTTATTTCCATCCATTTTGATGTGAATGAGAACCCCTGATGTAATATCAAATAGTTTTCGAGGGTGCCGTAAGATTCAATTTAGGCCGAAAACTCTGATCCATACATGAACTCTGCTGTTCTTGACGATGAAGGGGTTGAGACTGAATTCCCATTCTTGGATGAAAATCAAGACATAATTTTGGGAAATCGAGCTGAACCCCATACACGATTTTTGAAATCTACATTCAGGTAGAGGATGTGAAAAAATCCCTTTCCAACTAGGATACATCTAAATTCAAGGAAACCCTAAACCTTAAAAAGTCTTACCAAAAGCTCTATTACATTCAATGGCTTCGCCCCAACCAGCCAAATGGATCGTGAAAGATGAGAATATTGAAAAATCTTATAACTATCAACGATTGAATCCTTATTATCTTTCACGTTAACACCATTACCTTTTTAGATTACTCTTTCTAGAGGGAATTCCTTCAAAGTTGGAAAATTACTCCTACTTGATTCGTCATTCCTAAATGAGGCTTTGCACTCATCACTCATCGACGAGGGCAACCTAAATCGAAGCAAGGGAGGAGAAGGCCCTCTAGAAGAGAGATCAAACTCTAGGTCATGAGGAAAAACCATTATGAAACCCTAGACGCAAACATCACCACCGCCTGAGCTCCCGATCCCACCTTCCATCTATATTTTTAATCATTGATTGTAGAGAGATTTAATTTAATAATGAAATAATTAAAAGTATTAAATTTTGAATATCCTCCAATGGAAACATAGAGAGATAATCTCTTCGAGGAAGTAGATCCACCCATGGAAAGTTTGTGTTGATAGAGAGTATTTGTTTAATCCTTGATAGAAGATCAAGATAGCCAATGTTCTTCTATTACACATTCATTTTATGAACTCTCTTATAACACTTGATCTATATTTTTAAAGACCAAATATAATGATTATTGATGAACCGAAGTTGGTCAGATTAAACTATATCAAATTTTCTCACCTATTGTCATTTACTATCTCAAATTTATCTTACAATTTGAGATGCATTTATGATACATTGTTTTGAATTTAATAGAGTCTATATATTGAATTGAATATTTAAAAACACTCTTTATTTCATTATATTATCAATGTAAACCCATTTATAATGACGGATGTACTTTTTTTTATCCCACACTCAATGCGAGTTGTTGTTTTACTAAAAATATGTTCTATAATGTTGATTATTTTATTTGTTTAATCATTTAATTTTTTCTGGGTTATTTCTTGGTGGAAAGTACTAGTTCTCGATTTAAAATAAAAGCCATTTTTTATTCCATTACGAGATTTCCTGATTTTTCAATAATTTTAAAAAAGCAATTTTAAATTTTTAAAACAAATATAAAAAACATAATCGATAGGTATCTTTAATAATTATATAATATACATTTTTTTGGTATAATTTAAATTATTCCCAAAGCTACAGAACTTTTGAACTTGGTAAAACTAAGTATTTATCAAACTCTTGAAAATCCTTTTGAAAGAAAAAATTGTATAATTATTCTTTTTTAATTAAATGGGTTGTTGTTATAAATTTTGGGATTTGGTTTTCATTCATTTTAAATAAAAATTTTAATTGGAAACTCAATTCCCCCCATTAGTTTACCACTCTGACACATAAAGAGAATCTTCTCTCTCATCTTAACCTTAATATTCTTATAATAATGAGATTTATATCTCAATTTTCTCTCTTTCACTTCATGATTTTAAGGTTATCTTGGTTGAAATAGTTCATTATCCCACATCATTTTTTCCCTTTGTAATTTTATTTTATTTTTGCTGACACAAATCACCTTCCATGAAGAACTCATGTTCATTATTTGTGCTTGTTTCTCACACAATATTCAGTGGTAACATTCATATTATCATAAATGGAAATATATTCATAATTTTTTTTTCATTTAAAATTAATAAACTACATGTGTTTTTGGACCGCCTTATCTATATTTTTATAAATAATGTTCACATAGTGTATTAAAAAAATATTAATTTTCATTCTGTGATTTATTATCAACTATAATTTTCAACATTAATTTTATTCAATAAGAATTAAGTAATTATTCTACCAAAAAATTTCATAGTATTCTGTACATAGACTTTATCATCATGGTCTTATAAAAAATATTATAATATAGGTTGTGGCCAAAAGATTTATTCTCCATGATGTGAGGGACTTCCATGAAACTAGTAAATTCATAATTATTGAATCTATATAAAAATAATTTAGAGTCTCCTAGATCTTCTTTTTCCTGTTATATTAGAATAAAAAATCATTTATAAAATAAAAAATATTATAAGATTGTTACAACATCTCCATATTAGAATTTTAATTTCTAGATTTAACAAATATGGAAACTCATCGGTTCATGATAGAAAACATTTCATCCATACATATCATTAAGCTTCTATATTCTTTTATACAATCAATAACACCATTTTCTAACTCACACTTTTTGTTTGGATCACAATTTCTTAAACTATAATGAATAATCCATGGATAGATGTAAAAATATTTACATTATTCTTAAAAAATAATAATTTTTTATTAAGAATATTATATGATTGATATTTATCAAACTCAATCTTCAATCAAGATTTGAAATGTATTTATTATAATTAAAAAAATAAAAAATTTATTTTTTATTAACCAAATTATTTTTCATCTATGTATAATAAATTCTATAAACTGATGTTTTGATTCATTATAATTTTTAAAATTATCTTATGAAATTATTTTTATGTAGATATGGATTCATTATTATATATATGATTCATACCCATACATCAAATTAATCCTTAGATAGAACATGAATTAATCTTTACAAAAATGAGATAATCATGCTTATGTATCCATAATGACTCTTATGAAAATACCATTCTTCATTCTTGTGAACCTTACAATGTCTGTGTGCTTATAAAAATAATGTATGATCATTATCAAATTTCTGATTCATTCTTAAAAACTGCTTTAATTATAACTATTCACTCTGAGGCTTCACCCTAAAAAAATATCATGACTTTATTTTGTATCTATAGTCTCATTCATCTATAAAATGTCAGTACTAATTATAAATATGAGGCATGTTTAAGAAAATTATAGTACCAAATGAATACATATTTTTCTATTCAAAGTAACATATACCCTCACAAAAATATATTTAAATAATTTCATTAAATAATGTAATACATTTAAACCCATTAAACTAATTTCAATGGTATATTACATCATGTGAAATATCATGATATATTGTTTCCATAATTTTTTCACCTCAACATTTTTTGGAATAAATTAAAAAATATAAATACATCATAAAATAAATATTAAGAATAATGGTTAGAAACAAATATGAAAATCAATCCATTGATTCTTTGATCAAACAATATCACTTCAATATCCCTATCAGCAATCTTTCTCAAATTTAGTGAACCTAATTGATATCATTTTAAAGGTACTTATAATTGCTATCCAGTAGAAAATCTAGTAGACACCATCTCCAATATTCTCTCTACTTTAAGATATATTTTTTAGATACTACTCTAAAATTTATTTATTTTGTTTAAAAAAATGAACTTTGTAATCTTATGATGTGAGGGGTACCCAAAAATTCTTTATCTATTTTCTTAATGGGAATAAACACTTTTATAAAAATCCTTTACCAATGTATATATGAGAAGACTCAACTTATTAAATAGTTTAATACTCAATACACAATTCATAACATTACCTTTTCGTAATTACATCGATAATCATGTCGAATACAAATCTAATTTGAAAACAAATAAATCATCAAACCATAGGGTACTTCACTATCCCCTTTGTAATTTTTTCATTTCCAAATTTAAAGAAAAATTAAATATAATTATGCACTTCATAATTTATAATATATGAAAATGAATGGTTTTCATCCACATATTCACACAATGAATGTAAGGGAGATCTTTCTTATCTCCATATATCTTTTTTATTTTTTATAAATACATTTAATACTATTTTTTCTTTCACATAAACTCTTTTAATTTCAAACCCTATGTTAAGGATGACATCACATGCTTCATAGAAATTTCCCAATAATTAACCATCTCTTTTTCTACCTGGTCCAACATAGCAGGAAAAATGAGAGTGATAATTATATAAAATAAATTTTTCTATAAAATGAACACAATGCATTTGGAAATACTAAATTTCTTTCTTTAGGGATGTTTCAAACGGATTTTAAATATGTTTTATAAACCCAAACTTCATTTGAATAAATATACAAGAAAATCAACTATAAATATTTTTCCAAATTTTGGGTAGGTAGTTATCCACCTTGGATAATCGTTTGTAATAATAATAACTAAATTTAAAATTTCATTAATATTTTATAGAATTCAGGATTTATATAAGAATAATAAATCCCTAGAAGTATCACTCTCCTTCATAGATCTCCCTTAAGGTATTCTCGCAAAACCAAAACAAGGTTGTTTCAAACTATGTAACATATTAATCAGATTCTGATAATATTTGTGATATGAATACCAATTTAGATGTTCAATGGTAGATGAAAACGAAAATAATATAGAAACTGTACCCTTGATCATTTCCCCTCTTTCAAGTCTCACTTTCAATTCCCATTACATAACGAAAACAACTATGAAATATGGATTTGTTGTATTTCTATTTACACTTTAATATTAGAAAGAGAGTGAGGAATTTTATCCCAAATAATAAAACCCTTTCCATGATGGTTTAAAATTTCAAAACCTACTCATGATTTACTTTTATTTTACCCTCCAAATATGAATAACACAAGGGAATATGAAGTTCTTATATAGAATTTTATTTCTTTATTGAAATAAGATTATTTAATTGAAAATTTAGATCACTTTTTCATTCAACCTTATCTAATAATTTGGCTTCTTCTAATTGGGATAGTCATATTATCAGTAAATATTTTAGAGTGTGATCATCATTATTTGGGTGGCAGACTCTTTATTCACTAGATATTCACTTGTCTTTTCAGTACTTATATTCATTACTTTATTTCCATTTTTCTAAAATAGTTCCTCCAATTCAAGCAGCCATGTATTATATTGGACAACACTATATCCAAATATTTTTCACCTTCCTTACCCAACATTATATTATTTTAGATTTAGCATATTGGGAATACTCTGAATTATTCAAATAGATTATTAATAAATAAGCCAGTAATATTATCCCTCTCTAGAGTTGAATATTTTCTTATAACCACCAATTTTCTCCCTTATTACTTGAATTTAATAGCCATATTGAAATGGTAAATTATGCGGCCTCACCTACCATAGCATGATACTATTTATTTATTGTTTACAATATTTATAGCTTTTATTTATAGATTCCTTAGAGTAGTTTCCCAATTATCTTCTTTGATTATTTTTCTCCCTATGAAAAGTAATAATTTTTTTCACCTTTTTTTCTGTTGTGGAGTTATTTTCATATTATTATAGGATATATTTTGGGATATTATATACTATGATTCCTCATTAAAATTTTCATTCCTATTTTATAAATCACATAATTTATTCAATCTTTTAATAATTTTATTAAAATATTTTTTTTGTTATTCTGTGAAATAATTAATTTTCTAGCTAGTTTATATTTTATTGTAGTATTTCACCCCAAGAAATTAACTCTTATAAATAATATATATCATTAAAAATTTAGATAGTAATAAATATATATTTTTTCTAAATGACTAATATCAATAAAAATGTCTTGAAAACCTATTCATTTTTCATGAACATGTAGACTATCAAGAATTTCATACATGTGTGCCACACTATTTTGTGAATAAACCCCAATTTTCAAGAGATTAATTTGGGGTTATTAAATTTCTATGAATTACTATATTCATACATGATATTGTGGTACATTAATTTTCATTTTAATCTACTCATATTTTTAATTTCTTACTTTACTTCTATACATACATTTGAGGTAGAATTTGTATAAAATGAAATTATCTAATTTTTGGATACTTTAGTCTTCGAATTTTAGGTGGATTCTTTTAGAATGGTTCAAAATATCAATTTTCAAAAAATTCAGTCTCATTTGAGGCAATAATATAACAAAATGTTCTAATATTAGAATTAGTTCTTCAAGATAATTTCAAATATTAATCTTTTGTGTTTTCTAGATATTATAGATTCACCTATAACTCTAGACAGATGATATTGAGAATATAATTCGGGTAATAATGTAATTTTACCCCTACTAAAAAAACATTCTTATAGTTCTTTATTTGATAGTCATGAATTTGAATTCCCTATTCTAAATAAAATTTTATCTACCTTTTCCTCCTATAATTTACCTTTAGTTGTGCATTATTTAAATTCATAATTACATTGAAAGGTTTTTACATATCATAGATAACTATTGTTTAAAATTACTAAAACAACATACTTTACTTCATCTACCTTATGAAATTCTTCTCCAATCAAAGATTATTTTTCACTGTAAATTAGAATATATTTCTCTTTTAATTCAACTATCATTATGGGAGTGTTACATCTTCTCACCTTCTCCGCTACTGCATCTTCCATTGAATCAACTTTTCATTACATCCATAAAATATCATCACAAATACCTATTATATGTGAGAATGTATTTTTGAAAATATCATTGGTGGCTTTATTCATGTTTTCCAGGAAATGAAAATAAAAATAAAAAATTGATTCATTGGAGGTATCTTCATCATGAATTTATCTTTAACCACTAGTGGAATCATACTCAATAGATTCACTAATATGTTTACCACGTTGAATATATTCATGTAGTGGTATTTCAGCTATCTAATTTGATACATTTCACTACTTTCAGCCTCATTTTATTCCAATTTTTAAATTTATTTTGAAAAATCATAAAAATATATTTTATCAAGGGTAGAAGAAACTTCTTCTATCTAAAGACCTTTAATTTAAAGTCTACACATCATGTATTTAATTATAAAAATAAATATATGAGAAAATTATAGATCACATAATTGGGAAGTTGATCACTTATACCAATTAACAGTCCATGTTGACCTATGTAGACACACCTGATAGGGATAGTGAATCAGAGGTGGTAAAAGTTTTACCAAATAACAAATACTCTCTTAATTTATTTTCACCCATTTTTTAATGTGTGAGATATAAGTTTATAAAAAATTAAATTCTTAAAACTCATATTTTAATATAATAGAATTCTGAAAAAAAATTAAGGCATGATGCTTATATAGATTTCGAATCATGATTAGGCATGTAATTATTATATAGCATACAATTAAACCTTAAATATATAATTAATTAATCTTTACATAAATATGTGAATCATGCTTATATATCCAAAAAAAGATGCCTACACAAACACCATTTATCTTTGTGATAATCATTATGACAATATCATGGGTACAAAAAATAAATGATAATAGTAATACACTTCAAGATTAATTCTTATGAAGAGAATGAATGATACATATACATTTTTAGGATTCATCCTTATAAAAATCTCACAACATTTAAATTTTCCTATTTCTTTAAAAAAATCATTCTTACATAACCAAGGCCTCATTTTTTTTAAAAAATTGTATGTAATGAAAAATTATAGAGTTGTATAAATACTATTTAGTCACACTTCTAATCATCTTATGTAATTATGAATGACCTCAAACCATCTCATAATAGCTTCATCTTATTTCTATAATTCCAGAATAATTCTAAGACCTTTATGTTAATTTTTAAGTCACTTTATAGAATTTGAATTTTCAATATATTGTATTTTAAAAAAATTTGTGCATCCTTATTTTCATATATCAGTTAAGAAAAAAACCATAAATTAAGAGATACCCATAAAAAATTCTAACATCAAATTAGATAAGTAAAACATTCATGGTTTCAAAAAATATATAGAAATTAAATCCACATATTAGTTAGTTTTTTTAAAAACTTGTTACTTGATTGAGACCTTTTTAAATGTATTTATACAGGGTTCCAAGTAATAGAATTATTATCTAACTTCTCTATATATTTCCACATTTATTGTAAACTATTATAAAATGTCTTCAAAACTATAGTTCTTGTCTTTTACATACGAACCAACCCTAAATGATTCTAATTTTATGGATTCACTCTAAATTAATCTAGATAACTTCTTCAAATCTCATAGTACTTTCATCAATATACTTTACCCATTCATATATATTAATAATGTACTTATCCATTGGGTGGATTCTCAATTCATCACCCATCACTTATATTTTTTGTATTTACATTGACATTTTTATAAATAATAAATATAATTGAAACAAATACAACCCCAACATAAAGGGAACTTCACATAGAAATATTTAGTTCTAATTAGCAATCCACCCAACCGGCTATTGAATGATTGTTTCTTAATTTATACTCCCATTAATAAGTGTTTTCTTAATTTATAACAACATCAGTTGAATTAATTCTAATAAAAAATAATGAAAAATATTTGGATATTCTTGTGTATAAATACAAGTGAAAATATTTTAGAAAAATACACACCACTAATTGGTTAAAATCCTTTCACAAACAACCTGAAATTAAAACCAGTCCTATTATCTTTTTATTCCTTAAGCTGATAGAATAACTTGTTTTGAATATCCTTCTTCCTTAATGGGTCTCTCAATAGTCTCTATAAATGAAACACCCAAAAATTATATATGTATTTACATTGAAATAAAAATGAAGTTATTGATATATTACTTTACATGAATCCCCAGGTCCAAAAAATTATATAGTATACATTTATAACCTATCCATTTTATTGGAGGGAATGAATTGTATTATTCAAAATATGAAATATTTTTATATTGTTTGAGTATAAAAAAAGTATTGATAAGAACTAAATAAATTTTTTTATGATTGAAATACCTCTTTTTCAGTGAAATGTATTTTATTACATTTTATACATTGTTATCTAAACAATGTATATTGATAACAATTTAAAATTGTTTTTAATAAAATATATTGATAATGTAAGTTAAAAAATGAATATATAACACCCCAACCAGGATTCCATGGAAGCATTACTTATGAATGATGTGCCACTTAGACTCGAGAATTATCCTCATATGCCAATGGTAGCTAAATTGGGTAACAACCTATGAGTTTATTGTGGTGAAAATATTCATCAATACCAAAGTGTGCATCACGTAAATTTCTATGTGAACAATAATATAATCATCAAAAAACTTATAAATAGAATCGTAAAATCTAAAATATCAAATCACATCCCCTAAAATATTATAATAATGCTACAACATATGGAAATCCATACCTAATAAACTATTTTAAATTTAGGACCTAAAGGAAAATAGAAAATAAAATACTAAAAGAAAACACAAAACCTAGAAGTCCAGATATTCATCCCAACCCCCATCTCCCATCACAATCTGAGCCATAAAATCATCATGCATTAACCATGGGCCATTCCATAAAACTATAATCGATCCCCAACGAGCATATTACTGGGTAACAAAGTGTCATGGTTTCCTATGTTTGGTGTGAGTATAATTAAGTAGGATACCACAAATTCATCCAAATTGATATATATTCTATAAACATAAAGAATGAGGTGTGAATTAAATAAATAAAATGGTAATAATAATAATATTGAGCAATAAATAATCCCTTATAATGTATTGGGCCTCAAGAGGGTATCCCATGCTGACACTACCTTCATAGTCCATCCCTAGTATCAATGAAAATGATTGAATAATAATTTTTCAACTTAGTTTCAAGTCACATCATCAAGGAAAAATAAAAAAATCATTTGGGAATTCATGGGAGATGCATTAGGAATTCCCATTAAATAAAATCAATAAGAATACATATAACTAATACATGGAATTATTATCATTTCCATCTAGAAGAATATATGGATTCTTTCCCTAAAATTTTCTTAACAAAGACTAAGGAACCAATAATATAAGGCATTCAATGAGTCATGCTTGACTTGAATCATTTTCTACACACAATAAATTCTATCCCATATTATCAAGCAAGATCTAGGGACCTTATCTTGATATATTAACTATGGTACCTTGTGGGAATCAATTACATTAATACATGGAATTAAATACATAATAAATATAACAAATCTAATGGGGATCCACCCAATGGAATTCACATTGACGAATCAGTAAGGAATATAAGATCGACCACCCTGCATGATTAAGAAACAATATTCTATAATAAATGCCATAATTTTTTTGCATACCGCTTCTATTTTTGAAAACATTTTCATGATCTCCCACGATACTTATATGGCTTAAAAAACCAAGAAGTAACTAATTTGAAGCAATAACTTTGGGGTACATTATTAGAACTACACATATACTCTAGGCTATAATTCCACAATATAGAAATTTTAACTCAAGTCATTAATAATTTATTGAGCTCACTGAACCCCGTAGATCACATCATTCAACGTTCAAAATAATTATTTTTAGGAGTTCAAACCCTAAAATTTGTATTCTTAATCCCAGTAAAAATAATGAACCTTTTCCTAAATGAAAATCACAAACTTTTCCCAAACTAATACAATCTTATGAACATTAGGTTTTACAATACCACCACCATGAAATATCATATTCTCGAGCTCTATCCCTGAGAAAAATAGAGCCTCAAACCATGAATAAAACATGCACATTTCGCTAGTTATGGTCATAACAAAATAGTTTCAATCTACTTCGTCATTAAAAACCCGTAACACCCATGTCAGTTTTTATCAATGTTTCATTATAAACATGACTCTATGTTACTACTGGTATCCCAAAAAATTTTATTCAATAACATCACACCTCATGGGTTGATGTCACCAGTCCAGAGAAGACCGGTTTTTTCCAAAACCTCATTCCATTATGTAGTCTTCCATCTGATGCATTCTAACTCATGTGGAATCACATCAATATTGACCCCACCCTTCCGCATCAGTAAAAAAATATTTGGAAGACCTATCCCCCAAACAAGCTTCATATCGATAAAAAAATTGTTCTCACACATCTTACTATCATGAAGCACTATCAGTCTGTATCCTTCATGTATCAGATTCCAATCCAAAATAAAACAACTAACACCCCAAACTAGGCTTTATTAGAGAATCGAACCACCACCCACATGGTTTTTTAAAACATGAATCCAAAATTTTACCAAAAACCAATTGATGTGATAACCACATGTTTAACTAGTACATGGTTTGATCCCCGCCATAAGATACCCATATTCGTTCTCTAAATGCACAAACATGGTTACTACTCGCCATTAGCTAGACACTGGTGTTCCATATCAACACCCACATTACAAGAAATGTTAACCAACCAAAACTGTACGTGAGGTTTTACAATCATATCATCTTACCATGAAACCACATTCCATGTTAATAAAAAACATCACATTGAACCCCATCTAAAACATGTTTACACATGGTTTAGGATCATATATATCAATATGGGACACATTATTCTCAGTTAATAAACCTTTCAACAATAGGTAGAACTCATTTTTTTGGACCACTAACCATACCAAAATGTTTCACCACCTTCATGAACATGGTCCAACAAAATTGGTTTCTTACCCAACATATGCATATAAAGATGAAAACTACAATTGGACACTCTATAGCTAAAAATTATGAATGATAAACTATACCTTCCAACACATCACCATTCCTACTAATAATGATGACATATACCCCTGAGTCATTTTATAATTATAAAACTAGGTCTATTTTAGTCCAACCCTCTCTATCACTGAAGCTCCATTGTTGAACTAACCACAACTAAACTAGTCATTAATCTCAATCCCATGAATCAAATAACCAATAATAAGTATCACCCTCAGACAACCTATTAATTTCTATAGTATAGTAAACTGATAAACATCATATAATAACATCACTGATGTTATTATTCCCCTTCCCCCTAGGGATCTTAATCCACATGCCAATTAATTAGTTTATCTTCATTGATGGCCCCTTAATAGAAGGATTGAACCATTAGTAACAAATTTAATGATCTTGTCCACAGAGTTTCCTAGAATTCACCTAAGGAAAAGAACTCACCATATCTATGTCCTATATTACATTTTTCGCCTAACACTATGGTCAGACATGGACACCCTACTCAATCAAGAGCACCAAATTAAATATAATTTCCACCCCCATACCTAAATTATGATCAAGTCATCGAAAACATTGACAAAATATAAACAAGGACCTATTGAGTCCTAACAAATACTAGGAAAACCATGACCTTAGAAATTTTCAATTCTATAATCACCACACTCTAAGATAATATTTCTGACCAAACATACAATGGTACCAAAACACTCCATAAAACATTAGTGAAACCATTCCCATCATAACAAAACATTCATATCATCACTTGAGATCCCCAAGGCCCTAAATTATTTACCATGTAATCATGTGTATCTTGTTTCACTAACACAAACCAAACTTCCCTCACTCATAGCCAATGATTTCCACTACATTCACACAAATAACAATGAGGATTCGCCTCTAATCTATCTCATCACGTCACCAAAATGATAAAACACCTAAAAAATGTTATTTTCACCATGATTTAATTGAATTCCTAATGTTTCATGTTTTCTCATTAACCATTTACAACCAGGACTCGTAATCCTTTAGTTATACAATATTGAGACTCAGTCACACACTAGGACACACTCAATACCAAGGCACAATTCACCAAAATACAACCCATCACATGGGTTTCAATCCATCATAGAGAATTCATCTTCCCACATCCCATATAATAAAATATTGAAAATCCATAGGTCCGGGAATCACCTTGATCCTACCATTATATAAATCTTAGAAATCATGACCAGTACCACTCAAGATGTCCTAAATCACAAATGATGAGTTCATTCACAGGAATTTATCAAACCCTTATCTATCATTAGAAGAGTATCCCAAACCTGAACTACAATATCCCATGAACATCCGATACTATATTTCTATCATATAGAATTTAACCATTCTTCACTAAAAATGTACCATCCAATCTATGACTATTGCTGGATAGGCCATCGAAACCACAGATGACGATAAGCATATATGCATTTAAATGATCATGCCTTCCAAAAAAAACCTATGTTATGGGATCCAAAACAGTAAGTTCTCATCCCTACAAAACCCAAGGTATAAAAACTACTAAAACCACAAACTTTTTAGAACCTCTAGTGCACCAATTATATAATAAAAAAACTCATTTCAAAGCATTATGTATCCAGTGAAACTCTATAATAGGTTAAATCTCTTCACAGTTCACCCTCATGGTTCACTAAGCTTTGAAACATTATAAATAACATTAAAAAAAGGTTCAATATGTCCTCTATCCTAGAAAAAACACTAGAAACTTCCAATCCATAGCTCTCAAGAGACAACCTCATACATGTCTCGAGATCATGTGGTAGCTAACTCTCTAAATCATGATATTGGTCTCTACGATCTCATTCACATTTTTATAGGGATGTGCATACCATAAAGGGATAATAAATTGGGCTTTCTCTTAAGACCAACTAGTTTATAAAATATTCAACATCATCGACAAGATCACAACATGGGTGGTTCCATAAGCCCCATCTACCACATAATTCCATAGCACAAAATTTTAATGATTCACATTTTCTCGACACTTAGGGAACTCTATATTTCAAATATATTGAATTTATTGATCATAATAATGGTTAAATAAGATTCCATTCACATTTTATAAAGGAAAAAACTTGATACATTTCTTATTGAAATTTTATTTAAGCACAACCATAATTTAATTTTACACATGTCTCACATATCATATAAATTTAATTCATTATCATTTGATGGTTGATTAAAAATTTCAATGTATTATCCCAAGGTTACATTATATGAATGTTTAATCAAAATTTGTAGAGGAAAACACACTTTAACATTATATTGGTACCTTATTTAATGGAAAAAAATATCAATTCAAAAATAAGGGGTTACGATTTCCATTTAATTACACGTGGCATCAATTCCATGACTGTATAACTCAGTCACTTCATCGAGCCCCATTCACCATCCAAAGACATATACCATTATTCTCAAAGGATTCAAATTATTATGTCTTTTACATTTTTATCAAGATCTTATATTCTACCACTAAATATTTATCTTGATATCACAAACCCCATTTTGGTTAGATAGGATTTCATTCTTTAGGTATTGAGGAAAGAATTTTATATTTTTCCTTCTAAAAGCATATTTAACCCAAATCGGTCTGGATGTTCATGTATTTCTCATGCGCTATATAGAGAATCTGTTTAATCATTTCATAGTTTGACATGTTTTGTGAGCGTGATTTGGAGCAGGTTTTCTATTCTAGAATGAATTTTTGGGAGATCATGATGCTAGAGATGGAGTTCCTATTCTTGTTTAAAGCTTATTGGCAGACTTTGGCCCACCTGGATTGCATAGCTCGGATGGTTTGGGACTGGTTTTCTGGAATGCTAGGTGCGATATTCTTGTTGGAGTGTGTTTGGTTGGTTCTTGCAAGCCTAGTTTGTTTAATTATTCATTCTTGTGGGCTGTATTTGGTTTTTGCTGGTGTAGGCTTACTACATCTCGTGTGTAATTTGACCCCTTTCTTGTTTTAATAAAATTCTCTTGGCATGGATTGGGAAACCAATCCATGTCACCTTTAAAAAAAAAGCATATTTAACCCAAATCGTTATATTAACAAGTCATTTAAATCTGCATCAAATTTACTAGGGGTTACCCCAAGTGGTGGCCAGGCAGAATACCACCATACATGTATATGTGATAAATAAAATATAATTGGTTGTCGAAATTTTAAATGAAAAACCACACTCAATCATTTTAAATCCCTAAAATGATCAAATTAGTTATAGGTTATAATCCATAGATAGTAAATAAACCCAACACATTTAACTATTAGGAAACTATAAGTCACCATCATTATACAAATAAAATGTAAATACTATGTGCCTTACACGATGTAGGAATGCATACATATCCTATTAAAATTTCATACAAGGTAAAGTATCCCATAAATCCACAATATCACACCCAAGTGCACCACTCGCGGTGGAAGTCAATCAACTATTAAAGTGTATAGAACGAATCATAATACATGTCCATGGAAACATGTATTTTCCACCAAACATGATGTTATATCACCGAGGGCTGAGATTATTACATATCTCTAACACATACTTGTCTCATTTCCACAATCAACATACAATAAGTCAAAATAAAAAACATTTTATAATACCACTTTATAATGTCATAACCAATATACCATTAAAAAAGTTCCCAAGGATGGTGCAAGGGGTGGTTGTAAGTGAACCATACCATATATTAGAGATTTTATAATAGTGATGAGGGATATTAGGATACCTTGGGGAGATAATAAAATCCTTATATGAGTTTTAATCATATAAATAAATATGATAAATATCATATAATCATCAAAAATTGAAATATAATACGGTGCAATTTAAAATACAAAATCACATCACATGAAATATCAATATGTTACTATAACATATGGCCACACATATATAATAAAAATTTCTATAATAATATCCACAAAGGTAAAATAGAATAGAAATTTCAAAAATAAAACACAACCCTTTAAGGGGTTAATCTTGAGACGAGCCCAAATCTCTTAACTCCATCAAATCCATATAATCATTACACATAAACAACTGTTCATTCCCTAAACAAATAACATGTGACCAAATTGAATCTTATAGGTTAAACATGTGTCATGGTGGTCCAATAATGGTGTCATTAAAAATTAGTGGTGCACCACTAATGGTGTGTCATGAAAAGGTAGTCTACGTATGTAATGAATAAGGAGGTCGACAAATAAATGATACCATAATAATAAAAATATGTAGAAATACGTGAAATCCCATCAAGAATTTTGTATTAAGAGTAAAAAATAATAACACTACCTTACATGGTCATATTTATTATCAATGAACATAGTGGAAGCATCATGTTTGAATTTGGATTCAAAGAACATCATCAAGGAAAAAACACACAAGTACATGTGAATATATGGGGCCTCAATAAGACATTTAAATATTATATAAGCATTATGAATCCATGAAATACATTCAAATAATTATTATCTAGTCTATCAAGGTGAATAAAAGGAATTAATTCTTTTAATTTAATAAACTATCTATATGGAACCACATTTCCAAGGAATTTAGATTGTCGGGCTCGAACAGATTCTAGGTCCCCAAATTTGACATTCGATGCAGTATGATTAGGACGAATCATGGGAGATCATACAATGATAAGGGAAACTTGGGAGAATACCTGTTATTAATCAATGAAATTATATACTTATAAGATATCCCAAATTCATGGGGGGGGGACGTTGAGGCACTTCCAATGATGAATCACTGAGGAATCTCAAGAAGATCAGGGAATTACATAGCTTTGTACATACTTGTATCTAATGGGCAATCCACTCTTGTTATCCATTTGATCTCCGAAATAGAATCAGTGCTCACTCAAGGAATTAAACATATTTATTAATGAAACTAAGGGACTACCCATGGATTTAAATTTTTATACATAATTACAATAATATTCAATTTCCATTACAACCAAATGAAACCTAATTATTAATCAATCCATGATTCGACATAAGTCAGTCGGATAACAGAAAACAATTCAATCAAATTATTTTGTCCCACATAAAATCAATTTCAACACTTTAGGTCAATCCACATTGTAATTTAATTCAAATATCCTTTACTATTTATAGAGTCTTGTCTAAAAATTTATTTCAATTAAAAATTTCAATCATAATTTCCAAGGACAAAATAATTATTGGTTACAATAGTCCTACCAAGGTAACTAACCATCCAATATCTAGTACTAAATTTGAAGGGAATATTCTAACCTCCCAATTAGTTCACATATTCCCAATATTAAAAAAACTAATTCTTTTAATTTTTTATCAAAGGTCCACCCAAGGAAAACATAATTATATAGGTCCAAAAAATTCCAATGAACACATAACTAAAATAACAACTTAATTTAATTATTAGGTCATGAATCCGATAAGACATCATGACCCCAAAACTTGAACATAATAATGAATAAAATTAGAGGACAAACCACTTACTTAAAGAGACCCACTAAACCAATATTATCCTTCAATTCATGTTGAAATGGGAGAAAATAATGAAATAGAAAATTGTCCCAAAAATAGGGGAAACCCAAAGAAATGGTGAATAAACACTTGGAAGTGGTAAACGAGATTAATGTAATAGAGATGATGAGTAACAATACCAAAATCTCTCCAATACAACCAATGAAAAACCAAATATCCAAGAAGTAGAGGACAAATACCATGGAAAATGAAAGGGGAGTGGATGGTACACACATGGGAATCTAGTACCTGAGAGAAGGGAAAATATGGTTCTAATGGCATAATTTTTCAAAGGGGAAGAATGATAATGTTTCCCTTTATAAAGAGGAACCAAATTTGGCCACATGGTTTGAGTAACCAAGCGCCAACAATGATTTCTTCACTATCCAAGACCAACCAATTCACACTATTTTGGCATAGAATTTTTCAAAACATACGATGTACCTCAATAATTTTTATATATATTCACATGGTCTATTAAAACTATTTCTGTTGTTTAACAAACCATGGTCCTAGTCATTCTAGGATAAACAGTTGGGTGCACAATTATTAGTAAAGTTTTTTAATTTTGAACCTCTAGATGTGACTCCCAAATTTGGAATTGAAATCCGGATCCCCATAGACACTCTTGATGCCTCTTAACACCCTAGAGGACGTCATTCTGGGTCCAAAATAGCTTTTTTGAGGGGTTCTAGTCCTCATATTTTAAATCTGAGTCCTAGTAAAATAATAGACCCTAAGAGAAAATGAAAACCCAATAATTTTTAAAAAATGAACCCATATAAATGCACAGGTTTTTTAGAATAATCACCAATATATTACTTATCTAATATATATAAATGAAAATAAACCCATTTAAATGTAAAATGTGTAATTTTTTATAAAATTGTTTTTTATTCACAATTTATCTTTATCAAAATACGTTAAATAAATAATTATTTTATAATATTTTCAATTAAATATATTGAATATATATAATTAAAAAAATAAAAAATATTAATTTTATTTGTTTTATAATTCTTGGAATTAAATTTAATTTTGTATTATTTTCAAAAAATGATTTAAAAAAATTCATTTTGCAAGATCATTTTAAAATTAATTTCTTATACTTATAGAAATTTAATATTAAAAAATTGAATCCATGTTTGGGATCAAAAATGTAATTTTTTTAGTGATTCCACTTTAATTTTTTTATAGTGATTAGTAAAATCATTAAAATTTTCATTCCATAGTTATCGTTAAAATGGGTTTAGAGAGGTTGTTAACCCATTACATAAGAGTATGATTTACACATTAACCTAGGTAATTTTTATTTTATAGTGATATTTCAAAAATATATTATTATAAAATTAAATTAATTTATATTTGAAATAATTATACTTGGGAAAAGCATTAATTATATTATGATATTTTAGGTAATTACAAGTGTGTCCTCTCCCTCACTTATGAAATGGAACCTCCTATAGACCCGTAATCTAAATTTTTTAGCCTCTTAACATAGAATATAACACTATTAATCATTTTATAATATTCCTACCCACATACTAGAAGTAATAGTATTTTCATATCAACTAAATTTAATGTATTAAGGTGTAATCCATTGTGGTTTCTCAACAAAGTGGAATAACTCTAAACTGAGTAGATACAATTTTACATAATCTTCAACATTATATATATATTTTTTATCCATAATTAATTAATATTTCATTATCATAAACATATTAATATGTTATTATGATTATTGAAAAACATATTTCTACTTCATTTCAATTAAATGGGAAATGTAAGAATCACTCATGCACATGTGTGGACTACCACTTATATGCAGCGATATGATGAATTTTCTATAACTAAATCCTATTTCTTTTAATAATTATTGATTTAATATATATATATATATATTATGTAATAATGAATCTTTATTTATAAGAAATTATTTATATTTCTTTAATTTCTTTCAGTAGAAAATCAAAACATCATTCCTCTATACATACAAACTACAGTCTCCAAGGATCGTGTTATTCATTTTTTAATATAAACCTTTTATAGAAAATTATAAATATATATATATATTGAATATATATTATATTTATATCATTTTGATCATTCTATATAATATTTAACAATGATCAAAATATAAGGATTGGAACTTCTAAACATATACATTAAGGAAATATTAAACAGGTATCACATTGAAACAACGATTTTAATAAAGAATTATAATGAAACAGGTGTTTAAATAATATAATTTGATTATTTAATAAATTTTTTCTATTAAAATGGTTCTAGTATATAATAATAATAAATTTTATTTTATTATAATTGAGTTTAGGGGTCTTATGACGAATGATAGATTTGACGAAAGGGTTTTATTTTATAATCTAATAATTATGAAGATTTTTTATACTTATATTTGTGACTATGAAATTATATGATTTATAAAACCCCAGGTTTTTGGATAAGATTATGTTTTAATAAATTTTATTGCTCTCATTTCTTCCTTCACATTCAACACCTAGTTTAAACGAACCCTGATATAATATTTTAAAAAAATAATTTAATGTGATTTTACTCACCTATCCATTGGATCATAAGATATGAAAAAGAAAAAATTAATTTTGAAAAATAATTTTTTACGCATTTATATAATAAATTCAATGGTTATAAAATGATAAAAATAATCTGAAATTAAAAAAGGGTTTTGTTAGAAAACTTAAAAATCATTCTCATAATATTTTTTATATTTATAAATTTAATTACAATTAATTGATGAATGATTATAATTAAATTTATATATTATATATTAATTAAATTTTCTAATATTAAACCAATTAAATTTCAATGAAAGATATAATAATAAATATTTTTTTAAAAAAACACATTATTATAAAAATGGGTTTTGTTTAGTAGTTCATATTTATTTTAAAATGGATATATACTACTTGTAGATATTTAATCATGAAAAATTCATTCTATTTTTAGGTTTAGGATATTCCAACATGATAAATAGTCCCATTTTATTTTTGGCCATTATGAATAATAACCATGATAAATATGTTTCACTTTGGTAAGGGTAAAACATTAAAAAAAAGGTAAAAACATTTGGATAAGACGTTAAAATATTCCTATAAAATTATTTTATTCTAATGGGTGACTGGATTTCATCTATTCATATCTAATTTTCTAAAATGAGGAAACTTGCAGGCATTTTTCTATGACTATTACAATTATATTATATAAATAAAGTATAGATACAATGTTTAACTCTCTTGATTATAATTCATCATATAAGATGTAATTGGGATTTAAATAAGTTTTTAATGAATATAAAATTTTATTTTGAATAAAAAATTTGTATTTTTATGACATTAATTAATTTTAAAATTGTTATTGATGTTATACTTACCTTAAAAACTTTAGAAACATCAGTATTGAGTTTGTGCAAGTAGTAGAAAAATCAAGTTAAATGATTTTTAAAATAATAAAAATAATATTATTTTTATTAATTGTGGTATTTCATGGATTTAATATGTAATTATAATGCTTTAATTATTATAATTGTTCTTATAATTCAATTAATTTTTTTTACTGATTTCATTGAAGTCAAATTAAATGAATAGTCCTAATAAATGAATTTAATGATAATTTAACTTAACCAATATGTTGTAAAATAAATAAAAAATAGAAAAATTGAGAAATTGTAATGGAATTTTTTTTAAAATTTCATCATTGTATCATTTTTGAGTCACTTATTACCTTAGATGTAAATTTATGACCCTTAAGTTCTAAAAATATTTTACCACGATTATGGATAATGATATTCAATAAGGGGGTCAAACAAAAATATATGTTTTTAAGTAAAAATTTATATGTTTTATTGGATGGATGGATGTGGAGCTTATATATTTATACCTTATAAAAATTTCTTTTCTAGTTTTCTTTATTATTATTTGTTTTATATTAAAATATTTTATTTAATTCTAAGTGTGTCCATTTCCTCAATTATAAAAGGTTTCCTTATCTTATCCATTTTCCAAAAAGTTATATTCTTCTATAATATTCATACCCTACCCAAATAACATATTTAATTCATTATCTATAGACTATATCATTTTTAAAGACAAAGAATACCTTTTCAATTCATAAGGTGTCCACTGAAAGTGTTTTCTCAATGAAGATGAATAACTCTTAACCAAGTACTTTCAATTTTCATTCTTATTCTACCTCCAATAAATAAATGGAATAATTAATAAAATAATTATTTAATAGATTTCATAAAATAATTTTTTATTATGATCATGTTATAATAATTATCCACCTCATTTTAAAGCCGTGAGAATATAAAATAATGTACGTGCATATTTTTAGACTACCACCTCCATGAAATGATATGTTTGATTTTTCTTCTGCGCTTCACATTAATGGTTATAATAATGTATTTATTAAATATTAATTTTATTTATGATATTATTATAGATCTATAAATTCCTATTATTATTTAATTTTCATTCATTACATCCATCAAAAAGTGGAAACATCACTCATGTGTACCTATGAACTACATTCTCCATAATGTTGTATAATTCATTTTTCAACATTTTATTATATGAATTTTATAAATTTATTTATAATTATTAATTATAATACTCATGAAATGATTAAAATTGTATATATTATCAAACCATGATCAATGTAAAAGGATCTGGACTGCCGAACTGAAACATGTGTAAATAATGAAGCAGTTGGCAACAAGAATAGTGATTTTAAAAAAATATTTTCTATTAAATATTTGATAATATCTTATGAGTAAATAATATATGATATGATATATATTATTATGGGTTTTTAATAAATTATTAATTAATATATATTTTTATATAGGATTTTTGAATTCATAAGACGCCAAATGAGACTTGTGGTAAACATTTTTTTACACTCACATTTTTATCTAGAATACCTATGTTAAACATTTAATGGTGTTATTTTATGGATATTAACCTAGAAAAAATATTTTATTCTACTACAGTTATGAAAATAATTTTTAATTAATTCTACAGTTTTTCTCTGTTTGTAACTTAAAATGATTGATAAAATTCATATAAAGAAAATCTGACTTAAATTCTAATTTTGTCGATGAA
The DNA here is from genome assembly GCA_963277665.1 of Viscum album. Classification (NCBI taxonomy): domain Eukaryota; kingdom Viridiplantae; phylum Streptophyta; class Magnoliopsida; order Santalales; family Viscaceae; genus Viscum; species Viscum album. Next base: position 959,836,204 of record OY728123.1, read on the forward strand.
ATTTTTTTACATGTCTAAGATATTCAAAATTATATTATGAAAGTAATTACTTGTACTATTAATTCTTAGAAAATAACAATTTTACTATGTTGGAATTTATTTTAAATGTTTAAAAAGGGTACCTTTAGATAATTATTCTAAATAATATGGTTCTAACATTATTCAAAAGTGTGAAACAAATGTTTTCTTTTAACATATAATGTATTGAAAGATTTAACCACCACCGTGACCATTATTTTCTTTGAAGATAACATTAAACTTACCAATTGTTATATTAAAAGAAAATTATTTTTCAATATTCTAGGGTTTTTTAGTCAAACGATATCCAATGAAACAAATATTTTCCCACGTTTTCAAAGTATTTTTCAGGTGATATTTTATAGAATTTTTAATCTATGTCAACATCCTTTATGTATTTTTATGATTCATTAGGGATATGATATTATAATACCATAAACATTAATTCTCATTAAGGATGATGATGATGATGATTTGCTGTCTATATTATAAATTTCATTTTCTTTCCTTGTGTTATGATATGAGGAATTTTTGAATGATAAATGATCTTGTGGAATAAATATGTACGGTTTACATTATATGATAAATTGTTCTATTATAGCCCTAAAATGAATTTCATAAATCCTTATATCTAATGTGGTAATTATTTAAAATTATATGATATTATAGATCCACTATGTGAAATATTTGGTGATTCCGGATCGACTATTATATGTAAAATATGTGTTTATTCCTAATTCACTTGAATTGTGAAACAATTCTTGATTCTTGATACACTATGATATCATTTTCTCTTTAGTTAAACATGATATAGTATATGGTTTCTATGATTATTATGTTTCTTAAATTTCAATTTTTTTTTATTTTTATGATTTAACCCATGGAATGTGATTGATTTTTTATTATTCCCCAATCTTATGGAATGATAATGTTTTATTACATTAATCAAGATTATGATATTTCAATTACTGAGTATGATTTTTTAATTCATAATCTCATTAACTCATAACCTCATACCCATGGAAATCTTACATATGGTCATTGATTAATATCTCACTCATTTACACTTACTATGTTTCTAATCTCACCACTTCTTATGTTTTAATTTTCTATGGGTAATGAATAAGGGTGTGATGTTTGATGATTATACAAAGTGTACCTTATGTAAAAAATGATTTTAGAGATTATAGATATTGTACTTAAATGCGATTTTTTTGTATCTATAATCAATAACACTAAAACTTTATGGTTTAGGTGTAATGACCTAAACTATTTTCAAAGGATTTTCTACCTTCTTAAAGTAATTTCACATATCCTAAATCACATAAAATCAATGAAAGATTGTAATATAAACATTACAAATGAATAATTAATGAAATTATAAGTATTTATAGAAGTTATGGATCCAATACCGATGAAATAGTAACTTGACCAAATGAAATGTAATACAACGCTTATGAATAGTAATGTGGCCAAATGAATAGTAACAACACCCATGATTGTATAAATAAAATTTAGGCATCTTATAAATAAAAATAGGGTATAATTATATCATAGTCTAAGTAAATAAATTTTTTAAGAATCATTAATTTATTTTTCATATTTTTATAAGTCATAAAAATTTAATTACAATTTTATGGTTAATTTGAAAATATAAATGAAAATTTATAGTCTTGAAATTTATTAATAAAATAATATTTTTATGCCTTATGATTCTAAAATAATTTTTTTAGACCTTAAGTAATTTTTCAATGTGTTATAAAATCAGTTATAATTTTCAAATATGTATTTTCCATGTAAATGGAAATAAATATTAAAAATTAAATTACTCTAATTTATAAAATAATATTTATAAAATTGTGCTCATATTTTAATTCTGTACATAAAAAAATGGACTTATTGATGTTTTGGGATTTTTCTTGAATTACATGAATTTTTGGTAAATAGTGAAATATGATAATTTATGGAATATATTAATTATAAACTAAATAAATTATTCATTGGGTAATCACTAATTGAAGAACAATATGTTAGAAATAAAATGATATAATTACTATATTCAGTCTCAATAGTCAACATTATTTTTTTCCTGAGAAAAATAATAATCAAATGAACTAAATAATAAGAAAACACCCCATCCTCAACTATAAATACCACGCTCACACCTTCTTATCCCCACACCTCTAAAAATTATATATTGGAAAAATTTTATTAAACAAATTTTCATATGACCTCCCTAACGTCCATGATATCTTGGTATCATGAAAATTAAAATTCTATGTGCATTGAAGAGGATCTCAAGAGGAGAATTCAAGAGGCAAATCCACTCTCGTTTTCTTTCAATTTCCATTCAATTTATTTTCCTTTATTATTCTCTCATCACCTCCCTTCATCCAAATGGCATGATAACTTCAAAACCTTACATATAATATAATGATATAATTTTAATGGAATATTCATCATTAAACTTCTTCTTGTCACTCATTTATTATAAAAATGAAATCATTTCTTGTGGTGTTTCATTTTACCGACTTCGTGAGTGATGCACTTTCATTTTCCATTAATACCTTCAAGGTTGGAAATATAACCAATAAATGTTATTAAAATTATTTTAATGTGTATTATAAAAACCTCTTTATTTTTTGGAACTAAAATTTATACATAGTACTAAATGATAAAAAAATGAGTTTTTTGTGATTGAAAAACCACCAAAATTAACCTAAAACAATCATCATTACAATTTACATAAGGATTCATCATAATTGTTTATAAATAATAATTTATAAGATAATTTAAACTTATTAAATATCATTAATAATATTTAATAACAATCTTGGATATTTATCTTCATTTTACATGAACTTTCATTAATGGATAAAAGTTAACCGATTGTGAAAATTAAGAAAACGAATGATCCCAAATAATGAAATTTAACTTTATAACCCAACTAAATGTCCATAAATGAATTTAATAAATCCATAGTGAATCATAATAATATATAAATGGTTATTTAATTGTTAATTAATGTATATAGTGTGACTATATAGGACATTAAAGGGAAGAAAGTGTTCAGTCTCAAGGTAAGGGAAATTCTGACACCCACCTCTCTTTCATTGGGTTTTACCTCTTTTACCCAATTTTAAATAAGGATATTCCTTAAATATCATTTCCTTGTCATTATATTTCCATTTATAGGGTATAAAAGTCTTCTACTTGAGTTTATGACAAACACAATGTTTTCCAAAATATCTATTCTTTCAAAAAAACACACCTTTTACTTCACGAGATTGTTTCTTTTCACTCATGGTTGATGATTCAAGGATATAATTCCATCATTCATTTAGGAAACCAATATTTATGAATGTTTGATTATTATATGAAAAAAAATCTTTTACAATGGTTATTTTATGTCCAATATTGATGTATGTTCTATGTGGGATGCATGATATTTTAAATATTTGGATTTGATGGGTGCAGCCAGAATTATATAGCATAATGAAAATTTTATGATGTAAAGGGTGCACCAATAATTATATACTACTTGAATTCATTGGTTAATTTGACATGTCTAATGATAAAAGTTAAATATGTGTGAACATGATGTTTTCTATGTTTATAACTATGTTTTTTAGTTATCCCCAAAGAGGTGACGTTTCATTTTTATGCATTGCCACATTTCAAGCCTTATCTTAACGACTTCCTCTCATGACTATGATATTATACTTATGTTTTGATCATGATTATATTCAGATACCCAAAGAGTGACGTACATGAACATTACATTATTTTTGTGGAATACTTAATTCATAACAAAAACAGACACAGAAGGACTGTAATAGTTTAGTTTCTTTGGAAACATGGAACATAATCTTCCAATCTTGGTGAAAGATATTCAACATCTCCCATAAAGATCTTCCCTTTTTTTCTTACCTAAAACATTTCTTTATATCCTGAGGAAAATAAAACATATAAAGGGTGATCTCAAATTCTCATTAAGGGTAAGAATGGAGAAAATAAAACAAACCATACACATTTGAACTTCAAAACATGAACATAATATTTGAACATCAAAGTCGTGAGCAATGATATAAAACATGGCAGTACATAATGCATAGATCATAATGGAACATCAATCATGATAAAATTGAATTATAATAAAACATGTAATTGTGGAAACCATTAAGCACATGTTATGATTTCCATAGTAGCCAAGGCATTGCTTCCAAGACCATCTTAGTGGAAAAAGTCCCTTACTGAACTGGGTTTACTTGTCGTTCCAGCCCTGTATTACTGAACTTTATTTACATTCTATTTCAGCCATGTATATCTCATGATATATAAATCATTACTCAATGAATTGGATAGATATATACTTCCCACTCATCTCATATTGATATCATTCTTATGTGTTCCACAAAACAATCATAAATCATTCATCATAAACCAAAGAATAAATTGGGTTTCATAAACATCATTTCCATCATAACATAATCCATATAAAACAAATAGATATCATTTAATTATAGGAAAAGTTAAACCATATGAATCATAGAGGCGTTATACTTGAAACATGCACTATGAAATAATTTCATCATAGATGGAAAATGGTTTTGATAAAGCACTTGAAATGAATTCTTGAGTAAAATATCCTTTCTTCTTAAAAATCATTTTCTTTTCACAAAATTCCATTAAATTTTAAAGGAAAAGGTTTTTTTAAAAGAGTCATGAAATCTTGTATAGTAAGCTTCATGAAAATAAGGCGTTATCAAACTGTAAAATCCGTTTGTGCAGTATAAATTTTAAAAACATTCTTCTCATACTTTTTCCGGAAAAGTCAAAAAGTACCTCGTATGGTAAAAAAAAGAAATATTCCTTACATATAATGTAGTAGAAGTCAAAAATGGGTAAAAATTACTTTAAACATACATGAAACAATTTCTAGAAAACATGTACATGGGTGATAAATATAACCCCTGTAAATACTTATGAATAAACAATCTTGAATAAAAACATGATTGGAAAAGTTATCCCTTACCTTAGGTCTGATATGTTTCGTACGTATCTTAAACTCCTGAATAATGATTTAAATAATTTCATTGACTTATTAATGAATCATATTTATTGTTATGATATCATATATGGTTCACTTATGAATTTATAGTACCCGTTCTTTTGTAAATTCCATGTCAAAGCAGCGTTTTGGGTAAAATCGTTTCATTTATCATCCGTGTTTTGACTTGTAATTATTAATATGATTACACAGATCATGATTACATAATTCCAGAATATAAAACATTATTTATATATTATATATATTTATAATATACATATATATAATATATCGATAAATGGAATGAAATACATCGTTCATGGAGACGGTAGGTCGTACATACGCATGAACGCGGTTTTCATTTCCTTATTGAATTGAATGGAATTAAGTATATTACATAAATATATTTATATAAATAAATCTAGTTGAATTATTATGTCCTTATTTCATGATTACTTATTATATATACACTATAATCATTCTTAAATTGTTAACATGGAAAATGAATCTCATTGCGTCGTGGAGACGGTAATCCATTTGTACGCCCGAGCGATGATATCGTTCCCATATTTATTGAATGGAATTGGAGTGAATGACATAATATCATAGAATCAGAATTATGTTATAATAATAATATTTAGTTATTCTTTACACCATTATACCCATCCAAGTAAGGTGGTGGTGGAAAAGCATATTACACCATGGCGTGGAGACGGTATTCTGTACGTACGCACGCGCAGTGATTTCATTTTCCTTAGGATGGATAGAAGGTGAAATGGGGTTGTTTCATATTTATAATAACATATCAGTATATGAGTGATACTGATGTTATTAATTCATAATTAAACAACTAACGAATAATAAGTAGAAGAAGAAATAAATTTAAAAGAATCGGTAACAGATATTACCTCTTCTTCGACATGCCTCTTTGAAAACTCTTCTTAGGGCACTAAAACTGGTCTTTGAAGAAGACCAGGGCCTCTAGTATGTTTCTAAGGAGGTTGTTAAGGGAAATTTTATGGGGTTAGAAAGATATTGAAGGCTCAAACAAGTTTGAGGATGAGAGGGAGGAGGTGCCCTTTTATAAGGGAGGAGAGGGGCACCTTTGGAATTATAAGAAATATTAATTTATAATAAATTCCAACCCCACTTGAAAACCTCCAAAATGACTCAAATCCGAATATTCTATGAGATAGGGTCGAAATATCATCAACCAATAAAATTTAGACAAGTTTGGAATTTATTTTTAACATTATCAACTTGATTTATCCTTATATAATCTATCTAATTTTATTTGTGGTAATATAATTCTAAATTTTAAATCATTATAAATAATTACTCATATTTTGTGAATTTTACATAATTGTATAATTTATTAAATTTTATACCATATAAATTTTAATTAATAATTTTTAAAAAATTTCTTGATTTTTAAACAATTTTATAATATTTAATTTTTTGTAAAATAACAACAGTGTCAATTTTGACACTATTCATTTATTTGAATTTAAATAAAATATATACAGAATATATGTTCAAACTAAAAGATTTAATATATTAATAGCATGTAATTTTTATCTAGAAAATTAGTAGAGCACATTAAATAGTTCATATAAAATTTATTTTAATTCTTTTAAAGTCATTTATTTGTTAATTCAATCAATAAAATAATTTCAATATCACTATTGTGTCATAATTAATGATAATTATTTAATACCTAAAAATTATAAACAAATTCCCATGATGTAGATAATTTTATTAGATTTCTGGGTACTATTCATGTTCAAAGTTTCATGAAGTTTATCACAAAATTAATATTATTATACTTATATGTTTCAAGAGAGTGACAAGTTGTCACTTTCTTTGGTTGTAATAATAATTATATTATTTCATGGTCCAAAGTCCATGAAATTAATCTAGTCCAACCCTTAGGTGATATGGGTCGACTTTTATTCATCAAATAGGATTTTTCCAAGTGTTAGGGTAATTTTATAATCTTATATTTACCATTAATTACCTGATTTACCTTTAACTGTAGTAAATACAAATTACCGTAGTTACTTTTCATAATCTCAAAAAAAATAAAAGTAAACTATTAATATAATTTGGATCCAATGAATCCAAATATGGAATCCATTTTTCAAAATTCAAAACACAGAAGTTGCAATAATTAATTTAAAATTAATCTCGTTGTTAAGCAAATGGGTTTTTAAAAGTTAAAACATTGCCAAAGATTGAAATGATTTTATCTATGAATTCAATGTAAAATCATTGACAAGGACATACATTATATTAAAGGGTAAAAATATATTATATTTATATTTTAAAAGAATTCAATATTATAATTTAATCATTTAAATTATTACGATGAAAAAAGTAGTTTTTAAAAAAAATATAGCGTGTTTTTACTATTCATTAAAATATTATAGTTATCAGAATAATTTGAAAAATTTATCCAAAGTAAATTTTTATATCATGATTCCAAAGAAGAATTTTATTTTGTCAATTTGAACTTATAAACATGTCAAAAACTATATCTAATGTGGATGTGCCATCAAACGGTGGAAAACTGCATTTTTTGAAAAATAATTATTTTACCCAAAATATTTATTCTGTTCAGATACCATGTTCTAGAAAATGTGTAAGATGAAGTAATAATGTTATAACATTCAAAATATAGTTAATAATATTTATAACGGCTAGTTCATAATAATATTATAACCATATATTATTGTTTAGTGAAACCCGATGTTGCGAACAACACACGCTATCGAGGAAGATCGTGATTGCGTGTAATGCAAGCCAAGTCAGGGTTGATTATACTGCAAGCTAATACGGTGTTGCGTAGAGCACAAGATAATCTTGGTGTAGCATACAACAGAAGATATGAAAGAAATTTAAAAAGAATGTATCTCATAAAATCTAGGGGTGTTACATTCTACCCCCCCTTAAAATGAATTTTTCCCTCGTAATTCGTTGGGGTTATAATTTGTTTACTACTTAAATTTTTTGTTTGTAAAAACCCACTTCGTAAAAGGAAAAATAAAAATAATTTTAAAAAGTGAAGTATTATATATAACGGTTACCCAAATTAAATCATCACGGGGTTTAAATGTAGAAGAAAATAGGTGAAAATATGGATATTGAAGAGAAATCTAAAGATCATGTTTTGATGGAGAGTGGTAGAGAACATGGCTATGAAAAATCAAATTATCACGAAGCCATAAATTTGTGATGATCTAAGGTAGAATTTGATTCATAAGATATTAGGGCACTTGGACCATATCTTTTGTTTTCAAGATCATTTCCCTAAAGCTGAAGAATTTTAATTAGAATAAATACTTAATTTATTTCGATATAATCTCACCGTTGATCGTGCCTTAAACAATTTCCACTTCATCTCTTAATGAAATTAAGTTGAATTTTCCATTCGTGAAGTGTTAGCAGATCATGTGATAGAATAATGGGCCATTCCATCTATCTCAAACAAAAGGTTTGCAGAGACCCAAATCTTGACGTACATGGACATTACATTACTTTTGAGGAATACTTAATACATAACAAAAACAGACACACAAGGACCGTAATGGTTTAGTGTCTTTGGAAACTCAGAATATAAATGTCTAATCATGTTGAAATATCTTCAACGACTCCCATAACATTATTCCCCTTTTTGTTTCCTTACCTAAAACCTTTCTTTATTTTTTCGGGAAAATAAAACATAAAAAGGGTGAGATCAAATGCTCAGTAAGGGAAAACATAGATAACATAAAACAATCCATAAAAATTTGGAAGCAAAAACTTGAACATGAAATTTAAACATCAAAATCTTGAGCAAAGATATAAACCGTGGAAGTACGTAAGGCATATATCATAATAGAACATCATCCATGATAAAATATAATGGGAATAAAACATTTAATTTTGGAAACCATTCAACACATGTTATGATTTCCATTGGAGCCAAGACATTGCTGCCAAGACCATCTTAGTGGACAAAGTCCCTTTCTGAATCGAGTTCACTCCTCGTTTTAGTCCTGTAACACTGAACCTGATTAACTTACCGTTCCAGCCATGTCTATCTCATGAGATATAAATCATCACCCAATGCATTAGAGGGATATATAGGTCCCACCCATCTCATAATTAAATCATTCTTAATTGTGCCACAACTTAATCATAAATCATTCATCATAACCCAAAGAATAAAATGGGTATCATAAACATCATCCCATCATAACATAATCCATATAAAAAAATGGATATCATTTCATCATAAGAACAGTGAAAACATTTAAATCATAGATACATTATACTTGAAACATACAAATATGAAATAATGTCATCTTAGATGGAAAATGATTTTGATAAAACACTTGAAATGAATTCTAGAGGAAAATATCCTTTCTTCTTCAAAATCAATTTCTTTTAACAAAAAATCATGCAATTTTAAAAGAAAAATATTTTTTTTAAATAGTCAATAAATATTTTGGAGAAATATTCATGAAAATAAGGCTTTATAAAACCGTAAAAATCCATCTGGGCAGTATAAGTTAAAAAAACATTCTTCTCGTACTTTTACTGGAAAAGTCAAAAAGTACCTCGTAAGAAAAACGACAAAAGAGTCCTTTCATATCTTTTACTAAAAACTCACCGAAGGGTAAAATTGGATTTAAACACTTGTAGGTGGATGGAAATAATATTAAATATTGAGGAAACATGGATGTGTATGATAAAATACACCCCAGAAAATACCAAAGTATAATCAATCTCGGATAAAAATGAGATTGTGATATTTTCCCTTACCTTAGGTCTGATAAGCTTCGTACATTTCCGAACCTCCTGTATAATGATTTAAATAATGACATTGACTTATTAAAGAAGCATATTCATTGTTATGATATCATATATGGTTCACTTATGACTTTATATTTCCTGTTCTTTTGTAAGTTCCATGTTAAAGCAGTGTTTTGGGTTAAATCGTTTTATTTATTGTACGTGTTTGGACATGTTGTTCTTGATATTATTACTTATATACTGATTAACTTAATTCCATAATGTAAAACATGATTTAATTATAATATATATTTCAGTATATACATATATATATGATAGATCGATTAAATGAAATGAAATACACCGTTCATGGAGACGGTAGGCGCTACGTATGCATGAACGCTGTTTTTGTTTCCTTATTGAATTGAATGAAATTAAGTAGATGAAATATATATATATATATAAACATACATCATGTATCATTATTATGTCATATATTTCAGGAATACTTATTATATATACTTTATAATCATTCATTAATGGTTAACATGGAGAATGAATCTCATCGCGTCGTGGAGATGGTAGTCCGTACGTACGCACGAGCGATGATATCATTCCCATGATCGTGGAATTGTATTTGATTGTAGGTATACTATTTCAAAATAAATATCACTTTAATATAATCATATATAGTTTTTATTTACACCATTATACCCATCCAAGTAAGGTGATGGTGGAAAATAGATGACACCACGGCGTGGAGACGGTATTCCGTACGTACGCACGCGCGGTGATTTCATTTTCCGTATGATGGATAGATGGTGAAATAGGGTTGTTTCATAATTATAATAACATATCAGTATATCAGTGATACTGATGTTATTACTTCATAATGAAACAACTAAATAAGAAGATGTGGAAGAAGAAATAATGTTGAATGAATCGGTAACAGACATTACCTCTTCTTTGAAGCGCTTCTTTGAGACCTCCTTTTAGGGCACTAAAATTGGTCTTTCAAGAATACCAGGACCTCTAGGATGTTTCTAGGGAAGTTTATAGGAGAACTTGGAAGGTTTTGGCCGATCTTGAAGGCTCAATGTGGTGTGAGGAAGAGAGGGAGGAGGTGCCCTTTTATAATGGAGGAGAGGGGCACCTTTGGAATAACAAAACATATTATTTTATTATAAAGTAATATTAGGTTTTTAATAGCTCCAAATTGAGTTATTTTGTATCTAAGGTGGTTATGGGTGGAAATAATCTCATCCAATAGAATTTAGGCAAGTATAGGATTCTATTTTAACCTTGTCATTTAGATTTAAATTTAAGTTAAATAATTTTTCTTTTACCGAGTCTTCTTGTTTTCTTACACTATAAGGTTAATAAGCTAACTATAAAAATCCAAACGAACACCAAGTTGTTTATTATTAATATATATAACCGTATCTAAGTCATTTGGCCTAATCATAGATTTTTAGGAATAAAATAACAATTAATAATATAATATATTTTTTAAGAAATATTTATGTCAATTTTGAAACTATTTGGTAATTGATTTTTGTGAAAATCACAACAGAACTATTAGTTCGAAAACAGTTAATTAAATCAATAATAACATGTCATATTAACAAAGAAAATTATTGGAATTCATAAAAAGTCTCAAATTACATTTATTTGGGTATTTATAACATCATTTATGTCTATATTTCATTAATAATATAATTACTGCATCATCATTGTGTCATAAATAAATTAAATTATTTAAAGTATAAAAATTAAAAATAAAATACCATTATGTAGGAAATCGTCTTATCTTTCTAATGAATATTTATAGTTGAATTTATCGTATGTATAAACCAATATTAAAAATGATTTACTTATTAAACATTGATTTTAACTATTTTAACCCTTCTTTAAATAAAATAATAATAAATGTCCTAATCTAATCCAAGTGGGCCTAAATGGTCATATTTTATTACTAAGGTTGTTTTTGGTCGAATTAAACTTATCCAATATAATTTGGACATGTGTTAGGGTATTAATAATATCATTTTTACCATTAATTACCCTATTTACTTTTAACCGTGGTAAAAAAAGTAAAAAGTCACTATTCACCAAAAATTATTTTTATCTAATTGAACCACAGTTTACTTACTGACATCAACGGTGTCTCTCGGATTTTTGAAATTCCACTCACATAAGCGGTAAAATTATGTTTTATGTAAATTTAAAATTTCTCCTAGGAGGTGGGTAAAAGACGGTCAAAAGTTCTAGAAAGTTTTTATATATATAAAATTATTATAAAATGACTCTAATGAATTACATTGAACTTATATAGGTATTATGTGTCAATTTTGAACTAAAATAAATTTAAATAAAATAAATAATTATTTAAATAAAAAGTCGGTTTTTAAATAGTAACCCAGTGTTTTCACTATTCATCAAAAATTGAATGTTTCCAGAAAAATACCAAAATTTCACCCTAGGCTTATTTCGATATTCCGAATCCAAAAATGAAGTCCATTTTGAAAGTTGAAATTTACAAAATTTCAAAAAGTGGTTATTAATATTCCTAACGACTAGTTTTAATAATATTTTAATAGCATATCGTTGTTTTGTGAATCTCGGTATTGCGTACAACACACGCTATCGAGGAAGGTCGTGACTGCGTGTAATGAAAGGCAAGTCAGGGATGCATGTTGTGCAAGCTCCTTTTGGTGTAGCATACAACACAAGACATTAATGAAATTACAAATAATATTTTTCATAAAATCTCGGGGTGTTACATTCTACCCCCCTTAAAATGAATTTCGCCATCGAAATTCGTCAGGGTTATAAATGGTTTACTACTCGAAAGTTTCTTTAATAGAAACCCACATCATAAAAAGGAATACCAAAACTTGGATTAAAAAACTAAAGTATGAAACGTAACAGTTACCCAAATTAACTCATCACTGGGATTCCACGTAGGAGAACATAGGTGAAAATACGGATATGGACGAAAAATATAACCATCAAGTTCTGATGGAGAGTGGTATAGAACATGGCTATGAAGAAGCCAAAAATCACAAAGCCATATATTTTTATGATCTAAGGTACCATCTGATTTAGCGGATATAAGAGCACTGGAACAACATTTTTGGTTTTCAATATCATTTCCCTAAAGTTGAAAATTTTGAATTAAAAAAAATACTTGCTTGATTTTTGTACAATCTCACTTTTTTTCCTACCTTGAACAATTTCCACTTCATCTCTTAAAGAAATGAAGTTGAATTTTTTATTCGTGATGTGTTAGAAGATCATGTGATAGAATGAAGGGTCATTCCATCTGTTTCAAAAAAAAGGTTAGAAAATGTTATAAGTCCATCTTATGGTTAGATTAATCATATATGGTTCCAAAAATGAACTTATACTTCATATATCATACTGCTTAATAAAATAAAACTAGTTTCTACTAAACAGGGACTTCCTGTAGGCCAGTGGTAGGTGATAAAGGCCAGTCGCACTTCGGTTGTGGGTTCAATTCCCACAGCCTTGTCCAACGCGATGGGCTGTCACCCGTCCAGCAGGTTGTCCTTTTTTCTAAAAATACATTACTATAAAATCACATCAATAATATCTAAAAAACTTCGATCCATAAACAATACTAACTTATGTCCAACATAACCCATTCCAATCTTTATGCTTATCCATAATACTACTGTCCACTCTGATAATATAGTGAAAACGATTACCAGAGATTTCATATAACAAGCATGTTAGTACCATCATTGATCCCCATATATCACAAGATATGTCTTGTTGGTCACATTCCAAATATTCGAAGGCCTTAATCATGTATTCTCTTGAAAAATGAATCCCATTGAATCTTAGTGAAAACATGAGTTCTGTCAAAAGTTATCACTTTCAACATACCCAAGACCCAGAATTCTATATACTGAAACCATGATAGAACTATTTTCTTATATCAGTCATGAGCTCATGAATGCTATAATAAATTTCATTTTCTCCTTATCCCTTCATTATGTGCATATCGAATTCCTTCCAAAAATATCTCAATCACTTTCAATGGTTATCGGTACCATAAAATTATTGAAAACCACAATAGACCAATACATAAATATTCCAATATTCCATGATACTATATACAACATTATTTTGGAATCCCATTACATAAAAACTTAATCATTCCACCACATCATTTTCATATTCAACATCACCAATAGTGATCACATGTGACTTCCCTTTTTTCCTTTGCCTTAAGTGGTTGCTCATGTTGATCAACATTAACCCTTGGAATAGGGCATTGATTAGAATAATGCCTCATTTCATTGTACTTGAAGCATTGAAGTGTTGGTGGTGCGTTCTCTACAGTCTTTTCTTTATTCACATCATTAGCAACACTTTTTCCATTACATCGACACTCAGCTGCTCGATGACCTTATTTTCCACACTTAAAATATTTTCTAGTCCCTTTAAGAAAATCTCCACTATGCTTCTTTCCACACTTTGAGCATAAGGAAACATTCATCTTCTTTTCACCATTATTCTAAGATTTCTCCTTGAACTCCATCTTTCGTTTCTTGTCAAAACTATGAGATGGATATGTAACACCAACTTCCATTTCTACCTTGATATCAGAACGCACAATTTCTTCATAGCTATTGAAGTCTCTTATAGCTAATTCCCTTCTATGATTTGGTTTTAAGCCACTGAAGAATTGATCAACTTTACTTTCAGGTTGGATGATAAAGCCAGATGCATACCTTGAAAGCCTAGTAAAATTCAATTCGTATATACCAATAGATTCATCATATTTTTTGCTTTAGTTCAAGAAACTCCTTCTCTATCTTTGTTCAAAGAATATGAGGGAAGTACTTATTGAAAAATAAGCTCTTGAACTCGTCCCATTCCATGGAATCAATTTCATCTATTGGCATCGTATTCTTGATAAAATTCTACCATTGATCAGCTTCACCTTCCAAAAGATATATTGATAAGATGACATTATCATGTTCAGAACATTGATGAAATGAAAATATCTTTTCAGTGGTACTAATCCATTGTTCTGCAATAAGTGAATCAGATGACCCACTGAAAGAAGGTGGACGTTGCCTGATGAAGGAATCAATAGAATATTGTTCCCTTCTATGCTCATTTGGAAGTCCAGAATGATTCATAGATTGTGTAAGTATAGAAATAATATTCTGCACTCCATCTCCCAAAACATTTCTTTGTTCAGGAGGACAATCATTGCATTGTCCATTGCATTGATCAACACGCTTCCTTCGGGTTCCATCCATCGTCTAAAACCCAAAAATAGTAGTGTGAGTGGAAAAAATCATGCTAGGGAAAACAACATAATAAAGGGGGAGTACCGTCAATATCTAACATCTTAGGTTAAATTCTAAGATTGCTACCGTAGTTCTAGGACTATATCCTATACGTATACTTATCCTTAGGGACATCCCTAGACATACATTAGAAATATCTATAGGGATCTCACTAACGTTTTCGCATCCTAGTTTCCAAAGGTTGACTAATCCTTTCCTCTGATACCAACAGTAGAGACCCAAAGCTTGACGTACATGGACATTAAATTACTTTTGAGGAATACTTAATACATAATAAAAACATACACACAATTACTGTAATATTTTAGTGTCTTTGGAAACTCAAAATATAAACATCTAATCATGTTGAAATATCTTCAACAACTCCCATAACGATCTTCCCCTTTTTGTTTCATTACCTAAAACCTTTCTTTATATCCTGGGGAAAATAAAACATAAAAATGGTGAGCTCAAATTATTAGTAAGGGAAAACATATATAACATAAAACAATCCATAATCATTTGGAAGAAAAAACTTGAACATGAAATTTAAACATCAAAATCTTGAGCAAAGACATAAATCGTGGAAGTACGTAAGGAATATATCATAATAGAACATCAACCATGATAAAATATAATGGGAATAAAACATGTAATTGTGGAAACCATTCAACACATGTTTTGATTTCTATAGTAGCCAAGAAATTTCTGCCAAGACCATCTTAGTGGACAAAGTCCCTTTCTGAATCGAGTTCACTCCTCGTTTCAGTCCTGTAACACTAAACCGGATTAACATACCATTCCAGCCATGTATATCTAATTTGATATAAATCTTTACCTAATTAATTGGAGGGAGATATAGGTCCCAACCATCTCATAATTAAATCATTCTTACTTGTGCCACAACATAAACATAAATCATTCATTATAACCCAAAGAATAAAATGGGTATCATAAACAGCATCCCATCATAATAGAATCCATATAAAAAAATGGATATCTTTTCATCATAAGAACAGTGAAACCATGTAAATCATAGAGAGATAATACTTGAAACATACACATATTATATTATGTCATCTTATATGGAAAATGATTTTGATAAAACACTTGAAATGAATTCTTGAGGAAAATATCCTTTCTTCTTCAAAATCAATTTCTTTTCACAAAACATCCTGCAATTTTAAAAGAAAAATAATTTTTTTTGAAAATAGTCATGAAATCTTTTGTAGAAAGATTCATGAAAATAAGGCTTTATAAAACCGTAAAAATCTATTCGTGCCGTATAAGTTAAAAAAAGCATTCTTCTCGAACTTTTGCTGGAAAAGTCAAAAAGTACCTCGTACGAAAAATGCCAAAGATTCCTTTCATATCATTTACTAAAAACTCACCTAAGGGTAAAATTGCATTTAAAGAATTGTAGGTGGATGAAAATAATATTACATATTTAGGAAACATGGATGTGGATGATAAAATACACCCCAGTAAATACCAAAGTATAAAAAATCTCAGATAAAAATGAGATTGTGATATTTTCCCTTACCTTAGATCCGATATGATTCATACGTTTCCGAACCTCCTGTATAATGATTTAAATAATGTCATTGACATATTACATAATCATATTCATTGTTATTATATCATATATAGTTCACTTATGACTTTATATTACCCTTTCTTTTGTAAGTTCCATGTTAAAGTAGTGTTTTGGGTTAAATCGTTTTATTTATCGTACGTGTTTGGACATGTTGTTCGTGATATTATTACATATATCCTGATTTACATAATTACAGAATGTAAAACATGATTTAATTATAATATATATTTTATTATATACATATATATATATATATATTATAGATTGATTAAATGAACTGAAATACACCATTCATGGAGACGGTAGGCTGTACGTACGCATGAACGCTGTTTTAGTTTCCTTATTGAATTAAATGAATTTAAGTAGATGACATACATATATATATACAAATAAATCCAGTATCATTATTATTTCATATATTTCATGATTACTTATTATTTATACTTTATAATCATTCATTAATGGTTAACATGGAGAATGAATCTCATCACGTCGTGGAGACGGTAGTACGTACGTACGCACGAGCACTGATATCATTCCCATGATCGTGGAATTGAATTGGAGTGTATGTATACTATTTTAGAATCAATATCACTTTAAAATAATCATATATATTTATTATTTAAACCATTATACCCATTCAAGTAAGGTGGTGGTGGAAAATATATTACACCACGGCGTGGAGATGGTATTCCGTACGTACGCACGCGCGGTGATTTCGTTTTCTGTGGGATGGATAGATGGTGAAATAGGGTTGTTTCATACTTATAATAAAATATCAGTATATGATTGATACGGATGTTATTACTTCATATTGAAACAACTAAAGAATAATATGTGGAAGAAGAAATAATGTTGAAAGAATCAGTAACGGACATTACCTCTTCTTTGAAGCGCTTCTTTGAGGCCTCCTTTTAGGGTACTAAAATTTGTCTTTAGAGAAGACCAGGAACTCTAGGATGTTTCTAGGGAAGTGGAGAGGAGTCATTGGCAGGGTTTGGCTGAGCTAGAAGGCTCAAAGTGGTGGGAGGAAGTGAGGTAGGAGGTTCTCTTTTATAAGGGGGGAGAGGGGCACATTTGGAATAACAAAAAATATTATTTTATTGTAAAGTCATATTCACTTTTTAATTGCTCCAAATTGAGTTATTTCGAATCTAAAGTGGTTATGTGTCTAAATCCTCTCATCCAATAGAATTTAGGAAAGTTTAGGTTTCTATTTTAACCTTATCATTTAGATTTAACTTTAACATAAATAATGTTTCTTTTACCATGTTTTCTGGTTTTCTTACACTATAAGGCTAATAAACTTACTATAACAAGACAAAATAACCCTAAGTTGTTTATTATTAATATATATAACCTTATCTAAGTCATGTGGCCGAACCTTAGATTTTTAGGAATAAAATAACAATTAATAATATAATATTTGTTTTAAAAACAATTTTATGTCAATTTTGACACTATTTGGTAATTTATTTTTGTGAAAATCATAACAGAGATATTAGTTCGAAAAATGTTAATTAAATCAATAATATCATGTCATATTAATAATTAAAATTATTGGAATTCATAAAAAGTTTCAAATTACATTTATTTGGGTATTTATAACATCAATTATGTCAATATTTCATTAATAATATAATTATTGAATCATCATTGTGTCATTAATAAATTAAATTATTTAAAGTATAAAAATTACAAATAAAATACAATTATGTAGGAAACCGTTTTATCTTTGTAATGAATATTTATAGTTGAATTTATCTTATGTATAACCCTATTTTCAAAATTATTTACTTATTAAACTTTGATTTTAACTATTTTAACCCTTCTTTAAATAAATTAATAATAAATGACCTAATATGATCCAATTGGGCCTAAATGGTCATATTTTATTCCTAAGGTTTTTTTTGGTCGCATTAAACTTATCCAATAGAATTAGGACATGTGTTAGAATAATAATAATATCATTTTTTACCCTTAATTACCCAATTTACTTTTAACCGTGGTAAAAAAAGTAAAAAGTTACTATTCACCAAAAATTATTTTCATCTCATTGATCCACATTTTACTTACTGACATCAACCGTGTCTCTCGGATTTTCGAAATTCCGCTCACAGAAGCGGTAAAAATAAGTTTTATGTAAATTTGAAAATTCTCCTAGGAGGTGGGTAAAAGACGGTCAAAAGTTCAATAAAATTTTTATATATCTAAAATTATTATAAAATGACTCTAATGAATTACATTGAACCTATATAGATATTATGTGTCAATTTTGACCTAAAATAAATTTAAATAAAATAAATAATTATTTAAATAAAAAGTCAGAATTTAAATAGTAACCCAGTGTTTTAACTATTCATCAAAAATTGAAAGTTTCCAGAAAAATAACAAAATTTCACCCTAGGCTAATTTCGATATTCTGAATCCAAAAATGAAGTCCATTTTAAAAGATGAAATTTTCCAAATTTCAGAAAGTGGTTAATACTATTCATAATGGCTAGTTTTAATAATATTTTAATAGCATATCGTTGTTTATTGAAACTCGGTATTGCGTACAACACACGCTTTTGAGGAAGGTCGCGACTGCGTGTAATGCAAGGCAAGTCATGGATGTGTGTTGTGAAAGCTCATTTTGGTGTAGCATACAACACAAGACATTAATGAAATTAAAAAGAATATTTTTCATAAAATTTCGGGGTGTTACAGGGTTAGAAATAGTTATATACATAAGTCCATCTATCATATATCGTTCCAAAAATGGACTTATACTTCATGTATAATACCGATTAATAAAATAAAACTAGTTTCTACTAACCAGGGACTTCATGTAGGCCAGTGGTAGGCGATAAAGGCCTGTCGCACTTCGGTTGTGGGAAAATGCCTGAAATAATATCGAAAAAAAGTTCTATCCTTAAACAATACTATCTGATGTCTATCATAATTCATTACAATCTTTAGGCTTATCCAAAATACTTCTATCCAATCTCTTAGTATGAATAAAACGATCACTAGAAAGGTAATCCACCAAGCATTGAATACAATCATTCGTCGCCCGTATATCATAAGATATATCTTGTTGGCCACATTCCAAATACCAAAATTCCAAAAATTCTATATACTCAAACCAAGATATCACTTTTTTCCATGTATCAATCACGAGCTCATGAATACCATCAAACATATTACTTTCTCCATATCCCTTCATTATGCGCATATCATCTGCTTTCCAAAATATATGATTTACTTTTCATTTTTACTGGTACCATATAATTATTGAAAACCATAATAAACCAATACATAGATATTCCAATATTCCACAGTACTATATATTAGATTCCACAACATTATTTTGGAATCCCGTTACATAAACACATAATCATTCCACTACATCAGTGTCATACTCAACATCACCAATTGTGATCGCATGCGACTTCCCATTGTCCTTTTCCTTAAGAGGATGCTCACATCGATCATCGTTAACACTTGAATTAGGGAATTTATTAGCATAATCTCCCATTTACTTGCACTTGAAGTATTGAAGTGTTTGTGGAGCGTTCTATGCAGTCTTTTCTTTATTCACATCATTAGAAACCCTTTTTCCATTACTTTGACAGTCAGCCACTCGATGACATTCTTTTCAACACTTGAAATGTTTTCTATTACCTTTTAGACAATCTCCACCATGCTTATTTCCACACTTTGGGAATAAAGAAACATTCACCTTCTTTTCACCATTGTTCTAAGATTTTTCCTTGAACTCTATCTTTCGTTTCTTGTCAAAACCATGAGATGGATATGTAACACCAATTTCTAGTTCTATCTTGATTGCACAACGCACAATTTATTCATAGCTACTGAAGTCTCTTATAGCTAATTCCCTTCAAATACATGGTTTAAATCCACTGATGAATCGATCAACTTTACTTTCAGGTTGAATGATAAATCCAGATGCATACCTTGAAAGCCTTGTAAAATTCGCCTTGTATATACCAATAGATTCATCATCATTTTTTATAAGTTCAAGAAACTCCTTCTCCATATTTGTTCAAACAATACGAGGGAAGTAATTATTGAAAAATAAGCTCTTGAACTCATCCCATTCCATGCACTCAATTTCATCTCTTTTCCTCGTATTCTTGATAAGATTCCACCATTGATCAGCATCACCTTACACAAGATATACTGCTAAGATGAATTTATCATGCCCAGAATATTGTAGAACTGAAAATATCTTTTCAGTGGTACAGATCCATTGTTCATCCGCTAATGGATCATAAGACCCGCTGAATGAAGGTGGACGTTGCCTCATGTGGGATTCAACAGAATGTTTCTCCTTTATCTGGTGATTTGGAAGTCTAGAATGATTCATAGCTAGTGTAAGTATATAAATAAGATTGTGTACTCCATCTCCCATAACATTGGTTTGTTCAAGAGGACAATCATTTCATCGTCCATTACATTTATCAACACGGTTCCTTCAGGTTCCAGCTATCATCTAAAACCCAAAAAGAATAGTGTGAGGCAAACTTCATGATGGGGAAAAAAATAATAAAGTGGTAGTACCTTCCATATCTACTATCCTTGGTTTAATTCTAATATCGTTACCATAATTCTAGTACTATAAACTATACTTATACTTAACCTTAGGGACGTCCCTTGATATACCATAGAAATATATCTAGGGATCTCAGTAAAGTTTTCGAATCCTAGTTTCCAAAGGTTAACTAAACCTTTCCTATGATACCAACTGTAGAGACCCAAATCTTGACGTACATGGACATTACATTACTTTTGCAGAATACTTAATACATAACAAAAACAGACACACAAGGACCTTAATAGTTAAGTGTATTTGAAAACATGGATCATAATCTTCTAATCTTGGTGAATGATCTTCAACATCTCCGATAAAGATCTTCCATTTTTGTCCTTACCTAAAAACTTTCTGTGTATCCTGTGGAAAATAAAACATATAAAGGGTGAGCTCAAATTATCATTAAGGGTAATAATGGAGAAAATAAAACAAACCATACATATTTGAACTTCAAAACATGAACATAACATTTAAACATCAAAATATTGAGCAATGACATAAAACATGGAAGTACATAAGGCATATATCATAATGGAACATCAATCATGATAAAATGGAATGTTAATAAAACATGTAATTGTGGAAACCATTAAGCACATGTTATTTTTTCCATAGTAGACAAGGCATTACTGCCAAGACCATCTTAGTGGACAAAGTCCCTTACTGAACCGATTTTACATGTCATTCTAGCCCTGTGTTACTGAAACAAATTTACTTGTAGTTTCAGCCATTTCTATCTCATGATATATAAATCATTACCCAATGAATTTGAGGGAGATATAGGTCCCAACCATCTCATATTTAAATCCTTCTTACGTGTGCCACAAAACAATCATTAATCATTAATCATAACCCAATGAATAAATTGGGTTTCATAAACATCATTCCATCATAACATAATCCATATAAAAAAATGGATATCAATTCATCATAAAAAAGTGAAACCATATAAATAATAAATACATTATACTTGAAACAATCACATATGAAATAATGTCATCTTAGATGGAAAATGGTTATGATAAAGAACTTGAAATGAATTCTTGAGGAAAATATCATTTCTTTTTGAAAATCATTTTATTTTCACAAAATTCCATTAAATATTAAAATAAGAGGATTTTGACGAAAATATTCATGAAATATTGTAGAGTATGCTTCATGAAAATAAGGCATTATGAAACCGTAAAAATCTATTCCTTCCGTATAAGTTAAAAAACACTCTTCTCATACTTTTTCCAGAAAAGAAAAAAAGTACCTTGTGTGGTAAACAAAAGAAATATTCCTTACATAACATGTAGTAAAAGACATAAATGGGTATAAAAGACTTTAAACATACATGAAACCATTTTTAGAAAACAGGGACATGGATGATAAATATAACCCCAGTAAATACTTACGAATAAACAATCTCGGATAAAAACGAGATTGGAAAAGTTATCCCTTACCTTAGGTCCGATATGCTTCGTACATATCCAAAACTCATGTATAATGATTTAAATAATATCACTGACTTATTATAGAATCATATTCCTTATTATGATATCATATAAGGTTAACTTATGACTTCGTATTACCCGTTACTTTGTAAATTCCATGTTACAACAGCGTTTTGGGTAAAATCGTTTCATTTATCATCCGTGTTCTGAGTTGTAATTATTAATATGATTACTTAGATCGTGATTAATTAATTCCAGAATATAAAAAATGCTTTATATATAATATATATTCCGAATATACAAATATATATTATATCAATAAATGGAATGAAATTAATTGTTCATGGAGACAGTAGGTCGTACGTACGCATGAACACAGTTTTCGTTTCCTTATTGAATTAAAAGGAATTAAGTAGATGACATACATATATATGTACATAAATCCAGTAGAATTATTATTTCATATATTTCTTTATTACTTATTATATATACATTATAATCTTTCTTTAATTGTTAACATGGAAAATGAATCTCATCGGGTCGTGGAGACGGTAATCCGTTCGTACGCACGAGCGATGATATCGTTCCCATATTTATTGAATGGAATTGATTTGAATTATATAATATCATAGAATAATTATGATGTTATAATAATAATATTTAGTTATTCTTTACACCATTATAACCATCCAAGTAAGGTGGTGGTGGTAAAACAGCTTACACCACGTCGTGGAGATGGTATTTTGTACGTATGCATGCTTGGTGATTTCGTTTTCCTTAGGATTGATAGAAGGTGAAATGGGGTTGTTTAATATTTATAATAACATATACATATATGAGTGATATTTATGTTATTAATTCATAATGAAACAACTAAATAAGAAGAAGTAGAAGAAGAAATAAATTTGAAAGAATCAGTAAGGGATATTACCTCTTCTTCAACAAGCCTCTTTGAAACCTCCTCTTAGGGCACTAAATTTGGTCTTTGAAGAAGACCAGGACCTCTAGTATGTTTCTAAGTAGGTTTATAATGGAAATGGGAAGGGTTTGGATGAGCTTGAAGGCTCAAAAAGGTGTGAGGAGGAGTGGGAGGGGGTTCCCTTTTATAAGGGAGGAAAGGGGCACCTTTGGAATTATAAGAAATATTAATTTATAATAAATTCAAACCCACATAAAAACCTCAAAAATGACTCAAATCAGAATATTAGATGAAACATGGTCCAAATATCATCAACAAATAAAATTTAGACATGTTTGGAATTTATTTTAAACATTATCAACTTGAATTATCTGTATATAATCTATTTAATTTTATTTGTGGTAATATAATTCTAAATTTTAAATCAATATAAATAATTACTTATATGTTTTTAATTGTCCATAATTGTATATTTTATTATATTTTAGTCAATATAATTTTTAATTTATAATTTTTAAATATTTCTGGGATTTTTAAACAATTTTATAATATGTAAGTTTTATAAAATAACCATAGTGTCAATTTTGACACTATTAATTTATTTGAATTTAAATAAAATATATACCGAAGATATGTTCGAACTAAAAGATTTAATAGATTCATAACATGACATTATTATCTAGAAAATTAGTGGAACACATTAAATAGTTCATATAATATTTATTTTAATACTTTTAAAATCATTTATTTGATAATTCAATCAATAAAATAATTTTAACATCACTATTGTGTCAAATTTTTTGATAATTATTAAATCCCTAAAAATTATAAATAAATTCAAATTATATAGATAATTTTATTAGATTTTAGGAGACTCTTCATGTTCGATGTTTCATGAAGTTTATCACTAAATTAAAATTATTATACTTATAAGATTCAAGAGAGTGACATGTTGTCACTTTCTTTGGTTTTAATAATAAATATATTATTTTATGGTCAAAAGCCCATGAAATTAATCTAGTCCGTCTCTTAGGTGATATGGGTCTACTTTTATTCATCCAATATGATTTTTTTAATTGTTAGGGTAATTTTATAATCTTATATTTACCATTAATTACCCAACTAACCTTTAACTGCAGTAAATAAAAATTACCGTAGTTACCATTCATAATCTCAAAAAAATAAAAGTAACCTATTAACATAATTTGGACCCACTGAATCAAAATATGGAATCCATTTTTCAGAATTCAAAAAACAGAAGTTGAAGTAAATAATTTAAAATTAATCATGTTGTTAAGGAAACGGGTTTTTAAATGTTAAAACATTGCCAAAGATTGAAATGATTTTACCTATGAATTCAATGTAAAATCAATGATAATGACATAAATTATATGAAATGGTAAAAATATATAATATTTATATTTTAAAAATCATTCAATATTATAATTTAACCATATAAATTATTACGATGAAAAATGTTTTTTTATTTAAAATATAGCGTGGTTTTACTATTCATTAAAATATGAAAGTTATCAGAATAATATGAAAATTTTATCCAAAGTAAATTTTTATATCCTAATTCCAAAGAAGAATTTTATTTTGTCAAATTAAACTTATAAACATGTCAAAGACAAGATTTAATGTGGGTGCGCCATCAAAAGGCGACAAAACTTCATTTTTTGAAAAATACTTATTTTACCCGAAAAATTTATTTTGTTCACATACCATGTTCGTGAAAATGTATAAGATGAAATAATAATGTTATAACATTGAAAATGTTGTAACTACTATTCATAATGGCTATTTCATAATAATATTATAACCATATATCGTTGTTTAGTGAAACCCGGTATTGCCTACAACACACGCTATTGAGGAAGGTCGTGATTGCGTGTAATGCAAGCCATGTCAGGGTTGCGTATACTGCAAGCTAATACGGTGTTGCGTATAGCACAATATAATCTTGGTGTAGCATACAACAGAAGCTATGAAAGAAATTTAAAAAGAGTATATCTCATAAAATCTCAGGGTGTTACATTTTATGTTAATACTCACCCCATTTTAGGTTGTTTCATGTTAATATCAATCCCCTTACTAGGGTTTTATCTCAACCCTTTATTATGTTTATATTTATGTGATTACATGTATTAAGGAGAATTCAAGGGTCAATAAGAATCTTGAGGAGAAAAAATCAAATAAATGTGTATGTTATATTCTTTAAATGTTATGTATTTTCCTAATTTTACAAATACACTGAACCATTGTATCTTCATTGTGTGCTAATTTTATGGTGATTTTCTTTAAGATGGAGTAATAGTAATGTAAGAAAAAGAAGGGTCTCTATTGTTTATATCATAGGAAGGTTTAGTTAATTTGGGAATGAAAATTAGAGAACTATAGTGAAAACCCTTAGTATTAGACAATGTATACGTACGCACCAAATAATAACTATTGTAGAAAATTCTAAAAAATTGATCCCAACAGATATGAATTTTTACTTAAAGGAACAATGTAATATATTATTTATTCATTACTTTACGACTTATGTTTTGTCCTAACATTAAAAAATGGTTGGAAGGAGGTGAAACCAGGCCAATAGCCCGTATGAGGAATAATTTCGTGATTTCCTTAATGATATCCCCTATTCTTTTGGAGGTGATGTACAATATTTCCTAGTGATAATTACCCAACTATCTCATGTTATAAAAAATAAACTGAATAATGTGGAATGTATACCTTCACCTAAGAGGGCACAATTGGATATCGAGTGCTTTATGTGGTAATGGCCATCAGTGTTTACTGGATCTTCCAATCCATTTTATTTCTAGATTAGTGGGGCAATTCAATGGGGAAGATATTTTTTCAACTTCAATATTCTAAGATGGATAAGGTGACTGGTAGTTTATCATCTATATGGAGAATCCAATCAATGGTCAACTTTTATTAAAAACACCAAACCTACTGAATAAATTGATGATATGGAGTGGGAATACATTAAGATTATTATTCATAATAAGTATTCCCCACAAACTCTTCAAAAAACTATGGAGAGAAAATTCATAGAGATGGTGAGAAAGGATTGAGAATCTGTCATGGTCTATGAAAAAAATTTTACATGGCCTTCAAGGTAGGATTCTATTTTTTTATAAACAATGTAAGAAAAAACTGATAGATTCATTAGTGGTTTAAAACCAAACCTTCAATAGGATATTTTAATTGAAGATATTGGGAGTTATGATGAAGTTTTTTAATGTGATCTCAATTTGGAGATGAATTTTTCAGAATAGTCTCATGGATATGGTGATAATAAATGAATGGTGCAGTTTCAAGATAGAGGATTTAATGGTAAATTAGGGAAAAAAATCAACCACCTAGGTGTAAAAAATGTGGGAAGAAGCATATTGGGAACTGCATGAAAGGGACATGGAAATGCATCATTTGTAGGTTAAAAAACCACAATGACCATGAATGTCTAAAAGACATGGGGAAGAAGGATAATGTTGTAGAGGAATGGAGAGAACCACCCATGTTCCAATGCAACAACAATAGGGGGAAAGATTACTATGTAATACAATTCACTAAACGTGTAGTTATTGAGGGTCATCTGAATCATCAGTCACCAAAGACAAAGATGTACATAAAGTATTATTCTATAACTATAGTGGAATTAGAGTAAGAAAATGATGTTTTACAAGGTATATTTACTATTCGCCAGAAAATGGATAAAGTTTTATTTTATTCTAGTTTTATACATTCCTTTATTACATTCAGGTTTTCTAAAACTATTGAATCGAAACTTTTAAACCATGAAGTAGAGATATCCATAAAAACACCTAGTAATGTAATGACTATAACCCAAGTGTTAGACACTCTTCTATTGTCGTATGTGGGAAGATTCATCTATGGAATCTCAAAATAATTCTCTTTCTGGAATTCAACACTATACTTGGGAAGAATTGACTCTTGTTATATATGGAACAAATAAATAGTCTGAAAATGAAAATATCTTCTCATATTCCAAACCATTCTATACTCCCCTAAAAATGAAATGATGATCATGAATCTTTTTTGAAAATCGTTCAATAGTGTGGTGTTGATTCCCTGGAAAGAAGCATACCTCGCCGAAATGGTTGAGTTAAAGGTATTATCTGAGGGGAAATTCTCATCTTGAGGGAATATTGTGATGTATTTATAAAAGAGTTACCCATACTTCTTCCAAATTGTGAGATAGATTCCTCTATAGAACTCATACCCAGAGCTACTCCTTTCTCAATGTGTTCCTATAGAATGGATCATATATAACTGGAGGAGATAAATAAGTAGTTGTAAGAGAATTTGAATGAAGGGTTAACATTCCCTAGTGCATCACCTTGGGGTTCAACAGTGCTCTTTGTTATGAAGAATTATGAGTCAACACAGATGGGTATCAATTATCAGGAACTCAATAAGGACACCATAATGGAAAAGTATCATCTTCCAAGGATTGATGACTTGTTCGATCTGTTGTGAGGATATCAATACTAATCAAAGGTGGATCTTAATTCTAGATATCATCAGTTAACAGTTAAGAAAGTAGATATCCAGAATACTTCCTTTTGTATAATGTATGAAAACTAGGCATTTCTGGTGATTCCCATTGGGCATAAAAATTCCCCTACAATCTATATGGATTTGATGAATATCATATTTTGACAATAACTCAACAAATTTGTGGTAGTTTTTATCAATGGAATTATCATCTACTCCAAGAGAAAGGGGAATATGAATAACATATATGGCTTCTGTTGGCAATGTTATAGAAGGATAAGTTGTATTCCATGTTCGGAATGTGTGACTTTTGGATGCAGAAATTCAAATTATAGGGATATTTGATTATAAGTGATTGAATTTTTGTGAACCCTTCAAAAAAGGTAATTGAGGAATATATTAGACCCTCAAGTGTCACATAAATCAATAGATTTCTTGGATTTGTTGGGTATTGTTGATTTTTTGATAATTTTATCATGATTTTCAAGCTTGCTAGATAATTTAACAAAGAACGGGGTAAAGTATGTATGGGTGGAAAAATGTCAGGAAATCATTAAGAAGCTAAAGAAGAGGCTCATCCCAACACATTTGCTCACATTAATGAAATGTGGATAATGTTTTGTGATATATAGTGATTCTAATAAGAATGATTTAGATTTTATGCTCATGAAAAATGACAAAGGGTTAAACGATACCTCACTACATATAACGATCCATGAGAAGAATAACCCGATGCATGATCTAGAGCTAGAAGCTGTGATTTTTCCATGAAAAACTGGTAACACAACCAATATGGTGTGAAGTGTGACATATATATCAATCATAAAGGCCTAAATTATATATTCACACAATAGGATCTCAACATGCATAAAAGGAGAATGTTTGAGCTAATAAAATACAATGATTTCTCATTTCACTATCACCTTAGAAAGGAAAACAATGTAGCAGATACTTCTAGTAGAAAAGAACCTTCTACTGTATCCATGTGGAGGAATGAGAAATACCCTATCTTCAAGGATATGATATATATGTATTTGGAAATGATAATAGTAGTGTATAAATATTACCTTTCCCAAATTATTTCCCAACCATCTATCCAAGAGAATATTAAAAAGGTATAAATGGATGATCTAAACTAAAAAAAAGAAGGTGAATGTAGTAAAGGAAGGGAATCTGTAGGAGTTTAATATTAATGATGATGGATTGATTCAGTTTGGAAATAGGATCTATGTGCCTTCATCACCTAGGATAAAGAACATTTTTTTGATAATGCAAAGATCTCAATATTCCATATCCATCCCGTGAGCACTAAGATGTACATTGATATCTGAAAAAACTTTTGTTGGGACAAGATGGATTAAGAGATTACTGAGTATATCTCAAGGTGCATGATATGATAGAAAGTTAATTCTGAGAGAATAAATTTCAAAAGGATGATGATACCATTTCCAATACCCATATGGAAATAGTATAATGTAACTATGGACTTTATTATTGGTCTCCCAAAGACAATTAAAGAAATAATGTGATATGGGTTGTGGTAGACCGACTCCCCAAGACATCCCACTTTATGCCTATTTAGGAAGATATCTCCCTTTTAGAACATGTAATGTTATATCTGAGGGATGTTGTTAAACTACATGGAGTTTCACTCTTGATTGTCTTTGATTGTGATCCCAGTTTCACATATAAATTCTAGAGTTGTCTTCAACATTACTTGACTACTGTATTTAATTTCAACACAATCTATCATCCCCAAACTAATGGAAAATGTGAAAGGACTATTCGGACACTTGAAGATATTCTAAGAGAATTGTCTTTTTAATTAAAAGGTGTATGGGATCAACATCTCCCATAGGTTGAGTTACTATACAATAATACCCTCAACTTGAGTATCCAGATTCCCCAATATGAGGCTCAGTATAAAAGTGAAGTAAAAATTTAACCTATTGTGTAGAAGGTAGCAAAATAATTATAATTATACTAGATCTTTTGTAAGAGATGATAGAGAAGGTTCAATCCATCCATCAACATATCAATGATTCTCATAGTTTAAAAATGATCTATGTTGACAATTATCTAAGGGACATGGAGTTCGACAATGAAGATAATGTCTTCCTTCAAATACCACCATGGAAAAGCATGATACAGTTTTGAAATAAATTGAAGCTAATCCCAAGTTACATTAACCCCTTTGAGATCTTTGATAACATAAGTTTCATGGCCAATCCTCTAGCACTTCCATAGAATAAGGCTCATGTATAATATGTGTTACACATATGAATCATAAGGAAGTACATACCAGATCCCCCACATGTACTAAACTCATAGATGGTAGTTCTAAGGTGATCTATCTTATAAGGAGCCGCCAGTAAAGATTTCAAACTAGAGATATAAGGTTCTTCACAACTATAAAATCCAACTAGTCAATCTGTTTTACATGAAACATATGTATGAAGAAGAAACATTGGAAACGGATGAGATGATTATAGGGAATTACCATAACATGTTTTCATAATATTATATTTCGATGAAGAAATATCAAAAGGAGGGAGGAATATAATGACACAAACATTTATCAAAGGAAATTTTCCATTATTATAGTAATTTCACATTATATAAATCACATGAAATCACTTAGATTATATACCAAAAACATTATAAATGAATAATTAACGAATAATAAGTATTTCTAAAAGGTAAGGAGCCAATACTAATGAAAAATAACACGACCTTATGAATTGTAATAAGACCATTATGAATAGTAAATATCCAAATGAATAGTAACCACACCCAGAAAATTGTAAATAAAATTTACGCATGTTATCAATAAAATTATGTAATAATTATATCATAGTATAAGAAAATAAATGTTATAAACAATATCGGTCAAGTTTTGGTATTTTTATATATTATAAATATTTAATTACAATTTAATGATTAATTTAATAATAAAAAAGAAATTTAATTTTCATAAAATATGTTCATAAATAAATATTTTGATATCTTATGATTTTAAGATATTTTTATGATATCTTAGAAAAATATTCAATAAGTTATACAATTAGTTATTATATTAAAATATATATTTTCCATGTAAATGTGGATTTTAATTAAAAAATAATTGAATCATATTCAGAAAATTATTTCATAAAATAAAGTTAATTTTTGAATAATAAACCTCAAAAAATGTTTGGGTTGATTTTTATGGATTTTTTTGAATTACATGAATTTTGGTGAATAATGAGGTACAGTAACTTACAATATCTATACATTATAAGATAAATATACAATTCACTGAGTTATCTGGATGTAAGAACCATTGGTTCAAACTAAAATGATCTAACTTGTGTATTTAATCATAGTAATAAACATTATTTCTTGACATGAGAAAAATAAAAAACTAATGATTTAAATAAAAAGAAAACACCACTCTCCTCCACTATAAATGCCACCCCACACACCCTCTTCAACTCACACCTCTCAAGCTTTTAGACATGCCCAAATTATTACCAAACAACTTTCCTAACCACTGAATCTTGTCTAGGAGCTCTTTATCTCATCAAAAGTCTATGACTAGGTTCCTAGAGGTTGATCTCAAGAGTATAATTCAAGAGGTAAATCCTCTATCTTTTTCTATTAATTTCATTTCAATTTCATTTCCATTTTTATTATCTCCCCACCTCCCTTCATCCAAATGGAATTATAACTTTTGTACCATACATATATTGTAATTTTATCATGTTAATGGATGATTCACCATTAAAAAACTCATTCTATCACTTGTATTATAAAAATTATATCACCGCCCATCATGTGTCAATTTACCGACATCATTGGTGATGAACATTATTTTTCCTTAAATTCCATCAAGGATGTTAATAAAAAAATTAAATGTTTTTTTAAGAATATTTTAATTTATATGGTACACCCTCTTTATTTTTTGTCACTAACATTTATATATAATAATAAATGATAAAACAGAATGAGTTTGTTGTGATCTAAAAACCTAGAAAATTAACATAAAATTATCATCATTAACATTTATCTAATTATTCAACCTCATGGTATTTAAAAATTTTCATTATAAGATCATTAAAAAATATAAAATATCATTAATATAACATAATATAAATTTTGGATATTTATCTTCATTTAAAAAGAACTTCCATTGATGAATACAAGTGAACCGATCATGAAAACTAGGAAAACAAATGCTCCCAAATGATAAAATTAATATCCATAACACATCAAAAGGGACACAAATGAACTTAATAAATCCATAATGAATAATATTCATGTAAAAAAGGTTCTGTAATTGTTAATTAATGAATCTAGTGTGAATATATAGGACTTTAAAGTGAATAATGCATTCAAACACAAGGTGTGTGGAATTCTCGAACCCAACTATCGTTCTTTTGTTTTTCCCTCTTTAACCCAATTATAAGTATGGATATTAATTAAATATTATTTATTCATCATTATATTTCATTTTTTGTGATATACATGTTTTCTACTTGATTTTATGAAAAATACAATGTGTTGCAAAATAAATCCTCTTTCAAAAAACACACCTTTTACTTCTCGAGATTATTTCTTCTTCACTCACGGATGATGATTCAAGGATGTTATTGGATATCTCATTTGGGAAACCAATGTTTATGAATTTATTCTTATGATATTAAACCGATTCCTTTATCTGAGTTATTTTACATCCAATATTGATGTTAGTTCTTTGTGGCATGCATGATAATGTAAATGTTTTGATATAATGAGTGCACCTGGAATTACATAGACTAATGTAGATGTCATTATGTGTAGAGTGCACCTAGAATTATATAGTGCTTCAATTAATTGGGTAATGTGATGTATATCATGAGAAAAGTGAAATATTTGTGAACATGATTCTTTTTCTATTCAAAACTATGTGTGGTAGTTGACCACTAAGACATGATGTTTTATTTTTATGCATTACCACATTCCACAAAATATCTTAATGACAACCTCTCATGATTATGATCCCATGATTATGTTATGATGATGATGTTATGTCAATAATCTTCCCATGTTATATTGTTTCTTTTTCTTATATATCATCTTAATGAGCTTTTGGATCACCGTTTTTTATATATATAATTTTGTGATTACATGTACTATAGAGAATTCAAGGGTCAATAAGAAGTTAATGAAGAAGAAATTAAACAAATTTTTATGTATTATTTTGTTAATGATATGTAAAATCACAATTTTCCAACGACACTAACCCTTTAGATCCTAATTTTGTAAAACTTTTATGTTTATTTTCTTTAAATTAATGTAATATTAATGTAAGAAAAAGTAGGATCGCTATATATAGTGTGTATAATGTTGTGATATATAAATAGTATTTATCTAAAAGGATGTAATATTTATGTATCAAATTAGTGGGCCCCCTAATTTATTATCAGAGTATTTTTTATTTATTTTGGATATTAGTATTATATAAATATGGTGAAAACACAAGTGGATAAGTATAAGTGTAAGAAATAATCCTAAAGTGTTAGTAACGTAGAAATTATATTGGTTTACTAGTAATACATACCTATCAAGAAACTATATGTTGGAATTGTTTTGTAACATATTCATCTTGGGGTAATAACCCCAAAAATAGTTGTTCAAGTATATCATAGCCATTATTTTTTCTTCTAATGAATGGTTCCTTAAATCTCCCCTTATATGAATCTCTTAGATGATTTTCTTAGATTAATTCAAATTTTCATTATAAACAATAATAAAGTATCTTAATGGATTATAACCATAGATAACCTAGATTAAAACTAGGGTGTTATAGATTATAAAAAAGTTATTATAATTCACCTTTACAATCAATGGGTTTTCATCATTAATTGATTTATCAATTTTTATATTATATAATTATGCTTGAAGTATTATTTTTGGTTTTAGATAATAGATGGAACTTGAAGGAATCTTGATAAAAAAAATGAGATGAACAATGAACTGATTTTACACATGAGAAAATGATTTTTATAAGACATGGAATAAAAATTATTGTAGTTTCCCACAACAAAAATTATCATTAAATGATTCATGTTGAATTTCTAACTGATCAAACAATGAAAAAATTTACTCTTTATTATTTCATGATTAAATAAACACCATGTTCTAGTGGGTCTTCTAAAACACTAGTTACATGGTGATTCATCATAACATTGAGAAAATATTTTCTATTATCCATTTCTCAAAACACGAAAGTGTTTTCCTAGATTTGTATAACATATAAGGGTAATTTGATCAATAGTTTAATATTAGTTCTAATATAATATTGGAGGACTAAATTTACTCAATGGAATTAAATTATATTTTGGGGACATTTTTTAAAATAATTACCTTTTATTATATGCGCAAATATATGGAAGCAATTCATTTAGATAAAGAAGAATAATTATTAATCCATTGGTACATATAAAAAATTTATATGACTTTCATGTTATAATAGATTTTTAATCGTCATCTATAAAAGAAAAATTTACCAAATTATTAATATATTAAAACCTATTCTCTAAAAGGGGTTATTCATATGAATCTTTAGTACTTATAAATAAATCATGTGACTTTATATCAATTTAAATATGAAAATGAGATATTTCTATTATTCCAAATTTTTTTCTAAAAAAATGGTACAATCTCATCAGAACTCTAATAGATCACATGGTGTAAAAAACATCCATTCATCTATATGCTACAAATGGGAGAATAAATATCATTGGAATTTCTTTAATAGAACCTAGATTTTCTTTAACTATAAAATCAAAACTCAATAAGATCATAAATATAAAAATTTGATATAATGGTCCATTGAAAAATAATAGAGTAAAGGAACAAACTGACTAATTCACCACCCATATTCCAATGCTTCAAATTCCATGAGTATGGTAATTAAACTAACTAGTTCATGAATATGAAGGTTTATGATGATAAGTTTGACTAATAACCTCATAATTATAAATAAAAATAGAAATCTATTGTGATCATGACTTTTAAAGTGAGTTATATAAAAATCAGGGTGAATGGTACACTTATCATTAACTATAACATTACTAATGTCTTATTTGATTCTGGACAAACACACACTTTAATATATGAGGAATTTTCTAATGGTATCACATTACTACATCAATGATTAAATGGTGATTTATCAATGAAAAATCCAAATTATATGATTAATGCCTCTTTTCTCATTAGTACGTATGAAATTAATGTTTGTGGGGATGTGATTCTTGAAAATCAGGAAACTCAACCTCTATTTGAATACGTTTTTTTATCCGGAGGAATTTGATTTTTTTATAAAGTTCCAATATAAAATTCAATGTATTAGAAGTAAAATTTTATATTTTTAATGAACTTATGATAATTTATTGGTGTAATGGTAAATATGTACTTCTGATGAAAATTAATTATATTTTATTGGTATTAATTATTATCCATAATTGGTATCTATTTCATATATTTCAAGAGAAAATCAATATTGAAAATATCTCTATTGTAAGTGAGTTTTTTATTTCCTTAAAAAATATTTTCCTATTCATCCACCAAATCATGATATTTACATTTCAATATAACTCATAGCAGGTGTTATAGATATTTTAGAGACACTCTATATAATTTACCTGATTGAGTTAAAGGAATTGAAGAAGCAACATGAGGATAATCTAGAAAAGGGAATAATATTACCTATTACATAAACTTTGGGGTTGAAAATATTATTTTATTTAGAATAAATCTAGAAAACATCATATTATAATTCATAATTAGGAATTTAATAAGATCAATATCATGATAATGATTACTCTACCTAGTATACAAGATTTTTTTGATCAATTATGAGGAGATTGATAATTTTTAAAGAATCAATTTCATTCTAGATATCATCAAATGAGTGTTAATAATGAGTATATACCCAATAAAACCTTCCATATGTTGTATGAGAATTTTTTATTTATATTTATACAATTTGAAATTTCTAATGATGTTATTATATTCATGGAGTTAATAAATCGATTCATTAGAGATTACTTTTATCATTTGGTGTTAATATTTATAGATTATATTATTATATATTCAAATAGTATAAAGTACCAAAGTAATTATTTGAGATATTTTTAATACCCTAAGGATGAAGAAGTTGTATAAAAAACATATGATTTTTTATTTTGGATTAATAGAGTTCCATTATTGGGTCATATAACCAAAAATGATGGTATATCGGTGGATCTATAAAATAAAAAATTTATAGAGTAGTGGCATAGTCTAACAATATTTACTGATATCATTAGTTTTGATGGGTTAGTTGGATTCTTTTGATTCTTTGTGATATATTAATATTGAATATATAATCCAATCACTATGTCCACATGGAATGTGATTATGTTATTAAAAAATTTATGTTGAAGATAATTTAATGTAGTTGAGGAGAATGTTTCTCAGTGCACCTATACTCACACTAAACTGTAGTGAAAATGGTTTTATAATCTGTAGTGATGTGTCAAATAGTGGATTGAGGTGTCTCTTTATTAAGATAGATATTGAGATACCATATGCCTCTCTCCAATTGAAAATACTTGATAAAAAATACCTGACACATGATTTAGAGATGTATGTGGTAATTTCTTCATTGAAGATATCATGGAATTATCATTATAATGAGAGGTTTGAAATGTATATGTATCATAAAATCTATAAGTATATATTCCCAAAGATAATGTTGAATATATGATCTAGAAGATAGTTTTAGTTGATTAAAAATTATAGCTATCAAATGCATTACCACCCTAGGAAGTTGAGTATGGTGGTCGATGCCCATAGCTAGAATGGTCATTCTACTTTTTATTTGATGAGGTTTGAAATTGAAAGGAACAATCAAAACATATACATTTAGTCTGAGTAGTGGGGTGAATTAGATAACTTTTATTTTTAGACATTATTTAATTAGAAGAAATACTACCCTATTGTTAAAGAGCAATGACATGGCTAAAACAAGCATAAAAGCAGAACCATAAGAACATAAGTATTTTAATTGCTTATTACTCATTAAAATTACGTATTCCTTATCATGTTTTTAAAATAATCCAAAGGAACACAATCCAATGGAAACAAATATCCTATTTTGTGGTTATAGAAAGAGAAAAAATAACCTTACACAAGCATTTCAGTATTAGCAAACAAATGTTCATTTTATCTCCATACTAATAAAAAATTTGAAATTATTTATTATTGGTTATTATAAACACTAACTAATAGGAATCCATATGTTTTCAGTATGTGTATTATATTTCTTCACAATTATTATTCCAATAATTAATTCTTCTTCACTTTCATTCCCACTTGCAAGAAAGATCTTACTCCTTGTACTATTAATGTATCCTTCTATCCAATAACCTATTAATCCTGTATTTATGTATGAGTTTCCATCTAGTAAAATATTTTTGGTTCCTTCTACTATCGAATAACACTTTCATGGACTTTTTGTGGCCATTCACTTCAACATACATTATGTATGATCCAACTTGATATGAATCTCTTATCATGTAAGAATGATTCATGTTCCAAATGTTCGACTGCTATATTTCTAAACCTCATCATATGATCATTTCTTTACATCATCTATATGATCTAAACTAATGGAAGGCTCTTTTTGAAAATGAATATTCTCATGAACATTCTTCTCCTTAATTCTTCCATTACTATTTTTCATGTGAACAATGTTACCTTGGGTAATTAAAAACACCCCATTATAAATTATCATTGGATGGAGAAAGGGAAGGATCTAAAATTAATTTTACAACTAAAAAACAATCTTTTTAAAATTCCACTCATAAAAATTCATTGGATAATTCTCTAAACATATATAGTATTATAGTTTCTTATAAAAATATGAATGCAGTAACATTCCTCAAACATACATAACCTCGATGTTAAGGAACATAATCAAACATTCTTAACTACTGTCATCAACCATGATCTTTAAATATTATTATATTTACATTGAATGATAATATCATCTTTATTACATTTGATATCATAAGGAATATTTCATAAATACTTTCAGTCTTGTAATATTTATAATAAAAAGTCATTTTTGTTAAATTTTGTACTAGGACATCCATCCGATGAGACTTAATTTGATTTTTTTCTATGCAACATCAAGGGAAATTATAAATAGACATCAGTTTATAACATCCATTTTCTGATGGCCTGCATCAAAATACGTCAATTTGTTTCCTTCACATGCCAACCTAAAACCGATTTCATTTATAAATAAGAATGTGTCTGATATTTTAAACCAAAACCATCTACTCAATTACAATACATATTCATTACGTTTATCTTATAAAAACATATCTTATTAAATTCATACATTCCCATGTTATATAAATTATATAACAAAAATTCCACTAGACTTGGACCAATGATATAGAAAGAGAACATCTGATGGTCATCATCCAATTGCAATTTTTGTGATGGTAGTCATAATTATCATTCTTATGAACTATAATAGATTTTATTTGATCAAAAAGTATCACAAACACCAAAAAAACCTCATATAAAATTATCAATTCTTATAAAACAAAAAAATATATTTTTATAAAATCTTTTTATTGATAAAAATCTTTATAACATCATTGTATAAACATTATTAATAAAAACAAATTTCATCAATATGTACTTGGATCAGGATTAAATTCAAAACTTGTGATATAAGATCCTTGAATTGATGGTTATATGTTCTTATTTAAATTATAGTTTAAATACCCTAATAAAGTATAATGAATTGTTTTTTGGGTGTATGATGCTATTTGGTGATGTTCTAGGGGGTTCAGTAAATAAAGGAAAAGTAAGACAGGCCATCCAGTGCATTTTTCATGATTGGTGCATGGTTATGAGTAAATATGCACCCTAACCATGCATGCATGGAATAAAGGTGAATCATTTGGATGAGAGTATGTAATGTGGAAGGAGAAAATGTTCTGGCTTCGATGGATCCATTTCAACCAATTTTCACATGGTTTGTTAATCTGTATGGTATCCTAAGGAAATCGTATGACATGGACCCATCTTGGATAGATTTTGAAGCACAGTTGGAACACAATTTGGAAAACCATGCAACCAAACCATGTTACCCATTAAAAAGTGAGATTCTACCATTTCCCCCTTTGTATTTTAATTGTTATACCAAATTTCTTTCCCTATTTCTTATCCAGCAACCCTACTGAAACACCGATGTCACAAAATCATTCCAAGGACTGATATCCATTGTTTCTAAGACCTTTAGTGATTTATTTGGTGTATATAGAAGCTCTGGGTAAGTTTAATGCTCCAGTTTCTAATATTTTCCAAATTTGGGCTTATTGTTTCATTATTCTTATTCTGAATCCCTAAACCCCAATATTTATAGTGGTCCAATGGTTGGGGATTCAATGGGTGTTTGGTTCTAAGTCAAAGTCCAAGTTTAAACATGCATACATCTTCAGAATCAAGGATAGTGTTCTACATGTTATATCCCATAGTCTTGAGGTTGATTGTTTTATGTGTGGTTATTTTATTTCATTCCTCTTGTTGGTTAATTGATTCCATTAGTTTGTTTTGGTAAAATAGATGGATAAATAATGAATTTAACCTCTCACAATCCTCTTGGGATGAAATATGATAGATTAGTCTGATTTAGGGCCAACCATGAGGTGATTTAATATTCTTGAATGTGGAAAAAAAATTATGATATTAATCATAGAGTTTATTTTTCTAGAAAGAGATCCCATGATAAATATGTTTATATCTGAGTTTCAATTGTAAAGAGGAACTAGTGGTATTTGTTGTTCAATTGATGGAATTAGTGAGTTTTTATAAAATGGTTGGCTAAATAATGAATTGAACCTCTCATAATCCCTTTCAGATGCTTTGAGTTTGATTATACTGGTTTATGGTCACCCATGGGGTGGGCCAACAATCACAAACATGGTAATAATTAGTATATTACAGATACAGTTGATTTTTAAAAAAATACCATGATAAATATGTTGACATGTTAGTTTAAAACATAAATTGGAACAAATGTAGTTTCATCTAGTTATTTATTCCCTCTTTGTGTTCAATTGATGAATTTAGTTAGATTTGGTAAAATGGTTGGATAAGTAATGAGTTAAACATCTCATGCTACCTGTGGGAAACATGGAGTATGATTAAATTGGTTTATGGCCACCCATGGGGTTATCCAATATTCCAAAACATGAAAAAAATATAATATTAAGCATAGATTAGATTTTTGTTAAAATAGATACATTTATAAATATGATGACATGTTAGATTAGAAAGGAAAGAGAACTAATTTTATTTTTTCTAGTTATTATAAATTGTTTAAGGGAACGATTTAAGTAATGTGAAAAAACTTTAAATGGATTAATGTGAATGTGTCAAATGACTTATGTGTTTATAATGAAAATGTGTAAGTGGATTAAGGTATATGAACTATTGAATGTGTTAAATTGGTTAATGTAATAAAATTTAAGATTATTTGAAATGGATTAGGGTACATAATTTGTTAAATATGCTTTATTGGTTATGGTAGGAAAAGGGAAATGGGTTACATGGACTTTTCTAAGTAATTGATAAATTTGATAATGTGTTAATTCTTTATGATGATTCATATGTTTTATAAAATTCTAATTGTATATGTTATGGTATTGGTTGTCTATGGGTTTTATATGGTTTATGTGGTAAATGGTCAAATAAGAATATTCACAAGGATTTCTAGATGTGGGGTTTTGGACATGGGGTTCTATGCCCCTGGGTTGTGTCAGACTGAGGCATTGAACCCCACCACTATAATGCATGGGTTAGGGATGAGGGATAAGGCTCTATTACCCTGATGATTGTATGTTATGAGACTACCTAGACCAATGATCCAAGGTATGTGTGACATCTTTATTTATGAAATGTTTATCCCTCGTGGGATATGGAACAAGATTTATTCCCTTAAGAATAGTTCTAGAATTACTTAGGATATATTGAAAATTATGTCAAATCCAAATCCAATAGATTATGTGATGAACATAAAATAAGTGATAAAAATAGAAATAATTATGAAAATGGTTAATGTGAATATCATTAACTAATAAAACATGAGTTATCTTGTATTTATATTGTCATTTATTTATTAAATGTATGTACTATCTTTTTATAAAGGATATTTTTAGGAAACATTGGTGGTGGACTACTGATTTGTACTAACACCCTCCTTGGGCCTCTATTGGGTACAATAGAAGATTTCTTTGTTTCATTTCACGACAAGTGAAAAGGAATTT
This sequence comes from Viscum album, assembly GCA_963277665.1. Classification (NCBI taxonomy): domain Eukaryota; kingdom Viridiplantae; phylum Streptophyta; class Magnoliopsida; order Santalales; family Viscaceae; genus Viscum; species Viscum album. Next base: position 959,877,809 of record OY728123.1, read on the forward strand.
TGCTAGGGAGTTTAGTTTGTATTAGGATGTGATTATATATGGATCTAGACATAGGGCCATGATCCATTTTGGGACATCATTTGTGGGTATTTATTTTGTGTTTCATTGACATTTGTAACTATTAGCCCAAACTAGAATATTTATCATTTGATTTTGTTTTAAAACCTTATTAGGAAATGGTTTGTATTGATTGTTTATCATTTATTTATTAATATTTTATTTATTTCATATTTTATTTGTTGTTTCATACACTGTTAAAGGTGGTATAGTCTGCCGACATGGTCTATTAAACACTCACTACTAGTTGGAAACCTATGAAATATGGGGAGGTGTGCTTGAGGTCATGTGGTTACCTTGATCGAGGCACCAGTTTAGTGGATTTTTGGTTGGGAATATTATAATGTGGTATTAAAGGGGTTCATTCAGATTTCCATTCCTTTTTGGAATGGGATATTTGATATTAGGATTTTTCATGCCCTAAAAGGTGGTACTGCATAGTAGTTTAACACACGTATGGGGAAAAACCCAAGTACCCATGGTGGGAATTATTATTCTCGATGTATGTTGTTACATTTGAATGAGATTTCATTACTGAGTGAGAAATTATAACGTAATGTGACTATTTTATGATATTTTTCTTGTGGATAGAATGGTACAAGGTTGTGCATTAATGCATCCTTATAAGAACCTATAGATATTGGTGCCATGCATCATGGTAAGCACACATAGGGAATATGTGTAGTCCTAAGGGATTAAATTCATTTCATATTTGTTGAAAATTTTAAGAAAATAATTTCTATTTACAATGATGTGGATGGTCAAATGAACGGAATGTGAAAAATGATTAGAGTATTGTTCTTAATAACATGTTGTAAATGAGTTAAATTTTGGAAATAACAAGCTATGAAATAGAATGATTACTAATAGAGATATGATTATATTATGTATTTTAAAATGGTTTAAAATTTTGTTTAATGAATATCTTAAGACTATGTAAGTTCGTTTACGGCATTTTCACAATGAACCATGTCAGGAATTGTTGTGGGTAGTGTTTAAGGTGTGAAAGCGTCCTTTGGTATAATGGTTATGAAATGAGTTGTTTATGGCTAGTAAAGAACCATACTTTTCTAAAATTCTGAATGTTTTATATTAAGTGTTCTGGGTTGTGTGTTTATAATTGTAGGAAAATTCCACCATTGCAATAAATTTTAGTTAGATGATAAGAGGATATCATTAATTATAGTCCTCTAAAGGTGGGGTAATAAATCAAAGTGATTTAGGGTAATATAGGGGAGGACCAGTTTTACGATAACCTTTCTTGTTTTATACAGATGATGGAATGAGACCCATGTAGGGTAGTGTTTTGTATGTTTGATCTGATTAGAGAGTTCAATTCCATGACCCTCTAACTTTTTTCAGAGGGGGCATACATGGGGTAGTAAAGTTCTGGATAGTGTCCATTTAGATGATTTTTGAAAACATGGGGACTCCTCTTGAGAAGAGACTGAATTTGGTAGATAATATGTTGTGGGGTTATGTGAAGTTCTTATTTGATATTCATGTTTAGACACATCATTCTAATAGCATTATATTGAATGAATTTCAAGGTATGTTTTTGGAACTCTTCTATCCAGATAAATTCATACAAGAGAAGGCGACATAGCTTAGGAGGTTGATCCTAGGGATTATGTCATCAAATTTAATAATTTCTACTGATGATAATATACGAACACTATAGATGGAAAGTCCTTGGGGATGAAAATAAAGTAATATCTAGTCATCAACCATAACTAAACCCACACACTCAGAATGAAGGGACCCAAAATTAGAAAACAAATGGAAGTTGTCAGTTTGGGTGACCCAAAAAGCAAGGAAGTTAGCCCCCTTATTACCTTCTCTCAAAGTGTGATAGATATCTACCTAGAGGGCCATGTCGCTAATGTTTTATGATGGATTCTTCAAGGAAATGAAAATATTTTTTCCATTGTTGGATATGGATGCAGCCACTATGAAGAGACATTTCCAACATGGACATAGACATGAGATCATGTCCCATGTGAATTCATTTCATTTAAATTTGTCTACTAAGGGGGTAGATCAAGCAATTATTTCCAAGGTGGTCCTCAGGGAGGCTTCCGGTGGTGGTATTCAGATACCTGTTGGATGATCCATTAGTGTGACACCATCCTGTAAGAATCATTTCTTTATGAGTATTAACCAGCATAGTGGTATGAGTTGTGTTCAATGGAGGAAACCAATCTCGTCAGGTAGTGACAATGTATTTTTCAATCAACATGGTAGGCCAAGGACTACGTGTGGTCAGGGACCCTGACCATTGGTTGAGTGTTGAGTGAGGGTAATAATGGGGAATCATTAAAGGTTATGTAGGAACCATTGATAGTAAGGCAACAAAAGAAGATCATGGTCAATGCAGATTACAGGAAGAGGGCCAGTCACCCCCTATCAGGCTGGCTGATGAAGCTCAATAGGTTGTATAGGTCAAGGTGGTAGGCATGGTACTCTGAGGTGAGAGAATCTATATCAGTATATTAATAAACACCAAGTGTTAAAACTGGGCTCGAGGCTTGGGGAGGAAGTTAGCTTCATTCAGTTCTATCTAAACCAAGAGGTGGAAAGGTTGGACCATTGACTATTCGAGGTATGATCCTTTAATGTTTAATGATTTTCAGTGCTTTATTTTAGAAAATATCCATGCACTATTTTATATATTTTCAGTTTATGAGTTTTTTGGGCCTAATTAGAGAACACTTATATGGGGTTTAGTAGATTATCACACTGCTAGGGTTGCAGGGAAAATATATCTGGCAATGTAAGGGGTGTGCCCTCAAGGATTTTGGGTGTTGTTTTCTTTTGGAATTTACAATGTTAATAAAGTTTGGATTTCATATAATTTTTGGGATGGATTATATAGTTTTATACCAGGATCATATTTACTATTACTTCTATTGGGTAACATTCATATCTCTTGAGGGAGATTCTTATATCTATCTTGGTGAATGAGATTTATGAGCAGGACAGTAGGGAATGTTTGTCAACATTTGGGTGAACTCAGGGCCCGTGTGTCATGTCATATGATTGATGGTGTGGGAGTAGAAATTTGTTTCTTTCATTCTCTATTAGATAATTTAAATATGTGTTTCTTGTGGACTTCATGGGGATGCCACAAGAAATATATGTCAACATCATGGTATATTTTTTCGAAGAGCAGAACTGCTTTCCATTCCACCAAATAGAATGACAGCAGCAAAACTCTAAAAGAATAAAACTAATTTGAAGGGGTTGGAGGGTAAATTATTCATTCAACCAAGTAAGTCACCATAGGGATCCCTAGTAATTTTTTTCTAGGAGGTTTATGGATATTTACTATCACGTTTTGATTATATAAAGCCGCATTAGATGATAATTATGAATATTTACCCTATTCCTTGAATCAATGATATTTCTAACTAGTTGAGTGGTGCTACTGTATTCTCCAATATTTATTTGAGACCAGGGTATCATTCATTGAGGGTGAGTCTATCTAATATACTAATGAATACTTTCATAATTAGGTGTGGGTTTTATGAGTTTATTGTGATGTCATTCAGGTTTACCAATGTTCAGGTAGTGTTTATGGATATAATGAATTGAATCATTCATCACTGCCTAGATAAGTTCATATTGAGAATTTTTATGACATCTTGGGGTACTGAAAGACTCATGGAGATCATTCCAAATATCCAGAAATTTTCTTGTGTATAATATGTGAGAATACGATATAGTCCATACTATCTAAATTTCATTTCTAGATTGAAATGGTGAATTTCTTGGTTCATAATAATTCTAATTATGGTGTGTTAGTGGACATGGAGAATGTTCATGAAGTTATTTCATGGGAATAACCAAAGATGATTCTTATATTCAAATTTTTCATGGTTTAGTGGGATATTATTAATTGTTAATCAAACAATTATCCCATTTGGATGCACCAATATCAGTATTAAAAAAATCAAATTAAGTATTAATGTTTTGAGGAATGTGATAATTCTTTCTCATAGATAAGGAATCGTCAACCTATATCACCAATTTTGATTCTTCTTGAGCTAGGTATAGAGTATAATTTTTTTTGTGATGCATCCAATGTTGGGATTGGGGTAGTTTTGAGGAAAAATGATTAGTTTATTATGTACGGTTCATGAAAGTTGAGGCCTCATGAATGAAATTACCCTGCACATGATCTTTAATTTGACATTGTGGTTTATTCCATATAGTTTTGGCATAATTGCTTGTGTAGAGCAAGTTTTAATGTGTATATCAATCATAATATTCTTGATTATATCTTCTCCCAACATGATTTGAATATTTCGATGTATATATGGGTTGAATACATGAATTCTTTTTATTTGGAGATTTTTTACATAGCGGGAATGGAAAAGGTGTTGTAGGTGCCAAGATTTGGAATAATCAAAACAAGGCAGTTCTGGAATCCAGTTTTAAGTAGAGTATGATGGAGTTCTTTGAGGAAATATTGATAGAGGTTCAGGATGGTCATGTCAAGATGATCCTTGCATCCTTGGCTATTTATTCGCCCCTTCCAGGATAGATTAATGAGAGAAAATATATGGATCTGGAGTGTTTTGACATGATGTAAATTCTTGAAAGTAGGGAGACACCTTTCTTTTGGATGGTTGATGATGATGATATATTTTTTTTCATGGTCATTTTGTTTTCCCAACATGCCTACGGGATGAATTGATACATGAGTGTCCTACCTCAAAGAGGGAAGTTCATCATGTCTAGACCAAAATGCATCATGATCCTTTTAGGTAGTATTAGTAGCCAGGGATATAGAATTAATTTTCATGTTTTGTAGCATGATGATATAGCTCTCAATAAGAAATGGTATAACATTAGAAATCAAGGGATTTTTTATAATCATTACCCATTCCCTAAAGTAAATGGGTTGATGAGATATTGGATTTTGTTTTAGGTCATTTGAGGATACCATAGAAGAATAAGGTGATCTAGGTAGTTGTGGATCGGTTTACCAAGGTAACACATTTCTTATCGAATATAGAGGCCTTAAAAATCAATCAACCATGTTATTTTTATGTATATGAGATAATATGGTTTCATGGGGTGTCATTAATTATGTTTTTATGTAATTATTTTTGTTCCACTTCACTCTTCTAGTAGGGTTTTCAGAATAAACTTGGTACACACATGTTTTTTGAGTATGGATTTCCACCCATATAAGAATGGGCAGTCAGAGCACACTATTTAGGTACCAAATTTTTTTATAACATTTCGTCCCTTAATATTTTTGTATCATGGGAGATACAATTATAAATTGTTTAGATCTCCTATAACAATAGTTTTTAAGAAACGATTCTGATGGGACCATATGAGGCGCTCGATTGGAGGACGTGGTGGACTCTACTATGTTGAATAGAGGATGGGGTGCCATAGTTTTTGGGTATGAGTCCCATGTTAGAGACATTTTATTTGGTTTTTTAATCCATATGAAGATGGATATGGCTCAATGTAATCAAAATTTATATATGGATCAAAATCGTAAACCTCATGAATTTATGGCGGGTGATCATGTGTTTCTTCATGTGTCACCACAGTTGTGTCACTGTTTGATTCAAAGTTGGGTAAGTTCATTCCTAGGTACATGTGGCCATTTGAAACTACGAATAATATCATACCGGTAATATACTGGGTGGATCTCCTATAATGGTATTGTGGTATACTCAATGTTTTCCATGTGTCACAAAATTTGATGTATTACCCAGAACCATCCCAGTGATTGATGTCGAGCATATGTAGGTTGAGTTATATGCGTCCTTTGAGAATAATTAGATATGTATTGTGGATCATATTAATAAATTCTTATGGGTAAATAATATTCCTTTTGGTTGAGTTTTTTGGTAGCATGGTATTTTATTGGATGAAACATGGTAGATAGAGATAGGTATGTGAGCCTAGTGACCCAATATATTTACCTCAAATGATCATTGATTCATTAAGTTATTAATCGAGGTCGAACCATTATATAGTGGGGAGGTTGTAAGATCCCAAACATTTCGGATGCATGATATTGTTTATATTATGTTGTAAATACCCTAAAAATATTTAATGAAATGTGTATTTGGTGTATGAGGTCATTAATGGTTGTTCTCGATAGTTTCAGACTTGAAAGAAAAGAAAAAATGGTCATTTAGTGCATGTTACATGGTTGACGAATATTTAAGACTAGATGTACTCCCAAACCATGCATTCATGGACAAAGGGTGAACTATTTGGATTATACCATGCATGGGGGAAGGGAAAATAATGTGGTCTTGGGTAGAGCTATTCTACATGGTTGGATTATAGTATTCCAAACCATTTGGGATCCCCAGGTATCCAAGTGACTTATACCTATCATAGACAGAGCCTCAAGTATGGTTAGAATGTGGTTTAAAAAAACCTGTGTCCAGAATATATTCCTCATTAAAAAGTGATATTTTATCATTTTTTCTAAATGAAATTAAGTGCTCTATGAAATTTCTCCTCCAAATTTCTTCTTGATAGACCTAATAGATGATCTAAAGTGGAAAAACCTTCCTAATGATCAATATAATTCATTTATATTCCATTTGGAGTATCGTTGGGTGAATATTGACACTCTAGGTAATTATAGCACTCTTATTACTCTTCTTTTATGGATTAGGGAATGTGGTTTCATTAATATACTTTTGAATCCCCATAACCACCTTTTTCTAGTGGATCATAGGTATGGGATTCAAAGGGTGTTTGGATCTGATTAAAGGCCAATGTTAAGCCTACATTCATCTTTATAATTGAGGTAAGTGTTTTAAAAGTTATATCCAATAGTCTTGAAGTATATTTGTGTATGTGTGGTTGTGTTATTTCTTACAAGTTGGTGTCAAATTCAAGCCCTTAGTGATTAGGGGTAAAATGGTTGGCTGAATAATGAATTCAACCTATCATGATCCCCATGGGATGCACCTAGTTTATTATTCAATTTTACATACACCCATGGGGTTATCAAACATTTCCAAACATTGAATGAAATTATGATATTGAGCATAGAGTTGATTTGTGTTGAAATAGAACTAATGATAAATATTTTGACATGTTTGTCTAGGACACAAAGAGGCATAGATAGTCGATGTTTCTAGTTGTTGAAAATTTCATAAGGTATTTTTTAGCATTATGTGAAAAAGGGTAAAATTGAATAATTTTAATGTTTCAAAAGGAATGTTATTTTTAATGGAAATTTTTGAGTGGATTAAGGTATGTGAATTGATTAATGTGGTAAATGGGTTAATGTATGGGAATTAAATATTATGTGAAATGGGTTAATGTATGGGATTTGGGAAATATCCGTCATGGGTTATGTAATGGAAATGTAAATGGGTTACATTGGCTATGTTGAGTAATTGGTAAATGTGATAATGCTTTAAGGCATGATGATGATTAATATGTTGTATGAAAGTTGAATTGTAAATGTTATTTGTACTAGTTATGTGTGATCATTGATTTGTTTTACATGTTAAATAGAAACATAATCATGTGCAATTGACTTGGAATTTTTGGGGTATTGGACTTGAGGATCTACACCCATGGGTTGATTTAGACTGATGCTCTAAACCCTACCCCAATTACACACAGGTTAGGCAAGGGGAATGAGGATCTATGCCCCTAATAGTTGATTTTGACGAGACTACCTATACCAAGGCTAAAATGTCAGTGTGGAATCCTTTCTTGTGAAATGATTATCCCTATTGAGATAGGAAACTTGACATAGTCCTTTATGCGTAGTAATTTAATGGCATAAGATGTAAAGAAAATGATATAAATGCCTATCCAAATGGATTAAGTAATGAACATATATTTAGTGATGAAAATTGATATAATGATATAAATTTATAATGTGAGTATTGTTAACTAATGTAAAATGAGTTATCTTATATTTATCTTGTAATGTTTCTAGTACCGACATTCATTATCTGTTTAGAATGGATATTTTATAGACACCATTAGTGGTGACCTACTGAGTTTTACTCACATCCAACATGGGGTTTTACTATGTACGAATGAAGATTTCATGGTTGTATATCATAATTAGGGAAAAGGGCATATGCTAGAGAGTTGAGCAGGGCTTAGGATGTGCATGGATGAGGATTTGGAATTATTATCATGGACCATTTTGGTGATTTAGTTTTTTGTATTTATTTTGGATTTCACTCAGTTTTGTAATTGTTAGCATGACATGGATTATTCATCATTTGTTTGTGTTTTGTACCATTATTGGAATTTTTTTGGTAATACATGTTTTTGAGTTATTGATTATTGTTTCCATTATCACATATATTTTTTGGATAGCTTTGGTAGAAAGTGTATAGTCTCCCCGTGTGGTCCTTTAGACCCACACTGCTTGATGGAAACCTCTAGAGTATGGGGTGGCATACTTGAGTTAATGTGTCAACCTCACTCAAGGAACCGATTTAGTGGATTCTGGGTTGGGGTTGTTTTAGATGATGTTAAAAAAATAAGGATAGTAAACCATCAAAATATTTGAACATAATAAAAATATATATTCAATGAAATTTTTAATCAATATAAGATAAATGTTCGGCACATTTATCATATTGATCACCTTAGTTTGGAATCGTACATTTAATGGTATTAGTCTAGAAAACATGTTCCAGTCTTCTATTTTCATTCCCTATATTTTATAATGATTAAAAAATTTAGGTGTTTTTTTCGGAAAATAAATTATAATATATGTATCACACCTTCTTCAATCCAAACCAACTCCCTCTAAATATCTTCCAGCTCCTTAAAAATACCTATATGATTCATGGTCCCAATAATATACCCCTTTGGATTTTTATTTCAAAAAAATAACATGAATCAATAAAACATTGTAACTTGGTTCAGTGATTATTTATCCAATAATTCTTGGCCTATGTGAGAGATCTTCTGTAGGAAATAAGAACTAGTGAACAATAATTCCATGTTTTCCATAAATAGTGACTTAAAAAATAATTCATACACCTCATAAGAAACATATTCGTCACTATAATCATATTATAATAATATATTTTCCTATATACTCTCATATAACTATTAAAAAAATTAACACAAGATAAAATCACAACAGACCAAATTTTTAAAAATTCCTCATAATTTCATGGTATCCCATTAAATTTAAAACACATACTGATGCATAGATTTTTGTTACATAATTTTTATCCCCCTTGAAAACACTAACCAAAGTAAACATGTGATAGTAGATAGATTCACATACCATATAATTAAATAGATGGATGTTATAAAACCTTGTTCAATCACATCTTTTAAAATGTTTCCTTTTTTAATGGTTTAGTAAATATATTAGAATATTTCCCCATTGTATGAAAAACCTCCATATTCAGTTCATTATTCTCGAAATGATCCTTGATTAAGTGACATTTTATATCAATTTTCATTGTATGATAATGTTGCACATTATTTTTAGAGATATTTATTGAACATTGATTATCACAACCCAAGAGAAGGGGGACGTTCACATAATTAAAAAAGTATTCCAAATGTGCATTTATCTGCATAAGTTCTATTACAAATTAAGCGGTATAAACATACAAATCATATGTTGTACTAAGATTTTTAAAAAATAATTTCTTTGTTTTACACCCCCAATACGTTTCCCGTGAAAAAACTCCACTAGATGTTTATTTTGTATCATCTATATTTCCCTCCACTTATGTATTATTATAAAAAAATAGGTCAATCTCTATTGGATTTTTGTATTTATAACAAAAATTAGTTATTCCTTTGATAAATATTTGAATTATTCTTATATACATGAAATGGAATTCATTAAGATCTCTTTGATACATGGAACTTATAGAAATATAATATAAAATATATGGTCTTGACGATATCAAATATAATAAACTTCCAACAAACTTCTTTAAATCGTTAGGATCAACTTTATTTCCTTATCTATATTTTGACATGTTATTCACCACAAAATTAAGTGGGGAAAATATCATTTAATAGTTTATGACATTCTTCATTATAAGTTAATTATTATATTTCACATGATACTGGTAAATATATATCATTTTTTAATTTTTATCATAAGAACGTATTTCCTTTCTCACAACATGGAAATTTCAAAAATCTCTTCATCTTAGTAGAATATTTTTCACAAGATTATTTATTATTATCGGTCAATATAATATCATCCACCTATATAATTAAAATAATAGAAACCTAACTATTATCTTTTATATTTAGGATACTATGAACTTCTCCTTTTTATAAGTATTTATTACGTAAGGAGGTATCCAATTTATAATACTATGATCATGGAGATTTCACCAATCCATAAAAATATTTTTCAACATGAATACATACCTTTCAACCTTCCTAAGAACATGGAAACATAGTGGTTCATTATGAAATGTTTTTTTTGAGATATATGTTAATAAATTATTTCTTTACATCCATATGACATATTTTATATCAATACTTTTGATAAATATAAATAATGATTCACATACTCTCTAATATTTACACTGGTGAAAAGGAATAATCAATATCAATGCCATCAATGTTTTAGTAACCATTACAAAAAAGTTATAACATGTTTCATATCACTTCATTTATATCATTAAACATATTTCAAAACACCCACTTTATATGAATCAAATTTTTATTGATTTGTTTTTTATATAAGTTCCCATGTATCATTATAAATATTTTAATATGGCTCTCCATTCATCAAATTGACTTACTCTTGATATACCATTACTTCGTCAACATATTTTGGTTTAATCTTGTAATATATTGAAGTATGTGAAAATAAAATTGATGTTTTTCTAGTTTTAACCTATTTTTATTGATCTATAATGAGGTTATTAACATCTACTAACATTCTCATCCTAAGATGAGATTAATCTAATTTTTCCTTATTACTTGAGATAAATAGTTTAGAATCTTCATCTAGATATGCTTTATAATTTTTACTATCATAAGGTGAATTGTTAAATTATCTAATTGAAATCACATAATATTTAATTTATTCCAAATAAGAAACTATCTATTAATATTTCTTATTAGATTGTTCATGAACATTCACATATTTGGATTCAAACATACTTAATTTTTCATTATTATAACACATGAAACCTCTACCAGTAGACGTGTATCCAATAAATATTCAATCAACACCTCTCTAATAAGACGTCCCATGATTCTCACCCTTAGTTTCTATAATTCTAGGACAAATGAACACCCTTTTGGGATTCAATCATTTAGTTTCTTTTTAATATATATCTGATGATTTATATTAGAGTTTGTCCTATAGAAACAAAAAAATTGAACAAAAATCATTTCTATAATTGATTGTCTCCAAAAATATTTATAAGTACCACATTATTTAATCATTATTTATCCTATATCTACCATACTTTTTTCTTCTTTCATAAATAATATTCTATTTTAGTGTTTACGGGGCAGTAAACTCATGAAAAATTACATGATTTTCAAGATAATATCTAAAAATTACCCTTGTGTATCCCCCACCATTATCTATCTAAATATTCTTTATAGAATATTCAAATTATTTTTTTATACATTACCTAAAACTCATAAACATTTTTAGATCCTTATATTTATATTCAAAAATAATAATACATGAATAGTGAGTAAATTTTCAACAAAAGAAATAGTGTACTTATCTCTATTTGTTTATTGTTTAGTCAAGGGATCAAAAATATTAGAATATATCATCTCTAAGGGAAGATTTGAATGTATCTAAACATTATTATTTATTTAGTTTGTTATCATAACTTATTGGAAAACGGAACAACACCAATATTTTCTTCTTATAATGCTAGGAATATCACAAATAAATTTTCTATTAATTGTATTTCCCTTATTAATTGGAAACATATAACCCATCCATTTAAGCCATAAATCATTTCCATCCATCATACCTAAGTAGCATGAACTTTTTGAATCAATAACATAGAACAAGTTTCCCTTTATTTGTTGGCTTCACATTCAACTTTAAAATTTTCAATTCTCTTAAAAACTAATTTAAAAAAAACATGGTCAACTTTATAAAAAGAATGCGAAACACTTCAAATTTTTTGTTTCTGACCATCAAAAAACAAGCCTCTTTTGGATTTTACAATTCTTCACCAATGATAATAGATCCAATACTATTGATTTTGAGTTACTCATAATTTCGAAACATCACTATACCTTATTTAATATGTTTCATATTTTTCAACAACATAAAATATTCTAGCCTATTTGGAGATAATCTAACGACTATTAGACAAGGTCAACCTCCATTTATTTATTGGAGAGTTTTATAAAAAACTAAAAAAAATTCATTGAGGTATTTTTTATACTCATACATATTTAGAGATATGTTATATAATTTATTTTTCGCATATCATGATAATACAACCTTTTACAGGATGAACTGGTTGATAAAATAATGAATTAATAGTTTTGAATGGTCAGAATCTATTTTACAAAATCATACTAACATTCTTAAGTTGTCTCCTTTTTTGAAAATGTTGGGGCCGAAGCCTCAATTTATTATTTAAAGAAAAGACCTCTTTAGACTGGGTAGAGGGATACTCATTACATAGCCCGAAGGCCCAAGGACAAGTGGCCTGAATAGGAGGATTGAAAGCCCATTTTTTTGACCAAAGGACCCCTCGGTGAACAGTACTGCTACAGTACATGCGCAGCTACAGTACTTCCTACATTACAGCCACTGCTACAATGCCTGCTACAGTCCCTCTGCCACTACAATGTTTCCGCTGATACAGTTACACCACTGCTATAGTGCCATGATACAGTACTACTACAGTACCGAAAATTCACCCTTGCACAGATTTGATCCTAGGTCTTTCGGATGCCATGCATGAGCCTATACCACTAGGGTACAGGCTCGTTGGCACTCAAGTTTTCTCCATTGAGTATGCTTAATCCCCCACAAATATTTCTTATAATGTATCCTTGATCCACTATAATGTTGAAAAAAACATATACATATCTCTTATTGCCAAATCATTTATAATTAAATTAGTAACCATTAAATAATATTTACCTCTATACCTTTCCAAACTTTTAGATTTGTATTTTTTCTTTTCCAAGTCTTTCTTACCTTCAATATTTTTATATTATTGTGCACTAAATTTTTGTTACCACCGGGAATTTTCTTCTTAGCCTCAAAAAATTTTCCATTAAAATATAATTTATGTCCATCCTTTGAAACCATATAAAAATCATGTCTTTCATCTCCACTTGACTTTTCAACATACATGGACTTATTAGCTTTATTTGTCTTCTCCACATTTTCATCCTTTTTACTAATCATTGAGAAATATTTTTTATCCTCTTGTAGTTTACACTTATTATAACTCTCACCAACTTTTGTAACTGAATTATGGACTTTTTTCATTACTTCCCAAAATAAAAATGTTTTTATTGAACATCATCAAACTCATACACATTAACATTTAAATTTCCTCCAGTTTTGATGTTCATATTTTAATTTCATATAGAAACATCTCCAGAGTATAAATTTCATTTATCAACATGGATTTATCTTTTAGGTAAGTCACTTGATTTTTTTATAAAATATTTTATTTTTTTAAAATATTATTTTCACTCTCATATATTAAAATATTTTATTGATATTATTTCAACTCTTACTTTAGCATAAATTCCATCTGCATTTATTAGTCTTCTGAACTACTACTTTCATAAACAGTTAAATTTTCATCATTCACTTTTAAAATAAGAAGTTTTTCTATAAAATCATTAGTAAATTTATCACCCTCTTCTTCATTTTCATCATCTCCCTAAAAAATATATAAATAATTTATCATATTCTATTTAGAGAATATATTATAATTTAACTTAAAATAGTGTTTTTATTTCTCTATCTATTTCATGAGGTGTCCATTTTATGTTCTATTATCTTAATATCATTCTAAAACAACATTTATTTATGAATAATTTTTAGTAAAATTTCCAATAGTGAGGAAACCAAATAAGTTTTATATTAAATATCATATATACTTTCACATTCCTCTTTTCAACTTATTAGACAAGTGTTAAGAATGATTAATGTAGATTTCTATTTTTCTATGTAAGATAGTTCATTACACTAAAAATGGGAGTCCCCTTACAGTTCACAGATTTATGAACATCCAGGGAAGATTCAGTTTTCTTCAAACATTATAAAATATTCAATTAAAATCACATTCACTCAAATTCTAATTGAAAGGACCAATGAATATATGTGCAATAACTAAGAGGATGAGGGGATGAATCATTGAAAATTTAATTTAATAATTTATATTTTAAGAAATAACCTTAATCTTAGTAAAATATGTATAAATTTACTAACAAAAATTATACTATCACAACAACAAGAGTATATGTTATTAGAAGGTCCACGACTTAGTAATATTATCTAGTCGATAGTATTATTTGGAACATCCAAATCCACACAATAAACAAGAAAGAATACTATTTTGTGGTTACAATTAATATATATTATCCTTAAACTTGTGTTTCACTAAAATAAAACAATAGTTCATGTTTACCCTTACAGATAAAATATGTTATAATGATTTTGTAACAACTGTTTGAAATCATCCCCAACATGAATCAGTATGTTTTCACTATGTTTCATGTACAAATTTATACTTGATGTTCTTCAATGTACATATTCTTAAATTTATTCCCCATTTGAAGGAAACAACATTCTTCATGGTCATTTGAATAAAAATTATATCCAATCACCTGTTCATCCAATATCTTTATTTGATCATCTATCTTGTAAATTATATCTAGTGTATTATGATGACATGTACCACTTTCTTTCTATCATTTATATTCATTCACCACTATATATAGTCTATTTGATCCCACCCTATATGAAGAGATGTTCATTGCCTCATTAATTACTATTAGAACTATTCAAATGATGTTTTTATAACCCTTTTCATCTTATAATTGTTTCACTCTATTTTTACGATCCCAAATGATAGAAATATATATATAATTCACTTTTATGAATGAAATTCTTTTTCTATAGATTATTACCTCAATTATTCACATGTGAATAGTGTTACCAAGGTGGGTATGAACACTTCCTTTTTAAAATATAACTATAAGAAGAAATGTAGATTAAATTATTTAGTTTTCACACTCAATAAAAATATAAATAAAGAAATTATTTCTATCAACAATTCATTGGATGTTTCATTAAACTTTTAGAGTATTGTCAACTTATCATATAAACTTTTTGCCAAAAACATTACTAAAACATCTTTCACCTTAACATTTTGGAAATTCATTAAATATTCTTTAATGATTGTAATGAGAAACTATCTTCATATATGATTTTATGAATGTTTAATGAGAATCACGGTGTCATGAAATTTTATATCTTTATGAATGATTCATAAAGACCCTCAAACCAATAAAACATTATAACAAACATTAATCTAGTAATAGTTTTACATGTACATCAATCTACTGATACTAATATTACTATTTTTATAATACATCATAAAAATTAATGGTAGTATTCATTTAAGAAATTTCAACATATGATCAAATGAATTACAAAACATAAGAAGTTTCATTCACATGACAACCATTGAATGATATAATTTTTATAGAATAATTATTCTAGAATATTTAGCCAAAACCATCTATCCAATAAATAAACATATTTAACTGTTCATCCTATGAAAACATATCTTATTAACTTCATACTTGTACACGTGATAAAAATTGAAAAAAATGATATTATGATAGTCTTAGAACAATGTTATGGAACGATACAATCCAATGGTATTTCTTATTAGACTCCTCCAATTGGAATTTTTATGATGTCATTCCACATAATATTTCTTTTACACTTGATCAACACTTCTCTATTCAAAAAAATTCACAAAAGTCAACATAAAATATATAGAAATAAATAAACTCATGCACAACATAAAAAACAACTTTTGAAAGCATCTGTTGGGTGAACTTTTTTATAAATTCGTTTTATATATATATTTTTTGAAATCCTATAAACTATTCATTGATCACGAGTACATTTAGAATTCATGGTGTTAGTATAATTAATAAAAACAAAGCATATACATATTTTTGCTTTGTTGAAATATTTTTTTGATGAAATTTGATATAAATATAAGTGAAATGGTTATCACATTTTTCATGATAATAGACTATATTAGGTTTCATCTATATGATTTCATTCATCCATAAAACTAATTTTTGAATTCTCTATACGTTTACCATTTTTTTAATTAATATATAAATCTAGGTGTTCTATATTAAGAAAACAAGAGACAATACCAAGAGAATACCATTCTTAATACAACCCAACTTCCTCTATGAATTTTCCAACTCCTTAAAAAAACCTACAAACATCATATTCCCAATATACTGAAATATAATATCTATGATTTTTTATAATATGAATATTGAAATCCCAAAGACATGAAAGAAAATAATATTCTTATATGATAAATGTTCAACCATTCATCAATGTGATGATTGAAGAGGAAAAGAATGAAGATCTTGAACTACTAAAAAACATGTGGAATAGTCCTAATTTGAACCATTATTATGGAAAAATTATAAGGCTCCAAAATAGAGTATATGTCCCACCAATATCAATATTAATGAATGAACTATTAGACAAATCTAGTAGTTTTTCACTTCCTATTCATCCAGGAGTTATAATGATTTAATGTGATCTAAAATAATATTTATTGTGGGAAACATGATAATGGATATTTTTGAGTATGTATCATAATGATTGTTATTTTAAAAAGTTTTTTCAAAGATATTATATTGTAATTTTGTGTGAAAACCATTATCCATACCATAATTAGTTTTGGAAAACATTACCATTTATTTTATATTCGAACTCCCCAAAACATTTTAAGGGAACAATTCCAGTTGGGTTATAGTTAATCACCTTTAAAAATTTACTCATCTTATTTCTATTATAGAATATTTATCCCTAAAATATCATACATATATTTTATTAATTTTCAGGTGATATTTCAGGGGGTTACACTCTAATTATTTTTAATAGGGATATAATTTTTACATCTAAGTTCAAGAGAAGTCTTTAAAATAATTTGTATACAGAGAATAGTTTCATTACTAAATTTCATCATAAAAAATTTTGTTATTAAAAGAGTACCATTCATATTATTAATGAATTTTTTAGAGGTTTCACAATGGATTTTATTGTTTTTTTGGTTAATACCTTCCTTTGAGGAAACTTTCTTAAAATAACAGCTTTCAATCAATTATATAGATAGATATTTATGAATCCTACCATAATAGGATGTGTAAAAATCAGATCTTATGGGATGAAGTTGGAGAAAGAAATTTATTAAGACCTAATCTCAAAACAGTTATTTCAGATAAGGTCAATTACATTCAGAATTAAAAAAGTCAAGCTGACACTCGACATTAAATTTATGCTGAAAATACTTGGTGACATCTTGAATTAGATGTTCGTGAAAATGTATTCACATGGACATATCTGTGGAATAATGTTATGATATATAGAATATAGTAAAATCTAATCCATATATATATATTATTCTCCTCTAAATTCATGATCATATCAACATAGTATCTTACTATATGGTTCTTCTACCGAATCTCTCTCAAGTTCATAATATATTCCATGTATTTATCCCAAGGATGTACAAACCTAACAATAAAATTCTATTGAACAAATATTTTATAAAATTATATTAATATAATTCTTATCAGGAATAACTATTGTATATTCTAGATCATAGAGATTAAATTCTAAAAAAACAAGACTACTTAACATGTAATTTGTTTTATTTTGAAACCATAAATTAAGTAAAAATTTGTCGGAACCAAAGGATGTAAAGGGGAAGATGTATCCTATTTTTTTGCCTTGGAGTGAAGAAACTAAAAGGGGTAAATTATTATAATGGGGTAGAATGTAACACCCTTATATTTTTTAATATATTTCCTTGTAAATAAAATTCATTTATTTTATAGCTTTCATTACATTCAACACCTAGTTCAAACGAACTGTTCCATACATTTGAAATATTATTATTTAATGAAATAGTTATCACATAGCCATTGGATTTTAGGGAATTCACATGGTTATAAAAATAATGAAAAATAAATTTTCTACATTAATATAATGAATTCATTGTTTATCTATTGATAAACCATACAAATGTTAAAGAAATGATTTTTATGAATGTTTTTTATGCATGTAATATGTTTTTAACTGAATATATTAAATTATTAACAATTAAAGATTTATTTTTATTTAATGAATATATTATATATTTAATCAAATGTTTTAATATTTTATCTAATTCTTTTTACTAGGCATGGGATAATAAAAAATATAATTTTATGCCTAAAACCCAATTTTATAAAAATAATTTTCTCTATATTTTGTAAACATACTAAAAATGTATTTTACCACTTCTAAAAATTTAATATTAAAAAATTTATTGAATATTTGAATGAGGAGGTGAAATTTTTTTAAATAGTACACATTTTTTCATCCTTGTGAATAGTAACATTGGAAAATATTTATCACCTCCGTCATGATAAAACATGTAAAATAGAGATATCAATTTTGGGTAAGGATATAAGAAATCTCTAACATGTGGCAACATCCTATTAAAATATTGGATTGAATTAAAATATAGTACATATTGGCATAGAGATGAAAAAAATGATATATTATAAAAGGATACCTTTAATATTAATTATTAATTTTTATGATATTAATTTTTTATTAATTTTTAGAGCTAATATAAATACCTTAAATGCATATTCAATGCCTTCACAATTCCTGTATAGGTAGTAGGAACATCCTAGTAAATGATTTTTAAATAGTAAAATGATTATTATTTAGCTAAATTGTTGCATTCCTTGAATTTAGTAAGTAATTTTAAAATATAAATTATGGTAAAAGTTTTTATACTTGGATTTAATTTTTATCTTGATGTCTTTGAAGTCAAATTAAACGTATTGTCCCACATATTACTAATGATATTGTATGTTAACTTATATTTAAATAAAATATTTCAAAATAAAAAACATTTATGAGGATAGCTGTGATTATAAATGGTGGGATATGTAATGAATATAATATTTATGATCTAGATATCCCCATAGATGTTATTTTTTACCCGTAAAAATTAAAAAAATGTGTTTCCATGGTTAATTTTAAATAGGGTTAACGAGTGGATTAATGTGAATGATATAGTTTAAAATTAATCATAAATATGTTTATATCTTTTTTTAGATGGTATTTTAAACATATCATGTCATATATTCTAAATTATGTATATTTATTTCAATATGAAATTATTATGATATATTTTATACCTATATCACTTAAGCAATTCTAAGTGTCTCATTTCCCTTAATCATTAAAGGGAAGATCCTTTTCAGAGATATAAAAAACATTTCATTTATAAATTGGAAAATAACTATCCTAATACCATCCTATATTCCTCCCACATGTTTTATATCTATTTTTCAATCCAAAATACCATCCTTTCAATGTTATAGGTGTAATCCAAATGGTTTTATCAATGAATATGTATTACTCTAAACCGGGTACTTTTAATCTAATTTCTTCATCAAACACCTCTAATTTTATGGAATCTATTATAAAATTAGAACATAATAATATTCAATATAAATAAATTTTATTATGATTATGTAACATCCATTATCCACCACCTTTCCATCATATAGGAAAATGATTGTTGTACATGTGTATCTGTGGAGTACCAACTCCTTAAAGCAATGTGTTTCATTTTTCAATACTACTTCACATTGATGTTTATTCATCATATTTTTATATTTATAGAAAGGTGAATTATTATTTACATTTATTTTTGTTACATTATTTAAAAAGGGGAAACATCACTCACCCGTACATACGAACTACCATCTCTTTGAAGAGATATAATTCATTTTTTGTAATATCTTTATATGAATAAATAAAATATTATATATAATGATTAAATATGAAACTCATGAAATGATTAATATTTTATATATTAATCATTCATGGTTAGATTACCAGTATGATGACTGAAGAAAAAATATTCATAAAAAATTAATTAGTTATCACCTCAAATAGTGAATTTAAAAAATAAATTTTAATAAAACTATAAAAAGAATATATAATTATATCAATTATAGTGTTATATATATTATTGTGCTTATTGGAATAGAATTATAATAATATAATATTTATTATATTTGTTTTTTAATCAATATAAAGCAAGAATAGACGTTATTTAAGGGATTATGTTACAAATTTTTTTCATTTCAATATTTCCTAAGATAAACCTATATTTAGAGAAGTGGAATGTGTATTATCATATAAAACCCATCAATTTCAGTATCCCTGATTTATTCCTATAATTTTAGATAATTAGTGGAATTTTTCTCTCATTGGATTAACATTATTGTTAAAATTATTTTAATGAGTACGTAACACTATTTACTCTTTGGTCAGCATAGTTTTTATTCCATGTCTGTGTTTTGAGAACATATTTTATGAAATATATTAAATATAATTGGAATGATAATAAATTTTAATTTTCAATACCATTAATTCATTTACAATTTATGAAAATGTTATCTTCCTAAAATATTTACAATAAATTCATTTTGACATTGTACAAAAGTGTAAAAGTAAATTTTTCTATTAATATATATGATTGAAATGGATTTTCCAACCACCAATATAATTCTTTGATTTTAATATTACAATATAAAAATCCTCAACTATTCTCAATTAACATTATTATATAAATATAATGTGAATTGTAAAATAGAATGATTTTAAGGGAAGAAGATATTTTATTATATTTTGAATGAAATGTATAAATGATCTTTTAATGTTATTTTTCTTCTTTGTCAACATCCTTTAATGATTTTTAGGATTCATAAGGGATATGATCTCATGATAATATTAAATTTTCTACTTTATATGGATCATGATTATTATAATTTAATGTTTATTTTTTGATACCCATTTTCTTTCCATGGGTTATGATATGATGAATTGCCAATGTTTTTTATGATTTTGAGGCACATATATGTATTTATTCATTATTTCATGGGTTGGTATGTAATATCCCACCAATAAATTTTTTAAAGAATTATATCTCATGGAAAATTATTTGTAATGATTTGACGTGCTAGATCTACTATGGGAAATAATTGGTGATATATGATCCAGTTATATATGGGAAATATGGTGTGATTCATGATCCACTATGATATCGAAAACTAGTATTGATGACTAATCCACAATGATATGATGGTATCTATAGTTTACCTTGACATAAGATTTTATTTTCAATATTATGATTGTGACACACTCTTAATAAATATTTTTATACTCATGATGTGAACTCATAGCTCATAATTGATTTATTTATGATTCCCCAATATTATAAAATGCACATTTTTTATATAGTAACTCAATATTGTTATATATGGATTATTGGGTGTGGTTTTATATTTATAATCTCTCCTTTTTAATGAAATTATTCCCATTACTTAGATCTATTTTATCATTTATTGATAGCTTCAATATTTACCAATACTGAGATCCTATGATAACCCCTAATTGTGTTTTAATTTTCCCAAATTTTCTAGAGGGAATTACATATGATGAGTCTAGAAGGGTACCTTAGGTAACAAATGATTATAGAGAATATTAATATTATAGATAAATTATATATATATATATTATCTATTCACATACAAAAACTATGGTTCTATGACTTGTAATATTATTAGATGTATTGAATATTCATATAAAATGATGTAGTATTGGTGAATGAAATGTTTTGGCCACTTCATGATTATAACTATATAATATCATGTACTTACTTCTCCACCAATTTTTTTATAATACATGTTTCTTTTTATTTTCCAATAATTATATACAAAAAACACTAAAAGAATGTTTCTTAGATAAACCGACTTTGGGTTTATATTTGGTTGGGAAACTTTTTATTCCATGTTAATATTTCCTGTAAACTGTTTTCATGAATGTTTTTAATATTATCATAGTAAATTTTAAAGTTATTTTTATTCTTTTATTAATTTTTATAAAATAGATTAAAAATAATCTTCTTCTCCTTCTGGAACTTGGTAGTTTTTACATTTTATTGAAGATGTGGAAGAGATCATTATTTTGATTTTCAAAACATGAATGATATTACCTATCATAAATCCTACTTAAGGCTTTGAAAATTAATCAACATATTTCCAGGGTTATTTTAGAATAAAAATGTTTCCATAATTTTCAAAATTTATTTATTTTAAATAAATTATTTTAAAATGAAATGTTTATTTTCCAAAAGAAATGTCTGAGTGATCATTTAAATGAAATTTTATCTATGATAACATACATTCATGATAATTATACCTCACTAGGAATATGATAATATAATACCATGATAATTCCTAATTTAGATAGTTAAACATTATGATGATGAAATATTAAAAAACTGATTTTCTATTCTATGATTTATGATTTGATGAAATGATAAATATATTTATGCTATTTTGGAATTTATATGGGAAAATAATGATTATATAATGAGCGGTTATGTTATAGCCTGCTAATTAATTAGGAAAATACTAATGTATTATGGGCTCTTAGGGTATATGGGAAGTAATATCAAGCCCAAAAAGTTGGTAAAAGGAGGTTATCCAAATATAAAAAATAGAGTACAAGGAAGGTTACCCTAAGGATAAGGGAGAAAAAAGGTATTTATCCCTCTCAAAACATGTGAGGATTAGATTTTGGGTATCATTGAAAAAAATATTATTATAATTATTATTATGGAATGCTTTATTACAATCTATTATGAAACTGTCTTATGAAAATGTTATTCTCTCATTGATGAAGTTCTTTGATTCCATCATGACTCATTTCCTATAAAAATCCATTATTTCCACCCTGATTCGTGATTATGATATATTAATTGCTGGTAGGGTTCTAAAATGTTAATATCATGTTCTAATACCTTTATAATAACAATATTACTCAACAATCATTGATATATTCCATGATTTCACTTATTGGGCATCTGAAATCACTATTTATTATGATTCCTTTTCCTATGAAATAAAGAATTGTTTTATGAATGATATGTCTAATAAGGGTGATAGTTATGAAGAACATATTGTTAGATGATGCATATTTATTATTTACGATTTTTTTATATAACACATAATCCAATTGCACTAAAACATTATAGCTCAATAATGGATAAAAATTATATGAAATAAATATTCATCTAACCAGATGTCTTATTTTTGTGTAATATTCTTGGGTACCCTTGGGGAAAATTATTGGAATCATGATTATCACTCATGTATGATTCCCAATGATTAATATCATTTATGGTTATTTACACTTCTAAGCACTTTGGATATCTATTTAACTTTAGAATTACGAAAATAAAAATATCATCTTTCCATTTTAGTGGTCCTTTATCTCTAGAAAATATTCTGACCTACCCTTATAGTTAAGCTTAATGTGGTAATTTAAATTATTTTTATATATTTATAGTGTTAAATATTTGACAATCCTTGAACTCTAAGGTAAATATAGCTTGGGTTGTACCATCATAATTTAACCCCTTTCGTCAAGTAACTCGATTGGATTTCATGGGGAATCTAATACATATGAACATGTTTGATTGAACAATTTTTCACAAAATTTATGGAGATCATCCTATTTTTACTAGTATTTAAATCCTAATTTGACTATATTGGAATATCCTAGAAGCTTATGATCCTTCCACAATATCACTTTAATGAAATTTACATTTAAACATCTTATTATGTTTCAAGAGTTAATATCTAATAGTAAAAATACAAACACTTCTTCACCATATCGAAGAAATTAATATTCATGATACTTAACCTTGATCATATCCCATACATTGGAATCAACGTTGACATAGGCTACATATTTTAATTCTTTAATGTGGATTAAATAAAACTATCTTCAAGACTAATAGTTTTAAAAAACATTCTACTCGAATGATGATGATGGACTATAATTGACTTTGTATAAAATATATTTCATTAATTTCACTCAAAACACCTTGAGGAATCTTATGTGATCCTCATGCTTCAATCTTTAGCCATCAAAGTCAAAAATATCCCTTATAATTTCAATGTGTACTAGTGTTATTGGAATATTCTTCTGAAAAATTTCCCTACCTCTAATGAAATCTATATAATTCTATACATATGTACCCTCTACCATTTTCTTATCAAAATAACATCCTTTTACTTATTATTTCTTTTAATACTATAGAACTCCATCTGATTAATATCTCAAACTTCTTAGAAAAGTTCCCTATAATGTAAACCCAAACATTTTATATGGAATCATTGATTAATTTCACCTAAAATAATGACACTATAGGACCATAAATTGGTGTTTATCCCCATATATATATATATATATGTGTGTGTGTATGTGTGTCGGAAAACACCCCAAATTTTGATGTTTTTTATTTTTTCCTTCCATTCCTAAAAACACTATATTTTTATTTCCATAATTTAAATACTCACATGTTTCATACTCTATGCTTATAACCTTCATTAATATTATGGTATTTAGGATTTCCCCACATTTTTCAATAAGGTGATGAAGATGGATAAATTGTAACTTCAGATAAGTTAACTCATCGGAGTGAAATGTACCTTCTAGTGGCCCCATGAGGTATAACATCGCATCCTTCCCTCTACCTTCGATGAACATGGATTCATGTGAAATATTCCACGCACTGTTAGTGAATATTATATAGATACCCACATCAACTAGTTTACAACAAAAATAAGATTATTCCAGATTTTGGTAATATGTTACATATATTACCACTCTAGAATTCATTTTTTCCCTTCTTGGATCGAATCATATCCATTCCCCGTTATCTTATGATAATTTTTGTATTCCAGATGAACCTTTAATTACCTAATAGTATTATAGTTTACCATGATTACTCTCTTGGATATAGCTTGAAATAATGATCCAGAGTGTTTCACCAATGACCATAATGAACTAGAGATACATAGGAAAATGTCACATCAATCATCCATTGAATTATTCATAGATCATATAATATAAGATTATTTTTTAATTTTGTTCCACTATTCACTATAATATTTATGATGGGTCATTTTCCACCATAATAAAATCACAATAGAGAAACATCTAATTAGATACACCAATATTGAATTATTCTTTATTCCCCCTTCTAAATACCTTTCCATTTACTATTACATCATCCTACTTACATGTTTTATGCTTTACTAGAAGATACATGAATCTCTTTTTTTAAAAATATCATTGTTCAATATCAGGTTATGAATGTTTGTGAGTATCAAATCTACCTTTCCATAATAAATACATAAAATAATCACAATTATATCGCAACATTCCAGGAGTGAAGATGGTGAAAAAATACCCTAACTGGGTCATCGAAGTATACGTTTAACTGAGAAAAAATGACTTTTAATGATGTTGATAACATTTATATTATAATAGGTAGACATTTATTTCAAAAATTTTATTGTTAATATTATCAATAATAACACTTGTTTCATTGTTTTGGTCTTATCAGGCAAAATTCTAAGGTATTTATAATTTTTATCTGTTTCATCACTTACCAAATATTGAATGAAAAATATTGAGAAAGTAACATTCATACCCTCCCATGTTCTTTCTTGTTTATCCTCTCACATTATTATAAATTCATTGCATCCATCATGGTTTAGTTTAAAAAAGATTACCATTATTATTTTAAACTAATTACTCAACCTATATCATCTATATCCTAAAATATTTTCCATATAAATTCTTAACCTAGGATAAACTCTCATTGAAAAACATTTTTCATAACATGTAATATCTTACTACTTATATCGAATTTAAGATGATAAGATATGAACTAAAAACCATTATTCTTCTATAATGAATATTGAAGAATGATTTTGTTGATATTGACACTGAATCACATTCACAAGGGATAGATCCTCCAAACTCAATTAAATCATGATCTCTGATAATGCTTGTTGAGTTTACAGACACATTACGGAAAACACACAAAATGAAAGTAGAAAAAACATCATGATTTGATGTAAAAGATCTAAATTATATACTATTCAGTGACACATTGAACATTGAAAACTACTACACCCAGTCCACTACATAAAAAATAAAACCACTAGAAGAACATAAAAACACTAATTAATACAGTGATTTATTGAAAAAAGGTGTTAGAATAGTAATGATTACGTATATCAAAATTGAGCCCTAAACTAATTGGTATTTTTTTACTATTAAACAGATATGAAAATATGAGGTAAAACATTGATCATTTTTCTAAACTCACGTATAGTGTCTTACTTAATAATTTCCTAAAAGTATTCTTAAATAGAATAATTCACACTGTTCTTCGAGTTTCCAAAACCGTATGATCTTACTTGGTATTTGTCTACTGCACCTACCCTTCAAAAAATATCCTCGATTTTGTGAAACAATCTCACCAAATTTGCAATAAATAGAGTTGAATTATTACCCTTATAATAATATCATAAATCCAATCATAATTATTATTGACCTGAATTTTTATGTATATGAACTCTCCCACTATCCATCTATCGCATATCTAATCATCAGGTGAACTAACACATTTTTTTCACTTGACATCTAATATAATCATTGGAAGTAAATCCATTTTTTTCATTCATATGGTCTTATACTACACTTATATAAATAGTGTCTCACAACTCCAATACTCCATACTATATATCCCATAGTTATATATTATAAAAACCCTGAACCTAGTAGCCTATATTTAGTGGTTACATTATTATATTGGAATAAAATACAAGGAATCTCATGCTAAAGGTAAAAAAGTGTTTATTAGTCTAGGTAAATGAGATACATACATTAAATAAAAATTACATTTTAAATAAAAAATATACTAGGTATTTTATTTTTGAACACCATTATTCCCATTGGTATAACAACACATATCAAACATAAAACACATCGTAGTATAATGGGGAAAAAATATAATAATGGCTTGAGCTCAATGATCATTAAGGGTTAATTAATACAAAGTTATCGTGGATCAATAAACATAATCAACATGTAAAGGTAAATAACTGAAAAAATACCATTGAAATAATAATTAGGAATTAAATGCATCTAGATAAAATATCATCATGAAAATATCATGGATAATAATGAATGAATGAATTATAAAAATTTAAATTTTTAATTATCATACTTCATGTATTTGAAAAATGATACCTCTATCATGATAAATATTCATAAGATAGTTTAAAACTACCAGGCATAAAAAAATCTAGTTAATCTATTTATTAATATAATATCAAGAAATTTATCAAGATAGTTTAAAATAATAAGTAAAAAACCAATCAGGTTTGGCCAACTAAGTTGTTTCATGAGACCTATAGATACAAGGAGGGTATTCCTATAAATAGTCCTCCCTTGTACATACAAGTCCAAAACATGCCTCATATATCAAATAATAAATTAAATTAATTAATTAAATATACTAATTAAAAATATCCATATCAAATAAAGGATATAGATTTATCAAAAATTCTCAATTAATTAAATAATTTTCTAAGAACCTTCTGTAAAAAATGTTCTACTATTTAGGAAACAATTATATCCATGATAATGGGAAATATGGATATTTTACAGAAAATTAATCCCAATTGATCAAAACTAAGTGAATTATTAAAAGTATGATATCATTAAAATCTAATACTATTAGATAATATTTTAAACAAATGGTTATTGTAAAAGTTAAATAAAATCACCATAAAATAGATTTTTAAAAACAATTTTCAAGAAAATAGCTTTTTTTCATTGAAAATCATATTATAAACTAAAACTATAAAATTATGAAAGAAAACATATCCTATGAAAATAAACATGAAAACATGTAATATAAGCTTCATATTATTATGGTTTCATAAAATTAGGAAAATACACTCATCCCATAAAATTTAAAGTAAAACATTCCATCAATTTTTTTCTCAGAAAAGTCACAAAGTACGTTACTTGGAAAATGATAGGAAGGTTCCTTTTAAAAATATGTTTTTAAAAAATTTAAATATTTGTTAAAAATGGAAATAAATAATATTTTTATAATAGTAGAAATTTATTAGAAAACATTTTTTAAAACTTTATCATAGAATATAAATATTCCCTAGTGGGGACCTAAAAATAAACAATCTTGAATAACAAAGAGATTGTAAAATAAACCATTACCACATGGGTTTCTTATTGAAAAAAAAAATACACATGAAATAAATAAATTCAAGTTAATCTTTAAATATCAATAAGAAAAAGTGAATAATGTTATAACATATCAAAGGATAAGTATATTCAGTACACAACCGAAAGAATAGTTAGATGAAAATATCTTACCCTGCGTTCAATTTGTTTTTGAGTTCATTTGAACCTCCTGTATAATAATTATAAATTTATAATAAATATAATCCCAAAACATATTCATATATATAATAAAATATATTAATTAATTATAATATTTTTTCTCTAATTAATTCATTGTTAAAATCTCTATTTCTGGTGGAAACTACTTTTTTTTATTTATGTTTTGATTTGGTAGTATTGGTCTTTTAAATATTATCATGTTTTCACATTTTAAATAATTATATTATTATAATATATATTATATTAATTAATTTGATAAACTTTTAATATAAATCTATAAATATGAACATAGAGAATAAATCGCATCACTTCGTGAAGATTGCATGTCGTACATTTTCACAAGCGACGATATAATTTCTAAATGGTTGAAATAATAAGCAAGTGGATGATATATTAATTTTCAGGAGTAAATATAATTTAATAATTATTATATATATCCATTACATCAATCATTATAACTATCTATGTAATGTGGTGATGAAAAATGAATTACACTACTATGGGGAGATTATAAGTCATACCTATGCATGTGTAGTTTTTTCATTTTTCAGAAGGTGGATAAAATATATAATAGGGTTGTCTCATAATTTTAATTATATATTTGAATATAATTGATATAGAATTTGTTAATTTAAAATTAAAATAACAAATATAAACTATTTAGACCAAAAAAACTTCAATGAGTGGGTAAAAATGATTACAACTTATTCAGTGGACTTTTTTTAGATCTCATCTTAAGGGGTCTAGGTGTGGTATTTTTTAATGACCAAAACCTATAGAATGTAGATAATGGTGTCGATAACTGTACTGGTTTTGTATTATTCTATATATATGGATTAATGTGGTGTAAATAAGTGATGAAATGAGTTCCCTTTCATAGTTGAGGTGAGGGGTACTTTTGGAATTTCCTAAAATATGAAAATACAAAAAGTCTATTGTACATCCAAATTATTCAATATAGATTTTAAATACATATGGGAATGAGTTTTGTAAAATATATTATCCCATTTGACTTTATTTAGTATTTTTATGACATATAAATAATTTAATAAAATGTGATATTCAGATAATATCATTGTTGTCAATTTTGACACTATTCATTACTTTGGCTTTAATAAAATCAAAAAATATGATAAATTCAAACCAAATAGTTTAATTAATCATTTT
Organism: Viscum album; assembly: GCA_963277665.1. Lineage (NCBI taxonomy): Eukaryota > Viridiplantae > Streptophyta > Magnoliopsida > Santalales > Viscaceae > Viscum > Viscum album. The sequence continues at coordinate 959,907,648 of OY728123.1, forward strand.
TATGTAATATTAATCTATAAAATTCATATATAATATTAATTAATACAAGTTATATTACATATAATATTTCTAATATCATTTATATTATATTTTTTTTAATTGAATAATTAGTACATCTTCATTGTATATTTATTTTACCAACTTATTTTATCACTAAAAATAAAAAATAAATAACCATTATGAAGAAAATTATTTTAGTTTTTAAAAAAAAATAATTATAGTCGAACATATCATTTAGGTAACACCATATTATAAATATTATAGTAATTAAATACATGAAGGTGATATCTTTGACTTTTCTTTAAATAAAATATTATAAAGAATATAATTTTATAACAATGGAAATAAATCATTATATAAAATAAAATTTATTTATTTTTTATGAAAATTTTTCATACAAAAATAATTTCATGTTTTATGTTCATTTTATAGTCAATATCATTTTTGTTACCTTGGATTAGTCATTTTACCCTTTACCGTGGTAACAAAAATACTAAGGTTTCTATTCATATTGAACAAAACTAAAAATAGAAATATTAACTAAATTTAGACATTATGAATCTATATATGGATTCCATTTTTAAAAATTTGAAAAAAATACGTTGAATCATTTAATTTTAATTTAACCCGTAAAATGCAACGAAACTCATTTTTCCAGAATAATACCATTTTTATATTTAACTTTTTTTCCAAATTCTACCCTTAAATTTACTCAAATGAACATATTTTTATTTTTAATAATATAATATATCTAATTATAGTTTTTATCCATTTTAAAATAATATATTACTTTGTAAATACATGAAATAAAAATACAGTTTACAATTAAAAACCTTATTTTTCACTATTCACTAGAAAGTCAATCTTACAGAAAAACCCCAAAAATTTACCATAAAAAAATTTTGATGCAAAAAATTGAAAATAAATATTACTTTATCATATAAATTTTTGAAAAGTGTAAAAAATTAAATATATTCATTTTCACATAGAAAGAAATAAAAAACTCATTTTTCTTATAATTTACATGTGATGAATAAGATTACTTTACTAAAAACTATGTTTTTTTACCTATGAATTATTAAAAAAAATTGAATTTAAAATTACCTTAATAAAACATTCCTAATATATTTAACCAAATTAAAACCCTCCAATTTAATGTCTAGGTTATAATGGTCATTTTAAAATACTAATATTTATTAGTATATCATAATTTTTTTTTGATCGGTGTTATATGCACTTCAAGATATCAATTAAATATTATATATTTTAAAATCCAAGGATTTTAAATTCCCCCTATATTCATTAAATTTCAGAACAAAATTTAAAATTATGCTTAGAAAATATGTGTTTGAAAATTAAAAAATTTTTTGTGGGAGACCCACACCCTAAAATGGTCAATAAGACTTCCACATGAAAAGAGAGAAGGGGAAGTTTGAAGTTCATATCTTAATATGTTTCTATATAGTAAAACATTCATTGGATGTAAAAACATGGATATGAAATAGAAAAATAAGTCCATGGAATGATGGATAGTGACATATAACATGATCATTGTAAAGTTATCCATCACAAAACATTAAATCTAGGATAAGATAAAAGGCCATTGATTTCTCGAAATGTAATGTAAATGAATAAATATTTTATTTTATTTTAGTTTGGAGTCAAATGATTATTTTAATATCTAGGTAAATAATTCAATTATACTAAATTACTTGATACTTTTCATTTCGTAATCATAATCACATACTTTGGTTGTTCTTCAATCTAATAAAACATCATCTCTTACAATAGGAAATTGATTTTTTGTATGAATTTTTGATTCCCGAAGCACATTTATTGATTCAATAGATCGACAATTCATTACAATATCCTCTAAAATTTTATTAAAACAAAAATGGTTAGCACATGTTATCTAATATGATAAATCAACAAAAAGTAATATCCATTTTTAATCTTAATCCATTCTATATGTATTTATCCTTATGACTCGACTAAAATATATATTCCCAAATTAAATGTCTATAAATTTAGAAAGTAGTACATTAAATTTACAAACATAACCTATCAATATATTCAAAAAACAAAATAATGTAACTCTTAATGTCTCATACAAAATATATGAAAACCTATATCACATTAAAACCTTCAAGAAAACATTAATTCTTCCAAAAATTAAATATAAGTTTTTTGAACATATTCCTTAAATCCAAACAAATAGTAAACTCCAAAAGTCATTAAATAACTATCCTCTTTCACGGTCAGTAAAAAAATTTCATAATAATATATTGATAATTAATATCTCCACATTGGTTTCATATTTAGGGTTTTCTTCCCCAAATCAAATGTTTTCTAAAAGACAATGAGGAAGAGAATCACCACTCTTAGTTACTAGTTATTTTCATCAAATTCTTATAAATACATAAATAATAAGTACATCAATAAAATACTTATAAAACTGATGATTCTTATAACCATAATATCATTGATAAAATGAATTTACAACATGATTCTTGAATCCAAATACACTAGTACACTAATCACTCAATGTTGATATTTTAATATCATATGCTTGACCTTGATCCATTTTATTCTTCTAAGATATAAGCCATTTATTCATGAGAGATTCTATTTTGTAGTACCAAGTATCCTTAATGTTGAAGAATTTTACATTTTCAATATATTTCTATCCCTTTAAATCTTTATTTGGGTGGCCACTATCTTCACATTTTTAGAAAACATTGATTCCCTTTAAGTAAGTACCATGGAGATTCTTTCAAAAATTATCTCATGTTGTAAAATATTTCTTTTCTACCCCTTATCAATTGTTTCTCTTAAAAAATATTCTTCTCTTATTTTCCGTCAAACCAATAAGACATGGTGAATATTTTCCCTATATTAAAATCACAAGGTACTATATCATTATATGATAAAAAGGTTTTGGAGACTAGTTTCCTTTTAAGGATTGGTTTACTCCAATCAAAGAAATGGTAAATCTTACACTATTGATTAAGTACATAGTTTATAGTAGTCTTAGAAAGCCATGTGTAGATAGATTTATACTTACCAAAATTTACTTCTTCCGTTTTACTTTGACATATGAATTGATTCTCCATATCTTATCATTTTTTGTGAGAAAACTCATTTTCCAATAAAAATTCCGTAAAATCCTTCCATTAAATGTTTTTTATTTCATCCTCATTCTTAGTGTTTTTAATAAATGACCACCATTGATCTATATCCCATGAGAGATAAAAAGCATCAATAATAACCTTCTCCCTTTTACCACATCCCAACGCATGAAATATCATCTCTAAATATCCCATCTATTACTCATATATAAATGGATTTTTAGTCCAATTTAATGATGGGTATTGGTGATTCATGAATTGGTAAAAAATTATTATTCCACATTTTGGATCAGCATGATGCACCATACTAGAAATGTTATTACTCATAACCTGAGTCAACAATCCCAATATACTTATAATTTATTCACCTCTAACTGGAGCTCCAACTCTAGAATCTTTATTTTTACTATTATAATAATCCCTACATGGATTACATGAATTGATATGTTTTACATTATCTTATTTTATATGATTTATAAATAATAGAAAAAATATTATTATGAGTCATATATTATTTATAAATGTATTGAAATAGTTAACATTAATTGAAAAGTTATCTATAACTAGGGTACAAATCATAAGCATAGTTTCATTGAAAATATCCTCAATGTTCATTATAGGATTATGTTTCTTAATATATGTTTTCTCAAATCTAGTTTCCAAGGTTTCTACTAAAATTACTTTAATACCAATGGTAAATAAGCCAACCTTCTCAGCCTAGATTCACTGGTAACATTATTATCGTGGAATAAGAATAAGGTAATCGCATCTCGAAGGACTCAATAGTTTTGTATTCTTGTTAAACTAGATACCTAATTTAAATATAATTTAAATTTTAAATATAAAATATAGACAATGTTTTCTTTGAGAACACCATTATTCCCATTAGAGTAACCCTAAATATCAAAAATAAAACACTACCCAGTATAATAAGAAAATAAAACATAAGAAATGGGTTAGGTAAACAACTCAATAAGGTTCATGTATAATTTACGATATCATGAATCCATAAACATGATCTACATGCATAGAAAATAATAGAAACCACATTCCATTTAAATAATAAATTAAATTAAAACACATATAAAGATAATATCATAGGGAAAATATTATGGATAATAATAACAACTTAATTCAAAAATTAGGAAATTATTAATTATTGGACATCATGTCTCAAGCACATGATATATATACCGTGAATACCTTTCACTAGACTATTTGAAAATAATGGGTACAAATTGATCCGATTTGGCCAACTATTACACTTCTATCAAGACCTTTCACATGAATGTTTAAAAATATTAGGTAAAACCCAATCTGGGTAGGCCAAGTAATTTTCCTCGGGAGACCTTTTGATTTATCTAGGGGCATTCTATAAATGTTCATCACCCGTACTTGTATCTACAAATAATTCGTTATATATCAAATAAACAATTTAATTCAGAAGTCAATATAACTTATTAAAAATATATTTATTTAACAATGGATAACTATTTTCCAAAATTTCATATTTAATAAAATAGACATCATATTTAAAAATGTTATATGTTTTAGAAAATATTAATATTCATGATACACGAATATGGATATTTAAAGGAAATAAAATATCTAATTATCGAAAGTTAGTGAATGATTTAACATATGGTGTAATTAGAATATATACGTAGGGGATAATATGTAAAGTAAAATTTTATAGTCATTAATGATTAAATAGAACGTAAAAATAACATTAAAAACATTTTTGAGCTAAATATTTGTTCACATTGAAAATAAAATTTTAAAAAACTATGCAAATAAGAAAGAAAAAAATTTATTTTAAAAAACCATTTATGAATATAAATAATGATTAATATAATTATGGAATATTAAAAGTGGGTAAATCTTATCTTTCCATATATGTCAAAATAAAATGGAAAGAACACTTGAAGAGGAATATTATAATGAAATAAACATGAATGAGTCCGTAAAAACAATAACTTCTTCTTTGTCATACTTCCTTTAAATATCTTCTCAAAGGGAATAGGGTCTGTATTCTGGAAGGTCCATAACCTATAGAACTGAATAAGTATTTTTATAACACTAATGTGTATGTTTTGGTCTATAAAGATTCCTCAAAGTGGTGTAAATATGTGAAGGAAGATGTTCCCTTTAGAATTGAGGTGTTGGTACCATTTAGAATTTAACAAAATATTAAAAAATAGTATAATTCATGATCCTAATGATTAAAAATTTATGATAAATACACATTGGATACAATTCTATGCCATATTTTTTCCCTTTTTTCATTATTTAAGATGTTTATTTTTTAAAATAATTATATTCTACAAATATCATTATTATCAATTTTGAATCTATTCAATACTATGAATTTATTAAAATAAATACAATATGATAACTTTGAAAAAAAATTAATACATACCTAATATATCATATTAATCTAATAAATTTGTTAAGTTCTTTAATTTAATCATATTATATTAATATTATAATTTTTAATGTCATTTATTTTATTTTTTCAATAACATAATATTTACTACATCATCATTTTGTAATCATTTAAGGTAAATATTTCCTCCCAAAAAATAAAAAATAAATTAACATACTGTATTAAAATATTACATATTTAAAAATAGTATTTATAGTCAAACATATCCTCTATATAAAACAATATAAAAAACGTTATAATTATTAAAAAGATGATTGTCACATCATTAACATTTCGTTAAATAAAATATTATAATGGTCATAATCTCTTTCAAATGGATATAAATAGTCATATAACCAAACATTGAATAATTATTGATTATAATTTATCATAAAATAAAATATAGGAATGTTTTAGATTTATTTTTTAGTCCATGTTATTTTATATTTAACTTTACTAACCATATTTTCTCTTTACCAAGGTAACAAAATTACTAAGGTAAATATTCATATTGACCAAAAAGAAAAGTAAACTATTTATTAAATATTTAATATATGAATAAAAATATGGAGTCAACAATTTACAATTAAAAAAAACTTTTATAATTTAATTTTTAACTAATCTAGAAAAACACAATGAAATCAAGTTTTTCAGAAAAATACCACATTAATGTATACAATTATTTTAATTCCAAATTCTACCATAACATTTTTTCCAATGAAATTAATTGGATTTTTAATAATATAATATATCTAATTTTACTTTTCAATCATTCTTAAGGAAAAATATTTCTTGGTAAATGCTTCAAATAAACTTATAATATTCAAGAAATAATAGTTTTTTCACTATTTACTAAAAAATCAATATTTTTAGGAATATAAAAAAAATATAACATATGATAATTATGATATGATAACTTTATAAACTATTTTTATTTTATAAAATAAATTTTCTAAATTTTTCCATAATTAATTATATTTATTTTTGCATAAAATCGATAAAAATTGATTTATGATTCAAACTTATAATTGAAGTATAAAATAACTTTATTTAAAATTGTGTTTTTAATTTATAATAATTAATAATTAAATTTGTATTGATTATAAACATTAATATATTTATTAATATATTTAATCTTATTCATACCATCTAAATTAATGGTTTGGTTAAAATTTCTGTGTTAAAATAATAATAGTTAATTATGTATCGTGATTCTTAAAGATTGGTGTTGCATGCACCCCAAGATATCAATTAAATATAATGTATTCTAAAATATTGGGATGCTACATAGATGAATATTTAATATCATCATGATGAGAATAATAATATGAGACTAATGGATAATTTCTTATTGAAATAGACGTCTATGTTTTGTAACTAATCAATGTACCTAATCATTTATGAGAGGTCAATAAATATATAATTGTATCCAAATTTAAATAGGTAAAGTATAGTGAAAACCTCATTTATTTTAATCTCCCTCTCTTTCTCAGGATATTTGAGATGTGATATTGTGCTATATACACCCATGTCATTATGTTTCATCTTTATTTATCTAGGCATAGTTGATTACATGATGTAGTGGATAAAATAAGCATCACACTTGTGTCTGATAATAAAATCATTTTCAGATATTCTTTTATTGTGTGGTGGATAAAAATATATTGGTGAATCTAGAATATATTATAAATTTTCATGTTTTAGTGAGATTAATAAATAATTTCACCCCTCTAGGACAATTATGTTAGTGAGGATATGTTTTTTTCTAGAAATAATCATAGTGTACCCTAACCTCTTCTTACGAATTTATATCTTTTATAAAATCATATTTTTTTTTACTTTCTATTGATTACAAAAATGCTACTTAATAAATTTTATTTACTAAATTTAAACAATTTTACCAAATCCTAATATCCCTCATTATTTAATTTGGAATATTCTATCACATTTATATTATAGTTTAATGGATCCATATATCTATTATCATAACCCATTAAAGGGACGGATCTATTACTCATTGGTATTTAGGTGGTATTTCTATACAACTACATTAACTAAGAGTATCTTGATCGATTGAGTGGACTTTTAAATCATTAAATTCAAGAATTTATTTCCTAACAAATTCCTTCAATGTTCCATAAAATCATGAAATGATAATTTCTATTGATACTAACTTGTTACATTGAACCAAAACTCTCTTTAAAACTCCACAATAAAAGAATGTTTATTCTAGATGTCCCAAACAACACATCAGTCTATAGTTTCATCCTAACTCATGTAGTGGAAGGTGATATATATATTAATATTGTATTTTTATTGTAAAAGTTTATCATTTTACATTTATATTATTACTATATAGATTTATAATAATTATCAAAGCACATATCAATAAAATAATATATTCATAATCCATTTACATTATTCCATATTGTATGTTTGTTAATTAATTTATTTTATGTGATTATAATAAAGAATCCAATACACATAAATAAAAAACATTGTAGTAGACATAAATAATATGAATATTTGTGTTAAGATCATGAGCTTTTATATTGGTTGTTTATCTAGTGGTTGATAAACTAATCCTTGACCCTAAGTAATAAATACTTGAACCATTCTTGAGATGAGTTACAACATTCAAATTTTTAAACAAAAAATCTCCTCAGTCAGTTTTACCACATATCTGAACTTGATCCACCACCACTAACATGGCATATCTATACTTCATATATGCCACATTATAGTTATGTGTACTGGTGTTAGGGAGTTAAATAAAATAAACCATGAAAATAAGTGTTTATTTATTATAAGAGTAGGCAATGATTCCCAAATCATTAATATAATTTAATAATAATAATCCCCATACTTATAAAATAATAATTAAATTTATATAAACCCAAAACATACATTGGTCTGTCAAACTCATTATCATCCAGGAATGAAATGAATATGAATTTAGAAAACTAGATAGTATTCATTTCTAATGAATACTTATTTTGATAAATTACTAATATAAATAAAATAAATATTAATTATTTAATTAACTCTTTTATATAAATTTTCTATAAAACATTCCATGAGATACACATAATCTATAATTATAAATAAATTTTAAATATTAAAAATATATATATTCATGACATGTGCTAACCAGGGAAACAATATGTATCATTTTTTGAAGTCTTAAATTCATATAACAATTTATCATGGCATAATCTAGAGGTTTGTAATGACCAAAACTTTTATAAATGAAAATTCCCTTGAAATGTCTTATTATGTAAGATGGTTATATAATATATACACTTCCTTGGTTTTTTGTTTTCTTATTTCAAAATACCGTTTATAATTGTTACCGTTTCAAATATAGTTGTTGAACAGTGATCAAATGATTTTTATAAATATAGGGCTTTAACAAATCCAATTTACTCAGAAAAATGAAGTGATGGTCTCACCCAGTAGACATTTCCGATATGAAGCCCGTTTTTCAGAGCTCATAAAATAGGTGGCGTCATTGGGCTTCACTCTTGACCAAGCTGAAGCCGAAAATTAACACATTAATCTCGAACGGAACCGCCTACGTGAGAAGTGGAAGTTGATAGAGATTACCACCCAAGCGAGGTTATACATGCCACCCAAGAGTCTTTCATGATTTCACACCTTACCCTTAGGTCTTATGTAGGTGTTATAATGGGTTATATAACAAGGCCATATCACTAATATTATATACATTTTTTTTGTATTTTGAATATACATTCATTTTATTTGAGTTACTTTGTAAATAGTTTTCAAAGAAAAAATATCATTTTTTTGTAAATATTCAATTACGAAATATATTTTGATGAATTAATACATTTTTTAATTAAATAATGTTTTAATGGAACATTTTTACAGAATTAAATTTTATTAAATATAAAAGATCGTATAATTTTTATGAGTACAGTTGAAAATTTTATTATAGTTTGAAAGCTGTTTTTGTCAAAACCCATGAACATTTGATAAATGTCATTTTTTATTTTAAAATTAGAAAATTCACATATTTAGAAAATTATTTTCATAAAATTAATATAATTTTTTTAATCAGGATGTCGAAATTACCCAATGATGAATTTTTCGTAATTTTCTGACATAGATGAATTATTGGGAAAACATTAAATACCATATAATTATAAAATGGGTTTTATGACATCATAATGACCCAATAATGATGTAATAAAATTCTATAAGTGGTATTTTCGTCCAATATTTGTTTTAACGTTAAAATAATGTGATTTTAGGTTTATTTGATTTATTTTACAATTCCTTAATGTACCCTCCACGACTTATAAAACATTTTATCTTTTTAAAATGATTTCCTTGAGAGTGTGACTCACTTCCACATAAGAAATCATAATATTTTTAAGAAGTTCTTCCATTGGCCTTATAAAATATGGTATTCCAATACCCTTTTAATAAAACCATGGGCAAGAACAATGGGTTGGTTTTTGTTTTTGATTAGTTTAATGTGTGGTGGCCAAAACCTAAATAATAATGAATTCCCTCTCTTTTCCTATACATACACACCCATGATCCAAAATCCTATTAACTAAAAGACTTTGGAGCTCAAATAACTTATGAACTCCACTCCCTTGAATCCTCCCAAGGTGCCCCAATCTCCCTGTAATCATCTCTCAAGCCTCTCCCAATAATTTGGGATCCCACTTCTAAGTAAGGGATTCCTTCCTTTCTCATTTTATCCATGTTTTTAATATTGTTATGCCCTTTTATTTTCAATTATAAATGATGGAGTTTGATTTCTCACCTACCCGATAATTCACTCTTTATTTTTCAATGGTGAGAGACACCTTTTTTCTCTCATTGATTCCTCCCATATACACCTGCTACCATGTCGAAATTCCGTAAGGAATTTCTCTCTCCTCATTTAAATTCAAGGAATTATTTTCTATAATGAATCCAAAGTCAATTAAATATGTTGGTAAATGTATCTATATGAACATGTTACTATAAATTTCTTGTAAATGTTATGATACAACATTTTATCTCTCATCAACCTTTTTTATGAAGTCATATGTCACGCCGTTAGCCAGTAGAAATTGCACCGCCATTTTCCATGAAAAACTTATTGTCAAGTGAATACCACACCCAATTTTATATCAATGTTATTCACCTTTATGAAAATTTAATTATTTATAGAATTGTCTCATGTATTAATTCCACATTACTTTAACGTGTAATGAATTATGATGTTTAATGAATCTCTATTTTATGGTCTTCTGGCACACTTATGCCTGAAATTAAATGTTTAAGAAGGGTGCGCCCTGATTGTTCTCCAATGCATTAGCTAATGATTTGTATCATGATACCTCAAGTGCAATGAGGTTTTACTCATGATAATTCAAGAAAAATGAGTGTTTACTCATGCCTCATGTGAAATGAGCCTTGACTGATTCTAATACCTTGTAAAGCGTTGTTGTAACATTTACATGTCATGATAACCATGCTATATCATGGATTTATGTTCATGTTTCTATTATGCTCCATTGATATGCCTATTTCCTAATATGTATTTTATTCTTGATGTTATTCCTCGTTTACTCCCTTACTAGGCATTATATATCACTCTTTTCTTATGCATGTCCTCAGGTTATACCATGTAATGCTATGTATGAGGGAATGTAGTGGTCATGTCAAGGTTGTTTTAAAAAAAGATGTTTTGTTTCATGGATTAAGTTGTTATGTAATTTTCATAAGCCCCAAATAATCTAGACCACTCGATCTTATATGTTGTATGAAGTTAATATTTAATGTAATAAATCGAGTTTAAGTGTGTAATAAAGAGCATGGTTGTTATAGTTGGTATCAGAGGATAGGTTAAGTTATTTTTGGGATTGGGATTAGAAAACCCTAGTCAAAGCCTTAGGGATAAGGCTGTGTATAATAAAAACATCCCTATGATTTGGTGAGTATTTTATAAGTGGTTTATTAACAAAATACATCCCTATTTAGAAAAGGGCTCATAGAGGTGGCTCTCGCACAGATGTACCTATGAGTGAAAACTCTGACAAGGAGTTTCGGGCATGACCCAAGGTATCCTGGTACATGACAACAGGCATTGCTACACTCTTGGTCTTGAAACTCTTAGAGGATATTCTCCGGTAAATTAACAAGCTTAGTATGAACCATTGTTAAGGGAATAAAAGTTATTTATAAGTCACCAGTTTTTGTCCTAAGATTACCCTTTTATGTGTTAACCATATCTTTCTTTTTATTCCTGCCTTTGGATGGTAATATGTGTAATTTTTCAAACAACTGATGTGAAGATCAATGTGATGACTATTCTATTGAGATTCCCAATGAAATGGGAGTGGGAATCATGAACTTCTTCAAAATACTCTCTCAGTTAACTCAAGATTTGAATAGAAACATGGTCTAAGAGGATTGTTAAATCCCCTAAGAAATAAAAATTAGAAATTGAGAACTTCATTATAAAATGACCTCCTAATTTTAATAGATCAATTGATCCCTCAATTTCTGAACAATAAATCAACTCCCTTGAAAAGTTCTTCACCATACATCAATATTCCAAACAGGAGAAGGTTCTTCTGGCTATTAATATTATGGAAGATGAAGATGATCAATGGTTGATATTGGTAAAAAAATATGAATCCTGAGGAAGGGATTGGGAAATTGTAATGGAATTATTTACAAATGATGATTCTCATTAAATATTTTCCATGAACTCTCCGGATTATAATGGAAAGGTAATTCTTTTCCCTCAAGAAAAATGTTTACCAATCCATAATATTGTATGGGGAAAACATAACAAGGCATGAAATATATTCCTCCGGCTTTTTCATTACCCCTGAATTCATGTTTGACCACTTCTTTGGTGGGATGAAACCCAGTCTATAGAAATCCCTAGAGATCCGTGACTTCAATATCTATGAATAAATTTCCTGATGTGCCCTGAAAGTCCTAATGAATATCAGTGAATCATATGGGTATCATGGGAAAAATAAGTGTATGTAGGACTCTAATTCTTGAAGTCCATTGAAAAAAATCAAACGGTGCTAAGAAAATCCAACACCACACTTTTCAACAGTGTAGAAAGAAGCTCCCTAGTAATTGGTTGAAGGGGATGAGAAAATGCATTAGGTGTAGAATAGAAGGTCTCTATGTCATGAACAGATGACAAGAAAAACCCATGGTTGTGATGGAGGAGACAAACACTCCGTTCAACCCTGAACGTATAGTTCATTGCTTCAACTGCAAAGATCTAGGGCACCTTGTAAATTATTTCCCTAATACATTGGTTTTCAGAGGCAACCAACAACTTCCAAGGAAGAAAGGGTGAGATTTTGACATCACTACATTAGAAGTTATCAATAATAATGAAGTGGTGATAGGTACGCTAGTTATTCAATCAATAATAGAGAAAAAGATTTTTTATTCTAGTTCTACGCATAATATTATATCTGAAATGTTTAGTAGGAAAATTCCAACACTACCACAAATCATGGAAGTAGAGATGTTGGTGAGAACAGAAAATGGGAAAATCATTGTATTGTATGAATATAACTCCTCTCCAGTCATAATCTGTGGATTTAAATTTCCAGAAAACCTCATCACACTCCCTCTTATAGAATTTGATGCAATTCTTGGCATGGATTGGCTTTCCTTATATAGAGCCAAGAAAATTGTAGCGAGAGGGAAATCACATTCCATATGGTTAATTGACCCTCGATTTTGTACAAGTGCAAAGAGGAGGATATATCTTATTTAGCACCATCCTATCAAGTGTGGATATTACTACCATATGAACATGCATATATGAATCAAATGATTGAGTCACGCAAAAAACTATCCTTTAAGACAAGCCTATTGTGGGGGAATTCACTGAAGTGTTTCCTGAGGAATTTATTATCCTTCCTTCTAGAAGAGATATTGAATTATAAATTGTGTTTATACCTGGGGTGTTTCCAATATCGAAGAATATGTATTGAATCGCTTTTGTGGAGCTTAGGGAGCCGAAGAAAAAACTAAGTGATAATATGTCTAATGGATTTATACACCCATGTGCTTCACCACAGGGTTCACCAGTCCACTTTATCAAAAAGTATGGGTCAATGCACCTTTACATTGAATATTGTGAGCTGAAAAATCATGGAAAATAACAAGTATCCTCTGCTGAAAATTGATGACTTGTTCGATTAGCTACATAGAGAATAATACTTTTCCATGGTGGATTTTCGGTCATTATATTACCAGGTAAGGGAGAAGAATGAGGATATCACCTAGACTACTTTTCATACAAGGTACGAGCACTATGAATTCATATTAATGCCTTTTGGACTCACTAATGCTCCAACAATAATCATGGACTCGATGAATAGAGTCTTTGGAGATTACCTTAAAAAAAATTTGGTAGGCTTTATCGAATATATTATTATATACTCCAAAACCAAGGACGACCCTGAGGAGCATCTAAGCACTGTACTAGAGACTTAGAGAAAGGATAAGCTATATGATAAGTACAACAAGTTTGAGTTCTTATTGAAGGATGTCTCATTTTTTGGGCCATATCAAAAAATTCAATGTGATATATGTGGATCCCTCAAGGACAGATGAAATTGACGGATGGATGGGGCCAAAATTGGTAATGGAAATCTGTAGAATCCTGGGGTTAGATGGATATTATCTCCAATTTTTGAGGAATTTCTCATTATTTTCCAACCCTCTTACCAAGATAACTCGGAAGGGAGTAAAGTTTTCTTGGAGTGATGAATATGAAGAGAGTTTCAAGGAGTAGAAAAGGAGGGTTATCACAGTAACAATACTCACACTCCCAATATGTGGATAACTTTTTTTGGTGTATAGTGATACTTCAAAGAGGGGATTAGGTTGTGTGATAATAAAAAATTATAAAGTGATAGACTATGCCTCAAAGCAGCTAAAACTCCATGAGTAAATCAATCCCACGCATGATCTGGAGTTGGAAGCTATGATCTTTCCATTAAAATATGGTGGTATTATCTATATGGGGAGAAGTGTGAGATATATACTGATCACAAGAGCCTAATGTATATATTCACACAAAAATAGCTTAATATTCACCAATAAAGATGGATCGGGATCGTCAAGAATTATGACTTGTCAATCCACTAACATCCAAATAAGGAAAAAAAAGGTGGCGGATTCTCTATGTAGAAATGATCTGGCATCGTTACCAATGTTGAGAATTGAAAAGGATCCAATCTTATTAGATTTGCAGAGGATGGACTTGGGAATCATTAAGGGAGGAACATCCTCAATCCATTCTCAAATGATTGCTCAACCATCCTTCATGGAGAAAATAATGGAGGCTCAAAGAAAGGATGTCGAAATTCTAAAAAGGGTAAAAGCTATCAGAAATGGGAAATCCTCAGAGTTCATGGTTGATAAGGATGGAATTTTGATATTTGGGCCATGATTATATGTACCATCTAATCTAGATATATAGAAGGAGCTTTTGAATGATGCACATAGATCAACATTCTCTATTCACCTAGGGAGTACAATGATGTATCAGGATCTCAGAGAAAAACTTTTGTGGGATAATATGAAAAGGGAGATTGTTGAATATACATCAAAGTGCCTTGTGTGTCACTAAGTGAATGCTAAGAGGAAAAATCTATGGGGATGATGAAACCACTAACATAATAAACATGGATGTTGGAGAACATTACCATGGACATTGTCACTGGACGTCCAATGATATCTAGAGGAAACAATTATATATGGTTTGTTGTGGATCGCCTTACGAAGACAGCCCACTTTATCATGATTTGGGAGCACATCTCATTAGATCAAATGGCACAGTTATAAAATAAAGGAGTGTTAAGCCAGAATATAGTATCACTGTCTATTGTATTTGATTGAGATCCAAGATTCACCTCTAATTTTTAGAAGATTCTTCATCATGCTCTGGATGTGGAACTAAACCTCAGTACAACTTATCATCCTCAATCTAATGGCCAATCTGAGAAGATAATCCAAACACTTGAGGACATGTTTGGAGCATAATCAATGGACCTAAAAATGAGGATGGGATCAACATATCCCTCTTGTTGAGTTCTCTTACAAAAATAGTTTCCACTTAGGCATAAAAATGGATTTTTATGAATCCCTTTATGGGAAGAGGAGTAGAACATTGGTATATTGGGATGAAATCGGGGACTGAAAACTCATAGGTCCAAAAATGGTTAAATAAATGGTGGAGAAGTTTAACACCATCTAGAAGCACAATAAAGCTACTCAGAGTTGATAAAAGAGTTATACTGATAATCGTCTATGAGACCAAGTGTCTGATTTCAGAGACATGGTATTCCTCGTCATATCGCCATGGAAGAGGGTAATGATATTTGGGAAGAATGGAAAGCTTAGTTCATGGTACACCGGAACTTTTGAGATCCTTGATTGCATTGGAGTAGTGGTCTAATGACTAGCACTCCCACTAAACCAATCTCAATTACATGATATATTCCATGCATAACCCTTGAAGAAGTACATACATGACTCATCGCATGTACTCAATCTAGATGTGGTACAATTGGAGAATGAACTCTCTTATAAAGAGAATCTGGTAATGATCTTAGATGATAGGGAAAACTTTATATGAAATAAGACAATGCCTTTCATGAATGTCCGGTGGAGAAACCACATGTTTGAAGAAGTAGTGTGGGAATTAGAGGAATTAATGAACTAGAGTTACCCGAATCTATTTTAGTGTGGGAAAAGGAAATTTCGAGAGAGAAATTTCATATGGGGGTAGATTGTAATGACCCAACACTTTATTAAGGAAAATTTATCTTAAATTTTATATTCTGTAAGATGGTTATATAATATATGAACTTACTTGGTTTTAGGTTTTTGGATTTCAAAATATCATTATAAATTGTTACCATTTCTAATATAGTCATTGAATAGTGATCACAAGATTAGTATAAATAAAGGGCTTTAACAAATACAATTTACTCAGACAAAGGAAGGGATGGCCTCATACAGTATACTTTCCCCATATGAATCCCATTTATAAGATCTCAGAAAGGAGGTGGTTTCATTGGGCTTTGCTCTTGACCAAGCCCAAGATGAGCTTTTACATGTTATTCTCGAATAGAACTGCTTACATGAGAAGTGCAAGTTGATTGAGATTACCACCCAATATTTGTTATCCAAGCCACCCCAAGAGTCTATCACAATAACACACCATACCCTTCATTCTAATGTAGGTGTTATAAGGGGTTATTTAATAAGACCCTATCACTAAGATTATGTACATTATTTTTTATATAGATAATATACATTCATTTTATTAGTGTTCCATTGTAAATAGTTTTTAAATGGAAAATTGCATTTTTTGGTTAATATTCAATTAAGAAATTTATTTTGATGAATTAATATATTATTGAATTAAATAATATTTTAATGAAATATTATTAATAAATTATTTTAAATTAAATATAAATGATTATAAAATTTTTATGAATACAATAGAAATTTTTATTAAGGTTTGAAAGCTGTTTTTGTCAAAACCCATTAATTTTCAATAAATGTTAGTTTTTATTTTAAAAGAAAAAATTCACATATTTAGAAAAAAAAATTTATAAAATGAATATTTTTTTGGAATTAAGATGTCGAAATTATCCAACATTGAATTTTTCATAATTTTCTGAGATAGTCGAATTTTTGGGTAAAAATTAAGTACCATCTAATTATATAATGTGTTTTATGACATCATAATGACCAAATAGTTATGTAATAAAATAATATAAGTTTAATTTCCAGAAAATATATGTTTTACCTTTAAAATATTATTATTTAAGGTTTATTTTATTTATTTTTCAAATCCTTAGTGGACCCACCATGACTTATAATACATTTTATCTTTTTAAAATGATTTCCTTGAGATTGTGACTCACCTCTACATAAGAATGCCTAATATTTTACAAATTTGTTCCATTTTTCTTATAAATTATTTTTTCTACTCCACTTTGGAAATAAATTGGCAAAACCATGAGTTGAATTGTCATTTTTATTTGTTTAATGTGTGGTGGTTAAAACCTAAATAACAAAATATTCCCTCTATTTTCCTATATAATCCCAAAATTCTCCCTTTTACTCTTTACTCAAAGGCATTAGAGATAAACCAACCGTTGTAATACTCTCTCTATAATCCACCAAGTTTCTCAAGGATCCCATGAAGCCTCTCTCAAGCCTCTCCCAATCCATTGGGATCACACTTCCAAATAAGGGATTCCTTCATTCCTCATTTTTTTCAAGTTTCTCAAAATTGTTTTCCCTTTTATTATCAATTATTAATGATGGGGTATGATTTCATAACTCCCCCATACTAACCTATTTATGTTTTAATTATGAGATACCCCTTTTTTTCTCTCATTAATTCCTACCATGTTCACCAGTAAGAATGTCGAAATTGCATAAGGAATTTCTCTCTCATCCTTTACATTCAAGAAATTATTTTGTTTTATGAATCTGAATTCCATTAATTATGTTGTAAAATGTATCTATATGACCCCTTACAGTCTATATCATGTACATATGGTGAACCACTATTTAATCCTACATCAGGCGTTTTGATGAATCCTTTTTCAAGCCGTTATGTTGCTGAAATTCCACTACCATTTTCCAATCCAAAATCATTGTGTAGTGAATACCATGCCATTTTCTCTACCAAGGGTATTCACCTTTTTGAGAATTTATTTATTTATGTATGATTTTCATGTATTAATTACACATTCCTTTAATATGGAATAAATTATGATGTTTAATGAATCCATGTTGTAAGATCTTGTGGCACAAATATGCATGAAATGAAATGTTTAAGAAGGGTGTGCCCTGATAGCGCTCTAATGCATTGGGTAAAGATTAGTATAATGATACATCAAGTGAAATGTGGTTTTAATCATGCTAATTCGAGTGAAATAAGGTTTTACTCATGATTCATGTGAAATTAGTCTTGGATCATCTTAATACCATGTTAAGTGTTGTTGCCACATTTCCATGTCATGATAATCTTGTTATATCATGCCTTTATGTTCATATTTCTCTTATGATCCATTAATATGACTATTTCTTAACATGTATTGTATTATTAATGTTATTAATTTTTAACTTCCTTATTGGGATTTATAGTTCATAATTTTCTTATGCATGTCCTTAGGTTATACCATACAATGCTAAGTACGATGGAATGTAGTGGTCATGTAAATTAGATTTTCAATAAAGATCTTGTGTTTCATGTTTTATGTTTTTATGTAATGTTCCTAAGCTCTAAAGAAACTAGACCTATCTATATTCTATATTATATCAGGTAAATTATTTATGTAATAAATCATGTTTAAGTGTGTTAAAGAGCATGGTTGTTATAATGTAACATTCCATGTACCCATCTACATGAAATTTATTTTCACCTGTATGATGTGTATCTATTATCTATATGATATTGTTATTCTATAATGTACTTACATGACATGATTCATACATGAAGTTTCACAATATTGCACAATGTGTAGTTCTATGAGTCATGTTGAGTAATCAACATATCATTTATGGGTACACAACATGTAATTAATATAATAAATGTACATATACTTCATTTTATTTGAATAAAAGAACATGAATGATAAATATACACATATTTTAGTTCTAAAATAACATGGAAATTAATAATGAATTAAATACTGTAAAAACCCTATTACATGACGTTTTACCCAATAATACTTCATGTAGTTATATATAATAATGTAATTAATTTTCATTTTTCATATTTGATCTATGAAGTGTAAAATATGTTTTAGAATGTATTTCATGTAAATGGTTATGATTTACACGGTTCATAATGAAATTTAAATTAAGTAATACATTCTCTAGTTATTTGAAAATCATGATTAGGGACTATTGTGTAATCCGAATAGAAATTTATCAATTGTGTCATGTGTATTGTAGTTAATCTCCATGTAATATGAATTTGTCTAAGTTTATCAGCCGTAAGTCCATAGATGATATTTAATTAATAAATTCCATGTATGTCAACCACATAGATTCTTTATTTCATATAGATTGAGCCCGTGTGTCTTATAATATGTGTACAACAACTAAACACCATTTTACCCACCACGAAGTATTACATAATTCCCATTTAATACATGGAATGTGACAATTCCAACTAATCTTCACCAAATGAAATGTAATTTTTTCTTCTACTTGTCCTGTTGTAGAGAATTTGGGGTCATGGTGTGTAATTTTCAGTAACACATTGTGTAGTACCCTATTATCATTACAAAATCACTAACTCCTCTAGATGGTTTTTTCAACTATTAGCCATCTTTTCTGGGCCTTTTATAAGCTATATAAAGAAGATGAAACATGATATCTCAACTTTTCGATTAATGAAATAAATAAATTCAAAATGATAAACTAACAATTACAATGTAAATAAATCAATGATTAATAAAAATTATAAATTAATATGATAATTTTTTAATGACACTAGAAGGTTTGGGGTCATAGAGAAAGTGGTCAATACAATACTAACAATGTATTTCATCAGTTTTTTGGATTAATACTCATAACTAAATGATAGCAACTCTCCTTGAATAGAATAGAGGAACATTTCACATATTATATATATAATAATTGTATCCACGTGGATTTATTACTTCATTGTAAAATATATTGAACACTCATGTAATACTAACACTATGATGAAGGATCTTGAGATATAATCCCTCTGTCAGTATCTATAAATAATCTATGAATCTATTAATTTTGGTTTTGATTCATTAGGTATAAGTGCGGAGGATCGAATGCACTTGTGCCATAATCCATTGATCACAAAAGAAATAATTTGAATTCACATTATAGAAAATTTCTTTTTAACTTGGTCTCTTGAGAGGGAGAAAGATAGATTTCCTCCATTCATGAGATAATTCTTGAGAATAACTATCATGAGTTTGAGAGGATTATCTAGAGAGGAAACATATTCTTCACAATGATTCCCACAACTCTCAAAATGATATTATCAGTTCTATATATGTAATATAGGGAGTTGTTCTTACACTTTTCCTCTAAGAGAATTTATTATCCCTTATCAAACCCTGTGTTATACATTAATGTTATTATTATTATATTTATTATTGTTGTTATTATACCTTCCTTATATTGTGTTAAACTCACATATTATTTACATATAATTTCACCCAAACCCCTAAATCATCCTATCAACCATTCTCATTATTTATCAAACCCATAATGGTAATTAATTATCTAAATAAACAAATTTCACTACATTATTCTTTCAATAACTACGTAATTTTTATATTTATTATGTAGAAAATAAATATTTATTCAATATTCAGATAACCAAATAAAACATTATTTGTTACTTTGTGAATAAATATGGGAGATATAAATATTATATATCTACATAATTCTTTATTAAATTGTGAATGTATATTTATTTAATATTCAACTCACATATACATTCATTCACACAAATGAACATTGAATATTTGAAATCCACACTTCCTGAATAATTATTGATCAAGAATTAAAAAATAATCTTCTTTTGATACTATTAAATTTAAATCAAAATTTACTAATATTATAGATACACATTGTTTATGGACCTCTTGGACTCTTCTTCAACAACATTGGGAAAATCATCCTACCGGCTGATATCATCATATAACAATACCTCAAGGAATTGACATTTAACGAATTTAATGCCAAAATAATAACAACCACATATCAATTATCATTATATAATATAATCCTTTGGGATATTTATCTCATAATAAAAGTTTTATACTTTAGATCATCAACAAAAATTATTGATTTATGATTCTTTAAATTCTAGAAAGGAACATTTCCATTTCTTATTATGTAAGTGGATTTATTATAAATTTTCATTTCAATCAAAGGGAGAGAGATATCAACATCCAATAAACATAAGGTGAAAAACATTTCTTAATATATTCATTAATTTCATAAAATAGTTTATACACCCAATGTACCAAAACTCATAGAGAGAATATATCATCATGATTTTCATTATTACATAAAATTACGTCAATCAGGACAAACACTACTAATAATCTCATGTCTAAGGAACAATTAAAATATGTATTGATAGGACTACCAAATTAAAAATATAACATCTGTAATTATTATAGGTGGGTCTGTTCCCATTGCCTCCCCTATTAGAAATTACAGAATGTGAAATTCATGAGAAAAAAGTATTAATTTATTATCAGCATCCTACCCCATATAGCCCGTATCATCTGTGTCTATTCAGATGATGTCATCTCAAAAAAGAATTTGTATCTATGAATATCATCTTAGAATTTCAAGCTTCATATCATAGTGAGTTATTTCTATAACCATTTAGTGTGACAAATGATCCAATGACGTTACAACAATATATTTCAAATAGGAGGGAAATCATCATGTGATACGATATTAATTAATATTAATGACCATGAATATACAAGTATTCAAAATAAAAAAGTTTTACATTCAAGGAAAACGACTCCAACAGTAAATCATTTTCAGAGAAAACATTTGTAGTATTTACTTCTGAGTTTGAAAATATTATTTTTCAATATAAATAAATTTATATTGGAATGTGGTGATAAATTTTTATTTTTTCGAAAATCCAAAAATATATCTAATAAGTAATTTATTTGTTACAATAATTAATATGTGTTTGTGTGAATTTTGTTATCATTACCCCAAAAAACTCAAAAAAATCATTAGTGATATATAATCATTATAACTGTAGAATTGTTTTTAAATAAATAATCAATGTCAGGTAAAAGTTATATATTAATAGTTTCCTAGAAAATGTAAGAGTATCATTATGTATTTAATGTGTTATTTAATTATTAAAAACTATCTCTGGTAGTTTTATTTTTTATTTTTTATCATTTTATTAAATAAAATATTATTTTGTATTTTTTTAATAAAAAAAATATTATTTATCATTAAATATTAATATTTTAATATCAACTAATTTTATATAAGAATTCATAGAATCTTTGACCATGAAAGCATTAGAGAAACTAGTATTGAATGAAGATCGAGGGAAACGAATGATAATCTATTATACATAGAGAAAATATATATTAATTCGATATAGAAAAATATTCATTATTTCTAATAATAAATAAATTTATTTTTAAAAACATTAGGTACCTTACAATAAATTTAGATTTTTATGAAGCCTAAAATCAAGATTTTATAATTATAATGCTTTATATTGTGGTTTGTAGTTAAAATTAATTGATTAATTTAAATAAATATTTTTTTGTTCATACAAAATCTTGATATTATGTTAATAATTTTTTAAGGTTTTGAAATAACAATACAATCATTTTATTAGAAATGTACAATAATTACAATAACCAATTTATAAATATTTCATTTTTAGGGAAACAATTAAAATAAAATATCTATAAAAACGTACAATTATGAGAAATTATATATTTATAATCAGCTTTTATGTCCCAATAACCTTATCTAAAAAAAATATATTACTCTTGTGTTCATGTCATTTTAATTTTTTTAATTTAAAAATATTTATATTTGTATATATATTTCATTAAATCATTTTCAGATTATTATTATTATATAGTTGTTATTATTCAATAAGTATTCTTTGATAATCATTGTTATGTAATATAATCCTCTCTTGTAGCCACCATGAACATTGGCCACGTTCATCATCATAATGTATTACTATAGACTTAACTAAACTACTTGATGTCTTCTGAATTCTGTCGTACTTCGAGGATCTTCCATCAATTTGTCGAGTAAACTGTATAAATGAAGGAATATATTTGTATTTGGGTTTTTATCAAATGGTACAACAATGGTGGTCTATGTTTGTAGCACCATATTATTCCATAGATGGAAGTACCCCCTCCTTTTTTCGAATGGGGAGTGGGTGGAGTTCGGCTTGTTGGTTGGAAACCCTAGAAAACCCAACAAATAGAGAATCATGATAGGGGTGTGGAATACCTATAAAAGGAAGTGGAATCCAATCAATCGTCTCATAACTGATAATCTAAAACTGCTACACACCTCCCAATAACATTTTAATATTTTTTAAATATTATTAGAGCCATCATTCCATTATTTAAGATAGATAATTATAATGGTATTTTCTATAAATTAAAAGAGATTGTCTATACCATCATTTTCCATAGTATGATCCTTCAATATCCCCATGAGTTTTTACACGTATTTATTTTTGGGGATTTGCAAAGTTACATCTGCCATCTACTTATTTATAAAATGTTAACTATATTTTTATCTCAAAAACAACACTACATTGAATATATAATCTCTTTTAGTCACATTTTTTTATCATGGATCATTTTTTCCCTGATTGTGTTTACTTTTTTAGGTACTATACCTTCTCATTAATTTTAGTATTTTATGTGATTTCAACTTCGATAGAACTTTCATATTCGAAAAAATAGACATTATTAAATAAAACACTATGAAATAGATGATTTAATATTCTATTCACTTATCCAGAAGGTGATGAAATTCGAAACCAATGAATTAAAGGGAAAATATTTTCTATTCAGGGAAAAATATATAAGAAGTTTTGTTGAAGGATATGTTCTTACTGGTTAATAGAGAATGAATGATGGGTTTAAAATAAGGGAAAATGAATCACATGGATATGAATAGTAATGAAAATATAAATTTTGATTTAGCATATAGGGTCATTTCTATAATTCTAGGGAAATTATAGGAAAACAATTTAGGATAACCTAAAAAATCTATTTTCTAATATAATAATATTATATGGGCTATTAGGGTTTGGGTAACAAGATTATTATTGCCTATAATAATAGTGTTATTATATTACGAGAAGATTTTACATAGGGACGACCATTTTCTTTTGAGAAAATTTTAGATGTAATGAAAATCATCAGATTGTGTGTGTTTATCTATGGGGGGGGGGGAAGGGGGTTAATATAGTTACATAATCAACTCACATAAGTTTCACCATTATTTTTTTCAATAGACACTTACATTATCTTTACTAACCATAATGAACATGGGCATACATTCTAAAGGGAAGACATTCATTAGGTTTTCAAACACAATGACACTTAGGAACTCACATTAGTTTAGAGGATGAGACGTTAGGCTCATTACACCTTTTAGGGGGAATTA